>CM051237.1:125030930-125709640 GCA_027917425.1 Gastrophryne carolinensis | reverse complement strand
CGGCCCCTGCTGCGGCTTCTGGACCTTGACCTTGTTTGGCCCATGCGGCGCCTTGGGCCCCTGCTGTGGCTTCTGGACCTTGACCTTGTTCGGCCCCTGCTGCGGCTTCGTGCCCTGTGTTTTTGGCCTTTGCCTATGGGCTTGGTGCCACGTGGGGGGGGGGTGATGTGGGGCAGGGTGGGGTGGGGCTTCGTCCCCTCTTACCCATCTGAGTTTTGCCAGCCTTGGTTAGCTTGCTCTTTGGTTGTGGTGGTGCTGCCACCTCCTTTTTTGCAGCAGCCTTGGTGCTAGCCCTTAGTCTGGCTTTAGGCTCTTGCGACCTGGTTTGCGGACCCTCGGCCTGCTCAGCCTGCTTGCTCTGCTTCTTCTGTGCAATCTTTTTTTTTGGTGCCATTTTGGGTGGACTCTCAAAGAGAATGAGCTGTGTGTGCAGGGACCTTTAAATAAGGTATCCGGCGTGTGACGCCTACGCGTTCGCTTACACGCACGTCCGGCCGTTCGCACGGCCGTGCGAAACCCGGAAACCGCTGGGGCCGTGCTTATCTGCTGCTGAGAAGAAGAAGAAAGATGGCGCCCACTATCTTCACCCGCCAACAAGAAGAGATCATCATGCTCGTAAGTGTCTTTTAAGGACTTTGCTTTGATTGGTAAATGCTGCTCTACATGTTAAGGATGCGCAATAAGTAATATTTTTTATTTTAAGATTTGATTCAACTACATGCACACCCAAGCGCACGCCACACACACGTGCCAAACGACAGTTCTGCCATATTTGAAAGTTAACTTAGGCTAGAAGTGTGTGTGTGTGTGTATGTGTTCATGTGATTGAACCAAATAATGTATTGTTGGCACTTCTAGATATGCATTTCTGAGTTCTTGCTATGTTTGATTTCTGTTTTGTAGACCATGCTGGAGCGCAGGTACGACTACCTGCCCAACTCGTTTGAGAAACGAAACGTCGCCCTGGAGATCATCTCGGAGATCCAACACCGGACCGACACCACCTTCACCCACACACAGATCATGCAGCATTGGTCGGACCTGAAGCGACTGCACATGTCCCGGGTGCGGAGGTTTTTCGGGATACATTTCCCAAGTAAGTACATAGCGCTTGCATGCAAGATGTAACTACGACAGAATTTAGGCCTTTTATTTATAATGCTTTCTCTTTGGTAGTGTTGGAAATGGATTACAGAATTCGCCGCACCCGGAGGCGCACAGGCCGACCAGTGCTGCATGATTCTGCAGCTGGGAGTGAAGGTGGTGGATCTCCAGGGCGACGGGCCGACCCCTCCTCTGTGGCCTCCTCAGACCAGCCCCTGGACCTTACAACAGAGGAGGGGCGGCACAGCGTGGGCAGGGAGTCGTACCCTGCCACGCATGCGGGAGCCTCTGGTATGTGACTCTTCATGTCTACGCACACACATATACATGCTAGCTCCTGATATCACCAAACTGATTCCTTGATTCTGTATTTTTAGATGCTTCGGGTGCGGGTTAGGCAGTGGGTGAGGAGGCAGCAGATAGGAGCCCACAAGACCCTGGCGAAGGTGAGTGATGTGACCCAGACTTAGCTAAAAACATTTGAGGACTGCTGAATCAGACATCCAAAATAACCATATTGCCCATGTTTCTACAGGCAATTCTTCACAGCAGAGCCAGGAACCAGGACCTCATGGTGTTGTCCCCAACGAGCCATCTCTCGGCCACCAACCAAGTAAGTAGTCATGCCATTATTGCCATTTCTGTATAACTTCACATGAACACACAAATACATAATGCCATAGTCAATGCCAATATAAGAGTGACCTGTGGCCACTTAATGAGCTTAATTACTTGCCCAACTGTCCTGTGGCCACTTAATTAGCTTAATTACTTGCCCAACTGTCCTGTGGCCACTTAATTAGCTTAATTACTTGCCCAACTGTCCTGTGGCCACTTAATTAGCTTAATTACTTGCCCAACTGTCCTGTGGCCACTTAATTAGCTTAATTACTTGCCCAACTGTCCTGTGGCCACTTAATTAGCTTAATGACCTGTGGCCACTTCATAACCTTAATTCCTTTCAGGAATGACATATGTGGCTTATAGGTAATTTGTTTACTAAAATACATTAAATCCACAGGTGAGAAACATGGATTGTTCTCCCAATAATATTTGTCTCGAAATTTGTTCCAGGGACCACACGCCAACGACTTGCTGACATAAATCGGAGGGTCCTTGAGTTGGTGGTCGATCTGCAGGCGATGCGGGACACGTTGGGGACAACAGAAGAGGAAGAGTAGTGTCCTGGTTCCTGGACCTGTATATTTGTAAATAGTTTTAATTGTATATAGTTTGATTTTTTCTAAAATTATTTAATTGGATATCTTTTCTTAATCCAAAAAATAGTTTTTATTGTATATAGTTTTTTAACAAAAAAAAACATTGTATATAGTTTTTTTAATGTTCACAAATATTTTAATAGAACATTTATTACATTTTAAAAATGCCACCAAAAAATGGCAGTTGATTAATAAAAAAACAAAAAAAAAAAACAAATGGTGTTCCATTTATTTGCACAAATACATTTACACAAAACAAGGGGACAATGACATATTTATAATTAAAGATTGTGATGTTCGTGAAGTGATTTGGGTAAGTTTTAGGGTGCTAAAATGGAAGAAAAACCAAAGCGCTAAGTGATTTGGGTAAGTTTTAGGGACCTAAAATGGAAGAAGAACCAAAGCGCTAAGTGATTGGGGTAAGTTTTAGGGACCTAAAATGGAAGAAAAACCAAAGCGCTAAGTGATTTGGGTAAGTTTTAGGGACCTAAAATGGAAGAAGAACCAAAGCGCTAAGTGATTGGGGTAAGTTTTAGGAACCTAAAATGGAAGAAAAACCAAAGCGCTAAGTGATTTGGGTAAGTTTTAGGGACCTAAAATGGAAGAAGAACCAAAGCGCTAAGTGATTGGGGTAAGTTTTAGGGACCTAAAATGGAAGAAGAACCAAAGCGCTAAGTGATTTGGGTAAGTTTTAGGAACCTAAAATGGAAGAAAAACCAAAGCGCTAAGTGATTGGGGTAAGTTTTAGGGACCTAAAATGGAAGAAGAACCAAAGCGCTAAGTGATTGGGGTACGTTTTAGGGACCTAAAATGGAAGAAGAACCAAAGCGCTAAGTGATTTGGGTAAGTTTTAGGGACCTAAAATGGAAGAAAAACCAAAGCGCTAAGTGATTTGGGTAAGTTTTAGGAACCTAAAATGGAAGAAGAACCAAAGCGCTAAGTGATTTGGGTAAGTTTTAGGGACCTAAAATGGAAGAAAATCCAAAGCGCTAAGTGATTTGGGTAAGTTTTAGGAACCTAAAATGGAAGAAGAACCAAAGCGCTAAGTGATTGAGGTAAGTTTTAGGGACCTAAAATGGAAGAAGAACCAAAGCGCTAAGTGATTTGGGTAAGTTTTAGGGACCTAAAATGGAAGAAGAACCAAAGCGCTAAGTGATTTGGGTAAGTTTTAGGAACCTAAAATGGAAGAAGAACCAAAGCGCTAAGTGATTGGGGTAAGTTTTAGGGACCTAAAATGGAAGAAAAACCAAAGGGCTAAGTGATTTGGGTAAGTTTTAGGGACCTAAAATGGAAGAAGAACCAAAGCGCTAAGTGATTTGGGTAAGTTTTAGGGACCTAAAATGGAAGAAAAACCTAAGCGCTAAGTGGTTAGGGTGAGCTTTAAGGGACCTCAAGGGAAAAGGCAGGATAGCGCTAAGTGGTTAGGGTGAGCTTTAAGGGACCTCAAGGGAAAAGGCAGGATAGTGCTAAGTGGCTAGGGTGAGCCTTAAGGGACCTCAAGGGAAAAGGCAGGATAGCGCTAAGTAGTTAGGGTGAGCTTTAAGGGACCTCAAGGGAAAAGGCAGGATAGCGCTAAGTGGTTAGGGTGAGCTTTAAGGGACCTCAAGGGAAAAGGCAGGATAGCGCTAAGTGGTTAGGGTGAGCTTTAAGGGACCTCAAGGGAAAAGGCAGGATAGCGCAAAGTGGTTAGGGTGAGTTTTTTTGGATGATAAGTGATGGGAGTGAAATTATGTATGCGAGCACTTTAATGAGATAAGTTTGTAGTGCGCAGGCGCAATATCGTAAGAATTTCGTCTGGACGAATACTTTTGGAAAAAGTGAAGCAGGATGTATCGGGAAATTGAAAGGATTCGTGTGAGGATACGATGGGAAAAGGGCAAAAACGAAAGGCTACGTTGTTAGTTGAGAAAAATTAATCTGAAAATTCACGAATGAAAATGACATCCTCGTCTGCGTACTCTGGCATACGAGCGCACGGACGCTCGACGGAAGGTTTACGAAGCATGCTTGGAATCGCTCGCACATTCATACGAGAGCGGGAAATTTTGAAAATGTTACGAAGTCGGCACCAAAACGAAAGTTTTTTTGTGTCTCTCTGAATCGAGCCTCATGTGCTCCTAGGCTGGTCAATGATTGCACTCCAATGCTCACCAAATGAATGGATGAAACTTTAGTATTGTAGAGTACATAACATGGCAGGATAGGTATGTCCCCGAACAGCCATAATGCTGAGGCTATAGCATTGAAGACAGAATATGTACTAAGGTTTCTTGGCTAAAGGGATGCAGTCAGGCCAGGTACAATTAGATATGGGTGTTGGGGTTTCTAAGGGTTGTCTGGCCTCCCTCGCCCAAGGTCTGTCAGTGTTCCATCAGCAGCTGCTTGAGATCAGATACTAAGAACCACGAGCTTGTACACTAGGTACGGTTCAAAGACTGATCTAAGTTTATTCAGAAATGAATGCATATTTATACAGAATGTCACACACAAAAAATGAGTATTTAGCTCCCACCTTTGTAACATAACTAAAAACCTTCACACATAAAGCTGGCAATAAATCTTGTGGTTCCTGTGTAAAGTATTTTCCTTTATGTCTGCTGATAATGAAGTTCAAGGGATTCCCGTGACCTACATCTAGATAAATCACTGAGAGAAGGACATTCCTACACACTAAAACGTCTGTTAGCTTTATGCCCAGAACTTAACATATCACATGTATATCTATATAGCTAAGTTTAATATCAAATTATAGAATACAAAATGGAGTCTTCTTTTCAACATGGCCGCCATTAGGCTAAGCATTTCACCCTTCAATGGGTGTAAGAAAGAAACAGCCCAAAAACAATGCAGCCCACCTGGAATTCTCCCGGGTCTCTGTATTTAATTCTGTATTTATTCATGCTACCCTAGACACTTTTTGGTCATGAGGCTTCTGGTACATTAGTGTGTGAGGTTGCAGATGGTGCATCACAGTGGTAGACAAGGTAAAGTGATGAAGAACAAAAAAGGGAGAACAAAATAAAATGCTGTAGATAAAAAGAAAGAGAGAAGTAATGAGTCAGAAAATGGAGAATATGGTAGGATAAAGTTCAATACTGACTGATTTCTTGAACATCTATAAATGCACCACCTAAATGCTCTACCTTTGAGCATAAAGAGATTAAGCTGCTGATGTCTGGATATGCAGCACCATGACTTCCTCTGCTTCTCCATGTAACAAGTGAGCCTCAAGGTGCTTGCTGACCTACTAATTAAGATTACAATATTTTCTGCACTTCATGAATTATTCAGAATCAGGTAATTCACCCGTGAATTATTTCAGAAGGGGGTAAATACTTGATTTCTAATGATGCTGAACCCCTCTCTGGCGTGCCGCTCCTGCCTCCTGTTGTGGATACAAGTAGCCTACACCACCACAGCAACATGGTCTTCTCAGAGCTGGCGGCAATATGTAAACTAGTGGGAGGAGGTAAGGTGGGTGCCATGGGAGTTGTGATGCTGGAATTTAGTGCTCAAAGCCTGCCGAGTGTAGTGCAGGCTGCTGGCGCACTACTGAATCGCCATGTATAAACAATGCACCCCTGTGAGATAGCGGCGCTAGGCATGGAGGGAACATGGACCTGCCCATGGCAAGTGTGCCACTGGAACCTGCAGCCTACACCCCACACTAGGCTAGCTGCTTATAAATCTGTTGAAGCACAGGGCCCCCTAAGTGTATATACGTGTGTGTGTGTTTGTGTGTGTGTGCCTGCTTGTGTGTTTTAACCACTTGAAGCACATATAACACACACATACACATGTGTATATACATTGTCAGGATCTGGGGCCAACGGCAATGACTCTGTAGACAGTTCTTATTCAAATCATAAGCAATTTATTGCAAATAAATTCCAACAGGCAAAATATCTTAACATTCAGAGAATGATGCAGCATACAATGCAGTACAGCAAGCGGTTACCTCACTAACTCTAGCAATGTCCAGTATAGGATAATTACAGCTTACTACAAGTCCTTGTTATAACAGGTCCTCTTTCAGGGCATATAAGTCTAGGCTGTTAATCCACAGGTTCCAACAACAGATAGCACATAAAGTCCTTCGGCTGCAATTCAGCACTGTCAGTATTTGGGAGTAGCAAGGCCCGGGCTCCTCATCCCAGACTGTCCAACAGCAAACTGGAAACCTCATCGGCTCCTTTTATTAGGCTTCCTTGCAATTAGCCTCATCACCTGTGTAAGAACTGGGAGTAGGGGAAAAACCTGTAGAGGACTGGGAATGTGGACTGGGTCCTGTAACCCGGCATGGATCGTGCCTGATTGAGAAAAGCGGGGGAGAAATAGACACCATCCAGCACTTTCCCATACACTTTACCCCATATCCCCCCTCTTCTTCATACCAGAGGTCTGACAATTTTCACTGACCATACAATAGACTCTGGTCAAAGCATCCGCATTCCCCTGTAACTTCCCCTGGCCTATGTTCCACTTTAAACTTAAAATTTTGTAAGGAGAGCAACCATCTGGTCACTCCTTATTTTGTTTCATCCAGGCCAGCGGAGCATGATCTGTCATCAACACAAATTCTCTACCCAACAGGTAATACTTTAAGGCTTCTAACGCCCACTTAATGGCGAGACACTCTCTTTCCACTAGAGCATAATTTCTCTCTGCTGGGGTCAGTTTCCTGCTCAGGTACAATACTGGGTGTTCTTCCCCATTCACCTCTTGTGATAGAACTGCACCCAAACCCAAGTCAGATCTGTCTGTACCAAAAACTGTTTGCTGAAATCCGGAGACACCAGCACGGGCTGTTCACACAGGGCAGATTTTAGGATTTGAAAAGCCTTTTCTGCCTCTGGGGTCTATTCCACCATTATTGACTTACGACCCTTTGTTAAGTCAGTTAATGGTGCAGCCATTGAAGCAAAATTGGGCACGAACTGACGGTAGTAGCCGGTTATACCTAGGAAGGCTCTCACCTGTTTTTTTGTAAGTGGTCTGGGCCAGTTCTGTATTGCCTCCACCTTATTGATCTGGGGTTTAACCAGTCCTCTGCCAATGACGTAACCCAGGTATTTTGCCTCCTCCAGACCCACTGCACACTTCTCAGGGTTTATGGTTAAACCGGCATTACTGATGGAGTCTAGGACGGATCAGATGAAAAAATCAAGATCATGTCCATCATTCTCTGAAAGGTAGCAGGGGCCCCATGTAACCCAAACGGCATCACCACATATTGAAACAGGCCTTCTGGGGTGGAAAATGCTGTCTTTTCTTTGGCGTCCTCAGACAATGGTATCTGCCAATACCCCTTTGTGAGATCCAGAGTTGTGATGTATCTTGCCCTCCCTAGCTTCTGAATCAACTCATCTACCCGGGGCATGGGATAAGCATCAAATTTTGAGATCTCATTGAGTTTTCTGAAATCGTTACAAAATATCCATGTCCCATTGGGCTTTGGTATTAGGACAATGGGACTTGACCAGCCACTAGAAGACTCCTCAATGACGCCTAACTTTAACATGCATTTTACTTCTGAGGAGATTGCCTCTCTACGTGCTTCAGGTATCCTGTACGGTTTAGGGTTTACCTTACTGTAGGGTTCAGTTTTAATATGATGTTTTATTAGGCGAGTACGGCCCGGCAGGTCAGAAAACGTATCTCTATTTCCCTGTAGAAACTCCCTGACTTCCTGCTTCTGGTGTCCTGACAAGGTCTCACCTATTTTGACTGGGGGAACTGTCTGCACCACATCTTTAACTATAGTCGGAGTGACTACTAATGCCCTTATTCATCAAGCGATAGCGCCAGGTAGTGTCTGACGAGCGCCAGGTAGCGGCAGCTAACGGCGACTACCGACTCAAGTACGCCCGGCGGCGGTCACAATGACGCATTTATCAAGCAAAATGAGGCTAGCGCCGGCGAGAGCGACGGCTAGTGCGGCATTCATCATGAAGCCGCCTGGACCGAACAGCGCCGCTGCAAATTCCCTCACAGCGCCAGGTATGAGCTGTCGCTCCCTGGCGATGTCCAATGCATTTCAATGGAGCAATCTATAATTATTCATAATTAATTGGTATTAATTTTTTTTTTTTTTTTTTAATGTCAAAAAATCGGAGACCACTTCTGCAATATTAGGATTTATTTTTAAGTAAAAAAAAAAATTAAAAAAAATTATGTGCAGAATTGATCTAACAGGTCTGAGATTAATGTATTCATATTACAAAATGATTCTAAAAACATGTATAATGTTACATTCAAAAAATATGGTTGTTTAGGGGTTAAAAACTAGTTAATACACATCGCCGCAAGCGCTCTGGGGTTTAAACAAGGAATGGACAGCGACAGCACATTCGGAGCGTGATTTGTTGATGAATATGAAGCTAGCCGTTCGCTCTGGCCATTCGTTGTCAGGCGCTCACATACAACGCTGGACCTGTGAAACAGCGACCCCCCAGCCCGTATTCAACATTACCGCACACCGACTGAGTCGCTGTCATCAAGCTAATGCCGGCCAAGCACAGCGAATACTGGCTGGCGCTGAAAAAATCACGCTACAGTCGCTCATCTGTCGCTACCTGGCGCTATTAATGAATCGGCCTCTTAATCTTCACGATCCTTCCATGGCTTTATCAAGTTTATGTGGTAAATCTGGTAGGGTTTTCTTCTACCTGGTTGATGAACCTTGTAGTTCACCTCATTCACCTTCTATACAACCCCTTGGTTACCCTGCTACTAGCTTTACTTTCAACTGTGGGCACTAGAGATGAGCGAACTTTGAAAAATTCGATTCGACTGATTCGCCGAATTTTCCGACAAAAATCGTTTCGACCCGAATTTATTCGCAACGAATCACTATTAAAAACGGCTATTTGTGAGCCTCCTAGAGCCTCAATAGGGCCTTACTGTAACACGCACAGGATGCGTGCTGGGTTAGTTAAATAATACTTTGAATAAATATCACATGCAGATCAGAGGCATCGCTAATAGAATCGCAGAGCGGCACAATTGCAGAGAGTTAAAGTGGCATCACTATGATGGGCAGGAGCCCAAACATTGCTTTAAAGAGACACTGGAGTTGGCAGCAGCAGGAGCCCAAAAATTGGATGAATCACACCCTGGAGTTGCAAGCAGCAGCAGGAGCCCAAACATTGGCTGAAAGAGACACTGGAGTTGGCAGCAGCAGGAGCCCAAAAATTGACTGACACACCCTGGAGTTTCAAGCAGCAGCAGCAGCAGCAGCAGCAGCAGCAGGAGCCCAAACGTAGCTTGAAAGAGACATGGGAGTTGGCTGCAGGAGCCCAAAAATTGGATGAATCACACCCTGGAGTTGGCAGCAGCAGCAGCAGGAGCCCAAACATTACTTTAAAGAGACACTGGGGTTGGCTTCAGGAGCCCAAAAATTGGATGAATCACACCCTGGAGTTGGCAGCAGCAGCAGGAGCCCAAACATTACTTTAAAGAGACACTGGAGTTGGCTTCAGGAGCCCAAAAATTGGATGAATCACACCCTGGAGTTGGCAGCAGCAGCAGGAGCCCAAACATTACTTTAAAGAGACACTGGGGTTGCCAGCAGGAGCCCAATAATTGGATGATTCACACCCTGGAGTTGGCAGCAGCAGCAGGAGCCCAAATATTACTTTAAAGAGACACTGGAGTTGGCTTCAGGAGCCCAAAAATTGGATGATTCACACCCTGGAGTTGGCAGCAGCAAGAGCCCAAATATTACTTTAAAGAGACACAGGAGTTGGCTTCAGGAGCCCAAAAATTGGATGATTCACACCCTGGAGTTGGCAGCAGCAGCAGCAGGAGCCCAAACATTACTTTAAAGAGACACTGGGGTTGGCTTCAAGAGCCCAAAAATTGGATGAATCACACCCTGGAGTTGGCAGCAGCAGCAGGAGCCCAACATTACTTTAAAGAGACACTGGAGTTGGCTTCAGGAGCCCAAAAATTGGATGAATCACACCCTGGAGTTGGCAGCAGCAGCAGGAGCCAAAACATTACTTTAAAGATACACTGGGGTTGGCTTCAGGAGCCCAAAAATTGGATGATTCACACCCTGGAGTTGGCAGCAGCAGCAGCAGGAGCCGCCAAAACATTACTTTAAAGAGACACTGGAGTTGGCTTCAGGAGCCCAAAAATTGGATGACTCACACCCTGGAGTTGGCAGCAGCAAGAGCCCAAATATTACTTTAAAGAGACACTGGAGTTGGCTTCAGGAGCCCAAAAATTGGATGATTCACACCCTGGAGTTGGCAGCAGCAGCAGCAGGAGCCCAAACATTACTTTAAAGAGACACTGGGGTTGGCTTCAGGAGCCCAAAAATTGGATGAATCACACCCTGGAGTTGGCAGCAGCAGCAGGAGCCCAAACATTACTTTAAAGAGACACTGGAGTTGGCTTCAGGAGCCCAAAAATTGGATGAATCACACCCTGGAGTTGGCAGCAGCAGCAGGAGCCCAAACATTACTTTAAAGAGACACTGGGGTTGGCTTCAGGAGCCCAAAAATTGGATGATTCACACCCTGGAGTTGGCAGCAGCAGCAGCAGGAGCCCAAACATTACTTTAAAGAGACACTGGAGTTGGCAGCAGGAGCCCAAAGATTGGATGAATCACACCCTGGAGTTGGCAGCAGCAGCAGGAGCCCAAACATTACTTTAAAGAGACACTGGGGTTGGCTTCAGGAGCCCAAAAATTGGATGATTCACACCCTGGAGTTGGCAGCAGCAGCAGCAGGAGCCCAAACATTACTTTAAAGAGACACTGGGGTTGGCTTCAGGAGCCCAAAAATTGGATGAATCACACCCTGGAGTTGGCAGCAGCAGGAGCCCAAACATTACTTTAAAGAGACACTGGGGTTGGCTTCAGGAGCCCAAAAATTGGATGATTCACACCCTGGAGTTGGCAGCAGCAGCAGCAGCAGGAGCCCAAACATTACTTTAAAGAGACACTGGAGTTGGCTTCAGGAGCCCAAAAATTGGATGATTCACACCCTGGAGTTGGCAGCAGCAGCAGGAGCCCAAACATTACTTTAAAGAGACACTGGGGTTGGCTTCAGGAGCCCAAAAATTGGATGATTCACACCCTGGAGTTGGCAGCAGCAGCAGCAGGAGCCCAAATATTACTTTAAAGAGACACTGGAGTTGGCTTCAGGAGCCCAAAAATTGGATGAATCACACCCTGGAGTTGGCAGCAGCAGCAGCAGGAGCCCAAATATTACTTTAAAGAGACACTGGAGTTGGCTTCAGGAGCCCAAAAACTGGACGATTCACACCCTGGAGTTGGCAGCAGCAGCAGCAGGAGCCCAAACATTACTTTAAAGAGACACTGGAGTTGGCAGCAGGAGCCCAAAGATTGGATGAATCACACCCTGGAGTTGGCAGCAGCAGCAGGAGCCAAAACATTACTTTAAAGATACACTGGGGTTGGCTTCAGGAGCCCAAAAATTGGATGATTCACACCCTGGAGTTGGCAGCAGCAGCAGCAGGAGCCGCCAAAACATTACTTTAAAGAGACACTGGAGTTGGCTTCAGGAGCCCAAAAATTGGATGACTCACACCCTGGAGTTGGCAGCAGCAGCAGCAGGAGCCCAAATATTACTTTAAAGAGACACTGGAGTTGGCTTCAGGAGCCCAAAAATTGGATGATTCACACCCTGGAGTTGGCAGCAGCAGCAGCAGGAGCCCAAACATTACTTTAAAGAGACACTGGAGTTGGCTTCAGGAGCCCAAAAATTGGATGATTCACACCCTGGAGTTGGCAGCGGCAGCAGCAGGAGCACAAACATTACTTTAAAGAGACACTGGAGTTGGCAGCAGGAGCCCAAAGATTGGATGAATCACACCCTGGAGTTGGCAGCAGCAGCAGGAGCCCAAACATTACTTTAAAAAGACACTGGGGTTGGCTTCAGGAGCCCAAAAATTGGATGAATCACACCCTGGAGTTGGCAGCAGCAGCAGCAGGAGCCCAAATATTACTTTAAAGAGACACTGGAGTTGGCTTCAGGAGCCCAAAAATTGGATGATTCACACCCTGGAGTTGGCAGCAGCAGCAGCAGGAGCCCAAACATTACTTTAAAGAGACACTGGAGTTGGCTTCAGGAGCCCAAAAATTGGATGATTAACACCCTGGAGTTGGCAGCAGTAGCAGCAGGAGCCCAAACATTACTTTAACCCTTTAAGTGCCAGCCTACCTGGAGTTTTTGTCACACTTTGGTGCCAGACCATTTTGCACTATTTTGCGCTCCCCATGTTCAAATGTGATTTTTGAAGGGATTTCCAGGGATTTCCCAGGAAAATTATATATTGTTTTTTTCAGCAGAGTCTGGGCTTTAACATGAAATGTCTTGTTTGTCATTGTTTAGGTGTATTCTCAATATTTTTGGGTGAAATATGTGCAAAAAAAAAAATATATATATTTTTTACAATTTGTAGTTTTTTTTTGTAATAAAAAATGTAAGTTTGTCAATAAAATCTTATTGCGTGTGAAATCCCAATTTCTCCCGGTTACAGCGGTACCACATATGTATAGGTAGACACCCTTTCCTGCCCAGGAGACTCCCCCAAACTGAAACAGCGCTTTAGGAGATTTTCAGAAAAAATACAACTATGCTATGCAATATGCGCACCTTGCAGTTTTTCCAGAAAAACAACCCTTTACATTTGAATTACCCCCAACAAACTATATATTCTCTGGAAGTACACACCTCAAGCTTTCTAGGTGTACCAGGCTTGTTGATGTGGCCATAGTTTTCTGGAAGTAATCCCTCAATGGATTCTTTGGTTGCAAAGAGTTTCCCTAAAAAAAGGATAAAAAAGCAGAATCAAAGCCCCATTTTCCTAAAAAAACTATATACAAACAAGAAAAAACAAGTTTAATCTGAAAACGCAATATCCCCCGAACAGAACAACACCCAACATGCATTGCTACTGTCAAGGGAAGAGTTGCCAAACACGCCAAAGTAAAGCATGTGCGTAACGGTAATTTTACTTGAAAATTTCAGCTCTGCAGACAAAGTGCGCACCTTGCGATTTTTCAACCAAAACAACCCTTTACATTTGGAATATCCCCCATAAACCATATATTCCCTGAAAGTACACACGTTAAGCTTTCTAAGCGTACCCAGCTTGTTCTAGTGGACTCATCTTTCTGGAATTATTACCTCAAAGAATTCTTTGTTTGCGCAGGGTTTCCCTAAAAAATTAAAAAAATAGCTGAATAAAAAACACCTTTTCCTAAAATATAAATATGCAAACAAGAAAAAACAAGCTAAGTCTGAAAGCGCAAGGTCCACCGAACAGAACAATACCCAATATGCAGAGGTACTATTAACCCTTTTAATTGCCAGCCTACTTGAGATTTTGTCACCCTCTGTTGACAGGCCATTTTTCCCCATTTTGCGCCATGTTTTGCGCCATGTTTTGCGCCATTTTGCTGGAACTTTCAGGAAAATTATATATATATTTTTTTTGCAGCAGAGTTTAGCCTTTAACATGAAATATCTTGTTTGTAAATTTTATTTTTTTTTTTTTACAATATTATTAAGTAAAATAAATAAATAAATAAAAATTTTTTTTAGAAAATTGACTCCTTTATTTTAAATAAAAAATGTATTTTATTAAGGAAAAGCATATTGCATGTGAAAGCCCCATTTCTACAGATTAGAACGGTACCACATATTTATCGGTAGCCCCCCGTTCCTGCCCAGGAGACCCCCCTAACTGAAACAAGTATTTTATAACATTCACAAAAAAAATACAACTACCATCCACACTACAAAGGGTTAAATCCCAGGGGAGGGGGACCCCATTTTTTTTTTTTTTTTTTTAAGGGTTAAAAACCCTTAAAAATCAAAAAAAAAATTGACGTGGGGTCCCCCTTACCCAAAGTAACCAGCCCGGGACCAGCTATGCAGGGCTTGTAGGAACAGGGCGCAGGGACCAGCTTTTGTGGCCCCTGGCCCTGCAGGCTACAAGCCCGCATAGCCCGTGGGCCCGGGCTCTTCTGCCCCCCCCCTGGCCTTTGGGGAGGCAGGTAATGGGGGTGCCGGGGGTTAATGGCAAGTCACCCGCTAGCGCAGGTGACTTGCCATCCCCCCAGCCTTGTGAACTGGTATAGGGGTCATGGACCCCTTACCAGTTCACAAGGGGTTAAAAGTAAATAATCACACAGACACAAGCAGAGAAAAAAATATTTTATTAATTTTTTTTTTTTTTTTTTACACTGTACTCACCTCCCATCCATCCTGGAGCACTTTGTCCCTCGGCGATCACTGGCTTCTGCTCACTTGCTAGAAGCCTTTTATAGCTGCTGGATGACAGAACACAAAGGGTTAATAAAAAAAAAAATGACATAGGGTCCCCCCTCCCAGGGGGGGCGGATCCCATTTTTTTTTTGATTTTTAAGGGTTAAAAACCGTCCCCCTTACCCACAGTAACCAGCCCGGGACGAACTATGGGGGCTTGTAGGCACAGAGTGGGGGGGCCAGCTTTTGTGGCCCCCCCACCCTGCAGCCTACGAGCCCACATAGCTTATGTGGGCCCGGGCTCTTCTGCCCCCCCCCTGGCCTTTGGGGAGGCAGGTAATGGGGGTGCCAGGGGCTAATGGCAAGCCACCCGCTAGCGCAGGTGCCATCCCCCCAGCCTTGTGAACTGGTATAGGGGTCATGGACCCCTTACCAGTTCACAAGGGGTTAAAAGTAAAAAATGACACTGACACAGAGAAAAAAAAATCTTTATTTTTTTTTTTTTACACTGTACTCACCTCCGATCCGACGTCCCTCGCCGCTGTCCCGCGCCGATCATCTCACTGACAGATGCCGGTGGTGATCGGCGCAGGGCGGGTGACAGGTGAGGGGGCTCCGATCTGAGCTCGGAGGGGGTATAGGAGGAGCGGGATGACGTCATCCCGGTCCTCCCACAATGGGCGGAGCTAAGCGGCGGCGGCCATCGCCGCCATTACAAGAGGTGAGGACCCGGAAGAGGGTCCTCACCTGAAGACTGCGCAGCCCAGGGGGGGGATCGGACCCCTCCCTGGTGAAGAGGAGACCCGGACAGAAGGCTCGGGCGCGGAGGTGAGTAAATGACAGTTTTATTTATTTTTTTTTTTTACAACGGCGAGTCAGCGCTGGAAACGGGGGGGGGGGGCGGCTGGTTTCGGGCCCCCCCCTGAAGACGGAGGATGACGGGGGGGCGATCGGATGCCCCCCCCAGGAAGAGGGGACCCCAAGCTTCACAGGGATACCAGAGGTAAGTGTTTTTTTTTTCTATCTTTTAACTGTTTGGGGGAAATGCCAGGCACGTAGTTTCTACGTGCTTGGCACTTAACGGTAGGAGAAGCAACCACGTAGAAACTACGTGCTTGGCATTTAAAGGGTTAAAGAGACACTGGAGTTGGCAGCAGGAGCCCAAAGATTGGATGAATCACACCCTGGAGTTGGCAGCAGCAGCAGGAGCCCAAACATTACTTTAAAGAGACACTGGGGTTGGGTTCAGGAGCCCAAAAATTGGATGATTCACACCCTGGAGTTGGCAGCAGCAGCAGCAGGAGCCCAAATATTACTTTAAAGAGACACTGGAGTTGGCTTCAGGAGCCCAAAAATTGGATGATTCACACCCTGGTGTTGGCAGCAGCATCAGGAGCCCAAACATTACTTTAAAGAGACACTGGAGTTGGCAGCAGGAGCCAAAAGATTGGATGAATCACACCCTGGAGTTGGCAGCAGCAGCAGGAGCCCAAACATTACTTTAAAGAGACACTGGGGTTGGCTTCAGGAGCCCAAAAATTGGATGAATCACACCCTGGAGTGGCAGCAGCAGCAGCAGGAGCCCAAATATTACTTTAAAGAGACACTGGAGTTGGCTTCAGGAGCCCAAAAATTGGATGATTCACACCCTGGAGTTGGCAGCAGCAGCAGCAGGAGCCCAAACATTACTTTAAAGAGACACTGGAGTTGGCTTCAGGAGCCCAAAAATTGGATGATTCACACCCTAGAGTTGGCAGCAGCAGCAGCAGGAGCCCAAACATTACTTTAAAGAGACACTGGAGTTGGCAGCAGGAGCCCAAATATTGGATGAATCACACCCTGGAGTTGGCAGCAGCAGCAGGAGCCCAAACATTACTTTAAAGAGACACTGGGGTTGGCTTCAGGAGCTCAAAAATTGGATGAATCACACCCTGGAGTTGGCAGCAGCAGCAGCAGGAGCCCAAACATTACTTTAAAATGAGACACTGGAGTTGGCTTCAGGAGCCCAAAAATTGGATGATTCACACCCTGGAGTTGGCAGCAGCAGGAGCCCAAATATTACTTTAAAGAGACACTGGAGTTGGCTTCAGGAGCCCAATAATTGGATGATTCACACCCTGGAGTTGGCAGCAGCAGCAGCAGGAGCCCAAACATTACTTTAAAGAGACACTGGAGTTGGCTTCAGGAGCCCAAATATTGGATGAATCACACCCTGGAGTTGGCAGCAGCAGCAGGAGCCCAAACATTACTTTAAAGAGACACTGGGGTTGGCTTCAGGAGCCCAAAAATTGGATGAATCACACCCTGGAGTTGGCAGCAGCAGCAGCAGGAGCCCAAACATTACTTTAAAGAGACACTGGGGTTGGCAGCAGGAGCCCAAAAATTGGATGATTCACACCCTGGAGTTGGCAGCAGCAGCAGCAGGAGCCCAAATATTACTTTAAAGAGACACTGGAGTTGGCTTCAGGAGCCCAAAAATTGGATGATTCACACCCTGGAGTTGGCAGCAGCAGCAGCAGGAGGCCAAACATTACTTTAAAGAGACACTGGATTTTGCAGCCGGAGCCCAAAGATTGGATGAATCAAACCCTGGAGTTGGCAGCAGCAGCAGGAGCCCAAACATTACTTTAAACAGACACTGGAATTGGCTTCAGGAGCCCAAAAATTGGATGAATCACACCCTGGAGTTGGCAGCAGCAGCAGCAGGAGCCTAAACATTACTTTAAAGAGACACTGGAGTTGGCAGCAGGAGCCCAAAGATTGGATGAATCACACCCTGGAGTTGGCAGCAGCAGCAGGAGCCCAAACATTACTTTAAAGAGACACTGGGGTTGGCTTCAGGAGCCCAAAAATTGGATGAATCACACCCTGGAGTTGGCAGCAGCAGCAGGAGCACAAGCATTACTTTAAAGAGACACTGGGGTTGGCTTCAGGAGCCCAAAAATTGGATGATTCACACCCTGGAGTTGGCAGCAGCAGCAGCAGGAGCCCAAATATTACTTTAAAAAGACACTGGAGTTGGCTTCAGGAGCCCAAAAATTGGATGATTCACACCCTGGAGTTGGCAGCAGCAGCAGCAGGAGCCCAAACATTACTTTAAAGAGACACTGGAGTTGGCTTCAGGAGCCCAAAAATTGGATGATTCACACCCTGGAGTTGGCAGCAGCAGCAGCAGGAGCCCAAACATTACTTTAAAGAGACACTGGAGTTGGCTTCAGGAGCCCAAAGATTGGATGAATCACACCCTGGAGTTGGCAGCAGCAGCAGGAGCCGAAACATTACTTTAAAGAGACACTGGGGTTGGCTTCAGGAGCCCAAAAATTGGATGAATCACACCCTGGAGTTGGCAGCAGCAGCAGGAGCCCAAACATTACTTTAAAGAGACACTGGGGTTGGCTTCAGGAGCCCAAAAATTGGATGATTCACACCCTGGAGTTGGCAGCAGCAGCAGCAGGAGCCCAAATATTACTTTAAAGAGACACTGGAGTTGGCTTCAGGAGCCCAAAAATTGGATGATTCACACCCTGGAGTTGGCAGCAGCAGCAGCAGGAGCCCAAACATTACTTTAAAGAGACACTGGAGTTGGCAGCAGGAGCCCAAAGATTGGATGAATCACACCCTGGAGTTGGCAGCAGGAGCCCAAACATTACTTTAAAGAGACACTGGAGTTGGCTTCAGGAGCCCAAAAATTGGATGATTCACACCCTGGAGTTGGCAGCAGCAGCAGCAGGAGCCCAAACATTACTTTAAAGAGACACTGGAGTTGGCAGCAGGAGCCCAAAGATTGGATGAATCACACCCTGGAGTTGGCAGCAGCAGCAGGAGCCCAAACATTACTTTAAAGAGACACTGGGGTTGGCTTCAGGAGCCCAAAAATTGGATGAATCACACCCTGGAGTTGGCAGCAGCAGCCGCAGCAGAAGCCCAAGCATTACTTTAAAGAGACACTGGGGTTGGCTTCAGGAGCCCAAAAATTGGATGATTCACACCCTGGAGTTGGCAGCAGCAGCAGCAGGAGCCCAAATATTACTTTAAAGAGACACTGGAGTTGGCTTCAGGTGCTCAAAAATTGGATGAATCACACCCTGGAGTTGGCAGCAGCAGCAGCAGGAGCCCAAACATTACTTTAAAGAGACACTGGAGTTGGCAGCAGGAGCCCAAAGATTGGATGAATCACACCCTGGGGTTGGCAGCAGCAGCAGGAGCCCAAACATTACTTTAAAGAGACACTGGAGTTGGCTTCAGGAACCCAAAGATTGGATGAATCACACCCTGGAGTTGGCAGCAGCAGCAGGAGCCCAAACATTACTTTAAAGAGACACTGGGGTTGGCTTCAGGAGCCCAAAAATTGGATGAATCACACCCTGGAGTTGGCAGCAGCAGCAGGAGCCCAAATATTACTTTAAAGAGACACTGGAGTTGGCTTCAGGAGCCCAAAAATTGGATGAATCTCACCCTGGAGTTGGCATCAGCAGGAGCCCAAAAATTGGCCTAAAGACATAAATATGTTTTGCACCATTTGGAAAGTGTAAAACGTGGCACCATGCTGAATCTAGTCGCATGCATCAGGCATTGGTGGGTGGAAATCCTGGCTGATCCATCCCTGATTCATTTTGACAAAGGTGAGTCTCTCCACATTTTTAGTTGACAGACGAGTTCTCCTCGCCGTAACTATGGCCCCCGCCGCACTAAACACCCGCTCAGATGGCACGCTACTTGCCGGGCAGGACAGCTTTTCCAGGGCAAACTCTGCTAGTTGCGGCCACAAATCAAGTTTGGCTGCCCAGAAGTCCAGCGGATCCTCAAGGTGTGTTGGCATGGTCATGTCAAAGTATGACATGACCTGCTGGTTCAGGTCCTGCTCCAGGTCTTCCTGCTGCTCATGAGTAGCCTCACTATGCGGGTGTAGAAAGCTACTCATTAGCGACTGAAGACTGAGGCTGCTGCTGATGGAGCTGCTGCTGCTGCTCCTGCCAACCCCCCCAGCGGCCATGGCAGTGGAAGGTGAGCGCAGAGGTCCCCTCGAGTCAGACCTGCGAGAGTATGGACCATGGCGCAGATAGGCATCGGCCAACTGCCTACGTAGAATGTCTTTGTAGTAGTTCAGTTTGTCCTCCCTCTCGGTGGGTTTAAAAAATGCCCCCATTTTGTGCCGGAAGCGAGGGTCCAATAAGGTGGACAGCCAGAAGTCATCCCGCCGACAGATGGAAACAATTCTGGGGTCACTACGCAAGCACGTGAGCATGCTTCGTGCCATTTGCGCAAGTGACTCGGATGGACTACCTGTCTCCATCTCCACTGCATACTGCCACGGTGTGCCCGGGTCCTCTGTCTCGCCTTCCTCAAAATCCTCTAGCTCCTCTGGCTGCTCCTGCTCCTCCTCTCCTGTCCGCTGACTAGATAAACCAGCCATTTCGCCAAGCCTAAACTGTGTTTCGCTGGGCAACTCCTCCTCCTCTTCCTCCTCCTCCTCCAGTTCAGCTCCAACGGGGTTCATGTGGCCGTAAGATGTAAACGCCATGTCTCCAGTGCCCTGACCAGCCATGGCTTCCAACATGTGCTGTAGTACATGAAGCAGTGGAATCACGTCGTTCATCCCGTAATCCTTCCGACTGACAAATAAAGTGGCTTCCTCAAAGGGCCTGAGCAAACGGCAGGTGTCACGTATGAGCTGCCACTGGTTGACATTGAAGTTACACAGGGGAGTCCCCCTATCTGCTTGGATCATCAGGAAATCCGTGATGGCTTTTCACTGTTCATATAATCGGTCCAACATGTGAAGGGTGGAATTCCAACGGGTGGAAACATCGCAAATCAGACTATGTTGGGGGATACCATTCTGACGCTGTAGCTCAAGAAGGGTGTGTTTGGCGGTGTATGAGTGGCTGAAGTGCATGCAAAGTTTTCTTGAAGTTGTTAGGATGTCTTGCAGATGGGGGGAACACTTCAGAAACCGCTTGACAACCAGATTGAAGACGTGAGCCATGCAGGGGGCATGGGTCAGGCTTCCTTGGCGCAGCGCAGACAAAATGTTCTTCCCATTGTCGGTAACCATGATTCCCATTTTAAGTTTTCTTGGAGTAAGCCATGTTTGGATTTCCTGATGAATAAATTTAAGCAGTTCCTCCCCTGTGTGACTCCGTTCGCCAAGACAAACCATGTGAAGCACTGCGTGACACCTCCGTGCCCTGCACACATGGTAGACTGGAGGGGCACTGAGACTTGAGCCTACAGTGGAGGGTGAGGAGATAGCGGAGGATGAGGAGGCCGAGTCGCACAGTGTCACAGGCCCAACGGGCAGGGAACACGGAGGCCGAAGCGGCGTGACCTGTCCAAGTTGCTGCTGCTGCAAAGGGACCACATACACCCAGTGGGCCGTAAACGACATGTACTGTCCCTGACTGTAGTTACAGCTCCAGACGTCGGTGCTGCCATGCACTTTGCTACACACCGACAGGCTCAAGGACTGGCCCACCTTCTGTTCAACAAAAGTGTGCAGCGCTGGTACTGCCTTCTTGGCAAAGAAATGACGGCTTGGGACTCTCCACCTTGGCTCGGCACAAGCCATCAGGTCTCTGAAAGGTGCAGAGTCCACCACCTGAAAAGGGAGCGACTGCAGCACCAGCAACTTGGACAGGAGCACATTCAGCTTCTGCACCGTAGGATGAGTGGGCGCATACTGCTGTCTCTTGGACATGGCTTCGCTGATGGATTGCTGGCGGGATGCATGACTTGGAGGAGGAGGAGCAGGAGCGACAGAGGATGGGTATGACGCTGTGATACGAGTGTGACATGGATGTTGGATGATAATTACTTATGATGATTCTGCATGTCCCTGCATAGTTCAAGCTCACCAGAATGATCCCATAAGGAATAGGTTGTACCATGATGGGGATTAGTGTGTGTCAGTCTATTATGAAACTAGCATTTTGAAACATTTAAACAACTATTGCTTAATTTCAGGTTATATAAACTGATAGTTCGTGCCAGGGTTCATGTCAGTTTATATGAACTGATAGTGCGTGCCAGTGTAGGTTATCGGGTTATGAAACTACTATTGCTAAATATCAGGTTATAAAACTATAATATAACTGGGCATGCGCAAGGTATTGCTCAGTAATATAAATGGGGGGATTTCGCAGAGGGTTCAGGGACTTCCAGACTGATGAAGTGGACGCACTTTCGTCTGTGATGCAAGCCGGAACTCACTGAACCCTCCGTATTGAGTCCCCCAATACAGGAGTGATGCTACAATATCCGGTAATGTATTGATGCTTACTACCTATTATACAAATGATGATAGCTTAATGATAATTATGTTAATGTAACTTATAACTATACAATAAATATTCCAAAGATTCAATGATTACCATTTTATTTCCTAATTCGTATATTAGTGAGCGCAGTAAGTAGCCCAATGAGGCATTTTATGTACTTGGTAATACAGACGCACAGCTGCCTTCGGCTGAGGTGCTGGAGCCTTGGCTGGCAGAAATTGGGAGCGGCGTGCCACTTGGTGAGGAAGCAGACTGGACCACCCCTTGGGAGCCTCGGTTCTCTCAGGTCGCTTTATGGTGACGCATCATATGTTGACGCAGGGCCGTGGTGCCAACATTTGGACCCTGGCCACGCTTCACCTTTTGCCTACATATCTTGCATGTGGCCATGTTACCCTCCTGCGGATGCTTCAGGAAAAACTGCCACACTGCCGAGTAGCTACTTTTCCCACCCCCTGGCCTCACTGATTCACTGCTGCTGTTGCCAACTCCAGGAACCCCTGCTCCACTACCTCCCGATAAGGTAGACTGACGCACAGCAGGTGCTCTACCCCGGCCCCGGCCCCGGCCGGCTCCAGCCTTTGGAATTGTGCCCCCATGCTGACTGCTACCACCTTGCTGCCTCAGCTGCTGACTCCGGGGCAACCTGCGCCCTTCTTCTCCTGATGATGACGATGAAGCCCCTTCATCACCCGGCTCCCAAGTGCGATCGGCTTCATCATCATCATCATTATCACCGAGTTGTGGCTGTACGTCACTGATGTTCGTGGATTCGTCAACAGTGTCTGGCGCAGGAGCTGGAACGCTCGCAGCACCCACGACACTGTCCACATCACTATTTGTCTGCCTAGCTAAAGAAGCCACCTCCATTTCTTGGCTGGGCAGTAGCTGCTGACTGTCCTCTATCTGATCGTCCTCCTCACTAAAGAGTGGAGCTGAACCCAAAGCATAGGATCCGTCGCTGGGGGAGGGAACGGCGTAGGACAGAGGCAATGGGAGGACAGGGACTGCTCTCGGGGCATGCCAACTCAGGGTTGTGTCAGAGGAACCTACCAACCCTAGACTGGGGGTCTCAGACGTAAGTTGTGATGATGTTGTTGATGAGCGCGTCAACCAATCTACCACGGCAGATGCGTTACTGGTGGAGACCCGACCGCTAGCAGATACTGGCAGATTAGGTCTCTCAGCGTGACTCCTGCTGCTACTGGCCCCCAGTCTGCTGCGACCTCTGCCTGCGGAATCTTGGCCTCTGCCACTCCTCTTTTCACTTCTAGGCACTTGTCTGCCCGACATAGACTAACTGGTGTGGTAGTAGGTGATATTTTAAGAACCCCCGGGCAGCAGTGGGTCTATATGAAACAGAGTATAATGCACACCAAAAGTGAGCAGTAACACTCAGCCTCCAACAGGCCTGCTTAGTGTAAATAAGAGAGCTGCTTAGTGTAAATAAAGAGGGGTATGGTATGTTACAGAATGGGATGCCCCAACAGGAGTGCACCTGTGAGCAGTAGTACTATGCACAGCAAAAGTGTCTTTATCAGGCCAAATGACTTTTAGAATAAGTGCAAAGGGTTATAGTAAATAGAGGCTTGTGTAGTCACAGAATGGGATGCCCCAACAGCCAGCAGTGCACCTGTGAGCAGTACTACTATGCACAGCAAAAGTGTGTTTATCAGGCCAAATTTTTATTAGAATAAGTGCAAAGGGTTATAGTAGTAAATAGAGGCTGGTGTAGTCACAGAATGGGATGCCCAACAGCCAGCAGTGCACCTGTGAGCAGTACTACTATGCACAGCAAAAGTGTCTTTATCAGGCCAAATGACTTTTAGAATAAGTGCAAAGGGTTATAGTAAATAGAGGCTTGTGTAGTCACAGAATGGGATGCCCCAACAGCCAGCAGTGCACCTGTGAGCAGTACTACTATGCACAGCAAAAGTGTCTTTATCAGGCCAAATGACTTTTAGAATAAGTGCAAAGGGTTATAGTAAATAGAGGCTTGTGTAGTCACAGAATGGGATGCCCCAACAGCCAGCAGTGCACCTGTGAGCAGTACTACTATGCACAGCAAAAGTGTCTTTATCAGGCCAAATGACTTTTAGAATAAGTGCAAAGGGTTATAGTAAATAGAGGCTTGTGTAGTCACAGAATGGGATGCCCCAACAGCCAGCAGTGCACCTGTGAGCAGTACTACTATGCACAGCAAAAGTGTCTTTATCAGGCCAAATGACTTTTAGAATAAGTGCAAAGGGTTATAGTAAATAGAGGCTGGTGTAGTCACAGAATGGGATGCCTCACAGCAGACTTGAGATCAGTTCAGTATATATGCACAGTTAGTGTATAAGCAGCCTGAAAACGCTAACAAAGCCAGTCAGCCAGCCAGTAACACTCAGGCTGGATGAAAAAAAAAAAATCTCCCTGTGACTGCCTCCGATTTTTCCTAACTTTCCCTTCTTCTCGCTGACTTCCTGCCTTTCTCCTGCCTGTCTTCTGTCTGTCCCTGTCTGTCCCTGGCTCTCTGTCTCTCCCTCACTACAGCAGCGTCCTGTCTCTCACGAATGCAATAGAGAAATGAGGAAAAGCAAGATGTCCGCCGACTTAAATAGCGCTGTGACGTCACCGGGCTTGCTGGCTGC
The DNA here is from genome assembly GCA_027917425.1 of Gastrophryne carolinensis. Lineage (NCBI taxonomy): Eukaryota > Metazoa > Chordata > Amphibia > Anura > Microhylidae > Gastrophryne > Gastrophryne carolinensis. The sequence goes on along the minus strand of CM051237.1, from coordinate 125,685,161 downwards.
TGATAGGCTGCATGTGACTTCCCCAGCTTGCACTGGCGCGGGGTAGATGTCTGGACATGTCCCGTCCGCCATCTTAGAATGCCTGTAATGTAAATGAATGGATGTTAAAGGAAAACTTTGAGCGATCGAAGCACGGGGAAATTCGGATTCGATCCGAATCGAATTTTTCATGAAATTCGGATCGAATCCGGGTTCGTCCGGATCGATTTGCTCATCCCTAGTGGGCACCAAAACCAGGACCCGGTCCCCAGGATTAAAGGCCCTCACCATGGTAAATCTATTATATATTCTGCTCTGGGCCTCCTGAGCCCTTTGCATATGCTCTTTGACTATCGGCATTACTTTGTCTATTCGGTCCTGCACCTGGGCCACATGTTCAATAACACTTTTATATGGAGTGGCCTTATTATGTGTATTAATATGATATTTATTCATATATACATATTAATGGTTTTAAAAGATATATAGTGGGATAAGCTGGGATAAGTGGGATATATTGATGTCGTTCACCCTCTGAGCTCTCCGAATAGTCTTGCGACTATTGATGTCGTTCACCCTCTGAGCTCTCCGAATAGTCTTGCGACTATCGGGAACTGTTCACATACTAGGTTTTAGACCCCCTGGGAGGTAACCTAGTATTAATCACCATGACGGAAGGCATCTGGGGTAATCGGATCTGGTCCTTTAGCAGATAGATTCACCCCATGTCCAGTATGCAAACAGACACTGGACGAGGACGGTGTGCATGGTTAAACTCTGTTGGCAGCCCTCAAGTGGTCCTAAACCTTTAGAGAGTCATTTAAATGGATTGGCTACTAAAAAGGTTTTTAAAGAAAAGATTTATCCTCTAACTTGAAGAGGATATTGTAGCTGCCATATTCTCCCAGGAAGTTATCCGGTGGAGGATTTATCCAGTAGGGACTCGTATTCAGAAGTCCTCTACACAAGGGGGTGCTCAGTTAAGATGGATGGATTGTTTTGATTTCCTCCATTCTGGAGGATGTTGCAGAGCATACACATTATTCTAATCTGATCAATAGGGAATGGCAGAAGTCAGGTTGTCTTCCGCACATTCCTAAAGTACTAGATACTATGTATCCCTTTCCTCCAGATCAGATTGAATTATGGTCTCACCCTCCTGTGGTGGACGCTCTGGGGCCAGGTCTTTTTAAGATTTTGGTTATGCCATCCTCGGATAGTGCTTCTCCAAAGGATCCAGCAAATAAGCGCATGGATCAGGTGGCATGTCCTGCTTATTCTATTATGGGGTCGACCTTGCGGCCGGCCTGGGCTACATCTAGCATTTTTGGGGAGCAGGAGGTTGTTAAAACAACTGGACTTGAAGACTCGTAGAGGTCATTCATGGAAGTCATGCTTCCAGGTGATCAAGACCAGTTTGGCTACAACAGGTATATGATACCAGCTATGGAGGATTGAGCAGGATAAGTGCCAGAGGCCTAGCTTTGGTGTTTGCCTTAAGGCGAGCTTTATGGCTTAAAGTGGACCAACACCCAGGATTTTGACTATCCTGGGTCTTGGTCCACTTCGGTGGGGCACCCCCGATCGGGGTGCCCCGCTGTGTGAAACCCCCCCGATCACCCTAAAAACTCACCTCTCCCCGCTCCCAGCGCCGACGGACAAGGGATTTGACAGCCGCTTGTCCGTGGCTCCTCCGCCGCCGCCTCCCGTGCGTCCCTCTTGACGCGCGCGCGCCCGCGACGGCCATTCACAGACGGCCGGCGCGGGGGCGCGCACGCCTAGAGGGGTGCGAGGGAGGCGGTGTCGGCCGGCCGCCGCCGAAGCTAAGGTAAGGGGGTTTGGGGGTTTTGGGGGGGAGGTGATCGGCCAGGGAATCTTATAGATTCCCGGGCCGATCACCCGAGGGTGATGGTCCACTTTAAGCAATGGCCAGCTGACATAGCCTCCAAAAAAGAATGACAGGACTCCCCTTTAAGGTGGGGCGTCTGTTTGGGGAGGCTTGGTTGACATGGTAAAGCATGCTACTAGTGGTAAATCATCTAATCTGCCACAGAAGCCGAAATCTAATACTGCTTCCGCAGGGCCTCTAATACTCCGGGGTTCCGGTTAGAGGTTCGGCCTCTTCCGGATACAGAAGAGGTTTTTGGAATAAGGCAAAGTTCCAAATGAAGGAAACAGGTGTCTGGCAGAATAAAGCCCCCTTCAAAGCCTGCTCAGGCATGAAGGGATGCCCCCCGCTCTTGCAGGCGTGGGGGGAAAGCTGCTGCATTTTGCTCATATTGGAGGCTTCATGTAACAGATATTTGGATACAGGAAGTTGTATCCTCAGGTTACAAGATCAACATAGGAGCCAGACCCCCTTGGAGATTCTCTTGGTCAGGGGTATCCCGAATTCCGCAGAAAGCAGAAGCATTGAGATCTGCCGTATCTCGCCTTTTTAGAGATCGGAGTTGTTGATCCACAGTGAAGTTACTCCAGCCGGGCAGTGTATATATAGGGATACATACCTACATTGCTGTAGGTGGCCTACATCTTCAGTTACCCTTCCGTCTATCTTCAGTACCAAGGGTGTTTACCAAGGTAGGTTGGCAGGTCTCATGTTTTCTCTAAGGATTCAGGATATACATATAATCCCTTACTTAGACTATCTGTTAATATGGGCCCCATCATGTCAGGGAGCCCAGAAGAATACACAGACTGTCTGATCGACTTTGGATAATTGACTATGCAGTCGAATTCTTAAGTCAAATATCATATCATAGCTTCAAGAGTTATTCTTTCTATCATTAGACACGTCTCAGGCTAGAGTGTTTTCCAACACAGAAGTGAGTCTTACTTGAGGCCAGGGTACAGGGTCTCTTGTCTTGCCCTCATTCGACGATTTATCAAGGAATATGTCTGTTGGGCCTGATGGTATGTTGCTTGAGTCAGTACCAGTACCTTTTGCACTGTTCACACAAGACCCATGCAGAAGGAATTGCTCACATTCTGTGATCAAGACCCACATACTCTGGATCACACTTTTTGCATGACACCATCAACAAGGCAGTCTCTAGCCTGGTTCTCAGCCTCTTCAGACTGGCAAATCCTCCCTTCCAGTACAGTGGAAGATCATCACCATGGATGCCAGTCTATCGGGTTGGGGGAGTATCAAGGAGTCACAACCCTCCAGGGACAGTGGAGTCTGAAGGAGAGCAAACTCTCCATAAATATCATGGAACTGAGAGCGATTCTATTGTATCTCAGACATTGGACATACCATCTGAAGGGGCATCCCGTCCGGATTCAAACAGACAATCGGACGGCGGTGGTATATATCAACCACCATGGGGGCACCTGAAGCAGTGAAGCCCTCATGGAAGTGAGCTGGTTTTTACTTTGGGCCGAGAAACGGGTTTCATGCATTTCAGCTGTACACATACCTGGAGTGGACAACTTGCAGGCCGATCATCTCAGCAGAACGGTCCTGCATCAGAGAGAATGGTCTCTTAGTCAGAGGGTTTTTTCAATCCCTATGCATGCGCTGGGGGATTTTGGACATAGATCTCTTGTGCATCACGACACAATCAGAAGGTTTGTGTCTGGGTCTAGGGATCCTCTAACTATAGCAACAGATGTCCTGACTCTTCAGGGGTCAGCATTCAAGCTTCTTTATGCATTCCCTCTGATTCCACTCCTGGGTCAAGTACGAAGAAAGGTTAGCTCACAATGGAGTCCCAACCATGCTGGTGGCTCCTCGGTGGCCAAGAAGAAGCTGGTTCTCAGACATAGTAAGGATGTCAGAGGGTAACTCGTGGAGGTTACCCGACGATCCAGATCTTTTCACACAGGGGCCTCTAAGGCATCCCAATTCACATGTTCTGGCTTGGACGGCCTGGCTATTGAATCCTTTATCTTGGCAGAAAGGGGGTTCTTCTGACATAGTCATGCAGACTATGAATCAGGCCAGGAAGAAGCCTTCATCAATGATCTACTATAGAGTCTGGCAAGCATTATCGCTTGGTGCGAATCCAGAAGGTTCGCTGGTAGAATTTTTTTCTGTTCCCAGAATATTTGATTTTTTGGCAGAAAGTCTTGATGAAGGTTTTCAATTGAGTATTTTTAAAGGGACAGATATCTGCTTTATCTCTTTATTCAGAAACCCATTGCTGTGAATAAATGTATCAAAGCTTTTTGTATAGGGAGTCGCTCATGTGCGGCCTCCTCTTAAGCCACTTCTGCCGGTTTGGGACCTGAACTTAGTTTTTCAGCTCTTTATCAGGGTCCTCCTTTTGAACCACTGGCAGATGCATCATTAAGTTTATCAGTTAAGTCTCCTTATTTAGTGTTACATAAGGACAAGTTCATCTTCTGCTTTAAACAGGATGTTCTTCCTAAGGTGGTTCCCATCTTAATGAAGAGGTGAATTGTCTTCCTTATGTCCTACTCCAGTGTCCGATAGAGAAAGGATTCTACATTGCTGGATGTAGGGAAAAGCACTAAGATACTATCTCACTGCTACACAATCTTTCCGTAGGTTGGACTCCTTATTTTGTCATACCTGAGGGTCCACGGAAAGGTCTTCCACCATCTAAGTCTACCATCAGCGATAGATTAGACAGGAAGTAGTAAGAGCCTATATTCCCTAAGGGGAAGGATTCTTCTTTTAGGACTACTGCTCATTTGACAAGAGCTATTGGAGCTTCTTGGGCTTTTTAGCATCAAGCTTCAATAGAACAAGTATGCAAAGCTGCTACTTGGTTTTCAGCTCATACATTTACCAAACTCTATAAGGTAGAGCCTTTGGTAGGAAGGAATTACATACAGTGGTAATTAGATGGTTTTGGAATGTCTTATTCCTGAAAGGAGTAAGGGTTTTTGGAATGTCTTATTCCTGAATGGAATGAGGGTTTTTGGAATGTCTTATTCCTGAATGGAATGAGGGTTTTTGAGATGTCTTATTCCTGAAAGGAATAAGGGCTTTTGGAATGTCTTGTTCCTGAAAGGAATAAGGTTTGGTGATCCCACCCGAATTCGGGTAGTGCTTTTGGAGTTCCCAATCGTCTCTGAATTAAGGCTGATGGCCTGAAGTAAAATGGAAGAGTAAAGAGAATTCTGCGAGTACTCACCTGTAGAATTAATTTCTCTTCCATTATTACTTTAGGACATCAGACTCTCCCTGTCTGCTAGGTTACTATGTCCATGTGTTGGATGCCTAGTTTTAGTGGAGTGGTAAATATGTAAATAGTTGCTGTAAATAATGATCAGCATAATAATAAAAAAAAAATAAAAAAAATAAATGGAGAGAGTTTTGTATTTTGTCTCCAGCCTTTTGTTTCCAATAGGATAGGTATGCCTCCCGGGTGGCTGGTTCTACTGCTTTTTAATTAAACTGAAGTGCATCAAGTCAGCCAGGTGGATATAGACCTGGGAGGTGGAGACACACCTTTGTTCTTGCAGACCACACCCTTCGGCAGAGGTTAACCCAATCGTCTCTGAATTAAGTCTGATGTCCTGAAGTAATAATGGAAGAGAAATTAATTCTACAGGTGAGTACTCACAGAATTCTCTTTTTGCGGCTCTCCTGTCAGGAAGGGTGCAATCACGTCTGCCCACTCTGCAACTGGCAGCTGCTCTCTCTCAGCCACTCTCTGGAATACAGTGAGATAGGCCTCGACATCATCAGCAGGAGTCGTCTTTTGCAAGAACCGCTGAACGGCTCTCCTCGCACCACCGTCTCATTCGTGCTTCTATCCGGTTGTGAGATTTTAGCCATAACAGTCTCTCTGAGCGCAGCAGTCTGCTCCATTAACAGGCGGTTTGTTTCTTACTGGTTTACCATGGCCTGTTGCTGTGCTTGCTGCTGTTGTGCCAGGGCCCGCTCATGCTGGAAATTAGCCTGTATTAGCTGCTTTATCACCTCCTACATTGTACTGGATGAGCATTTAAATGTCCACAATATTCAAATGCAGCATTTTGTCATTCCGTTGCCACTAGCAACAGTCAAATGCCCGCATCCTCCACCAATTGTCAGGATCTGGGGCCAACGGCAATGACTCAGACGTAGACAGTTCTTATTCAAATCATAAGCAATTTAATGTGGGGTTTGGTCCTCTTTGAGGGTTGGTAAAAGGTTCAAGTGGTAAAATTACATAAATGTCAAGTCTATCCGGATGTTTTGTAGTTATATGTTAACCCCATCTGCCTTTCTTGTAGTTTTCTATTTACCTTGGGCAAATGTAATAATGCTGTATATTTTAAACATTCTTTAGTATTACGCAGAGCTTCATGGTAGCATTTCATTTAACTTTCTGTGCCAAAGCTTGATTTTGCATATTTGCTATGAATAGCATTTGCTATTCACACTGTTTAAGCACAAGCAAATGAACGTCTATTGAAATGTATGGGAGAGCGACACTAAGCGAAAGATTTGCTTTCATGAATGTGGTATTGCGTACAGCGCCCAGCGTTCACCAGAAGCTGTCTGTCGCTACGAGATACTACCTAGTGCTATCCCTTCTTGAATAACCCCCTATGTAATACAGTTACTGCACCACCTAGTGCCTTATGCTGGTTACCATATGAATGTGTTAAAATAATCATCCTGAAAAGGACTGTATCCGTAATTTATTTCAAATTAAGGCATGAAATAAAAAGTGTGATTCAAAGAAGAGAGAACATTACAGGGCTTTATAGATGCTTGAAAGTGCACAAAATCAATGGATTTTTAACACTTAAAGCTATAAATCTGCACAGGTAAAAAAATGGCCAGTAAAAACTACGGAGCATGTGCAGGTCAGTGCTGTTTGCCGTGCATCCTAATTTTTGGCAAATGACTTGCGCTTGGCAATCGGGTGCAGCCACATCCCCAGCTAGATTTGAATCTGAATTGCTGGGTGCACCACTGCCCAAAGATGCTGGAGATGTGGCCGCTAAAATTCATATTGGTGAGGGAGCCACTGGAAAAGTTTAGGGTGGTTTCACACAGCGAGGTATCTTTATTTGGGATGCCTCAGAGGGAAGGCCAGTGGCCGGTCCTTGGAATATTTTAGATTCCAGGGCCGGCCATGTGTTTTTTTTTTTTATTTGCCTTGTTTCTACATTCTCTTACTCTTGCCTTTTTGTACCTTTTCAACATTTTCTCTTTTTTTTGTTTTGCACATTCCCTCGGTACCTTTCTTTTTCACATTCCCTTTTAATTTTTTGCTTATTAACTTCTTCATCTCATTTCACCTTCTCCACAGCTTCCTCTCTTTTTATCCTCCCTGTTATCACTCTTTTCCCATATTTGGGGTTTCAGAAGTAGACATCACCATTTTTAGAACAGGGTGGAGCACTCTGAAGATTTTGACTTTGATGGGAAGGGATAGGAAGGGAGGGTTTCCTTGGCTATAGTCATATACGGGAGATCCCAGAGAGGATCAAAGCTTCCCTCCCCTGGCACCTGTTATTACCTTTGGCTGGATACCAAGCCACAAGTGTCCCCCTTCACTCCGGATGCTGGTGGGAAACCTTAGACTCCCCACTGGCATAATTTTAAAATAATACATTTTTGTGGGGTTTTTTTGTTGTTCAACTACTTTTGAACTGGTAAGGGGTCCAAGCCATGTGGAAGAGCCTGGCACCCATCTATATGGCCCCGCGCTGCCAGCCCACCCAGCACCAAATGCAGAAGAAACTAGCACATTGCGGTATTTGTGAGAAGGGGCAAGCCACAAGAGGGGAAGCGGACCTGTGGAAAATTAAACATCATATGGAAAGTAGACATTTTACATATTTAGCTGTACTTCAGCTCTTAATTCAAATGGATCAAAATCAATTGATTCATGCATGTAACCACCCTCAAGTAGACCCTACCCAAGGGCTTAAAAAAGTTAGTCTTTGTAATATATTGAAAATAAACAAAATAGTGTCTCATTAAAAAGTCCTGTACAAGCGACAGCATAAATATAATCTACTAATGTAAAGAAGGGCGCCGGCCCTTTAAGGCCGGCAGCCCCGTGACTGGCCTGCGCTTCGTGTTGGAAGCTGACCAGCCATGGAATTGGGGGAAGAGATCGGGGAAAGTGACCTCAGGGGAGGTGGAGGGGGGAGTATAAAGGGGCAGGTCCCCCCTCCTCTTCTTCTCTGGCCCCTGATCTCTTCGCTGGAACATGCGGTCAGTACTGACGCCTGTCCAGACCCCTAGCATGGAAGCCCTAATGTTGTTACTGCGCCGGGAGGTGGAGCGGCGAGGCGAGGACTGGGTAAGGAGTTTGCTGTCTCTGGCCCCGCCACCCGACGGGTGAGGCGGGCAGTTGCCCGCCTCAGCCCTTCTCCACCTTGCCGCACTATGCGGCGGGGGAGCCCCCTTTTAGTTTAATCTCTTGTTTATTAAGCTTTTCAAATATAAAGACATAATACAAGAATAAGAGAGTAGGCAATACAGACAAAGAAACAATCCAGGCTCCCGCCCCCCCCCCCCGCCTCCAGGCACGGCTGGAGCCCAGGCAAACCCCCCGCCCCCCCGCCCGACATTGTAGAAATTAACGGCACACTGTGTTTGCATCTCGTACCCCTGAAGGCGAGAGTTAGAGTTTCTAAGGAGCGACATGACCAGGCATCACTCATAAAAAGGCGTGGGTCAACAACAGGGGACGTGCCTCCCGTCCCGTTGGGCGTGTATGAGCGAGTCATCTGAACTGCATCATGTCGAACCAAGCTCGTCCTCCCAGAGCCCAAGTCAGGGTCCAAGGCTCCTTCTCCCCGCCCGCCACCAGGGCGGCCAGGGGGCCCGGGGCATGCGGGCCCCCATGGCGAGCCCGCCATAGGGCAGAGGCCGCGGTCGGGAAGAGGCCAGGGGAGGCGGATCGGGACGAGAATCAGACGGGGGGAGGAGAGAACACCCATCATGCCGATGGTAGGCGGGTAGGGGAAACACGAGAGAGGACAAGACAGAAGGGGGAAGGGGGAAGAAAGAAGAAAGGGAAAGAAGAGATAGAAGGGGGCGCAAAGAGGGAGGGATATTATCGGGGGGGCGGGAGGGGGCGAAGGGGGGGGAGGGGGGGGGAAAGTGTTACCAGAGGAGCCTCCCGCCGACGGGTCGCCGCCATCCCAACCGCGAGACTCATCATCTCCGGCCCACATCCCTCGCAGCGAAGGCCTTTGCCTCGTCCGACTCCCGGAATCTGATCCAATTTGCCCACGTCGTCCAGTGCGTCTCGGTTCCCTCTCCGCTCTCCGCCACCAGTTCCTCCATCCTCAAGATATGGTCCATTTCAGCAAACCATTCCGCCATACTCGGCGGAACAGGGGACTTCCAATGTCTGGGGATGATTGATCTCGCAGCCGCCAGAAAGTATTTGAGAACTCCTTTCTTGGCCTTGGTCACGGAACCAGGGATCAGGGAGAGCAGGGCGACTCTCGGAGTGTTCGGGACTACAGTGCCCTCCACCTCTGTATGAATCTCGAGAACTGTATCCCAGAGCCTCTTTATCGGAGGGCATTCCCACCAAATGTGTAAAATCCCTCCCCGTGGTGCTCCACATCTCCAACAAGCATCCGATCCCCCTGGTGCAAATAAGGCGATGTCTGTTGGGCATCTGTACCATCTTGTGAGGACTTTGTAGTTTTTTTCCTGCGCTGAACTGGCCCCCATAAGCTTATGCGTCAGCGTGAAAATCTTCCGGGTTTCGTCCCCCGTTATCGGGGTCCCCAGATCCCTTTCCCACTTGGACATGAATTCCAGCTCTGATGTATGCCTGGTGGCGACTAGTATGCCGTAGAAAACTGATATCACATGTTCCAGCGGCTGCGGCTGTGTTAGGCATTCCTCCAGGGGCGTCAGGGGTAGAGAGGCGTGGCCAATTCGCCCCTCCTTGGCCAAAAACGCCCCGAGCTGCCAATGATGCAACCAGGATAGGTGGCCACCCCCATACCGCGCTCTCATTTCGGCTAGGGAAGGCAGCCTCCCTCCTGACAGGATGTCACGCAGCCTAGTGTCCTCTGCCGCTCTCCAGATCAGGAAACGGGAGGTGCCCTGTCCCGGGGGAAACTCCGGGTTGTTGAACAGCGGGGTGAGAGGTCCAGGCCTGTTAACCAACTCCCCCCACCGCTGTAGTCTGTCCCAGCTGGAGAGAAAATGCTGTGCCAGGTAAGGGAATTCCCTTCTGTTTGCACTCCCCGCGGTGGGTATCCACGGGAGGGAGCGCGGGCTGAATCCCAGGATATCCTGCTCCAATTGGACCCATAGTTTGTCCTCTCTCCTGTACGTCCAATCTGCCATCCTTGTAATGATAGCCGCAGCGTGGTAAAGTCTTAGGTCCGGGGCCCCGACTCCACCTGCACTCTTTGGTCTGACCAGTATGTTGAATCTGATGCGTGGCCTCCGCGAGCCCCAGATGAATTTCAGGAACTCTGCTTGAATTGATTTGAAGAAATGTCTGGGGAGCGTAATCGGAATCGCCTGGAAGAGATACAAAAATCGGGGGAGTACGTCCATTTTCAGAATGTTGATCCTACCAAACCATGAGTATCGTCCTCTGTCATACTTTGTAAGGTCGTGGTGAGCCCTTGCCTGTAGAGCCTTGAAGTTTAGCTCGTAGAGTTTGTCTAAGTCGGACGGTATGAGGGCCCCCAGGTATTTTATTGCGGTGGGTTGCCACTTAAAGGGGAAACTGTGACTGAGCCTCTCCACTAGGGGCTGCGGTAGGGTGAGATTCATCGCCTCTGACTTTGCATAGTTAACTCGGAAGTTAGACAACTGGCCAAATCTCTCAAACTCCCCAAGAACTGCCGGGAAAGATATGGCCGGAGATGTCAAGTGGAGGAGCAGGTCATCTGCAAAGATAGAGGCCTTGTATTGTCTTCCTCCACATTCAATCCCCTTGATATCTGGATTGTTCCTTATGGCTATCGCCAGGTGCTCCATTGTGAGTATGTACAGCAGGGGTGAAAGAGGGCAGCCCTGGCGAGTGCCGTTTGTGATCGTGAATGGGTCCGATAACATTCCGTTGGCTCTAACACGGGCTGAGGGATCCTGGTACAGCGCCAGGATCTTGGAATGATGATGGGGCCCAAGCCAATCTGGGATAGGGTCGCCTTAAGAAAGCGCCAATTCACCCTATCAAACGCCTTCTCGGCGTCGCAGGATAGGACACAAGCCGGTATGTCATTCTTGCGAACATGGGCGATAAGGTCCAGTAGTTTATTGGTGTTGTCCCTGGCTTCTCGGCCAGGGACAAATCCCACTTGGTCCAAATGGATCAGTTGAGGGATCAATGGTTTGATTCTGGTGGCTAATATTTTTGCAAACAGCTTTACGTCAACATTGAGCAAGGAGATCGGCCTATAGCTGCCGCATGCCGAGGGATCCTTGCCTGGCTTGGGGATCACCGTGATTGTGGCTTCCAGGGCCTGCCTTGGGAAAGGGCTGTTTGCCCCTACATGATTGTAGGCTCTTACCAGCCAGGGAATGAGTTGGGGAGCTAGGGTCTTGAAGAATCTCGGGGTGTAGCCATCAGGCCCAGGGCTTTTCCCCGTAGGCGCCTCCTTAATGGCCTTCAGGACCTCCGCCTCCGAGAATGGCACCTCCAAGTCCGTTGCGGCGTCCTCCGGGATTGTTGGAAGTGGGGTCTCCGCTATATAGTTATGTATGTTTGACTCTAATGCTGCGGCCGAACTATGGGTAAGGCTCGGTTGAAGGTTGTACAGGCTGCTGTAGAAGCTTCTAAACACATCTGGGATCTTGGATGGGTCCGTGACGTTCTCTCCTCCTCTTGCTTTGATGCTTGGGATGAATGATGGCGTTGATCTGCAGTGGAGCGACCTGGCCAACAGCCCCCCGCACTTATTCGCGTGTTCATACATTGCAGCTCGTCGCCTGTCCCTGTACTTCAGATAAGCTTGATCGTATAGCTTGAGTAACTTATTTCTATTGAGCGACAGTTCAGCGAGCAGTTCCGGTGTGGGATCCTGCTTGTGCCTAGTTTCCAGGTCGCTGATGGTCCGCAGCGTCCCGGAGATCAAAGCCGCTCTCTCGCGTTTTAACCTTGAGCCCTCTTGAATGAAGACACCCCTGATAACACATTTTAAAGCCTCCCATTGAATCGTCGGTGAGCAGTCATCCTGTCTGTGGTCAGCTGCAAAGTTAGTGATTGTCTCCCTTACTCTGTTCATACATGTCATGTCCCTCAAGAGATTATCGTTCAGGCGCCAGTCCCAGCATTTCGGCGCCGCATTCGGTAAGTCAAATGATACAAATACAGGCGCATGGTCCGACCACAAAAAGGGGCCAATGCGGGACTCGGGGTGCCATTGTAGAGCATGATGGCTTAGAAGTATATAGTCGATGCGACTGTACGAACCGTGTAAGGGTGAAAAGTATGTATAGTCCCTAGTATGTCCATGCTCCAATCTCCAAACATCCATTAACTGCATGCCATGCAGCGCCTTCCGCAGAGACTGCAGTCCCCTTAGCGGCACTGCGGATCTCCCGGACGAGGAATCCAAGGGGGGGTTCAATGTGAGGTTGAAGTCTCCCCCAAGAATTATAACTCCATCGGCGAACTCCTCCGACCTCTTGAGATACCTCTGGAGCGTCCCAGCTTGTTCGTAGTTCGGTAGATACACATTCGCCACTGTGTAAATTCTTTGGTGTATCTGCACCTTGAGGAAGACGAATCTCCCCTCGGGGTCTGCAAGACAGTCCACCTCTGTGAAGGGCAGGGACTTGTGAATTGCTATAGATGCACCCCGCGACTTACTTCGTGGGTTGGTGCTATGGTACCATGATGTAAAGTATCTATTTTGCAGGTTAGGTATCTTATCCACCTGGAAGTGGGTCTCCTGGAGGAAAAGTATGCCCACTCTCTGCTTATGCAAATCGTACAGGACCTTGGAACGCTTCTCGGGGACATTGAACCCTTTAATGTTCAGGGAGCAGACTGTCAGTTTAGCCATCCCGGATTAAGGGCACCGGTCCGGAGACGAGGTCGGGTCGCAACAGCAACCGAAGATGCCAAGTATGTGGCCCGGCACAAGGTGGGAAGCGAACGCGGGCGACCAGGCGGCGGGAGGAAAAGGGCAGGCCTTGGGAGGGGTTAGGGAAGGAGGGCCGGAGGAAAAGGGGGAGGGAGAAGGAAAGGGGGGGAGGTGGAACAGAAGAGCGGTGGAACTAGATCTCTGTGGGCAGGGGTGAAGTACCTGCCAGACGAAGGTTTGGGTAAGGGGAAGGAGTATTGAGGGGGGAAAGTATTCGGGAGGGGGTTAAGTAGGGTAGCGGGGCACCGGGGTTAGGTGCGGCCGCAGCGAACTCTATTGCGTGGGGCTTCGCGGTGCGCAAGAACCACGAGCACCCACGTTTCCCTGTTTGGGGAAGCGCCAGTAGAAGAGGCACAAAACCCAACCAGGGACACCTAAGATGGGGGAGTGTCAGACGATAACAGTACAGGTGTAGGAGATGCACACACTGAAAAACATTGACACATCTTTCAAGGATTAAAGATAGAGAGAAAATACTTATGTAACATTATATAACTTTACAACTTTACAAAAGGCACATAAAGCAATGCAGGGTTATGATTGTCCTGTAGGCGAGGGGCCCGGAGGGGGCACCGTCGGGCGTCGAGCGTGGGCGCAGAGGAACGACCCCCACGCCCCACCGAGTCCCTCGGCCACCGCCCGGCCCCGGGGGCCAAGGGCACCCCCAATCGGAGCCGGACCCCCGAGTCCCGAACCCAAAAGACATATCCCAATATCAGCCCCCTATGGCACATCCCAGGCCGGGCGGCAGACCCCGCGCAAGCACAGTCAACATTTCAACTTCTTAAACTATAACCATATTAAACCTGTGGGCGCCACCCGTGTAGGGGAGCCCATCCACACGTGGGCCCGGCGCGGCGCCCGGCCAGACGCCCCCCGCCAGGCGGGAAAGGGCGCCCCCCCAACCCGTGCGGGGGTCGCCGGCCGGGGCAGCGGGCCGGACCCCAGGGCCCCCCCACACGCGCGACACCCACACCCACGGCCACCAACAGGGCCAATCCCCAGGTCCTGAACCAAAACGTTAGGGCACTTAGTAACTTAGGAACATTTAGTAAAGGGCACGACCCCCCGAGGCAGGCCCCCCCAAGGGCACGAACCCCCCCAGCCCCCTTTTCTCTAACATACTTCTTAGAGAGTCCATAGGACCCCGCCATCCGCCCCCCGGGACCCAGCACCTCTCCGTGGCAGGGGACCGCCAGGCAGCTAGTTCCTGCGGGCCCAGGTGAGGGGGACGGGCAACGGTCCCTCGTCCAAAATGGTGGGGCGGTCTTCTTCACTGCCGGGGGGCCAAGGCGAGCACGAACCCCGGGGGGGGCCACCCCCGGAGGGGGGCCACGACCCCAAGACGGTCCTTTGTTTAGGCTCTGTCACCGGGCGGGTGCTCCCGGCGTCCCGGGGCCCCCCTCGCTCGCCCAGGCGGTCCACGCGGTCCTCTGACTCTCAGCCCGTCACGCTGAGGCTCCAGGGTAGGTGCGAGCCAGTCCGGGATCCGGACCGGGTCAGTGTCCAAGAAGGCAAAAAGCTGCGGAAGCTGATCGGCTGTTTTCAAGGCAAAGGATCTCCCATGTCGGCGGACAATAAGGTGAAATGGGAACCCCCAACGATAGGAGGCCCCCTGGCGCTGGATCACCTCTAGTAAGGGCCTCATTACTCGTCTCATTTGAAGTGTCCTGGAGGAGAGGTCAGGGAGAACCGCCACGGATGAACCTTCAAATCTGGTTGGTCCCTTTTCCCACGCCTTTCTCAGGATGTCCTCCTTGACCTTGTAGTAGTGGATCCTGCAGATCACGTCTCTGGGTCGTTGCGGGTCTGCTGATCTGGGGCCAAGGGCACGGTGGATTCTGTCGATGACAATATCGCCCACACGGGGGGAGCCCAGAATCGTGTTGAAGATGTTTTTGGCCGTGTTTTCCAGGTCCGGCTGGGCGACCGTCTCTGGGAGCCCCCGCAACCTCACGTTGTTGCGTCTTCCTCGGTTCTCCAAGTCGTCAAGGCCGAGGTAGAGGGCTGAGGTGTGCCTTCTCTCCTCCCGCTGTAGCTGTTCCAGGGCCGCCACTCTCTGGGCTAGTGAGGATTGATCCTGCTCAATTGAGTCCACTCTATGGGAGACCTCGGAGATAGCATTCTGCAGCGTGCCAAGTTCTCTGCGGAGGGTGTTCTCCATTTGTGTAATGTAGCCATCAAAATCAGATCGGGAAGGGAGCCCTCGCAGGGCATCCGCGATGTTAGAGCGAACTACGTCAGCCAAGGCCGAGATCAAGAACGGGTGCAGTTGCTGCGTCGCCTCCGACATCTCGTAGGGAAGGGCCGTGGACGTCTCCGTCAGTGGTCTGCTGTCGCTTCTGGGAGGGAGGGCCCCGGGAGACCGACCACCGCTACCCCCCGCGATCCCCCCGCTCGAGGTCCATCCGGGGGACAGGCGGCTCACTTGCGCGACATCGCCTCCCAGCGCTTCAGGGGTATCCCACGCTCGCTCCGCCGGGATGTCAGGCGGTATGGGGTATGGCCTCCGGGTGTGGGGTGAGTCATGCCCCTGGGTATCTCCCAAGGGGCCCGTCATAGCATGACGGGGAGTAGGGCATCCCCTCTCAGCCTTCCCCTCTGTCGGTGCTGGGGCCCATGGAGCAGCGAAGGGGCTCAATGCAGGGTCTGGATCCCGGACATGGAGGGGACTGAGGCCTTCATCCCCCGACTGACAGGGCTCTACTCTCCGCCCCAGGGGACTGTCACTGTGCAGTTCATACTGCGCTGGGGCCGCGTCATCTGATGGCCCTTGCTCTCCCCCGGCCTCCTCCTCTTCACTCCCCGGGGCCGGTGACAGCCGCGGTGCAGGCGAGAAAGCCCTCCCTCCTCCTTCCCGAGCTGCAGGGGTCCCGCTGTCGCTCCCCGCCGCCACGCTCACCTTCACAGGCGGCACCGCCACCTCATCCTCTGCGGCCGCCGTCTCCCGCTCCGTCTGCAGTGTGCCTCGTGAGTATGAGGAGGCGGGCGGCCCCCGGATCTCCCGTGCGGGCTCTTCCGCGCCCGCCCGTCGCAAGGCAGGGGAATTCCGTCCGTCCCCAGCTCCCTCCAGCCCCACGTGTGCGGTCCTCCGGCGCGTCGCCGCCATTTTGCTGGCGCTTCCTCCTTCTTCCTCCCCGCCCGTCGTTTTAAAGTAACGGGCGATGGAGGCCGGCTGTTGGCGCCTGGTTGTGCCTGAGGGCTTCCTGCGTCTGGGCATCTAGGGATGGGGATCACCACTGCGTGCTTTGTTCTTCAATCCGGGGTGTCCCTGTGCAGAGCTCCAGCTCTATGCTGCCTATTCCGCCATCGGCCAGCCACGCCCCCCGGGAGCCCCCTTTTAATCGAGGGCTCGCCTGCTGGGCCCTCTATGCAGGCGAGCGCGGGCCCCTACTGCTCCTGTCGGGCTGCGGTGGCCCGGGTCTGCCTCCCTCCTCCCGCCTCCCATGCCCGGGAGGCTTTGTCGCGGGCAGCACCCCCTAAGGTCCGGAGTGACCTACCTGTTGCGGCGGCTCACGAGGCCGCCGCCATCTGCGGAGCTGTCCTCCCCGCCGGGTGCAGTTGGGCTGCGGGGAGAGGCTCCGCCCCCTCCTGTGTGGCGAGAGAGAGGTGGGGGGGTGGAGCTCTGCCCCTGCCGGGACAGAGATGCGAGCAGGCGGCCGGCGCGGGGCCGCCTGCTCTGGTGCTGGAGCCCGGGGCGTCTGTTCTGACACCGCCGGGGCTCCTAATAAGGCAAGACGGGGGGGCACAAGGGGGAAGCCCCCAGCGTCCTCGTGGATGCTGGCCGGGTTCCCTCTGATTCTTGTACAGGAGCCCCAGGCGTCTTTTCTGACGCCTCTGGGGCTCCTAATTCAGCACACAGCAGGGGCCAAAGAGGGGGAACCCCCAGCGTCAGGCCCCCTTTTCAGCAGGTACAGGAGCCCTGGGTGTCTTTTTTGACGCCACAGGGGCTCCTAATTTATATCACAGGGAGGGACAAAGGGGGGGGCGGTCGCTGGCCGGGCCCCCTCAAGGGAGAGTACAGGGGCCCCCAGCGACTGAAGTGACGCGTGGGGGGCCCCTCAAGCGGCACACCCCCTGGCCCCTTCGGGTATCCTGGTTAGGGTGCCCGGCATCTTGCGCGTTCGTCACTCCCCTTCATGACGTCCCGCGTGCAACCACCCCACCCCCTTTCGGGGTCACTGGGAGGGCGGGGGGGTCGGCGACCCCTCCCCCCAATCATCTGCAGGCTTGGCCGTTCGAGCTGGCGTCGCCGCTCCCGGGCCTAACGCGGCTGGCGTCCACCCCTTTTAGCGCGCCTCGTGCCACGGATTATCCAGCGCCGCTTCCCAGCTCTCGGGGGGTGGGTTACATGGAACGGACAGGCTCCTCTCCTCTTCTTTTTTCCCAGCAGGCGATGTCCGATCAGGAAGGGATCCGGAGTGGAATGGCGGTCGGGGCATCAGGACGATGGGCCGGAGAGGCCCGCGCTGAGTCGGCCAGGCTTGCGCCGTCCAGCGTGGGTGGGACGAGATTGTCATTTGGAGCTCCAGCGGCAGCACCGGGGTCGACGGGTGCGTCGGGACATCCGGCAGGAGGCGGGATTCGAGGTCAGTCGGGCTCCGGATCTCGGGACGACGGTCGTGGGGAAGGCATCCTGAGCGAATGGGCCATTCATCAAGGTGAGCCTCTACTGATCGGCGTAACTCCCGATGGGATGTTCAATCTCATGATCATACTTCGAGGCATTCAGCTCGTTTTTGGAATGGGTGGTGAAGGAGAAGGTCGGGGGGCGTCCATAACGCATTACTTGGATGATTTTCTTTGTGTGGGGTCGGCGGGATCGAGCTAATCCTGGCAAGCATGCTGGAGGTGTTTCGGGGGTTTCAAAAAAACTGAGGGCCGGCGACATCTATCAAGTTTCTCGGGATCGAGATCGACACGGTGGAAGGGGTTTGCAGGTATCCGGCGGACAAAGTGCGGGATTTGGAAACAGGGCTGGAAGGGATCCTTGGGCTTAGGAAGATTCGGCTGAAGCAGCTACAGTCAGTACTGGGCAAGCTGAATTTCGCCTGCAGGGTTTTGCCGATGGGACGGGTTTTTATGCGCCGGTTGTCGTTGCCGACAGTTGGGATCAGGGAGCCACATCACTTTATTCGGCTAACGGCGGAGCTGAAGGAGGATGTGAGGATGTGGGTTTCCTTCCTGAAATCGTTCAATGGGCTGGGGTACTGGTTGGATCCCATGAGATTGAACGAGGAGGTGGAGCAATTTACGGATGCTGCAGGTTTGGCCGGTTTCGGGGCCTATTTGAAGGGGAGGTGGTGTGCTGGATCATGGCCAAGGAGGTGGGCGGAGTCAGAGCTGATCAGAAACCTGGCATTTTTGGAGTTGTTCCCGTTGGTGGTGGCGATGGTCTTGTGGGGGGAGTCTTTAAGGAACAAGGTGGTGTATTTCCGCTCAGACAACACGGCAGTAGTGGCGGCGGTTAATTCTCAAATGTCATCGCCCCCCCCAGTCGTCATATTGTTGCGCCAGCTGGTACTGGCATGTCTGCGGTGTAACATATGATTCAGGGCGGTTCAGGGGGTTGAGAACGTGGTGGCTGATGCTCTCTCTCGTTTGCAGTGGGATCAGTTTCGGAGCTTGGCGCAAGGCGAGTGCGGTCGGAAAAGTGTGCCCGGAGTGGTTGAGGGAGATCGTTTGAGCCGGTGGTTCGAGGCGATTCAGAGGTCGGTCGCTTCTTCTACGTGGGGGGGGGCTGCTCGAAGGTGTGGAGGCACTGGTTCGAGCTGGAAAGAGAGTTTGGTGTTCCGCTCGCGGAGGAAGAGAGGCAGGACCTGTTCGTCTGTTATGTGGGGGAGCTATTAGCAGGGGGGGAGTCCCCGGCTGTATTTGACAAAAAACTGTCGGCCCTTGCTTTTTTGTGTAAGTTGGCGGGATGGAAAGATTTCACAAAAATGTTTTGGGTAAGGCAGGCTCTGAAGGGGTGGCGCAGGGAGCATAAGACAGTGGATAGGAGGCGTCCGGTCTCCTGGGAGATTTTACAAGGGGTCATGGGTCGGCTTACTCAGGTTTGTTCGTTGGAATTTGAGGTACGGCTTTTCCAAGCGGCATTTTCGTGGCATTTTTCGGGGCGTTACGGGTGGGGGAATTAGTTAGCCGGAATAAGCAAGAGCCAGGTGGCCTCCAGGTGGATGATATGTTTTTTGCGGGGAAGGGGTTTGGATTCGGATTCGAGTAGCAAAGACTGACCAGGAAGGTAGAGGGGTGAGTGTTTTTTTGGGTCAGCTGGGTCCGAATGTTTCATGTCCGGTTCTCGCGCTAAGGGGGTTTTTGGGCGTTAGGCCACTACCGGGGGGGCCATTGTTTATACACGAGGATGGGGCTTTTTTGTCGCGCTTCCAGTTTTTGGCAGTGTTTCGGAAATGCTTAGCGGTGATGGGGCTGTCTAGCAAGGAGTATGGCACTCACTCTTTTCGCATAGGAGCGGTGACGGAGGCGGCGAGGTTGGGTTTGCCGGTGGACCTGGTAAAAAAGCTGGGAAGATGGGAGTCAAAAATGTCATATATTTGTCCAGGGAGAATTGAGCAGGTGTAACAGCATGGTGGGGGGAGAGTGCCGGTACCGTTATTAATGTTATTTTCTTTTAGACTTGACGTGCTCGGTGTTGGTGGTCGGCCATTCATTTGTTTTTTGGGCGGCACAGAGAGTGGCGTTGAGAAGGAGCGGCGAACAGCTCGGCATTTCGGGGGATCGAGCGAAGCTGGTGTGGGCCAGCGTCAGGGGATTGAAGTGGCAGGATATGAGAGAGGACGTCTTGAAGTGGGCGATAAAGTGGGGTCCTCCAGGGGTGTTGGTGTGTCACGCGGGGGGGAACGATTTGGGCCAGGTGCCGATGAGGCAGCTGGTCAAATCGATCACCAGGGACTTCTTGTTTTTTCTAGGGGAATTTCCCGGGGTGGTTTTGATTTGGTCCGAGAAAGTTCCCCGGTACGAGTGGAGGCACGCGAGGGATCCAAAAGCTATCGACCGGGTGCGTATTAAGGTGAGTAGGGCGATTGCCCGGTTCGTTAGATTGAATGGAGGGCTGAGTGCACGCCACGTGGAGGTAGAAGGAATTTGGGGTTTCTACAGGGCCAATGGGGTACATCTAAATGGGTTGGGGATAGATCTGTTTAATCTCCTCCTTAAGGAGCGAATCGAATTGGCAGTGGAGAGGTGGCGGGCTGGACGGCGCTAAGGTTTCAGCGCTTTCCAGCTTTGCCTGGTCTCCTCTGCTCGGTTCGGGTCTGAGATGGCACGGAAAGTGGGGGGTAGGTTACAAGGAAGCGGCTGTTTCGGCGGAAAACGGGCCAGGAGGATAGGTGACTGAGTTTAAGGGGAGGGGGGGGACAAAGGAAAGGGGTTAAGGTGGATCTTGGCAGTTAGCCCCGCTGAGCTACCAGGCCTAGGAGGGATGCGGCTGGGCTCACGAATCGACTTCTGTTTCAGATTCCTAGAGGTAGTTGAGCCTTCGGGCCGCCTCCCCTCCCCTTCTGTTGGTAGTTAGGGTATGGTGGAATCTCAGACCTGGATCGGGGAGATCGGGAGTGCATTGTTAATTGTTATTTGTTCTTGTTTTTATGTTGAGGTTGTGGCCAATTAAAATTCCATTTATTCCGAAGAAGTGGTTGTTGGCTCCATTATTTGGGAGTGTGGGTGGGTTGGTGTCAGCTGAAGGCGTATGGAACGCTAGCACAGTCAAGAATTCTACCAATTGTGCATGACATGAAACTAAAGAAGTAAGAGCTTATGCAGAAAATGAGACTTGGTGTTTCCAATAATGCACAGCTCCTGGGAACATTATGCGGCATAGAAAAATGAATACTGTCTGATGATGTCAGTCAGCATATTAACTTCCTCTGGTGGGTATTGCTGGTAATAAGGAGCACTAGTAACCGGGTCACTGTCAGAAGGATCTAAGAATCTTTCATACGAGAGGTAGGTCTTATTCATGATGGATGCTCAGGGAGGGCACCTATGCCACGGGCCACGGACCGGGCCACGATCAGGAATATCTTGTGACTAAAATTGTTAGCTGTTCAACCAGTGCCGTATTTAGGGTTTAGGCTGCCCTAGGCACTTTTTGGACAAATTCCCCTATTGGAGGGTGAATAAAAATGTTGTGCTTTGGTCCACTTTAAAGAGGAACATCTGAGTTCCTGTTCGAGTTTCAATCTCTAGGACATCCCGAATTGGGATGACCTGCTGTGTGGAAAGCCCGGATCACCTGATCTACTCACCTCTTCACAGAGCCCTTGCTGCTCTCAATGCCAAGGCTGCATTCCTTTAATTGTGGTGTGTCCTCAGGCCAGGCCTTTCTGATTGGGCAGACTGGGCACAGCTAGAGATCAGCTGGGATGCGGCCGCTGGTGCGCTCGGCTCCATTTGGCTCATTAGTTAACAGCGACTAGTGAGCTGATTGAAACCGAGAATTCTGATTGGTTGAGCTTTTGCACTGTGTAAGTGGTGAAAAGTGATTTTCGAAGGATTTGTGGGGATACACAACGCAGGGCATCCCAAAACAGGAGAGGAACAACACCCGGGAGACTGACATTCCTGAGTGTTGTTCCGCTTTAGAGTCCGCATTTAGAAACTTAGTGCATTGTGCAGTGGGGAATCCTTATGCTGCCATTATGCCACCCTTTGCCAACAAGTTGCCCCTGCACAAAGTCCTCTGGGTGCTCTCAACCCAAAGCTCTTAGCTAGGTCTCAAAAGGCTACAATCTGGCCCGAGACTGCAGGGACACCACGTACATCATCAGAACCAGCAGCCTGCTCTGATTGCAAAAAGAGAAACCTGTGATGTAGGGCCAAGCTTCCCATAGGGCCCAAAACTCTGTTTTACAGAAAAGCCTGGCTCTGTGAAAGAAGCTTCCTCAACTAAAGTGGACCTCCTTACAAATGGATATAGGTCCCCTTTAAATGTGTTTTCACCAACTTTCAGGTTGCTGGTTATGAAGCTCAGAACCACTCCATTGTACTACTTTACTACTTTACTGACAGCCATCACTGTGCAAGTGCCACCCCATAGACCTGTCACACATGGGGGACGGGAGTGTAAAGGGGCTGTGGACACCATGCAGATGCACCTAAAATGGTGGCTATACTACTATGTCTAGCTATCATTAGAGCAGCCCCCCAACCCCCTGTCTACACTGGCTCATTATAAGGCTGTATACAGTAGTATAGAGACACCATGCTGCCCCCCCTCCTGCAAAATTACACAGTAACACAGTAACAATCACTTCACACAAACATATACAGAGACTTGAAAATGCTGCTGCCAACATTCTAATGAGCACCTTAATCATCCTGATGTGCAGATTTGGGTCACTCATCCTCCTGCAGAGGAAGCAAAGAAGACAACTTCCTTGTGAAAAGAATAGAAGAGGTTGCACGGCTGCTGAGTGATACTAACACCTATCACAAACTATCGGCTAATCCCATAAGACATTATAAAAAAGAGTTTCCGAGGTTCATGGGAATTTCACAAAGCGGGGCATACCAATTCAGGATGCCCCAAGCCCTTTTAGACTCCAGGGCCTCTGAAGTTCCTCTTTAATATGCTGACTGACATATTTCCATGCTGAATAATGTTTCCATGCGCTGTGCATTATTGGAGACTCGGGCAGGCTGATTCATTACTAACGCCGGGTAGCGACAGATGAGCATCTGTAGCGAGGATTTCAGAGCGAACGCTAGTAGTCGCTGACTTGCTGTGCTTGGCCATGGTTCGTTGTGTCAGAGCGCCTGAGTCAAAGATTGGCATTGATGAATATCATGTGTGAGTCGCAGTACTACGCTGTATTGGACCGAATAGGAGCGCCAGCTCATAGTGACTGACTCACACCACATTCATCAAAAAATCAGCCTCAAACATCGCCGGCGCTCAAAATCGGGTCGATGTAGCCCACAACGCTGTGTGATTAAAGTCTGTTTTTGAACATGTATCCACTAGTAACAAAGCGAAAACATGGAATTACATTATTACATTGTAACATGAACACTTTAATACCAGACCTGTAAGGACAATTCTGCATAAAAATATTATTAATCAAAAAAGTTTTAAAAAATGTAATTTTCTTGCCCAGAATACATGTCAGAAGGTTTGTGTTTTTTTTTTTGGAAAAAAAAAATTGGGATCAGGAACGGGATTTAAGGATCGTCCATAGAAATGCATGGAAGAGCGCCAGGTAGCGAGAGGTAAGACGTGGCACTCTGCAAGGCCGAACGCCAGCGCTGTACACTGAGGCTGGGATAATGATGAATCGGACGCTACATGGCGGCGTTCTAGTCGCTCACCAGATTCGGCTTGATAAATGTGTAATTGCGTGCCGTGTCCGGCGTTCTCCTGCCGCTACCTGATGCTACCTTCAGCTTACAAGGCACTACCTGGCGCTAGAGCTTCATGAATAAGGCCCCAAGTCTCATTTTCTGTTCCTACTTCTTTAGTTTCATGTCATGCATTAGATTACATTAGTAGATTATATTTATGCTGTCACTTGTATATGACTTTTTTATGTGACACTATTTTGGCCCTTATTTAACAAGGGATAGCGCCAGGTAGCGAATGGTGAGCGAACGGTAATGACGCTCACCGCCACGAGAACGCCGGCTCCCCTCCGCAATCACACATTTATCAAGCCAATCCTGCTTAGCGACTGACAGAGCGCCAGATAGCGAATCATTCATCATTATTCCAGCCTCACCCCACAGCGCCAGCGAGCGACCTTGAACAGCGACAGGTATGACCTCTCGCTACCTGGCGCTCTCCAATGCATTTCAATGGAGCAATCTTTAAATATTCTTAATTAATTGCTATTAATGTTTTTTTGTTTTTTTTTTTACATGGCAAAAATTCTGTGACCACTTCTGCAATGTTAGATATTTTTTTTAAGGTAAAAAAAAAAAAAAAATTGTGCAGAATTGATATTACAGGTCTGATATTAATGTATTCATATTACAAAATGTTTTGAAAAACATTTTTTTTTTTCTAAAAATATGGTTGTTTGGGGGTTAAAAAACTACTTTTAACCCATCGCCGCCAGCGCTCTGGGGTTTAAACAAGCATTTCACAGCGCAAGAATTTTTGGAGCGTGATTTGTTAATGAATATGCTGGGAGCCGTTCGCTATGGCCATTCGCTGTCATGCGCTCCCATACAGCGCGGAACCTGTCAAACAGCGACTCCTAACCCCGTATTCAACATTACCGCACACCGACTGAGTCGCTGTCAACAGCCGAACAACGGCCAAGCACAGCGGGCACTGTGAAAATAATGCTACTGTCGCTCATCTGTCGCTACCTGGCGCTATTAATGAATCGGCCTCCCCGTCCATCTTCGATATATTACCAAGACTAACCTTTTTGCCCTGGGGGTGGGACTCATCTGTCCCTGAAGTCTTTTAGACACCAGGGATGGGTTTTGGTCCACTTTAAAGTTTCATCATATTCTAGTAATAGCTGATAAAATAATGTGTAGTTTTCATGCCATGGTGGAGCAGCAGGAACATGAAATATGCCGAGCAGCAGAAGCATGTAAATTGTGAGCGGCAGAGTATGTCAGAGGATGTGCACGTGTCACAAATTTGTGCCTGGAAACATGCAAAGTGTGTGGTCATGCCATTTCATAAAGCTGCAGCCAGCATGGTGTACAGGTGCCCACACCTGCCTGAGAGTTGCCCTCATCCACCCTATGTGTTACCTGTCACCAGCCCCACCCCATATTTACTCCTCACTAATACACACTGCAAAAGCTTTCAGTGACTTCTCCAGATCTTCCCACATGATTGTACTCAGCACAGCAGGATGAGCAGCAGCAAACTTGCTCAACATCCAGAACACATCAGCCACTGACTGACAGCAACAGCAGCTCTGGT
Organism: Gastrophryne carolinensis; assembly: GCA_027917425.1. Classification (NCBI taxonomy): domain Eukaryota; kingdom Metazoa; phylum Chordata; class Amphibia; order Anura; family Microhylidae; genus Gastrophryne; species Gastrophryne carolinensis. The sequence continues at coordinate 125,660,281 of CM051237.1, read as the reverse complement.
AAGTCACTGCATTCTTATTGAGTCTCTGAAGGTTCTTATACAGATCATACTGATCTTGTAATATCTGTAGAGGAATTGTTTTTTTGGTTGACTATTAAAATTAAAAACATAGCAAATCCAGTTGCCTTATATATGCATACAGGACCGGATTAAATGTGGTGGAGGCCCCTGGGCAGAACATCTGGTGGAGGCCCCAGATACAAATATTTTTTATTCCTTTAAAATAATAGTCCAACCAAATAACTGATTGGTGGTTGCCTGGTACCTGCCTACTTGCTGAAACATCAGATTGAGTTCCTTGTGCCACCCTTGTGCAGGTGCGGGAACTCCTGCTTTGCCATTCTGGGTGGGGGGTAGTGTAGTCTCCGGCTGGTCCAGCAGAAAACAGTTCCCTGCATTGAGCTGCCAGAGGCTGTGCTTGGTGACTTATGTGCAGTGAGTGGCCACTGATTGGCAGCTCTAAATGCTCCGTCCTGCCCTGTGGTGGCTTTGGCTGAAGTATTGCAAAAACAAAGAAAGGATTGCCCAGACGCACCCCCACTGTTGCCGATAGCTTTGTTGCCGGCCCCGAAGCCTTCCAGACCAAAGACTGAAAAGCTCCCTGGACCGGAATATAATCCAAAGGTTGGTGGAGGCCTCCTTTGCAGGGCAAGTGGTGGAGGCCCCTTGCATCACTCTCATAATTCGGCCCTGTATACATATGGGAAGTTTGTAAAATATTATGGAAAATACATTATTGCCTGTATGCCCTGTTATTGTTCCTGTAGAATCCCTCAATCTGATGCACCACCTTCCTAGTTACAGAATGAATCCAGTAATGCAATTGGAATTTTCCCGTTAGGGTTTTAGGTATGCCGCACAAATCAAAATATTTGGCATCCCTAACGTTACTTTTGACCCTTTATTACTAAATGCTAATCAACTAGCTCCTTTTCTGAGGCATACTTATAAAGGGTATAATGGTAGCAATGGCATCAGGGCTCATGAGGCCAGGGGACCCTACCATTGTTGCTCTGCCACCTTATTTATCTGATTGGTGCAGTAGCATCATGTCCAGAAAGAAAGCCCCATTTGTATAAGCTGTTTCTGTATTTAATTGTCTCACGGGGGGCATGCTATTTATTTATATCTGAGTGATCTTCTCTTAATTTTACACACAAAAAATTGCAATTAAAATCTGCATTTTAATAAAAATCACCTGAACTTGCAATGTGGCATTTTACATGTGATGTGCATCATTTTTCCAATGAGGTAAGGATCACTTCTTGAAAGTTTAGCAAGACACCTTATGGGGTAGCTAACAAAGTTGCCTTTCGTTTCTGCATACCCCATAGGATGCTGTTTTTGCTGTACAATAATAAAACATATCTCATAGCAAACATGGTGTACCTCTTCTGTCCCTTTGCATATTGTTTTTAGGAATAATTAGAACTTACATTTTTTATTGCACCTTTTTTGTGTGTCAAAGTAAGAAAAGCTCACTCTGATGTAAGGTTTAGTTTACACCTAAAGTGCACCCAAAGTTAAACCTGCTTCACAAAATAAACAGCATGGCCCTTAACGTAGTCAATGCATTTGCATATTTGCTTCCTAGGGTCTGAAAATGATAGAAAATAGGTTACTTTGAGCTATGCCAGGGCCTCATTCAGTGTCGGCATTTAGTTACGCCTCTGTGCTTATCACCTCTAACTGTCTATTACTGGCATTATATTTTACAGTTGAAACCTTGCTCACATGAAAGCGGTTGAGATGTTCTAAATGTTTATTTCACCAAGCCAATACATGCTGGGGGGGGGTTGTTGTCAGCTGCCCAGTCCCCCTGAGTACCTACCCACCCAACAAGCCACCTACTTACCCTACCCACCCACCCACTGACTTACCCAAGTGTGCACATGCATGTTTGGGAGTGCGCACATGCATTTTGGGAGCATGCACCTTAACCCTTTCGCTGCCAGCCTACCTGCAGCATTTGCCACTCCCTGTTGCCAGACGATGTTTCACTATTTTGCGCTACACATATTCAACTGTCATTTTTGAAAGGATTTCCAGGGATTTCCCAGGAAAATTATATATTGTTTTTTTCAACAGAGTCTGGGCTTTAACATGAAATGTCTTGTTTGTATTTTTTAGGTGTATTCTCAATTTTTTTGGGTGAAATGTGTGAAAAAAAAAAAAAATATATATTTTTTTACAATTTGTAGAGTTTTTTTGTAATAAAAAATGTAAGTTTGTCAATAAAATCTTATTGCGTGAGAAACTCCCCTTCCCGGGGAGGGGGACCCCATTTTTTTTTGGATTTTTAAGGGTTAAAAACCCTTAAAAATCCAAAAAAAAAAATGACGTGGGGTCCCCCTTACCCAAAGTAACCAGCCCGGGACCAGCTATGGGGGCTTGTAGGCACAGAGTGGCCCCCCCACCCTGCAGCCTACGAGCCCACATAGCCTATGTGGGCCCGGGCTCTTCTGCCCCCCCCTGGCCTTTGGGGAGGCAGGTAATGGGGGTGCGGGGGTTAATGGCAAGTCACCCGCTAGGGCAGGTGACTTGCCACCCCCCCAGCCTTGTGAACTGGTATAAGGGGTCTCATGGACCCCTTACCAGCTCACAAAGGGTTAACTGTTAAAAAAAACCACGACACAATAATAAAAAGTATTTTATTAGAAAAAAAAAATTTTTTTTTACTGTACTTACCTTCGATTGCAAGCTCTTGTCCCTCGCCGCTCAGCTGACAGATGCCGGTGATCGGCATCCAGAGAAGGAGAAGGCAGGAGATCAGAGGATCTCCTGTCACCTCCTTCCCCAGCGCCGATCACCGGCATCTGAGAAGCTGAGAAAGCTGAAGCCCGTTCGGGGCCGGGATGACTTCATAAGCCCCGCCCCCAAGGGGGCGGGGCTTAGAGGCATGATGGCGGCCGCCATCGAGAAGAAGAGAGGAGAGAGCCTCCCAGGCTCTCTCCTGAAGATCGGTAAGTCCTGGGGGGGGGATCGGAGGCCCCCCAGGTGAAGAGGAGGGACAGCGGGAGCCAGCGCACACACAGGTAAGTGAATGTCATTTTTATTTTTATTTTTTTTTACAATTAGAAGCTGCTGCTGCAGAAGCGGGGGGGGGGGGCGGCCTATTCCGGGGGCTCTCCTGGAGCCATCCGACCCCCCATGGGGGATCGGATGGCACCAAATTAAAGAGGAGACCCGGCCGGATCCAACAAGGGGTCAGGTGAGTATTTTTTATTTTTACTTTTTAAACTAGAAGCGAGGAAAGTCAAGCACGTAACACCTACGGGCTTGGCACTTAAGGCCCAGCCAAGCCAGCACGTAGGTGTTACGGGCTTGGCAACAAAAGGGTTAAGAGCATCCACATTGCCCTTAGGAGTGCGCACATGCCCTCTTGGGAGTGCGCACATGCTCATTTGAGAGTGCACACATGTGCATTTAGGAGTGTGCACATGCGTGTCTGGGAGTGTGTGTGCTGTTAAATATGCAGCATCACAGATCCAAGGACCATACCCACTTTTTTCAGAACAGAAGTCAATTGGACTGCAAACCTGAATATCTCTGCCATTTCTTCTTCAAGTTAAAAACAGAAAACAGTTTAGGACAGTGCCAAATGTAGCCCAATGCAATTACTTTTGCCTAAATTAATACTTTAAGCACATCATTGTTCAATAACCTAGCTTTTATGCATTTACTTACAAATGCCACCCTGGAAATCTTGAAAAACACGCTTGTTAAAGCCCCCTGTGCATTAACCCTGTGGAAATCTAACCTTTCTCCTCAGTCCCCAAGCAAAATTGACTGCTGTGATTTGCTGCCATGGTCGCAAACTCATTTGCAAATGAAATAGGCACCGCAAACAGCAAACTCTGATTGTTTTCAATGGGGAGTGAGAACGCATGCATCCCCTGCATCCTTGGGCTGTGCATGTGCTCCTGCTGAAGCCATTCAGATAGGCGGACACCGTGCAGCTGTTCTTGCTTCCTATTGAAGCAAATCAGAGCTGTTTGCCGAATCACATAGTCATGGCACACTGCCTTGATTGGCGAGATCCTGTGTACACGCCGTAGGACCAGGAAGAGTTTAGTTGTACAAGGGGCTTGGCTATACAGAGGCTTGTAGCCAGTTGTGTATGTCTGCATATATTGATGCCTAGGCTGAAGCACCCAAAGGAAGCTTAAAGTGAAACAAAACCCAGCAGTGGCCAGCCTGGAATCTCAAAGATTCCTTGGCCTGCCGCTGGCTTTCCCACAGAGTATCCTGAATTGGGATGCCCCGCAAACCCCCAAAAAAGCCCATACAAAGGTCTAGCCTTTGTTCATCCTTGAACCCTGGTGGATGTTCTATGTAGATGTCTTCTGTTAACTCGCCATGTAGATACACTGTTTTCACATAAAAGTGTTTCACTTGCATTTTCCTTGTGGTGTCTAACGTCAGCAAATTCCTTATTGTAGCATGTTTGATTACTGGAGCAAAAGCCTCATCATAGTCTTCTCCAAATTTTTGAGAATACCCCTTGACCACGAGTATTGCTTTGTATCGCTCCTCTGTGCCATGTGCTTTGTATTTCACTATAAAAGTCCATTAGCAACCTATGGCTTTCCTTCCAGGTGTCCATGTTTTGGTATCATGCATATATTTTATCTCTTCCTTTGCAGCCTTTATCCCTTTACTGGCTTCTCCTTCTGAATGCAGATATATGTCTTCCCAAGTTGCAGGTTCATTGGTAGCGGCAGTGCTTGTCTTGTATGATAGACGTACAGGTGGTTTACCTTTGTTTTCTCTCATTGAGCGTCTTGGTTCTGTGTCTGAGCATGTTTGTGTCTGCTCCTCAGTACTGGTAGGTTCTGCACTTACCTCAACTGTTTGTTCAAAAGTTACAAATGTACTTACTTCCTCATATGTCATTACATTGTCTCTCAGATCTTCAACAGTTATGCTGCTGCTAATGGTTTCCTTGTCTGTTTTGGGATTTTGGATTCTGTAACCCTTAACATTATATCACTGTATCCAACAAAGATTCCCTAAGATGCTCTGTTTTGTTTGCTGCATTTTTCCTCTGGAATGTAGATGAATGCTTTGCATCCAAAACATTTAGGTGTTTTACAATTGGCTTCTCGTTGTGCCAGTTTATATGGAGTTTTCTCTCTGCAATTAAGTGGCTGTCATTGTTGCCTCACGCCAATATTATTGTGGTAGTCCAGAGTATGTCAGTCTGTCAGCATACTTCTGATCATTTCAGTCTGTTATATTCTTTTTTTCAGCTACCCCATTTTGCTCTGGTGTGTATGGGTCTGTATTTTGATGCTCTGCTATGTTCAGGTTTAATTACTCTTGAACTGTGTGTCCTGTGAATTCACCTCCATTGTCACTTCGAGGTATAAGAAGCTTCCTATAAAACGTGTTACTTGTCTTTATTACATAGGCCTGTAATTTGTCAAGAATTTTACTCTTGTGTTGCAGTAAGTAAGTGACTGTATACCCTGAATAGTCATTTATGAGAGTCACTATATACCTGTTGCCTCTAGGTGTAGGTGGGTTTAGGGTACCACATACATCACTGTAAACTAGGTCAAGTAGACTTGAAGCTCTAGTCTAACTGACTTAAGGAAGTGTTGCTTTTGTAGCTTTGGATTGCAACATTCACACTTAACAGAAACTGGACAATGGAATACTGTCAGATCCTGTCAGAATTCCAGATTGCTCTTATGTAGTTCTTGTATGCATTCTGCAGTCTGTGTGCATAGTTTCAACTTTTCCTTTACTGTGTTGAGGTGATACAGATGGTTATCCAACTCGGCTTTTGGTCTGCTTGCCATCCGGGATAAAACACTTGTCACCTTGGAACTTGGGAGGTTTGCAGTTGTTTTTTTATCTTGTCTCCTGTTTAACGCTGCTTGTATTTTAATATTTTTGTGAGTGTAATTATGCTATAATAAAAATTTAAATTCTCAGTTATACTTGTGATTGGTGCTCCTCATCGTGAGGAAGGTGTGACCAAGGTTCACATCCACTTATTGTTGTCTCTTGTATATACCTTTAAGAGTGAGCACATACAATATGTATTAGGATTACCGGTGGTGCACCCATTTTTGTTTCATATACCTGCACAGTAATGGGCAGGCTGATTCATCATTAGCGGCAGGTAGCTACAGATGAGCGTCTGTAGCAGGCATTTTCAGAGCGCCCGCTAGTAGTCGCAGTGCTCGGCTGTGAGTCGCTAGTTTATAGCGACTCAGTCGCTGTTCAGTAATGTTGAATACATTGTGAGGAGTCGCTATTTTACCAGTACAGCGCTGTATGGGAGCGCATGTTAGCGACTGCTCATAGCGACAGACTCACACCATATTCAGCAAAAAAACAGCTTCACAAATCTCTGGCGCTGAAAAATAGTTGTTTGAAGCCCAGATCGCAGGAGGCGGTGTGTTTAAAGTCTGTTTTCAAGCATCTATCAACTAGTAACAAAGCGAAAACATATGGAATTACATTGTAACAACATTGAAACATGAACACTTTAATGGCAGACCTGTAATGTCATTTTTGAGGAAATATTTAAAAAATGAAAAAATTATGAAAAAAATGCTATTTCAATGCCAGAAGAGGTCAAAGAACTATTTGTGATTTTTTTTAAAGAGAAGAAAAGGATCGTCCATTGAAATGTATGGGAGAGCGCCAGGTAGCGAGAGTTCATACCTGGCGCTGTGCAAGGCTGAACGCTGGCGCTGTTCGCTGAGGCTGTAAAAATGATGAATCAGACGCTACATGGCGCTATCCCAGTTGCTAAACAGATTCTGCTTGATAAATGTGTAATTGCGTGCCGTGTCCGGCGTTTACCAGTCGCTATCTGTCGCTACCTCTCATTAACCAGGCGCTACCTAACGCTATCCCTAAATTAGGGCCTCAGTCAATTTAGTTTATTTTGTAGAAATTGTATTTATTTATGGAGTCACCTGGTGGTCTCATCACAGAAGCAGCACCTCACACACAGGGCTTTACCACCATGTACAGCGCCTTCCTGTGAAAAAGCTGCAGCAAGTTCACTGCAGCTGTTGCTAGGAGACCAGTGGGCTAAATGCTGCGGTTGTCACCTCACTGAATAAAACCCAGCAGATCCACCCATTTAGCAAATGGACTGAGCCATTTCCATTTTATGATTTAAAAGTAAGGCATATATTTTCTTTTTCTATTGCCACATTATTTATACACATGTAAGAAGCTATTGTGTGACTATTTTAACACCTGTTCCTGCTATGTATGTGGGTCAGGGAATGAAAGGCTTACAAATAAAACTTATGCTGGGCTTCTAATTTGTGTATCAAAACCTGAGACTTTCATTCTCACAGGTTAGGGTCATCCTGATTTGGAATTAACCTCTTTGGAAACCCCCAGCTCGCAGCATACTTTTTCTGCTGTCCCACGGCCATGTGCGGGGTCTCCAATGTGCTACCAATGGTGTTCATATTAATGTGCGTCATAGCACACTGAATAATTGAGAGTGGTAAACGTCCACTAAACCGTTTCCCTCTATGCGTACCCACGGCAGCCATTCAGACAGGCCTGGCGAGTGGGCACACTTTAGCTGGAGGGATGTAGATAATGCCACCATGACCTGCACATGTGCTTTGGGATCACCCAGAAAAATATGCTTTCAGGAAAACTTTGTGAGCAGGCACCTTAACCGCCCAATGTCGGACAGGGGATGATTTTCCATTACTCTGTAGCCTATATAATATAATTCATTTTCATGGGTGTTTAAACCGAACCTTCACCATGATTTATTGAACAGCCCAAACCCTTAAAAAACTATTCCCTAGTATCTAAAGTTAATATATTTTAAGTTTTTAGTCACTTACTTATTATTCTTTCCCCCACTGGGCTGCAACCCTGTTCAGGACCTTAGGATACGGGCGCCGCCATCTTGACCCAGAAGCATCACACTTACTGAGGAGAGGAGAGTGGGATAAAGTACAGGGGGGCGGGTTATAGATGTGTTTTGCTCAGACAGAGCAGAGCTGGGGTCAGGAACAGGTCAGCAATCCCAGAATGCAGAGCAGCACAGTCAGAAGACACTTCCTGTTTGCAGGCTGCCTGATGTCCCATGAGCCGCCATCTTGGATGTTTAAAGGCTCATAACATGCAGTAGATGCAGGTAGGATGATTTTTAATATGAGTGAGCAAACTGTATGTACAGGGTGTGGGAAACATATAAGATAGACTCTTATTCAGAGTGAAGGACCGCTTTAAGGATATTTTGTCCGTTAAAAGGGAGAGAAGCTTGTGAAAGGAATGCTCATCCGCGAAGAAGTGCAGTAGTTGGAGCTCTGCCCTGGACAGGGCATTGGGCATCAGATTGCAATGTGTGTTGTTGCTCACATGCCAAGCAAAACAGAGAAGCAGTTAATCTTCATCTTTTACTGCTATAGTAGCTCAATTTGTGTTTGCTGGATATCGACAGAAGATATAAGCTAAGGGTGGACCAGAGAAAGGCAAAAAGTTCACCACTTAAAACACTAATATTTCCAATACATATTCGAAATGTGACGCCCTTAATTCTCATGTTTGCCTAGCTGCCATCCAAAAAAATGTCCTTGGCAAATGCAAACACAATGTGTGGCTCTAAACATCTATGGGATTAGAGCCTAACAAAGAGAGCTTCACACACATTAATTCTACTTTCCTGTGTGTTGTTCATGTCTGCGCTGGCATCCTGAATTGGGTTGCCCCGCTATGTGTACCCCCCAGATCGCCCCATTTCACTCACCTTCCTTCCGCTCCCACGGGGTAGACTAAGGTGAGAGCAAGGGCACTGAATGGCTGAGCGTTGCGCTCAGCCAATCAGCGTGCTCACTGTCACTCAGTTCCCTTCAATGCTGCTGACTTCTAAGCCGCTTAGACGGATAACCAGCCAAGTGGCGCGGAAGAGAGCTAAGCAGCACAGCCAGCCACATCCTCCGCCCACCTTGCAGCCATGGCTTGACCATTCCGCCCATACAGGAAGCACGGCTAGAGGTGAGTGGGGATGCGGCTGGAGTGCCTAGACGTAACGAGGGCTCCAGAGAGGGTGAGTGTTTCCAGGGTTCAAGGGGGTTTCACACAGCGGGGCATCCCAATTCAGGATGCCCCAAGGACTGGAACTCGGGATGCCCTGGAGTCTTTAAGAGATCAGACATCAATTTTAGTTAAGGAGGCTTAAAGCAGACAAAAGCCCTCCTTGTCAACTCATGGCAAAACTTACCCCACCTACCCTACATTAGAAAGACACTCACGTTTCCCTAGTAGAGCTCCATCCACTGGTAGAAAAACAGCTTCACAACTAAAGCAGTCGCACATCCTTCAACAGAAGACATTCTCCAGTTTATACAGAGCCCAACTTTGGCTTGTTTAAAAATATTTAAGGCAGTCAAATAACCCTTGTACCCCAGTTCTAGAGTCTAAAAGAATTACAGGTTTCTCTTGGGCATCCCGGTTTGCAGCAACTTGCCTCACTCCACGTTCCACCTCCTGTTGCCGCATGTACCTGCACATCTCCATCCTCATAGATAGTTGCCCAGGTGTCCTCCTTCAGTATCAATGTAGGCACTATTTGGAGGTTTCATTCGTCATTGTGGATTAAGAAACATTGCATTAACCGTTAAGTATTTATGTATAAAGATTGTTATGTTACTATATATATCAAGTATACACATATATACCTAACTAGACCTGTGAGAGATTTTATTTATTTTAATATATTTATTTATTTAATTCTGAGTCTTATATGTCCGGCAAGCCTCCAATGCTTGTATTTGGTGGAGAAATTAAATCGTTGTGGAATTTTACCTCTGTGTTCCCCCCTCCCAGATCCCATCGCACCCCCCCCCCCTACGTTCTAATGGGCAACTTATTGGTCACCGTTGGGGGTTTTGGATTATTGTTAGATATTGGTTTACCAATTCACCATATTTGGGACAAGTTGTTAAAGCTAACTCAAGTTTTGATGTTATTGTTATGTACCATGCATTTTTATATGGAGGTGCAGGGTTGGCCCATCGCATCACCATTGTCTTTTTCGTTGCCTATAACATTATTGATCTTAATCGTCTTTTCTCTGTAGCCCAAGCCTTGGGAAATAGATTTAGTAGACCCCATGTAGTAGTAAGAATTATTCTATCCCCTATCATAATCTCTAATATGTCTCCCGCAATCTTCCATAATAGTTTAGAGTGAATACAGTCCCACCATAGGTGCATTAATGTTGCGGGCGCATGGTTGCACCACCAGCAGTTGTATGTTGGAAATCTGTTAATATATATGTGTGGTGCACCACTAAAATTCATAAGTAATGGCGTGCTCACCAATATACTCAACCAGATAAGTAAAATGAAACCTGGGGTACTCTGTATCCCCACGAATCAAAAGGACTGGAGCACAACCAATCAAGAAGTCTACAAAATATTTATTCAAGAAAAATGTCTTTGTGTACAAAAGCGTTTAAAACCAACACATCAAACACATTAAAGACACATTAAAAAAAAACCCTGCTGGCCCTGATCACCTTCTTTCCTCAAAATAACCCACACAATATAGGGCTGTAGCCAATATCAAACACATTATAATTCTAACCTCATTGTCAGTGCACAAAAATAAGCCTAAAATAGTGTCCAAAAAGATCACAAACAATATCCCAAAAATCAGTGATCAAACCATGTTCAATAAATGAAAAAAATCAAAAAAAAAAAGGAAGGGGAACACATAGTGCCCCTAACCTCAAGTGTTCCTAAGTAAAAAAAAAATAATATATATATATATATATTCCACCCCACAAGAAGCAGTCTCTGTACTGCGAAGCGCAGGTGTTTCTCCAGCTGCCCCTAGCTTTCCTCCCCTGGCTGTTATTGCTTCATCACTTGCTAGCTGAGTATCTCCTCATTGTAGTTGTATCTTTGTTTACTGTTTATGTTTCATGTCCATGAGTCAACTGCTACTATTTGTTATTATCTTTCAGCACCATGCACTTTAGATAATGTTTAGTTATTTAGATGTTATATATTTTTATTTTTTTATCTTCATGGGCTAAATATTTTTTATCAATTGTATATGGGTTTTGTATTATTCACATATATTTTTTGTACTTAGGAACACTTGAGGTTAGGGGCACTGTGTGTTCCCCTTCCTTTTTCTGTTTTTTGTGCTGGCACAAAGAAAATTTATGTATTGATTTTTTTCATTTATTGAACATGGTTTGATCACTGATTTTTGGGATATTGTTTGTGATCTTTTTGGACACTATTTTAGGCTTATTTTTGTGCACTGACAATGAGGTTAGAATTATAATGTGTTTGATATTGGCTACAGCCCTATATTGTGTGGGTTATTTTGAGGAAAGAAGGTGATCAGGGCCAGCGGGGGGGGGGGGGGGGGGGGGTGGTTAATGTGTCTTTAATGTGTTTGATGTGTTGGTTTTAAACGCTTTTGTACACAAATAAATTTTTCTTGAATAAATATTTTGTAGACTTCTTGATTGGTTGTGCTCCCGTCCTTTTGATTCGTGGGGATACAGAGTACCCCAGGTTTCATTTTACTTGTATGTTGGAAATCTGTTATTATAATCAGATGTATAGTAGTATCTTGATATAAATTATATAAAAATATTAAATATTTTTAAAGACGGGGATTGGATTGCCTTGATTGTATGTATGATAAATATTTCTCCACTCTGCTTCTTCTAGTTTTATTTTAAGATCGCATTCCCATTTTCTAGTGTAGTCTGTTAGTATGCATATTGTTATTTTTCTAATATGGTCAAAGTAGTGAGAAATTGAGTTTGGTTTTGGTCATGAATTTAGAAAAATCTCTAGGTTTGAATAAATCAGTGGGGAGAGATAGTGTTCTAATATAGCTGGCAACTTGATGGCGGATTAATGTAAATTCATGGGGATTGTCAGTTAGTAGTAGCCCTGTTGTTGGTGTCCAAATGTGTGCTATTCTTGCATGATGTGCTTGTTGGTATTGAACTAAACTTATGTTTTGTTTGCCCTGAGGGAAGTCGTGGTTGGTGGACAGCATATCTGGAAACGGGAATAATAGTCTATCTTTCATGATGGTTCGCATTGTGAAGCAAATAGCTTTGACGATCAGGTTAACAGAGTCTCTATTTATGCTTATTTCCTTAAAGTGGACCAACACCCAGGATTTTGACTATCCTGGGTCTTGGTCCACTTCGGTGGGGCACCCCCGATCGGGGTGCCCTGCTGTGTGAAACCCCCCCAAACACCCGGAAAACTCACCTCTCCCCGCTCCCACGTGGCCGTGCCGTCCAATCAGCGCGGACGGACAAGCGGTCTGACAGGACCGGACAAGCAGCTCCTCCGCCGCCGCCTCCCGCGCGTCACTCTTGACGTGCGCGCGCCCGCGCCGGCCATTCACGGACGGCTGGCGCGGGCGCGCGCACGTCTAGAGGGGGAGAAGACAAGGTAGGTGGATTTGGGGTGTTTGGGGGGTTTCCCCCCGCGGGACATCCCGATCTCGGATGTCCCGCGGGGAGGGAGGTGATCGGCCCGGGAATCTTATAGATTCCCGGGCCGATCACGCGAGGGTGACGGTCCAGTGAAAAATTATGTGACCACTTCTGCCATTTTAGATTTTTTAAGGTAAAAAAAAACAAAAAAAAAAATTTGTACAGAATTGATATTACAGGTCTGATATTAATGTATTCATATTACAAAATTATTTTAAAAACTTGTTTTTTTTGGTTTCCAAAAATATGGTTGTTTGGGGGTTAAAAAACTACTTTTAACCCATCGCCGCCAGCGCTCTGGGGTTTAACCCTTTAAACGCCAGCCATGTAAATTTTACGTGGCTGCCTCTCCAACAGTTAAACGCCAGCCACGTAAAATTTACATGCCTGACTTTCCCCAGACATAAAAAAAAAAGTTAAAATAAAAGACACTTACCTGACCCCTTGTTCGATCTGGCCGGGTCTCCTCTTCAGCCAGAGGGGCTCCGATCGCCCATCGGGGCTCCTCCGGCTGCAGGGGAGGGCCCGGAATAGGGTGCCCCCCCGTTTCAGCAGCCGCCCGGTTTCCTGTTAAAAAAAAAAAAAAATGACACTTACCTACCTTTGTCCCCGCCGGCTCCCGCAGGCTCTCCTCTTCACGGGGGGGGGGGGGGCTCCGATCCCCCCCGCTCTTCTGTCTTCTGGAGGGGGCATAACAGCCCTCCTCCCTCAGCGTCTTCCGATGGCGGCCGCCATCTTGGATTCTGGCCCCGCCCATTCGGGGCGGTGCCGGTGACGTCACCGCTGGGTGTCATCGGGGCACCCGGCGGTTCAGCTGTCAGATGCCAGTGACGGCTGGACAGAGGAGGAGGGAGGTAGGCGGTCGTCCCTTCGAGGGGGGACCCTATGTCATTTTTTTTTTTAATTAACCCTTTGTTACCTGTAGCCCAGTAGGTATAAAAGGCTTCCAGCAGCAGCAGGAGAGCAGAAGCCTAAGTGATCAGCGTGGGACACAGGGATGGATGGGAGGTAAGTATTAAAAAAAAATATTAAAAAACATTTATTTTTTTTTAATAAAGATATTTTTTAAAAAGTGTGTCTGTGTGTTTTTTTTTACTTTTAACCCTTTGTGAACTGGTAAGGGGTCCATGTCACCCCTATACCAGTTCCCAAGGCTCGGGGGTCTGGCAAGTCACCTGCGGCTAGCGGGTGACTTGCCATTAACCCCTGGCCCCCCAAATTACCTGCCTCCCCAAAGCCCAGGGGGGGGCAGAAGAGCCATGGCCCTAGGCTAGGACGGCTTGTAGCCGCAGGGCCAGGGGCCACTGAAGCTGGCCCCTGCGCCCTGTTCTACAAGCCCCCATAGCCGGTCACAGGCTGGTTATGCTGGGTAGGGGGGACCTCACGCCATTTTTTGGGGGGGATTTTTTTTTTAAATTAACCCTTTGTTACCTGTAACCCAGCAGGAGAGCAGAAGCCTAAGTGATCAGCGTGGGACACAGGGATGGATGGGAGGTAAGTATTAAAAAAAATAATTACAAAAATATTTTTTTTTAATAAAGTTTTTTTTAAAGTGTGTCTCTGTGTGTTTTTTTTTTTTTTTTTACTTTTAACCCTTTGTGAACTGGTACGGGGTCCATGTGACCCCTATACCAGTTCACAGGGCTCGGGGGTCACCTGCGGCTAGTGGGTGACTTGCCATTAACCCAGAGACCCCCCATTACCTGCCTCCCAAAAAAACCTTAAAATTCCCCCAAAAAATGGTGCCCCCCCCCCCCCCCCCGTGAAGGGGGACCCCACACCAATTTTTTTTTATTTAACCCTTTATTATGTGGATAGTAGTTGTATTTTATTTGTAAATGTTATAAAGTGCTCTTTTCAGTTTATGGGATCACCTGGACAGGAACGGGGGGCTACCGATACATATGTGGTATCATTGTAATCGGGAGAAATGGGGCTTTCACATGCAATATGGTTTTCTTTAATAAAATAAATGTTTTTGTTTAAAATAAAGGAGACAATTTAAAAAATATATATATTTTTTTTTATTTATTTATTTAAAAATATTTTAAAAAGTAGAAAAAATACAAACAAGACATTTCATGTTAAAGCCTAAACTCTGCCACAAAAAGAAAATATGCCATTTTCTTGGAAATTCCTGCAAAAATCACAGTTAAACATCACGCAAAATGGTGAAAAATATCCTGTCAGGAGAGGGTGACAAAATCTCAAGTAGACTGGCAGTCAAAAGGTTACAGGTACCTATGCATGTTGGGTATTGTTCTGCTCGGGGGACCTTGCGCTTTCAGATTTAGCTTGTTTTTTCTTATTTGCATATTGATATTTTAGGAAAATGTGTTTTTTATTCTGCTTTTTTATACATTTTTTTGTGAAACCCTGTGCAACCTAAGAATTCTTCGAGATATTACTTCCAGAAAGATGAGCCCACTACAACAAGCTGGGTACGCTTAGAAAGCTTAATATGTGTACTTTCAGGGAATATATGGTTTATGGGGGATATTCCAAATGTAAAGGGTTGGTTTGGTAGAAAAAGCACAAGGTGCGCACTATGGCCCTTATTCATCAAGCGATAGCGCCAGGTAGTGTCCGACGAGCGCCAGGTAGCGGCAGCTAACGGCGACTACCGACTCAAGTACGCCCGGCGGCGGTCACAATGACGCATTTATCAAGCAAAATGAGGCTAGCGCCGGCGAGAGCGACGGCTAGCGCGGCATTCATCATGAAGCCGCCTGGACCGAACAGCGCCGCTGCAAATTCCCTCACAGCGCCAGGTATGAGCTGTCGCTCCCTGGCGATGTCCAATGCATTTCAATGGAGCAATCTATAATTATTCATAATTAATTGGTATTAATTTTTTTTTTTTTTTTTAATGTCAAAAATTCGGAGACCACTTCTGCAATGTTAGGATTTATTTTTAAGTCAAAAAAAAAAAAAAAAAAATATGTGCAGAATTGATCTAACAGGTCTGAGATTAATGTATTCATATTACAAAATGATTCTAAAAACATGTATAATGTTAAATTCAAAAAATATGGTTGTTTAGGGGTTAAAAACTAGTTAATACACATCGCCGCCAGCGCTCTGGGGTTTAAACAAGGAATGGACAGCGACAGCACATTCGGAGCGTGATTTGTTGATGAATATGAAGCTAGCCGTTCGCTCTGGCCATTCGTTGTCAGGCGCTCACATACAACGCTGGACCTGTGAAACAGCGACCCCCCAGCCCGTATTCAACATTACCGCACACCGACTGAGTCGCTGTCATCAAGCTAATGCCGGCCAAGCACAGCGAATACTGGCTGGCGCTGAAAAAATCACGCTACAGTCGCTCATCTGTCGCTACCTGGCGCTATTAATGAATCGGCCTCTTTGTCTGCAGAGCTGAAAATCTGAAGTAAAATTACCGTTATGCGCATGCTTTACTTTGGTGTGTTTGGCAACTCTTTCCTTGACAGAACCTATGCATGTTGGGTATCATTCTGTTTGGGAGATGTTGCTTTTTTAGATTTTCTGTTTTTTTCTGGTTTGCATATAGGTTTTTTTAGGAAAATGTGGTTTTGATTCTGCTTTTTTATTCATTTTTAGGGAAACCCTGTGCAACCAAAGAATACATTGAGGGATTACTTCCAGAAAACTGCACCCATGTCAACAAGCCTGGTACGCCTAGAAAGCTTGAGGTGTGTACTTCTAGGGAATATATAGTTTGTTGGGGGTATTTCAAATGTAAAGGGTTGTTTTTCTTGAAAAACTGCAAGGTGCGCATATTGTGCACATAGTTGTATTTTATCTGAAAATCTCCTAAAGCGTTGTTTCAGTTTGGGGGAGTCTCCTGGGCAGGAAAGGGTATCTACCTATACATATGTGGTACCGCTGTAACCGGGAGAAATTGGGGTTTCACACGCAATAAGATTTTATTGACAAACTTACATTTTTTATTACAAAAAAACACTAGAAATTGTAAAAAATAGTTTTTTTTTATTTTTTTGCACAATTTTCACCCAAAAATATTGAGAATACACTTAGAAAATGACAAACAAGACATTTCATGTTAAAGCCCAGGCTCTGCTGAAAAAAACAATATATCACTTTCCTGGGAAATCCCTGGAAATCCCTTCAAAAATCACAGTTGAACATGGGGAGCGCAAAATAGTGCAAAATGGTCTGGCAACAAAGGGTGACAAAATCTCAAGGTAGGCTGGCGGTTAAAGGGTTAAACATGCATTTTACAGCACAAGAATTTTTTGAGCGTGATTTGTTAATGAATATGGTGGAAGCCGGTCGCTCTGACCAGTCGCTATCATGCGCTCCCATACAGTGCGGAACCTGTCAAATAGCGACTCCTCACCCAATATTTAACATTACGGCAAACCGACTGAGTCGCTATCAACTACCGAACAATGGTCAAGCACAGCGACTACTAGCGGGCGCTCTGAAAATGCCGCTACAGTCGCTCAACTGTCGCTACCTGCCGCTGTTAATGAATCGGCCTCTAAGAGTCAAATTGCTGGCCCCCTACCCTAGTTTTTATCAGTCCCTATGCTCTTTGGCGTAGGTCTGGTGCTCTTCCACTTGCACAAGCAAGCCACCCACTGGCATTTTGAGTAGGCGGTTGCCGCCACCCCCTGTGGCCCAGTTTACAAGGAGTAAAAATAAAACAAGACAAGATATAGGAGTTTAGTTTTAACTATAAAAGTGTTTAATTATGTGTTTCTAGGCTAAGAAGCTGGAATATTTAGAAAGAGGAATATATAGTGGGGTGAGTATTTAGCCTCATTTGTCATACAGCTTTACTATTTCTAAGTTTTTGAGATTACTAAGTTTTGAGATAGCTAAATGTAACTGCAGTATGCTACTTTGGACATTATATATCCTTTGTCTACTAAAAAATGGAATATATTTATTCAGATTCGAAGAAATATCAGTTCCGCGTAGAGGACTGGAATAGAAAGATTGTTTGAGGTCTCAATTGCCACATTACATTGTGAAGTGTTTGAAGGAGAAGTAAAGTGTGAGGAAATTGTGTGTTCCTGAAATTGTCTTGAAGTGCCTTTGTTCCTGAGAGAAGGTGAATTCTGTCCCTCCGTTGTTAAGGATAGTGTAATGCTGAATACGGTGAAGTGATATTACTACTACTGCTGCTCCT
The DNA here is from genome assembly GCA_027917425.1 of Gastrophryne carolinensis. Lineage (NCBI taxonomy): Eukaryota > Metazoa > Chordata > Amphibia > Anura > Microhylidae > Gastrophryne > Gastrophryne carolinensis. The sequence continues at coordinate 125,642,654 of CM051237.1, read as the reverse complement.
GATTATACTACTGCTTCTAATACTACTACAATAAACCTTGCCTAAGTATTTCTTTGAGCTCCAAGCATCAACCCATCCTGAGTAAGTACACATTGTACTGCCGAATTAACGTTTAAGGTCTGCATTCTTTCTGGGAAGGCACAGGCAATGGTGTACCCTAGACATGGATAGAGAGGGATGGAAACAGGTCTACCTCTGGGTCGCATAGCAGGGGCAAGATCTCAGCTTCGATAGCTTTATGCTGCAAAACACCAGGATGACTCAGCTGCATTTCAGGTAAGGAAACCTTGCTTTAATTTTTCACTTAGCTTGGCCACACAGGGCTGTTCCTAAGCTAAATAGCATTTGAGAAGGGGAACACCCCCCTCCCCCACAATGGTAGCCAGTGCCACACCATTAATCCAAAAATGTGTAAGTGCCAGTGGAACCCCAGACCCAATCATTGATATACAGATTACAAGTAGAACCCTCTAACATGTAACCTGGCTCCTGCATTCTGCTTCCCCTTATCTGCATCTCAGGCAGGTGACCCATGACAACTTATGACACTAGTATTGACTGTGGAAGATGAAGAGCTAGCATGCCTCACAGCCACATGTCTGTCAGTGCTGTGCCTCCCTTCTCCACACTCACTCACCCAGAAATGGTAGGCGGGTTTGGTTTTGAAGCAGAGTGCATGTGTCAGAGTTCTGGGCATCCTCTTCCATGATTGTGCAATGCAGAACGAGTGCTCTGCAATGCCCAGTCAGAAGCTGCAGGCTTTTGGGGGACTGGAGTCATTCAGTCCACAGCTGCTTCTCTTGAGTTGCCTTGTCTCAGCCGTTCATGTATTAATGAAGCCCTCAAGCAGGAGCGCGACCTGGAGTCTGCACCCAAGGGTATTGTGGAATACATACACCTCCAAATGGTGGCACTGGTGCACAATCTTCAAATTAAGCATGAACCAGTTTTCATGCTGATCAGTGACCCTAGGGGCACTCCAGTACAATGCATTGGGTGCTGCGCTTACAGCTAGAGAGCAAGACTCACCAGTGAGCCTGACAGCTCCTGCTTGTCTGGCGTCATGGGCCTCTGAATTGGCCTGGCTGTCTCCTGTTCTGGGCCTTGCTCTGCCTGGGCTGCACTTGGTCATTGGGCTTTATTCGGTCACTGGGCCCATAACCTGTTGCAGAGTGTGAGTGGTGGGTGCAGCGGGGTTGTAATCCAGATAAGCATTCCTTGTCAAACAGGAATTGCCTTTACTGAAATATGAATGCAGTAAGAGAATGTCACCTTAATGGTTCATAACACAGACAGAAAAGTATCATAGAACAAAGAATGCAGAGAAACTTCAGTTAACCCTTTCGCTGCCAGCCTACCTGCAGCATTTGCCACTCCCTGTTGCCAGACTGAGTTTGACTGTTTTGCGCTACACATGTTCAACTGTCATTTTCGAAGGGATTTCCAGGGATTTCCCAGGAAAATTATATATTGTTTTTTTCAACAGAGTCTGGGCTTTAACATGAAATGTCTTGTTTGTGTTTTTTAGGTGTATTCTCAACATTTTTGGGTGAAATGTGTGAAAAAAAATAAAAAAAATATATTTTTTTACAATTTGTAGAGTTTTTTTGTAATAAAAAATGTAAGTTTGTCAATAAAATCTTATTGCGTGAGAAACCCCAATTTCTCCCGCTTACAGCGATACCACATATGTATAGGTAGACACCCTTTCCTGCCCAGAAGTCTTTTATAGCTGCTGGATGACAAATGGTTAATTAAAAAAAAAAATGACATAGGGTCCCCCTTCCCGGGGAGGGGGACCCCATTTTTTTTTGGATTTTTAAGGGTTAAAAACCCTTAAAAATCCAAAAAAAAAAATGACGTGGGGTCCCCCTTACCCAAAGTAACCAGCCCGGGACCAGCTATGGGGGCTTGTAGGCACAGAGTGGGGGGGCCAGCTTTGGTGGCCCCCCCACCCTGCAGCCTACGAGCCCACATAGCCTATGTGGGCCCGGGCTCTTCTGCCCCCCCCTGGCCTTTGGGGAGGCAGGTAATGGGGGTGCGGGGGTTAATGGCAATGCCACCCCCCCAGCCATGTGAACTGGTATAAGGGGTCTCATGGACCCCTTACCAGCTCACAAAGGGTTAACTGTAAAAAAAAAAACACCACACAATAAAAAAAAGTATTTTATTAAAAAAAAATAATTTTTTTTTACTGTACTTACCTTCGATTGCAAGCTCTTGTCCCTCGCCGCTCAGCTGACAGATGCCTGTGATCGGCATCCAGAGAAGGAGAAGGCAGGAGATCAGAGGATCTCCTGTCACCTCCTTCCAGGGCACCGATCACCGGCATCTGAGAAGCTGAGAAAGCTGAAGCCGGTGATCGGGACCGGGATGACGTCATAAGCCCCGCCCCCAAGGGGGCGGGGCTTAGAGGCAAGATGGCGGTCGCCATCTTGAAGAAGAGAGGAGAGAGCCTCCCAGGCTCCCTCCTGAAGATCGGTAAGTCCTGGGGGGGGATCGGAGGCCCCCCAGGTGAAGAGGAGGGACAGCGGGAGCCAGCGCACATGGAGGTAAGTGAATGTCATTTTTATTTTTTTATTTTTTTTACAGTTAGCAGCTGCTGCTGCAGAAGCGGGGGGGGGGGGCGGCCTATTCCGGGGGCTCTCCTGGAGCCATCCGACCCCCCACGGGGGATCGGATGGCACCAAATTAAAGAGGAGACCCGGCCGGATCCAACAAGGGGTCAGGTGAGTATTTTTTATTTTTATTTTTTAAACTAGAAGCGATCAAAGTCAAGCACGTAACACCTACGGGCTTGGCACTTAAACCGGACCTTCACCCTGATTTAATGAAAAGCCCAAACTCTTAAAAAACAATTCCTCAGCATCTAAAATTAATATATTTTACATGTTTAGTCACTAATTTATTATACTTTCCCCCACTGGGCTGCAACTCTGTTCGGGAATTTAGGATACGGGCGCCGCCATCTTGACTCAGAAGCATCACACTTACTGAGGAGAGGAGAGTGGGATAAGGTACAGGGGGGCGGGTTATAGCTGTGCTTTGCTCAGACAGAGCAGAGCTGGGGTCAGGGAAAGGTCAGCAGTCCCAGAATGTAGAGCAGCACAGTCACTTCCTGTTTGCAGGCACTTCCTGTTTGCAGGCTGCCTGCAAAAATGGCAGCTTCCATAAGCCGCCATCTTGGATGTTTAAAGGCTTATAAAATGCAGTAGATGCAGGTAGGATGATTTTTAATGTGAGCAATCTGTATGTACAGGGTGTGGGAAACATATAAGATAGACTCTTATTTAGAGTGAAGGTCCGCTTTAAGGCCCAGCCAAGCCAGCACGTAGGTGTTACGTGCTTGGCAACAAAAGGGTTAAGCATTGGTCACAGCACCATCTAGTGTCATAACTTGTCATAGCTGTAAACTGCAGTTAATCTACCAAACCACATTTAAAAGACAAGCAGAAGCTGTTGCAAAGTATTTTATCTCCAACACCCCCCAGGTTATTCCTCGGGGGAAAAGAGCCCCTACCTGTGGTGGGGAGTGAGCGCTAGTGAGCGCTAGTGGGCAAGCTGGAAGGGTAGAGGATCTGTGTCCTCTGTCTGGCTGCAGAATGGGGAGGGATGTAGTTTAAAATTCGAATTAAATTCGGATTAAACAGAATTTCTTGGACAAATTCATATGAATTGTCTGAATGAAATTTTTAATGAATTACCTCATCTGTAGTATATAGTTTTACCCATGATGCAATTCTTTGCACAGAAATTAGAATAGTTAAAGCTACAGTTTTTATCCATCTCATGCAGGGGGTAGGCCCCTGTGAATGAGGAAATGTATCATCTAAAACCTGTTTTTTCTTCCTACCAGTAGAAGAATACAACAAGCTATCTCAGCCAATGCTGTTATATTACACATGCTTGGCAACAGAGTATCATGATTGTATAGGCCTATATAGAGTATAGCAGCTCTTAGGGGGGAATTAGGTAGTAAGCGTCCCAAGGTTGGATGCCCCAGGGAAGGAGGCACTACAGTGGTGTGGATGCCTGAATTCACACTTCTTAAGAATAAGTGCATGATTTTAAAGCAGACCTAAACCTTTCCTTCTAAGTCAGGTCCAGGCTTCCATGGACCCCAACTCACCTATTGCTGATACCCATGAACCGAAAATTTAGGAGATACACGAGGCTCTATATGATGGGGAAATAGGACAAAGCTGTCCACTGTGTCATGTCTCCTCCTACAGGAGATGTGGCAGCTCTATCTGTGCACAACAGTTTCTAGTCCACTGGAAAAAATAAGTATCTTTCAAATGTAGGGCTCACCAACAGTGCAAGAAGCTAGATTAGGTTAGTTTATTTTCCCTGTACAACCCAGAGTTGCCAGTGAGAGTTTAGGTCCAACAATAGGAACGACACCTGGAATTTTCATTCTCTTGTTTCTCTCTGGCAGGGAACCCAATTTGGGATGCACCACTGTGCACATCCTCACAGATCAGCATTAAAAGCTTCTGATGATCCAACAGCACAGACGTGGAGCCATTCAGTATGTTCCATTCCACAGACGTGGAGCCATTCAGTATGTTCCATTCCATTCAGCAAGCTGAATAGAGCTGCATCACCCTCACCTCTATCTGAGGAACATACCTTTGTCAGGCATACACAACTAGAGATGCCAGAGCATGTGCCGTGGGATGCTGGTATGCAAGGGTATGAGGCAGTCCCATGAGATACACACAGTGGGACCTCCCAAACTGGGATGCCCCAGGGATGAGAATCGACCATCCCCGTAGTCTATAAGCTCTATAAGATCTGCAAGGCTAATGTTCTCTTTCATGCCATGTATTACAATTCTTAGGTACAGGCAAATGTTCTCAGTAGCCATTCTTAAAGCTCCAAAGTATTGGCCTGGCCATATCCATAGGCAGTCACTTCTATAAATTCCTATGCCGGAGGCATGCCTGGTCATGCTAGAAAGGGATGTAATTTGTGTCTGGTAAACACCCCCTCTCATGCTAATGTTCCTATATATGAATGAATAAAACAAAGATTGGCACAAGAACAATACATTCCTGCCCACCTCATCTTGAGCTACTCAATATTCCTGAACAATGTAGAACATTGCTATCTATTATTTCACATGTCATAGGGCAATGCTATGTTTTCTACTAGAAACAGTGTATTGTATCAAAAGAGATGATCAAAGGGATTTGACATCCTGTCATTTCGAACCAGTAAGGACTAATAATGATATCTTGTGTGCAAAAGCTCCTATTTTCCCTCTGCAGGATTTATCTATAGTCTTCCTACAGATAGACCTAAATGATTGTGCAACATTTGAACAAGCTGACTTTAGAGAGGCCTAAAATACACAATAAAGTACAATTTGTTTTAATCTCCTTTGCCTGCCATTGGGTCATTTCTACACTCCAGTTACAGATTGTGTGTTGAAGTGCTCCAAAGGATTCAGGGGATCTAACAATCATTTGGATAACCCTTCATATGTCTGTATGAAGCCTTGGACATTATTAAGATAGCTATCACCTATGGACTATTTGATCATTATGTGAAACAGAATGTGGATCTGTGAGGGATCAACCATTACTGTCAGCCAGTAAGACCGACGTGGAGGCTGATTCATTACTAGCCCCAGCTATTGGCAGATGAGCGCCTGTACAGCGGCGCTTAGAGCGACCGCTAGTATGCGCTGTGATTGGCTATTGGGCGCTGTAACAGAGCGCATCAGTTGCTCTAGTAACCTGGCTGGCATTGATGAATGAGATGTATGTTGGGCGTTCTAACACCAGTACAGCGTTGCAGCAAGCGAAAGTTGTGTGTCCGACTCTCAGCGACTCACACCATATTCAACAATAAAACAGACTCACAGAGTGTAGGTGCTCTGGATCTGGTCGTTATTGCATAGAGCGCTAGAAGCTGTGTGATTAAAGTCTGTTTTTGAACACATATCCACCAGTAACAAAGCAAAAACACATGGAATTACATTTTTGTAACATTGTGACATTAATACTTTAATGCCAGACCTGTAATGACAATTCTGCATACAATTTTAAAAAATCAAAAAAGTTTTCAAAAACAATTTATTCCAGGCCAGGAGAGGTCAAAAAAATAATTTGAGAGTAAGGAATGTCCATTAAAATGCATGGGAGAGCAACAGGTAGCAAAAGGTAAGACCCTTACTATTACAGAGCCCCAGAGCATCATCCAGTGGACCCCAGGCACTAACCCAACGTCTCCATCAGGGCAAGATCCAAGACTTAAAGAATGTTTTTGATTTGTCTGAAATATTCTTGAGAGTTCACTATTAATCCATTAAGCCACCTTTGTTATTTGATTAAAAACATAGCACTTTATATTGTGTAACAACATGAATAAACACTACAGCCACCCCATGCAATATGCACAGACACTGAAGGTGGGACCTTAAAGCGGTCCGTCACTCTGAATAAGAGTTTATCTTATATGTTTCCCACACCCTGTACAGATTGCTCACATTAAAAATCATCCTACCTGCATCTACTGCATGTTATGAGCCTTTAAACATCCAAGATGGCGGCTCATGGAACGTCAGGCAGCGTGCAAACAGGAAGTGCCTTCTGACTGTGCTGCTCTGCATTCTGGGACTGCTGTCTATTTCCTGACCCCAGCTCTGCTCTGTCTGAGCAAAGCACAGCTATAACTCGCCCCCTGTACTTTATCCCACTCTCCTCTCCTCAGTAAGTGTGATGCTTCTGAGTCAAGATGGCGGCGCCCATATCCTAAAGTCCTTAACAGAGCTGCAGCCCAGTGGGGGAAAGAATAATAACTAAGTGACTAAAAACTTAAAATATATTAATTTTAGATGCTGGGGAATCGTTTTTTAAGGGTTTAGGCTTTTCAATAAATCATGGTGACAGATCAGTCGACCAATCCCGTGCAGCAATGTGACTGCACTGGTCGGTCACACAAGCATCAGGAGAGGTTTTCTGCAATCAGGTAAGTCGTTTTATTACTTAAAGCGGACCAAAACCCACTAAACTTGTGAAATACTTTTGACCAAAGCCCCTGACAATACTCCCTTCTTAGGGTGTAGAACTAGAAATGGATATTTTCGCTTATCAAATCTCCCGGGAACACAATCTTTTTCTTCTCCTTCTCTGTAGGATTGCAGGTGATTTGTCATTGCATAAGTGTGGCAATGACATCATTGCCACACACAACGGTAATGAATGGAGGAGGCGGAGCTTTACAGCTAAAACAGGCGCTTTAAAAATAGCAGGAAGCAGGAGCAGTAAAAATAGGCAAAAGTTACTATTTATGGGGGGAGCAATTCAGGCAATGCTAGTTAAAAATTTGGGTTTTGGTCCGCTTTAAAGACCCAAAATGGGCTTCCCATAGGGGGTGGGAGGGGTGGCTGGGGGTTTACAAAAATATCTTATCATTTCTATAAGGCTGAAGAGAATATTTCTTCTGGTTTTCCCTAGTTACTCCAGTCAGACAATACTGTCATCCCTTAGACACATGCAAGGCAATAATATAACGTATTTATTGTAAGTAAGGGGTTACATTTCATAGGTCACTGTTATTGTTTCACCTTTACCCATGTGTAAAAGGACAAAAACAGGGGAGCAATCCATCCCAGGGTGTTGGCTGGCTTTGTAAGTATTAAAGATATACTTAAGCGTTAAACACCAGCCTGCTCTGACCATACAAGCGCAGGCAGTGGTGGGACCAGCATCTCTGGTCAAGCACTGCTGCAGCCCCCCCTTGAGGGCCTTCCACCAGTCTTTATGGGAGCAGAGGACTGAAGCTTTACTGTTGAACTGAGCGCCAAACGCGAACACAGGCTTCTGGCTGAAATCTGTGTTCGGTTCAAGAACCCAAACATGCAAAGTACAGCATAGATCCGAACTTTGGGGTTTAGTAATAATACTAAGAGGCTGATTTATTAATAGCGACATGTAGCAACAGTTGAGCGACTGTAGCGGTATTTTCACAGCGCCCGCTAGTAGTCGCTGCGCTTGGCCGTTGTTCGATTGTTGACAGCGACTCAGTCGGTGTGGCGTAATGTTGAATACAAGGTTCCGAGTCGCTATTTGACAGGTTCCGCGATATATGGGTGCGCATGATAGCGACTGGTCAGAGCGACCGGCTTCCACCATATTCATCAAGAAATCACGCTCAAAAAATTCAAGCGCTGTGAAATGCATGTTTAAAGTAGTTTTTTAACCCCCAAACCACCAAATTTGTGGAAATCAAAAAAAAAATTATTTTAAATAATTTAGTAATATGAATACATTAATATCAGACCTGTAATATCAATTCTGTACAATTTTTTTATTTTTATTTTTTTTTCCCTTAAAAAAATTATCTAAAATGGCAGAAGTGGTCACAGAAATTTTCACATTTAAAAAAAAAAAAAAAAAAAAAATTAATAACAATTAATTTTCAATATTTAAAGATTGTTCCATTGAAATGCATTGGAGCGCGCCAGGTAGCGAGAGGTCATACCTGTCACTGTTCAAGGTCGGACGCTGGCGCTGTGGGTTGAGGCTGGAATAATGATGAATGAGTGGCTATCTGGCTCTATCTCAGTCGCAAAGCAAGATTGGCTTGATAAATGTGTGATTGTGGTGGGGAGCCGGCGTTCTCGTGGCGGGGCCTGTCATTACCGGCCGCTCACCAGTCGCTATCTGTTGCTATTCCTTCATAAATAAGGGCCTAATTGTTTTGGAAAAAGATGTTGATGGTAATCTAACAGGCTGATTCATCACTAACGCCAGGTAGCGACAGATGAGTGTCTGTAGCAGGCATTTCAGAGCGCCCACTAGTAGTCGCTGTGCTCGGCCGTGGGTCGCTATTTCGCTGTGCAGCAATGATGAATACATTGTGAGGAGTCGCTATTTGACAGTACTGCGCTGTATGGGAGCGTATGTTAGCGACTGGTCAGTGCGACCGACTCACAACATATTCATAAAAAAAAACAGCCCCACACACCTCCGGCGCTGAAAATTGCTTCACTGATGCCCAGAGCACCGGAGGCTGTTTGAATAAAGTCTGTTTTTTAGTATGTATCGACCAGTAACAAAGCGAAAACATATGGAATTACATTGTTATTACATTGTAACACATTAATGCCAGACCTGTAATGTCATTTCTGCATAAATTTAACATGAAAAATATTTTCAAAAATGTCTTTTTCTATGCCAGGAGAGGTCACAACATTATTTGAGCTTTTTAAAAAAAAAAAAAAAAAAAAAAAAACAAACACCCTGTTTAAAAATAAATAAAAGAACGTCTATTGAAATGTATGGGAGAGCGACAGGTAGCGAGAGGTAATACATGGCGCTCTGCAAGGCCGAACACCGGCACTGTTCGCTGATGCTGGAATAATGATGAATCAGACGCTACATGGCGTTATCCCAGTCGCTCAACAGATTCGGCTTGATAAATGTGTAATTGCGTGCCGTGTCCGGCGTTCACCTGACGCTACCTGTCGCTACCTGTCATTTACAAGGCACTACCTGACGCTATCCCTTCATGAATAAGGGCCTAAGTGCCCATGATATAAAAATTTACCAGCAACCATGCCGACAACATCTTGGCTTAGGTCCCACAGTGATGACTGTAATGGCAGAGGCAGTGTCTGTAAGAGAAAGCCGCAGCATAGTTACTCAGCCCACAGCTAAACAAAGACCGAGGAATATTTCACCACAGGAGGTAATTCTTCCCACCCCATTAAAGCAAATAATTAGAAAGCAAGCTAAAGCCCTTATATCACATATATCACTACTGCTGGAGAAAAGCTTAAAATGGCGCATGATAAACTGACTGCTGATTTGAAAAAACATTTTGAGAATATAGGGCAAAGAATTGATACTATAGAAAGAAAGGTGGAGGAAACTGTAACTAGAATCAATCAATGCATCATCATATCACAATCTAAAATGTAAGACCAAGAAAACAGGTCTAGAAGATATCATTTTAGGGTGAATCCATCACAGATCTAGATTCGGCCATAAAAGATCTGACAAGGACTATTTGACCTGATGCTGATGAAGGTCAGTTAAAGGGCCTTAATAGGGGGCATAGGGCACTCACAGAACCTAGGACAAGATGAAGTAACCACATTACTATCAAATTAAGTAACAATTTATGGTGGCCGTAAAAAGACACCCTAATGTAATGTGAAGAGATAATCCAAGTGTTTGCTGCTCTTGCTCCATTAACAATCCGAAAAATAAGAGAAATGAAACCGCTCTTGATTCAGAAGAACATCAAATACAGATAGGTTTTCCGCTTTCATTTGAAAGGGGAAAGGCAAGAATTATTCCTTTGTGACTTTTTTCTGAGGGAGATTTACTCCTTGATCTTGGTATAATATCATCTAACCTGGGGAAATCTTCTAATGCTGTATTTTCAGCAGCGCCATGTGGCACCTGCCACTCAGTTGTGTTCTCCTATAGTCTTTGGTTTGGATCCACTTTTTAGTCTGGATGCACTTTTTCCCACTATTTTATCATATGATGAGTGTTTTAGCTCTCCTGGCCACCAACCAAAGATTTATATTGTCATATATTATTATTTTTTTATTTTTCTCAGAATTGTATGTGTTGTTCTCCCATTGCAGTGTCAGTGTTACAGTGTTGAAACAATGTCATTCACTCTGGTGTTGGTGTATATGTGTTCAGAAACAGACATTTCCTATATTGCGTCCGGTGCTTAGCTATATAGTGCCGATGCTGGCTTTGTGATTTTTTTCTTAAATATTTGCTGCATCCCGAGTGTTTGATGCACTTAACCCTTTCGCTGCCAGCCTACCTGCAGCATTTGCCACTCCCTGTTGCCAGACGATGTTTCACTATTTTGCGCTGCACATATTCAACTGTCATTTTTGAAAGGATTTCCAGGGATTTCCCAGGAAAATTATATATTGTTTTTTTCAACAGAGTCTGGGCTTTAACATGAAATGTATTGTTTGTATTTTTTAGGTGTATTCTCAATTTTTTTGGGTGAAATGTGTGAAAAAAAATAAAAAAAAAATATTTTTTTACAATTTGTAGAGTTTTTTGTAATAAAAAATGTAAGTTTGTCAATAAAATCTTATTGCGTGAGAAACCCCAATTTCTCCCGGTTACAGCGATACCACATATGTATAGGTAGACACCCTTTCCTGCCCAGAAGCCTTTTATAGCTGCTGGATGACAAATGGTTAATTAAAAAAAAAAATGACATAGGGTCCCCCTTCCCGGGGAGGGGGACCTCATTTTTTTTTGGATTTTGAAGGGTTAAAAACCCTTCAAAATCCAAAAAAAAAAAATGACGTGGGGTCCCCCTTACCCAAAGTAACCAGCCCGGGACCAGCTATGGGGGCTTGTAGGCACAGAGTGGGGGGGCCAGCTTTGGTGGCCCCCCCACCCTGCAGCCTACGAGCCCACATAGCCTATGTGGGCCCGGGCTCTTCTGCCCCCCCCTGGCCTTTGGGGAGGCAGGTAATGGGGGTGCGGGGGTTAATGGCAAGCCACCCGCTAGGGCAGGTGACTTGCCACCCCCCCAGCCTTGTGAACTGGTATAAGGGGTCTCATGGACCCCTTACCAGCTCACAAAGGGTTAACTGTTAAAAAAAAAAACACGACACAATAATAAAAAGTATTTTATTAGAAAAAAAAAAATTTTTTTTTACTGTACTTACCTTCGATTGCAAGCTCTTGTCCCTCGCCGCTCTGCTGACAGATGCCGGTGATCGGTACAGGAGAAGGAGGAGGCAGGAGATCAGAGGATCTCCTGTCACCTCCTTCCTCAGCGCCGATCACCGGCATCTGAGAAGCTGAGAAGGCTGAAGCCTGAGATCGGGGCCGGGATGACTTCATAAGCCCCGCCCCCAAGGGGGCGGGGCTTAGAGGCATGATGGCGGCCGCCATCAAGAAGAAGAGAGGAGAGAGCCTCCCAGGCTCTCTCCTGAAGATCGGTAAGTCCTGGGGGGGGATCGGAGGCCCCCCAGGTGAAGAGGAGGGACAGCGGGAGCCAGCGCATACACAGGTAAGTGAATGTCATTTTTATTTTTTATTTTTTTTACAGTTAGAAGCTGCTGCTGCAGAAGCGGGGGGGGGGCGGCCTATTCCGGGGGCTCTCCTGGAGCCATCCGACCCCCCACGGGGGATCGGATGGCACCAAATTAAAGAGGAGACCCGGCCGGATCCAACAAGGGGTCAGGTGAGTATTTTTTATTTTTACTTTTTAAACTACAAGCGAGGAAAGTCAAGCCCGTAACACCTACGGGCTTGGCACTTAAGGCCCAGCCAAGCCAGCACGTAGGTGTTACGTGCTTGGCAACAAAAGGGTTAAATGGTATTACCTATCGTTAGCTGCAGTGTTGTTCTATTGTTATATGTAGCACTGCCTTGGCTGTGGCTTTCCCTCGGTGCACTACATATGCATTGATTCAGGGAGAGTGCTTCTACATCGCCCTCCAGATATTACATTTATCAATGCTGGACAGGATACTACAGTATCACTTTTCCAGCACAAAAGCCACCTTCTAGCGTCAGACACTAGTTTGCAGCATCCTCTTGCTGGCGCTCTAAGTGCTGCTACATAGACACACAAATGGCAATATGTGGCGCTAGTCTTAAACCGGACCTTCAACATCATGTAATGAAAAGCCCAAACTCTTAAAAAACTATTTCCCAGCATCTAAAATTAATATATTTTAAGTTTTTAGTCACTTACCTATTATTCTTTCCCCCACTGGGCTGCCACTCTGTTCAGGACTCTAGGATATGGGCGCCGCCATCTTGCCTCAGAAGCATCACATACTGAGGAGAGGGGTAAAAAGTACAGGGGCGGGGTTATAGCTGTGCTTTACACAAACAGAGCAGAGCTGGGGGTCAGGAAAAGGATAGCAATCCCAAAATTCAGAGCGACACAATCTAAAGACACTTACTGTCTGCAGACAGCCTGACACTCCATGGGCCGCCATCTTGGATGTTTAAAGGCTCATAAAATGCAGTAGATGCAGGTAGGATGATTTTTTTTAATGTGGGCAATTGGTATGTATAGGGTAGGGGAAACATACAAGATAGGCTCTTATTCAGAGTGAAGGTCCGGTTTAAATCAGCCTCCCCATTTCAACATCAAGGTTGATGTCCTTTAACACTGTGATCTTAATAGTAGGATTATGAGGAAAAGAGAATAAATACTTACAGTAAAACTAAATTACATTCATTAATACTTTGGTATTGTTAATGTTATTATAAGTACTTATGTAAACCGGGATTTGAGGGTTAGAGATGTTTTTAAATTGTAGCTGTTTATATAGTTTTAAAATGTTTTGGTTGATTTGGGGTGTGTTCGCACCTCGTTGCTTTCTATGGATTGCTGCAATATACTGCATATTATTCTAGATGGGATAGTTTACACATCTGTGCTGCATTGCGCAACACATTCAAAAAGCCATCAGGGCTGAAGCTGGCCTCCCTGCCCTGTTCTACAAGCCCTGCATAGCTGGTCCCTGGGCTGGTTATGCTTGGAAGGGGGGACACCATGCAGTACTTTCTGGATTTTTCAGCCCTTAAATTTGAAATTTTACAACACAATAGAAGCCCAGCCGCTGATAAGCCAGCCAATGAGAGTCAAGTCCCAGACGATATACAAGGACGAAGCGCACATTGGACTTTAGACTTTTGTGTTGTGAGCTGTTATCTATCTTAGCATATTTTATTGGGAAATAAAGGAAGTTCAATGGAATTTATCTGAACAGTAGCCTGTCTGCCTACACTGAACACTGAGGGAGGTGACCTCTGTGACATAGGGCAGAGAGGAATTGGATTTGAGTCTGCCGACTGACTGCCATAATACTGGAGTGATACACTGATTAGAGATAAGTGAATTTTTTAAAAAGCCGATTCGCCAAATTTTCAGGAAAAGTTGATTTGGATCCAAATTTATTTGCAGCAAATCACTATTAAAAACTGCTATTTCTGGCCTACCAAGAGCCTCAATAGGGTTGTAGAACAATTTGCCTTGCTGTAACATGCATAGTATGCGTGCTGGGTAAGATAAATAATACTGTAAAGAAGTATGACATGCAGATCAGAGGAAGTCGCAGAGCGGCACAATTACAGAGCCTTGAGGTGGCATCAGCATGAGGAGCCCATATATTGATCGAAAGACACATCCTGGACTTGGCAGCAGCATGGGGAGCCAATATATTGCCTGAAAGACACACTGGAGTTGGCAGCAGCATAAGGAGCCCATTTATTGTCTGAAAAACACACCCTGCAGTTGGCAGCAGCATGAGGAGCCCATATATTGCCTTAAAAACACACTCTGGAGTTCGCAGCAGCATAAGGAGTCCATATATTTCCTGAAAGTCACCCTGGAGTTGGCAACAACATAAGGAGCCAATATATTGCCTGAAAAACACACCCTAGAGTTAGCAGCAGCATATGGAGCCCATTTATTGCCTGAAAGACACATCCTGGAGTTGGCAGCAGCATGGGGAGCCCGAATATTGCCTGAAAGACACACTGCAGTTGGCAGCAGCATAAGGAGTCCATATATTGCCTGAAAAACACACCCTGGAGTTGGCAGCAGCATGAGGAGACCATAAAATGCCTGAAAAACACACCTGGAGTTTGCAGCAGCATGAGGAGCTCATATATTGCCTGAAAAACACACACTGGAGTTGGCAGCAGCATAAGGAGCCCATTTATTGCCTGAAAGTCACACTGGAGTTGGCAGCAGCATAAGGAGCCCATATATTTCCTGAAAAACACACCCTGGAGTTGACAGCAGAATAAGGAGCCCATATATTGCCTGAAAGACACATCCTGGAGTTGGCAGCAGCATGGGGATCCCATATATTGCCTGAAAGACACACTGGAGTTGGCAGCAGCATAAGGAGCCCATATATTGCCTGAAAGACACACCCTGGAGTTGGCAGCAGCATAAGGAGCCCATATATTGCCTGAAAAATACACCCTGGAGTTGGCAGCATCACAAGGAGCCCATTTATTGCCTGAAAGGCACCCTGGAGTTGGCAGTAGCATAAGGAGGCCATATTGCCTGAAAAACACACCCTGGAGTTGGCAGCAGCATAAGGAGCCCATATATTGTCTGAAAAACACACCCTGTAGTTGGCAGCAGCATGAGGAGCCCATATATTGCCTGAAAAATACACCCTGGAGTTTGCAGCAGCATGAGGAGCCCATATATTGCCTGAAAAATACACCCTGGAGTTTGCAGCAGAATGAGGAGAACATATAAAAAAGTTTTACGCAATGCATTTCCTCAATAATTAATTGTGGTCTGATGCAGAGGAATGCCTGTAACTGGCAGGCAGCAACGTAAATCTGTTTTGCACTATTTGTGAAGTGTTGGTGTGGCACCATGATCAATCTACTTGCATGCATCAGCCATTGGTGGGTGGAAATCCTGGCTGATCCATGCCTGATTCATCTTAACAAAGGTGAGTCTCTTCACATTTTTCGTGGACAGACAAGTTCTTCTTGGTGTTACTATTGCCCTCACCGCACTAAACACCCGCTCAGATGGCACACTACTGTCCGGGCAGGACAGCTTTTCCAGGGCGAACTCTGCTAGTTGCGGCCACAAATCAAGTTTGCTGCCCAGAAGTCCAGCGAATCTTCAAGGTGCGTTGGCATGGTCATGTCAAGGTATGACACGACTTGCTGGTTCAGGTCCTGCTCCATGTCTTCCTGCTGCTCATGAGTAGCCTCACTATGCGGGTTAAGAAAGCTACTCAATAGCAACTGTAGACTCAGGCTGCTGCTGATGAAGCTGGTACTGCTCCTGCCACCCCCCCAGCAGCCATGGCAGTGGAAGGTGAGCGCAGAGGGCCCCGCTAGTGAGACCTGCGAGAGTATGGACCATGGCGCAGATAGGCATCGGCCAAATGACTACGTAGAATGTCTCTGTAGTAGGTCAGTTTGGCTGCCCTCTCAGTGGGTGTAAAAAAGGCCCTCATTTTGTGCAGGTAGCGAAGGTCCAAAAGGGGGAGAGCCAGAAGTCATACCGCTGACAAATGCAGACAATTCGGCGGTCACGTGAGCATGCATCGTGCCATTTGTGCAAGTGACTTGGAGGGACTACCTGTCTCCATCTCCACTGCATACTGCCACTGTGTGTCTGGGTCCTCTGTTTCGCCTTCCTCACAACCCTCTAGCTCCTCTGGCTGCTCCTGCTCCTCCTCTCCTGTCAGATGGCTAGATAGATAAACCGCCCATTTAACCAAACCTAAACTGTGCTTCTCTGTGCCCCTCCCCTTCATCCTCCTCCTCCTCCAGTTCAGCTCCCACAGAGTTCATGCGGCTGTTAGATGTAGGCGCCATGTCTCCAGTGCCCTGACCAGCCATGATTTCCAACATGTTTTGTAGTACATAAAGCAGTGGAATCACGTCGTTCATCCCGTAATCCTGGCAACTGACAAATAAAGTGGCCTGAGCAAACGGCAGGTGTCACATATGTGCTGCCACTGGTTTACATTGAAGTTACACAGGGGAGTCCCCCTATCCCCTTGGATCATCAAGAAATCAGTGATGGCTTTTCTCTGTTTGTATAGTTGATCCAACATATGAAGGGTGGAATTCCAACGGGTGGAAACATCGCAAATCAGACTATGTTGGGGGATACCGTTCTGACGCTGTAGCTCAAGAAGGGTGTGCTTGGCAGTGTAGGAGTGGCTGAAGGGCATGCAAAGTTTCCTTCCCTTTGTTAGGATGTCTTGCAGATGGGGGGAAGACTTCAGAAAACGCTTGACAACTAGATTGAACATGTGTGCCATTCAGGGCGCATGGCTCAGGCTTCCTTGTCGCAGCGCAGACAAGATGTTCTTCCCATTGTCGGTGACCATGGTTCCCAGTTGCAATTTTCATGGAGTAGGCCATGTTTTGATTTCTTGAATTTTAGGAGCTCCTCCCCTGTGTGACTCCGTTCGCAGCGTGACACCGCCGTGCCCTGCACACATGGTAGGATGGAGGGGCACGGAGACTTGACCATACAATGGAGGCTGAGGAGATGGCAGAGGATGAGGAGGCGGAGTCCCACACTGTCACAGACACAATGGCCTGGTAGCGTGGAGGCCGAAGCGGCGTGACCTGTCCAAGTTGCTGTTGTGGCGGTGCAGGAACCACATTCACCCAGTGGGCCGTACAGGGCATGTCTTGTCCCAGACCGTAGTTACAGCTCCAGACGTCGGCGCTGTCATGCACTTTGGTTGCACACCGACAGGCTCAAGGACTGGCCCACCTTCTGTTCAACAAAATTGTGCAGGGCTGGTACTGCCTTCTTCGCAAAGAAATGACGGCTTGGGACTCTCCACCTCGGCTCCGAACAAGCCATCAGTTCTGTGGAGTCCACCACTTGAAAAGGGAGGGACTGCAGCACCAGCAACTTGAAAAGGAGCACATTTAGCTTCTGCGCCGTAGGATGAGTGGGCGCATACTGTTGTCTCTTGAACATGGCTTCACTGATGGACTGCTGGCGGGATGACTGATTTGTAGTAGGAGGAGCAGGGGCATCTGGAGCGACAGAGGATGGGTATGACGCACAGCTACGCTCCGCTGAGGTGCTGGAGCCTTGCCACTTCAGAGCCTCGGTTCTCCCAGGCTGCTTTATGGTGACGCTGCATATGTTTCCGCAGGGCTGTGGTGCCAACATTGGGGCCCTGGCCATGCTTCACCATCTGACTACACATCTTGCATGTGGCCATGTTACCCTCCTGCGGATGCTTGATGAAAAACTGCCACACTGCTGAGTAGCTGATTTTCCCACCAACAGTCCACACTAATTCACTGCTACTGCCACCGACTACAGGAACCCCTGCTCCACTACCTCCTGGGAAGGTAGCCTGCCATGCAGCAAATGGTCTACCCCGGCCCCGTTTGGCTCCAGAATTTCCAATTCTGCCACCATGCTGCCAACCCTACTGCCACCTTGCTGCCTCAGCTGCTGACTCAGGGGCAACTTGCGACCCTCTTCTTCTGATGATGATGAAGCCCCTTCTGCACCTGGCTCCCAAGTGCGATCGGCTTCATCATCATCAAGTTGTGTCTGCACGTCACTGATGTCCTCCTCGGTTTCCTCAACAGTGTCTGCTGTAGGAGCTGGAACGCTGGCCACACCACTCTCCTCATCACTATTTGTCTGCCTAGCGAAAGAAGCGATATAGGCATGCGCTCTAGCAAAAGATAAAGGCAAAGACACTGTTGGATGGCTTTAAATAGGATGCCCCTGGTCAGAGTTAAATGCACTACAGGCAGCTTTAAAGCGTGGTTTTGGTTGAAAAGCAAGAGCGTTATAGGCAGGCTCTCTAGCAAAAGATAAAGGCAAAGACACTGTCGGATGGCCTTAAATAGGATGCCCCTGGACAGAGTTAAATGAACTACAGGCAGCTTTAAAATGTGGTTTTGGTAGAAAAGCAAGAGCGATATAGGCAGGCGCTCTAGCAAAAGATAAAGGCAAAGGCACTGTTGGATGGCCTTAAATAGAATGTCCCTGGTCAGAGTTAAATGCACTACAGGCAGCTTTAAAGCGTGGTTTTGGTATAAAAGCAAAAGCAATATAGACATGTTCTCTTACTAAAAACAATGCTAACACACTGTCACATCATGGCCTTCTATGGGATGCCCCTGGTAAAAGTGATTTAAAAGCACTACAGAACTTTTAACACGTGGTTTTGTTAGAAAAGCAAAAGCTAAATAGGCAGGTATGTGTGATCTGTATTAACACTAAATAGGCTTGATCTGGGCATGAAAGCAAATGCAAACACACGGTAAACTGTCTCTCTCTGTCACTGTCTCTCTCTGTCTCTTTCTCTGCCTCTCTCTTTTTCGCCCTGTCTTTTTCTTTTACTGTGTTTTATCTCCCTGGCTTTCTCCCTGGCTCAATCTCTCCCTGGCTCTATCTGTCCCTGCCTCTTACTCTCCCTGACCCGTTATCGCCGCAGTACATTGCTGAAATGAGCCCCCGAAAGATGAATTTTTCCTGAAATTCACAATGAATTCGGATTTGTCAGATTTGATTCGTTCATCTCTAACATTGATCATGGTCTTGAGACGCCACATAGGTAGTCAGCAGATCGACAGCAGCCCATATTTAATCGCCCAACTACATATCAGAGCCTGGTAGAGCCCAGTATTTGCGGCACCCCCAGGCTGCAGATGATAAGAAAAAAGTTTCTTATTATACAGTTTTATTTGTCATTTTCAAATGCTGTATTTAAACCCCGCAAACCTCAAAGTGTGCTTTGAACAGCACAAGAGCTGTAACTGGGAAAATCAATCAACCTGCATCAGTGCAAACACCAGTGGGTATAGCATTGATAATGCACTAGGGTGCCTCACACCTTAAAGCGGATCTTAGAGGATATGTTACCATCCTATAGCGTGCTGACAAAATATATTTGATGAACTTCTGCAATACTTACAACATTTGCATTGTGTAATATCAGTTTGTGGTTAGATATATTTAAAGGTGTGTAATGATTGCATTAATCATATTGGGATTCCGCTAACCCCTTAGTTTAATTTAATATATAAAAACAATTACACTTCATTGGTTTATAAATTGGGAGGTGACATGGACTCCTGGCCTGGTCTGATGCTATCTTGGTTGGAGCGCATTAGGGCAGTTATATTTGTTCAGAACACTTCCTATTCCTATCCCGAATGCATATTTAAAGAAATTTCAATCTAAAGTGTTGAGATTTATCTGGGCAGGCAAAAGTAGAAGAATACATCAGATAATGTTATATAGAGAAACATAAGGAGGGCTTTGGTTTTCCAAATTTATATAGTTATTGTTACAAACTGGATGGAACAAATGAAGTGTGGACCCACTGGAACTGTGTAACTGTTGGTGAGTACCGCGTCAGGGGAGCGGGGTCTAAGGAGCCACCGGTTTTCACCAGAGCCCGCCGCGAAGCAGGTTGGTCTTGTGCGGCTGATGACTCCCAGGTCGCTACCCCCCAACGGCGGCACAGTTCCACAATTTGCCGAGGCGTTGTGCAGCAGAGATAAACGATGGTCTCAGAGAGAAGCCAGATTCAGGGCAGGCAGCGATGATTCACAGACGAAGAGACTGGCCGAGGTCGGGGCAGGCAGCGAAGATTCACAGACGAAGAGACTGGCCGAGGTCGGGGCAGGCAGCGAAGGTTCGTAGTCAAAGGGTAAGCCGAGGTCATACACGAGAAAGCCACAGATTCAACAACTGACATTCACGGAACAACACCGATAATCCGGCAGAGGAAGAAGGGCTGGCCAGAATAAAAAGGAAGTGTCATAGCTGGATTGGACGACCGGACACCAATTAATGATGCACCTGCCCTTTAAATTCGTCAGCATTGCGGCGCGCGACCCCTAGTGGCCGGGGACGTGCGCGCAGGAGAGGCAGAGAGGAATGCGGAAGCGAGGGAGCCACCCGCAGACCCCGGCCACCACGCCGGACGGACGGCAGGAAATCAGGTAGGGGAGAAGCGCTGCCAGGAAGGCAAGCAGCGCTCGGGCTAGGGGAAACCCGGCGGGGAACGCTGCGGGAAGGAAGCGCGGCTCTCGCCCCGGGGGAAGGACAGCGGGAAGCGCTATGAGGCGTAACCGCCGCGCTCGCCCTAACAGTACCCCCCCCTTTGGTCTCCCCCTCTTCTTAGGACCAAGGAAGTCCGAAATAAGGGACCGATCAAGGATGTTTTCCTCCGGTTCCCAGGATCTCTCCTCAGGGCCGCAGCCTTCCCAATCCACTAAGAAATAGCGTCTTCCTCTGGAGATTTTAGAAGCAAGTATTTCTTTGACCGTAAAGGTATCTTCTGTACCTGCGACTGGCTTAGACTCCAATAATTTGGGGGAAAAACGATTGATAGTCACTGGTTTGAGAAGAGAGACATGGAAGGAATTGGGTATGCGAAGAGAGGGCGGCAGATGCAACTTGTAACAGGCAGGGTTGATACGTTGTTGGATCTTAAAGGGTCCCAAGAAGCGAGGACCTAGTTTGTAACTGGGGATTTTAAAACGAATATACTTGGCCGAAAGCCATACCCTATCCCCCGGTGAGTATAAGGGAGGAGTCCTTCTTCTCTTGTCAGCCTGGATTTTCATACGAGTCACGGCTTGTTCCAGAGAATGCTGTGTTTCACGCCAGATGGAAGAAAACTGGTGCGTAAGATCATCGACCGCGGGTACCGAGGAGGGCGTTGGTAATGGCAGAGGAGGAAGGAGATGACGACCATAGACTATAAAGAAAGGAGATTTTCCCGTGGATTCAGAGTCCTTAAAGTTGTAAGAAAATTCTGCCCAGGGCAACAGGTCAACCCAGTCATCCTGGCGAGCGGAAACAAAATGGCGTAGATACTGCCCCAAGGTTTGATTTACCCTCTCCACTTGGCCATTGGATTGGGGGTGATATGAGGAAGAAAAGTCCAATTTCACCTTTAGTTGATTACAGAGAGCCCTCCAGAATTTCGATACGAATTGAACACCCCTGTCGGAGACAATGTGGGTTGGGAGCCCATGTAGACGGAAGATGTGTTTAAGGAAGTTCTTAGCCAATAGGGGAGCAGAAGGTAATCCCGGCAACGGAATGAAATGTGCCATCTTTGAAAATCGGTCCACCACTACCCAGATTACGGTATTGCCCTGAGAAGGCGGGAGGTCGGTGATAAAATCCATGGCGATGTGCGACCAGGGAATGTCCGGAATGGGAAGTGGTTGGAGAAGACCTGCGGGACGTTGGCGAGGGGTCTTGTTGCACGCGCACGTAGTGCAGGCTTGCACAAATTCTGCGGCATCGTTTTCTAACGTGGGCCACCAGTAGTATCTGGAGATGATGGCGCCGGTCTTCTTGATTCCAGCGTGACCGGCAGTACGGGAGGCATGACCCCATTTTAGAATTAATAGGCATCGAGAGGCTGGTACGAAGGTCCTCCCCGGAGGAGCTAATACTAGAGCAGCGGGAGCGGAGTGAACCAGACGATCAGGTGGAATTATAAACTGAGGAGAAGAGACCTTATCAGAGACATCTGAGGAACGGGAGAGAGCGTCTGCCCTGATGTTTTTTGCAGCTGGACGGAAGTGGATCTGGAAATTAAAGCGTGCAAAGAAGAGTGACCAACGGGCCTGACGAGGGTTTAAGCGTTGTGCGGATTCCAGATATGAGAGGTTCTTGTGGTCAGTAAAAATGGAAATTGGGTAGATAGACCCCTCGAGGAGATGTCTCCATTCTTCCAGCGCCAATTTGATGGCTAATAGCTCTCTATCTCCAATGGTGTAGTTCCTCTCGGCAGGAGAGAAGGTTTTAGAAAAGAATCCGCAAGTTCGAGCTTTGCCGGACGAAGATCGCTGCGTAAGTACTGCACCAGCTCCGACGGAAGAGGCATCCACCTCAAGAGCGAAAGGACGAGACGGGTCAGGTCTGGAAAGTACCGGTGCTGAGGCGAAGGCCTTTTTTAATGCAAGAAAGGCTGCTTCAGCCTGCGGAGACCATGCCTTGGGGTTGGCTCCTTTTTTGGTGAGGGCCACGATGGGGGCTACTGTCGTGGAAAAGTGTAGAATGAACTGGCGGTAATAGTTCGCGAATCCCAAGAATCGCTGGATTGCACGAAGACCGACTGGCCGAGGCCATTCAAGGACCGCTTTTAACTTGCCAGGATCCATCTGGAGGCCATGAGCGGAAACTATGTACCCCAAGAAAGGTAATGCGGTTTGGTGAAAAAGGCATTTCTCGAGCTTAGCATAAAGATGGTGTTGCAGTAAACGAGACAAGACTTGACTGACGTGCCGATGGTGTTCTTCGATGGACGAGGAGAAGATGAGAATGTCGTCAAGATAGACCACAACACAGGTGTACAACAGGTCCCGAAAGATGTCGTTAACAAACTCCTGAAAAACTGCAGGTGCATTACAGAGGCCGAAGGGCATAACGAGATACTCAAAATGGCCGTCTCGCGTGTTGAAGGCCGTCTTCCATTCATCACCCTCCCGTATGCGGACTAAGTTATAGGCGCCTCTCAGATCCAATTTTGAAAAAATCTTAGCTCCGCGAAGACGATCAAAAAGTTCGGAGATCAAGGGCAAGGGGTAACGTTTTTTTACCGTAATTTTATTGAGGCCCCGGTAATCGATGCAGGGCCGAAGGGATCCGTCCTTCTTCTGTACAAAGAAGAACCCCGCTCCAGCTGGTGAAGAGGATTTCCTAATGAACCCCTTTTGTAAATTCTCCTGAATGTATTCCGACATTGCTTGGGTCTCAGGGACAGACAGCGGATAGATGCGTCCGCGAGGAGGAGTGGTGCCAGGTAGAAGATCAATCGGGCAATCGTAAGGGCGATGAGGCGGAAGCACCTCCGCTTGCTTTTTGTAGAATACGACGGAAAAAGGTCGATAAACTTCAGGTAGACCTGGTAATGGAGTCGTGGGAGCTGTGATTGGGACTGGCAAAGACGTAAGGCAGCTCCGCGAAGACGATCAAAAAGTTCGGAGATCAAGGGCAAGGGGTAACGTTTTTTTACCGTAATTTTATTGAGGCCCCAGTAATCGATGCAGGGCCGAAGGGATCCGTCCTTCTTCTGTACAAAGAAGAACCCCGCTCCAGCTGGTGAAGAGGATTTCCTAATGAACCCCTTTTGTAAATTCTCCTGAATGTATTCCGACATTGCTTGGGTCTCAGGGACAGACAGCGGATAGATGCGTCCGCGAGGAGGAGTGGTGCCAGGTAGAAGATCAATCGGGCAATCGTAAGGGCGATGAGGCGGAAGCACCTCCGCTTGCTTTTTGCAGAATACGACGGAAAAAGGTCGATAAACTTCAGGTAGACCTGGTAATGGAGTCGTGGGAGCTGTGATTGGGACTGGCAAAGACGTAAGGCAGTTCTTAACACATGTTGCGCCCCAGGACTTGATGTCCCCAGTGGACCAATCCAAGGTAGGGTTATGGTGCTGGAGCCAAGGAAGCCCCAACAGAAGCGGCGAGGTACAGTGGGGTAATACGAAAAATTCCAGAAATTCCTGATGGAAGAGGCCGATCTTCAGAAGGAGAGGTTTAGTGCGGTAGCGCACCACGCAGTTCAATCTGTCCCCATTAACAGCCGCGACGAATAGTGGCTTGGCTAGACGGTAGACCGCTATATCATGCCTAGTTACCAAGGAGGCCTCGATGAAGTTACCCGCCGAACCAGAGTCCAAGAAGGCCGGTAAGTTCAGGACGGAAGTAGAGCCAAAGTGAAGTTGTGCCGGCACAGTGAACCTAGGAGAGGAAGCACACACACCCAGAGACGCCTCTCCAAACGATTCTAGGTGCGCCCGTTTCCCTGACGAGGAGGGCGGATAGGGCAATTCTTCAAAAAATGTTCAGGGCTGGCGCAGTATAGACAAAGACTTTCGATTCTTCGGCGCGTCCTTTCCTGGGGAGTCAAGCGTGTATGGTCCACTTGCATGACTTCTTCAGGCGGAGACGAAAGCATAGACTGAGGGTTCAGAAAAGTAGGGGCCAAACGGAATGCTCTCTTGGCACGCAGAGAGTCTTGGCGGAATTCATCACGCCTCTCTGTAAAACGAATGTCTATACGTGTGGCGAGTTGAATTAGTTCAGAAAAAGAGGTAGGAAGGTCCCGGGCAGCAAGAACGTCCTTGACCTTACTAGAGAGACCCTTCTTAAAGCAGGCGCAGAGAGCCTCATTGTTCCAAGCTAGCTCGGCTGCCAAGGTTCGGAAGCGAATGGCATATTCTCCCACAGACAGCTCACCTTGAACCAGATTCAGTAGGGCGGATTCGGCTGAAGACGCCCGGGCAGGTTCCTCAAAAACCTGGCGAAACTCAGCCACAAAAGTTTGAACCGTGAGGGTAACGGGGTCGTTGCGGTCCCACAATGGGGTAGCCCAGGCTAAGGCCTTCCCAGAGAGCAGGCTGATAATAAAGGCCACCCGGGAGCGCTCAGTAGGGAATTGGTCAGCCAATAACTCTAGGTGTAGAGAACATTGGGCAAGAAACCCACGGCAGAATCTTGCGTCCCCTTCAAATTTAGCTGGCAGGGAGAGACGAATCCTCGCGGAGGAAGCCACCGAAGGCTGTGGTGGTACTGCAGGAGCTGGTGGTGGAGCCTGCGGTTGCCGCATAGAAAGAAGTTGCTGCATCATGGCGGTAAGTTGATTAATCTGCCGCGACTGCATGGCGACTAGTGCGGGTAGCTCAGAGACGTCTGGCAATGGCACCTCGGCGGGATCCATGGCCGGATTATACTGTTACAAACTGGATGGAACAAATGAAGTGGGGACCCACTGGAACTGTGTAACTGTTGGTGAGTACCGCGTCAGGGGAGCGGGGTCTAAGGAGCCACCGGTTTTCACCAGAGCCCGCCACGAAGCAGGTTGGTCTTGTGCGGCTGATGACTCCCAGGTCGCTACCCCCCAACGGCGGCACAGTTCCACAATTTGCCGAGGCGTTGTGCAGCAGAGATAAACGATGGTCTCAGAGAGAAGCCAGATTCAGGGCAGGCAGCGATGATTCACAGACGAAGAGACTGGCCGAGGTCGGGGCAGGCAGCGAAGATTCACAGACGAAGAGACTGGCCGAGGTCGGGGCAGGCAGCGAAGGTTCGTAGTCAAAGGGTAAGCCGAGGTCATACACGAGAAAGCCACAGATTCAACAACTGACATTCACGGAACAACACCGATAATCCGGCAGAGGAAGAAGGGCTGGCCAGAATAAAAAGGAAGTGTCATAGCTGGATTGGACGACCGGACACCAATTAATGATGCACCTGCCCTTTAAATTCGTCAGCATTGCGGCGCGCGACCCCTAGTGGCCGGGGACGTGCGCGCAGGAGAGGCAGAGAGGAATGCGGAAGCGAGGGAGCCGCCCGCAGACCCCGGCCGCCACGCCGGACGGACGGCAGGAAATCAGGTAGGGGAGAAGCGCTGCCAGGAAGGCAAGCAGCGCTCGGGCTAGGGGAAACCCGGCGGGGAACGCTGCGGGAAGGAAGCGCGGCTCTCGCCCCGGGGGAAGGACAGCGGGAAGCGCTATGAGGCGTAACCGCCGCGCTCGCCCTAACAGTTATTATGTTGCTTCTCAATTAGCCCAACACAAATATTTATTAGTGGAGAAAAGCCCAGCTGGGTAATGATCGAGCACAAAACATTGATTATCTTATGTGGATAGCTAAGGTAAAAAGGTTGGCTATATTATGTCCTGTATTGTCTAACGCATTAGCTCTTTGGGATACTATTAGCAAAAAACACAACCTGATTTCCAAACATACATTGGTAGCCCCCTAGGGGAAATTCCTGACCTTGTGCCTGGGAGAAAAAGAGCATATCTAAAATGGTGGACACAGAAAGGTCTCTATAGAATTGCAGACTTTAAGACTCGAAGTGGAATACGGAGTATGGTAATTTTTAGAGACGCGTTTCAACTCCCTTTAAGTTAATATTACTATTTTTGTCAAATGATGCCCAACTTGTCCTTTGTGGAAAGGTAGTATTTCTTCTGATAGGAATTCTTAATAGAGGAAGAATGCAAACTTGATTATATGATAAAGTTGGAAGTGGATTTACAGCAAACCTTTAAAATTGAAGATTGAGTTAAATGGATGGCTCATAGTTCTAAAGGTTCCCTCAACACTTCACTTTTAGAATCCAACTTAAATGTACTTGTTGGTATTTGGTCCCCAGTAGACTGGCAAATATATACCCTAATATATCTCCTTTATGTATCAGAAATTGTGGACTGGTGGGTGATATGTCTCATATATGGTGGAAGTGTACTAAGGTGGTAAAGTTTTGGAATCAAGCATTTGGTATTATAAGCAAGGTTACAGGGAATGAAATGAATGCATGAAAACATATCCACTGGTTGCCTTATTAAATAAACCTGTTTTGGGGATTTCCAGATTTCTCAATACATTTATTTTCTATGCTTGTTTAGCAGCTAAATTGACCATTGCAAAGCCATGAAAATCTCAAACTTTGAAACTTCAAATGTTTATTGATAAATTAAATTAGACAATGTACAACAAGAAACTGAGTAGAAATTTACTTAGTAAAGAGCCACAATTTAGAGTCCTTGGTCTGAATACTAGAATCCTGGGAGGAGGGGGGGGGTTCTTTATTTTGGGTTATAAGTTATGGTCTCTATTTTGATTTAAATGGTAATACTATGCTAAAAAATATTAGTAATATCATATTTAGGTGAGAAAAGCTTATATTTCCATTGTTTTATGTTACCCTTTCTGCGATTCGTACAATGCATATTCAAATGTTATATTCAGCATTTTGTTTTGCTTTGTTGAATACTCAATAAAATTATTGAAATATACCAGATGAATGGCTCTGGGAATGAAACATTTTTTGAAACTTGTAGTGCAGAGTTAATATGGTTGACATATGTCCTTCAGGTTCAACCAGTTCTGACTGGAAGTACATTACTTTGAATTTGATTCCAGAGGCTAATAGTCAAAACAAAATATAACATGGATGGTTAGGATCCTTTATGATACTTTAGGCTCTACCCCTCACCCAACTCAAAGGGAGAAACCTGTGATGATTCTCTCAGCTATCATCACCTGCTCACATCACATTTACCCATCTCATCTGTGCCCACCTCTTCCTGTCTCACCTCTGCCCAATTTTACTTTCTCATCCATTGTCCACTTCTTCCCCCTCAACTCCACCCACATTTGAATAAACATAAAATCATATTTAATGCCTTAAAGGAGGTGTATAACAAAATTGTGTAATATTAAAAATCCATATAAACCCATCAGTTAATGAGAGGGGGGGTCACTTATACTCTCGAGCTGAAAAGAAATCCCACCAAACTTGTTTTATTCTCCTGGTAGGAATGAAATCCAGCGGTGACATATTTGAGTGTATCAAGGGTGACAGAACCTGTCACCCCTGATTTCCTCTGTCCTCCATTAAGAGAAAGAAACATGCCTGGCTGGATATTTCTTGATGCCAGGTGCAGGGCCGGATTAAGTGTGGTGGCACAAAATCTGGTGGAGGCCCCCGATACAGTATTTCTTTTCCTTTAAAATAATAGCCCAGCCAAGTAACTGATTGGTGGTTGTCTGGCACCCGCCTACTTACTGGAACATCAGACCAAGTCCCTTGTGCCACCCTTGTGCGGGTGCGTGTTGCTCGGGAACCCCTGATTTGCCATTCTGGGTGGGGGGGTGTATTGGCCCAGCTGGTCCAGTCCATTGAACGCTCTGCACGCACCCATCACTGTAGCTTTGCTGCTCTAGACGCCGATAGATTTGTTGCTGGACCAAGAAAAGTCTCCTGGACCAGGAGAAACCCAAAGGTTGGTGGAGGCCCCCTTTGCAGGAAAAGTGGTGGAAGCCCTGGGGCTAGAGCCCCTTGCGCCCCCCTCATAACCCAGCCCTGGCCAGGTGTATAAATGACTCCTCCTCTCACCAGCATATTTATATGAATTTTTTATCATTGAGCCATGTTTTCTTTCTTTCTTTCCTGGAGTAAACAGCTCGCATTTAGCCTGATTATTGTGGCCCCTTGAAGTAGAATAATAAGACAAAAAACATGTTGTGCACCCCTGCGTTAAAGAGGAACTCCAAGCTTTTTATAACTCCACACCGCCCTCCCCCTGTGCTGAGCCCAATTTGGGCACTAAAATAATAAAACAACTCATCTGATCAGCGCAATCCTCCTCTGATTCTAGGGGGGTGCAGGAATGGCAGCCGTAGACCTGAGTGGCAGTTGGCATTGAGTGAATGACCAGTGCAATGACGCTGCTGCACAGGATTGGGGGACAGACCTGCCATTCTGCATTCTGTTCAAGATGCCGGGGGAACGACACTGGATACCCGGCAAGGTAAGGTGTTTATTTTTTGGGAACCCCCCTTCCTGTCTGAGTAGGGTTGCCACCTGACAATTATTTTGTTTATATTTACTAGCAACTGGCCTGACAGTGCTGTTTCTTTTTACTGGTAATTGATAAAGGGAAATGTATACCTGTAATTACAATTACCAGTAAAAAAATAACAAATACCAGCACTGACAGACCAGTGGCCAATAAAGTAAAGAAAAAAAAGTGTCCAGGTGGCAACCCTATGCCCAAGTGCAAGTGGAGGAGGCAGGATGGGGGGGCCTTTAAGGGGATTAACCATATCAGCTACAACCAGTTCCTATGCGAGAATGCAATTCTAAAAAATAACCCTAAATGAACCCTAAAAGTTTTTTTGTTATTATTATTTACTAAAAGCAGTTGTGGGCTAGCAGTGTATGAATTATCATTGTAAGTGCCTGTGAAGGTTTCATTCATATACGCCATGTTATATAGGTAGGAATGGAACAGGGAAACTGAACTTGCTATTTTATTTTCTTGAAGACCTTTCGCTAGTCATACCAGTAGCCTTTCCAGTTCTCAATTCTATATTGAGAAGGTCTGTTAAATGAAAGCCTCACTACAAAAAGTAGAAAATGGTTCTGCACCACCTGGAGGATAATAATGGGACGTGGTGTGTCAATCTGGTGTCAGTCTGAGATACAAAAGCACACACTGCGGTCCCCAGTTTGATTGCAACCGGAAAATACCCAGAATCAGCACCACTCACTCCACAATAATCATCTATTCAATACATATAAAATATTAAAAAAAAATAATATTTTTATTACTTTATTAAAAACATCACATACAACATACACTTAAACTCACAAAAAGGGCCACAGCAGGGGCATCCCAATAGCAATCCCAACCTTATAATCCATCAAGTAATATAATAAACTGAATCCATAGAAAAAAATTTGTGCTATCATCCAAGTGCTAATAGTGGCAGAATATAACAATCAAATGAAAGAAATGACAAAGGTAGCTACAAGGAATGAGTTCACCTAAGTGTTAAATCTGATGGCCCCGCCGTGCCCCACTGGTATCAGTTAAATGACTAGCAAAACGTCTGTAAGAAAGTAAAGTTGCCCTGACCTATGTCTACAGATATAATCAGAGTAGCATTAGCCATTAGCACTGTCCACATTTAATAAATCTTTTACACTGTTAACCCAAATGACACTTGACAAAAGCTCCTGTGTTTGCAGATCGCTTGCAGTGATAATACTGGAAAATCTGCTGGACAGCCGCTAATTCATGAGAACACTTGAAAGATACTAGACAGCGGCACTTATGTTTTGCTTCTCATGGGCAGAAATGTGGGCCAGCATGGCAGATCCTATTAGTGTTTCATGTCAGGGGTGAAAGGGGTGGAAAGCACTGCACTCCTGTGATGTTGCTGAGACGGTCAGCACTCTCTGAACAGCTGTTGCAGCACATCATTCTATGTGATTCCAGGATTGGACTCGTACAACTGTGATATTGCTTTGCAATCAGCTATCTGGTTTCACAGCATGACTAAGGATAGCTATGAAGCACTGACCACGTTTGCAGTCATAGAGGCATATTCGCTATAAATACACCCAGGGTGGTAACTTGGGCACAGAGACATTGTTATATTACAGCACATACATAGTGCCATCAAGCTGCCCTCTAAGAGACAGAATACACGGGCCATGGTGTGCAGAACATCAGGTTGTATATGTGTGTTTAACTGTATGTTATAACTATGTCTGGTCACATTAGTAAAACTCATGTATTAAAAATGATATTTTAATTGTAAGCAACTAACACTGCTTTCAATATTCTATAACATTTGGTTTAACCAGGGCCTGATTAGAGTGGTGGGGGTTCCTAATCAGTCTGGTGGAGCAGACCCCCCCCCCCCCAAGCAATGCTCAAAACTTATTGCCATTACTGGCTTAGCGGCTACTGTATCCTATCCAGCTTTGTCACTTACCACATGATTCACACGCAGCAACGCCCTGCTGGCTATCATACATCATGGCAC
The DNA here is from genome assembly GCA_027917425.1 of Gastrophryne carolinensis. Lineage (NCBI taxonomy): Eukaryota > Metazoa > Chordata > Amphibia > Anura > Microhylidae > Gastrophryne > Gastrophryne carolinensis. Next base: position 125,611,812 of record CM051237.1, on the reverse strand, counting down.
TGGTGGGCAGAGAGGCAGGTGGCTAGCACGTTATAGGCAAGTAATCCCCAACCTTTTATATTATGCAAGCTTCATTCAACACTATGAAATGCACATTACGAAGGTAATAGATTGTAGGAATCCCACAGAAACAGTAACACTGAAAGTTACAAAACTCGCACTGGTGCTGTGCTGTACAATGTAACAAGCAGGACAGAAGTTCTACTGTTACATAGTAAAAAGCCAACTGGATCCCTGCTCTGGTACATTGTAAATAGCCAGACACATGGCTGCTGTTACTATGTAGCAATGGCTGCTCCTTACTTTGTTGCACCATATAGCAGCCTGAAACACTACTATTGCTATATAAATATCTTCGCATCTGAGCTAGATGTGTGAGCGAAGTCTCCAATGCTATATCTTCAAAACCCTTTGAGAACATCAACAACTAGAAATACTTATAACAAATAATGTATCAAACCTGACCATCCAGTGTACAAGTGCAATGCGTAAATACTTATCCTAAATAAGAGGATACTCCATCCCCAAAGACTTTAACTGCTAGAATCAAAACTGAATAAGGCATTGAAAGCAAAGGCAGGTAAGCCATCATGCTTCTTTGCCTACCCTACTCTGCATTACCACCCATGCATAGCAGTGACCATACCCAACTCTGGCCAACATGTACCTGCTCAGCTTCAGTATTGTAGAAGACCTCCACAAGTCCTTTGGTCTAGCAGAGAGCCCGCAAGCCGCATGTGGCTCCCGAGCTACAGGTTAGGGATCCCTGCTTTACAGCATTTTTTTCCAATCCCAATTGCGGACAGATTAGAACACAATATAAACCACTGCCACAGAAATATATAGGGTTTTATCGGATGATTAAGCAATTGATATGAATTTATTAGCCACTAATGCTGGATTCACACCAGCAATATGCGCTTGTGCTAGCATAAATTAGCATGTAATTTGGAAGGGGTTTCCCTTGTGATTGCCATTTAATGAAGTGCAATCACCAGCACTATCAGCGCAAAAGTGCTGCATGCAGGACTTTAGAAAGGCAATTGGGATCAGCCTGCGATTGGCACTCATATCTCACAGTGATTGTAAGGCAATCACAAGCAGATTGCGATCACCCAACAATATCCCTGTTATGAAAGTAGCCTGACTCAATATTTTTATACAGTATACAAGAAACACTATCTCAGGTTTCCTAATAAGTGAACAACTTATCAACTCCAGAGTCAGCCAACTAAGCTCCCCTGGGGCATCCCGAATCAGGATGCTCCACTGTGCGAACCACCCCCCCAGTTCACCTACAAACACCTTATCTTTCGTCTTGTTCCTCACCATGCTCATGGGCCGCAGCTGTATCCCAGACATTTCTGCAGCTGTGCATGCTCCCATGCCCAGCCATTCAGATAGGCCGGGTGCAGGGGAAACCAGGGATGCAGCGCCCACTGTGCCCTATGCCGACTCTCAGCCGAAATGCTTTTACGCAGTGCGTTAGTATGCATGCCGTAAAGTGCTGTTTGAATGAGAGCCTGCGCATGCATGGGAATGGCAGAAAGTTGAACTGCATGGGAGATCTAGGGGTTTCACACAGCAGAGGGACAATTCACCAGGATAGTGAAAATCCTGCAGATTTTTCCACTGTAAGTATCCTTCATTTTTGTGTTTAGTGGAGCTCACACTCCATCTTGACCCATCCTCATCCTAAATCAAGTAAGAACCCTACTAATGAGTCTTTACAAAGGTAAATAATTTAATCAAAAATAAGAACCTGCACCATGCAAGCAGGGAGGCCCAATTCATAAATGCTAGCATTCATCCAAAACCAATAGTGTTTGTCAGTTAGAGAAAGAAGTTTTGGGGTTTTCAAGTAAAAGTTTAACAGAACCACCAGTCAGTTGATTGCAGACTACAGGCTGTGGTTGTTAGCAAGTGGAGTAGGCAGTAGTCAGAGTCTGAAGCTGGCACTGGAGCAGCAGCTCGCCTGTTGTCGTCTGGCACCAGGGACCCCAATCAGTGGCAAATGCAGTCAACCTTGGGTGGCAGCCAGTTCTAAAGGTACAGGTCTCAGAACATGACGTCAGACATGGCAAGGTGGGCAACAAAGTTTGGCACCAGATGAGGTTGTACATGGCAGGGTCAACACCCTGGCTTGGCACCAAACGTGGTCAAGCAAAGCAGGCTCGGGAGCAGGACTTGGCAGCAGACATGTTCAGCCGTGACAGGGTAGGCAACCGGTCTCGGTAGCAGATATGGTGTGACTTGGCCGGATCAGCAACAGGGCATGGAAGCAGACCTGGCCAGATGTGGCAGGCTTGACAACAGGGCTTGGCAACAGGCATGGTCAGGCATGAGTTACTGTATAAATACATATATATAGCTGTACGTTGGAGGGAGTGTATATTTCACCCAGGATGCTAGTTTGGGTGAGATAAGGAATCCAGAAGGCTGTTTGTTTCAAGTGCTTCTTGATCACTGAAGCATTTTCTTTAGTGTTTTGTCTGGGCCTGGATTTCTATGGAATGGCAGGTAGGTTTGGTAGTGACCTGCCAATCCCCTTCCTCTGGGCGGGAGTTTACTCACACAGAGTAGCTCGTCACGGGGCTAGAAACAAAGGCAGGAAAAGGCAATCTGGGGGAACTGTGTGATGAGACACAGCCAGTCTTAAGGTTGGAACTTGTGAAAGAGACATTTTGCTGCACGCTCAAACTCTGGATCTACTACTTTGGTGATTAAAAACGTTATTGTGTTTATATTTAACCCCGGAAAGGAGGGACTTTATTTTGTGCATTTATCCTGCACCCTGCCTGTTTGACAAAATGCAGTGAACGTTGGACATGTTGCACTGCAAACTACATTTGATTTCACCATAAGAATTGCTTTCAGAGTTGTCATTGCCGCTTGCAACCCAGATCCTGACAATATATACGATAAGATACAAGTCCTGTGTGATCAGAAAGTATTTTTTCCACAGCCAGATAGTTATAGCATAAGGTTTCCTGCTAAATCATTGAGTTCTCAGGTCTCCTAAATAATCATTGTACATTTCATTAAGATCAAAGTCAAAGTTCTCCTTAGAATGGCTGTTCCAGCACCTAATCATAAAGCATACAGGATATGGCTATAAGCCAAAATGCACATAATGATAATGACTTACTAAATATAACTGAATGGATAAGGACATCACCCAGTTTGGTGGCCACATTCCATAAGATGACTGATTTTGTGGTCATATTGTTTTGAGAAAGCACAAAAGCTTTATTACTCACATGAAGGAGGGGCACCTCTTTGTTGGTTTCCCTGCACATTTTAACTGGCCCAGTTACATGTTGGAAAGAATATACATATATAAGTATGTGCTTTTGTACTGTCCTTAAAGGAATTCCACTAAGAAAGCTGCTTGGCCTGGTGGGAGGTAAATAAAAAAAAACCCCTTAGCTCAGTCTCAGTCCGGCATCACTCTCCCGGCTCTGTGTGGCCAGCCGCACGGACAGACTCGGGCAGGCTGATTCATTACTAGCGCCAGGTATCGGCAGATGAGCGTCTGTGCAGAGGCGCTAAGAGCGACCGCTAGTAGATGCTGTGATCGGCTATCGGGCGCTGTTAAAGAGCGTCTAATTCGCTGTATTAACCTGGCTGGCATTGATGAATGAGATGTATGTTGAGCGTTCTAACACCAGTAGAGTGTTGCAGGGAGCGAGAGGCAGCGCCAGCTCATTGCGACCGACTCTCAGCGACTCACACCATATTCAACAAAAAAACACACACACACAGCATTGGCGCTCTGGATCTGGTCGCTGTAGCATAGAGCGCCAGACGCTGTGTGATTAAAGCCTGTTTTTGAACACATATACACCTGTAACAAAGCGAAGACACAAGAATTACATTGTTGTAACATTGTGACATTAATAATTTAATGCCAGACCTGTAATGACAATTCTGCATATAAATATAAAAAATCCAAAAAGTTTACAAAAATGACTCTTTCTCGGCCAAGAGAGGTGACACAAATATTTAAGAGAAAAAAAACACAAAAAAACCCAGTTTAAACAGAAGAAAAGGAAACGTCCGTTGAAATGTATGGGAGAGCGACAGGTAGCGACAGGTAATACCTGGTGCCCTGGAAGCTAGAGCGCCGGCACTATACGCTGATCTGCCTGTAATGATGAATTGGATGCTACATGGTGCTGTTAGAGTCGCTAACCAGAATCGCCTTCATAAATCTGGTATTACGTACAGCGCCCAATGATGAGCAGATGCTGCCTGTCGCTACGAGGCACTACCTGGCGCTATCCCTTGATGAATAAACCCCATAGTGCATCCCCCTGCACCATGCCTGACGCAAATTCACTTGCTGCAAAAAAAGGCACAAAAGGACACATAGTGCAGGAGGATGCCAATTTGTGTCTTTCTGTGCCCCAGGGCAACGGCACCTGACTGTGGCTGAGGTAAGGTGCTCTTTGTTCTGTAACCACTCCCCCCCTCCCGTCCTGCCAGAAAAAGGTGGCTGCACTTTATTAGATCGTTAGCATTAGCCAATGTCCAGAAAATGGCAAATCTCTCTCAGGAGAAAAATGTATATAGAAACTGAAATGCAGAATTATCAAGGGCAGCTTAGGGCAATATTAGGCAGATCAGATTGTACACACAGCAGTAGGGTAGTGCACTTCAATCAGCTTGTAGTCAACCTGACCTCGTAGAAATAGAAATGAATGGAGCGCTGATTGCCTGTTGGCCTGAGCATGTGATCACCGGAAATACGTACTCTGCTGGAGAAAAACAATACCCAAGTGCAAATCCTAAATGTTGCTCCTCTATAATTGTTTGTTGGGGCAACTGATCCATTTCTTCCCCTAGTTCTTCCATTATAACTGACCTAGATGAAAGGGGTGCAGTATTATATTGACTTTAGAAATGCTAAAAGAATACAAAAGTATATCCACTTGATCTGATCTCCACATGAGTACCTTGGCCTTACCCATTGCTGTAACTGTAACACTGTCAGGAGGTGAATTGAGCCAGAGAAAGCTGTGAACCACCTCTCGTTTTTATAGCAGTGCAGGAATACATATAAAATACATGTTTAAAAAAAAAATTTAAAAAATGGGAGGAAAGAGCGTGAATGCAATAGAGTTGATTCAGCAATGTATGAGAATGCATTCTTGCAAGTTTTCTGGTACGAGAACAATACTTTTGTAACACAATTCAGCAGGCACCTTTTTACATGCAAATTTTTTGAAACGAAAATTTGCACAGGAACCCAGGCACAAGCAAACACTCTTGCTTTAAGTTTTCCCACGATGAATACCTGGCAGAGAGATTGATGACTTCACCGTTCCTAATCTCTGGTGATTCTGGTATAATTTTTTTTTTTAAATGGGGGCATATGTTTGCACCTTTTCCTCTTCAAACAGATTGTGCTCACAAAAGTTCAAGTTAAAGAAGTTCAATTAAAGTTCAAGTACTTGCACTCAGAGGACCGAGAAAGAATATTTACACAGTCATTACACCTTCACAAATTTGTTCAACAAATTGTGACACACAAAATGTCGCACAAAGCTTTGTTTTTCAAGATCCGTGAAGACTAGATGAATTTAAGGGTAAATACACATTCGGAACATTCACACTCATGGTGCTTACTTAAAGTGGACCAACACCCTCGGGTGATCGGCCCGGGAATCTATAAGATTCCCGGGCCGATCACCTCCCTCCCCGCGGGACATCCCAATCTCGGAAACCCCCCCAAACACCCCAAACTCCTTACCTTATCTTCGGCGGCGGCGCCCGAGCCGGCCGCCTGTGAATGGCCGGCGCGGGCCCGCGCACGTCAAGAGGGACGCGCGGGAGGCGGCGGCGGAGTAGCCGCTTGTCCGCGGCTTGTCCCTTGGCGCTGGGAGCGGGGAGAGGTGAGTTGTTCGGGGGGTTCGGGGGGGTTTCACACAGCGGGGCACCCCGATCGGGGGTGCCCCACCGAAGTGGACCAAGACCCAGGATAGTCAAAATCCTGGGTGTTGGTCCACTTTAATATAAACTACCTACTAAAAGAAAAGAAACGTTTGTGGTGTGGTCCCCCCAGGGGGAGAGGGGGAACGCCAATTATTGTGGAATCTTAAGGGTTAAAAATCCCCCTAAAAATGGCATGAAGTCCCCCTTACCCAGCATAACCAGCCCAGGCACCAGCTATCGGGCTTGAAAACAGGGCGCAGGGTCCAGCCTTGGTGGTCCCTGGCCCTGCAGGCTACAAGATTGCACAGCCTAATGGGCCAGGGCCCTTCTGCCCCTCCTCTCCTTTGGGGAGGCAGGTAATGGGGGGGGCTCTGCGGCTAGTCGCAGATGACTTGCTGGTCCCCTAAGTCTTGTGAGCTGGTATAGAGGTCTCATGGATCCCTTACCAGTTCACAAGGAGTTAACAGTAAAAAAACATGCCACTCAAAAAAAATTTACATTTATTAAAAAAAAAAATATATATATATATATTTTTCTTTACTCACCTTCGACTGTCAGCTTCTCTGTCCCTTGCCAATTTGATGACAGATGCAGAGATCACTGGAGGGGGGAGAGGCGAGGCAGGGGATCACAGGATCCCCCTCCCCTCTCCTCCTCTGGCTGGCGATTGCCGCGTCGGAACTAGTTGTAAAATGGCAGCGCCCATTGGCAAAGCAGGGGGAGAGGGCCTGTCGGGCTCTCTCCTAAAGACTGAAGAGCCCCCCGGGGGGGGGGGGGGGGGTCGGAGGCCGCCCTGGTGAAGGGGAGACCCAGTGGGAGTGCTCGCCCATGAAGGTGAGTAAATGTCATTCTTTTTTCTTTTTACAGGACTAGCCAGCGGCAGCTGATGCTGCCTCCGGACACTCTCCTGCCGCCGGAGGAGCCGGGAGGGGGTCTGAGGCCCCCCGGGTGAAGAGAAGACCCGTTGGATCAGGTGAGTGTTTTTTTTACTTGTCTTTTACTGTAGCGGGGGGGGGGGGGAGTCAGAATCAATACTAGAAAGAAAGAATCAATACCAGTATTGGCTAATGAAATATTGCGACAACCAATGGCGCTTTAGGGAAAACAGACGGATGTGTTTTCTCTCATATCATTGGCCCTTCTGGATCAAAGTAAGGGGGTAGCCATCCTGCATCACTCATACCTGTGTATGGCTATATGATCTAAAAGTATACAGTACTCTAAAACAGTGGTTCTCTACCTGCCAAGTACCTCCTAGCGACAGGAAGCTACAACCAAGTACCTCTAAAGGGGGATACATTATACATTTTAACAAATTAAGTAGGCCACATGCATCAGAGTACTTTTAGAGGAATAAGGAATAATGCTTTGATGTTAAAAATAATATATCAGACCCATCAGGCACCCCGTGTAGGTGCACCCCTGAACATCTCTAAGTACCCCCTGGGGCACATGTACTGAAATCTTTTTCAGCCTTACATACTATGTTACTATGTTACTATGTTACTGGAAGGACCGCCATCTATATCCCCTTGTATTTTCTATTCAATTCTTATGACTTCTGATATATTTTTGCATTGCCTATTGTGGTGAATTATCTCAAAAATCCAGTCTCTCAGTATAATCATAAATGCCTGATATGAGTTAATATTTCTGAGAGCACTTTTGTGGAGTTAGCTACACAGCTATATTTGTAAGGCATTGAATCTGCTGTGTTTGGGGGACATATCATGACAATTACATGTGGCATGGTATAGAGAAAGGGATTCACTACAAAAGACAGGACAGGGCTGCTTCCCCTGATACGTTTGTCCATTACACACTGCAAAAGTTTTATTCTGTCTGCAACATTTCCCTAATTTAAATTTAGCTCTGCAGAAATTCCCTTATAAGCTTGTACAGGAAGTTGCAATTTTTCATACAGCTGAGAAGGGAGCAGCAAACCTCGGAATGGGTAATCTTCTCAGAATCATATATCCAAATTTTGCATATATAATTATTATAAGAAATCTTTTTTCATCAAATTCTATAGTTTCTTAGTATGGAGGGGGGGGGGGGGGGTTCTTAAAAATGTTCCTTTGTTTTTCTTCCATGAAAGTTGGGGTATTTGACATCCATTTTGCTTTGTACAGACAAGACACACAAGCAAGTGCACCACTTAGATTTATATGCTTTTGAGTAGAGATGAGCAATCTGAACAGGCAGAACCCAGTTTCGACACGAATGTCAGGAAAAGTTCGGTTCGGAGCAAACCCAAACTTCACATGGTTCACAGGGGAATGTGGAAGACGAACCTGGTGGGATTTTACCGGCACCAGCCCACAGGTCACAGCCAGCCAAGGAGAAGCAGAGAGACAGGGTCACATGATCGCAGCTTAAAGCGGTCCTTCACCCTGAATAAGTGTCTATCTTATATGTTTCCCACACCCGGTACATGCAGATTGCCCACATTAAAAACCATCCTACCTGCATCTACTGCATGTTATGAGCCTTTAAACATCCAAGATGGCAGCTCATGGAACAACAGGCAGCCTGCAAACAGGAAGTGCCTTCTGACTGTGCTGCTCTGCATTCTGGGATTGCTGACCTTCTCCTGACCCCAGCTCTGCTCTGTCTGAGCAAAGCACAGCTATAACCCGCCCCCCTGTACTTTATCCCACTCTCCTCTCTTCAGTAAGTGTGATGCTTCTGAGTCAAGATGGCGGTGCCCATATCCTAAAGTTCTGAACAGAGTTGCAGCCCAGTGGGGGAAAGAATAATAAGTAAGTGACTAAAAACTTTGCTGGGGAATCGTTTTTTAAGGGTTTGGGCTTTTCAATAAACTATGGTGAAGGTCCGGTTTAAGAGGTCAGGGTTGCTGGGCCAATCAGGAGGCGCTATTGCAGGAGCATTTTGAACCACAGCATAGGAAAAAATAAGGGACAGGAAAGTAAGTGGACACAGTGGGACACTGAGGGGGGGTGCTGCACAGAAAAATTACATATGCCTGCGCTGAGATCTGTTGGTCATTGTAGTCCACCCTGTAAATCTGAAAAGTTCAGTGAAGGTTTCTTTTTATTTTTTGGCCACATCTGTCTTGTCACTCCACATCTGGCCACATCTGTCTTGCCACATCTGTCTTGTCACGCCAGTCGCCATTTATTCTCCAACAAGGCCATCCCCTCCGTGCATGCAACAGTAGATACTTGGAGCAGTAGCTACGGCCAAGGACAATACATGTGTGTCACAGCACAGTGGGCCTACCTTTCAGACATTTGTAACACCTCTGCGTTTGTGCTGATCCGCTTTAGCTTTGGACACCAGGTGCCCATCCTTCGCCTCCTCAACAGATGGGAGACAGCAGGGTGTAGCTTACCCTCTTCCATCTTTTCATCACTGCAAGGCGCAGTACTGCCACACCGTATTACACATGCTGAGCCTGGTCAGGAAAAGCCACACAACCAAGAATTTGCTGCCGTGCATGCATGAGGAAATCTCCCGCTGGCTGTCTCCACATCAACTTGATTGGCGATTGGGCAATGTGGTTGCAGATAACGGACAAGCACTGTGGCTGCTCTGTGTCTAGATCACATGACGACAATCTGGTTGTCAAGTGTTTCTTTAAAACATATGTTGGTTTGGGGATATTCTGGCCATGTCCAGAACGGTATGTCTTCACTACAGACAATTCTGTGCCTTCAAACACACTCTCCTAGTCTAATAGCGCCAGAATGGTCTTTCCAAACACTGCTTAATCTGCGATGTCCCCATGCACTGAGATTTCACCCTACATATGCTGGACTGCCTCGACCAGCTTTCCCAGCCACTGTGATTTTTAGCGCCGGCATTGGCAGATGATTGCATGCTGAGGCCTTTTGAGGAGGCGACAAGATTTGTCAGAAGGACAACAGCAGAATGAATTATGTAATGCCATTGATATTTACTTTGGAGCAAATGCTCACGGTCATGATTCAGCAAGGGACAGACGAAGGATCCCGTATATCTCCTGGAGGAGGGTGAGGAGGAGGAAATCAGACCCCAAGAGGTGGATTTGGAGAAACAATCAACTTATCAAAGGCAAGGATAGGGGAGGATGCACATGATGATGATGGCGACGGCCATCATGGTGGTGGTGATGATGATGATGATGAACATTCACGGCAATACAGAGCAGCGTCGGAACCAACCTGACCCTTGGAAATGCTGGCAAGGATGGTGAGCTGTATGCTCGGGTGCTTGTGCGCTCATAGCCGCATTGTTAGCATGAAGCAAAAAGACGCGTACTGGATCGCTATATTTTTAGACCCTCGGTATAAAGCCAAAATGGGGGAATTATTTACAGAGAGGAAGTAAAAAATGGTTTATTACCAAGAGAAGACATGTAGCCAGTTAGCTGCCTGATGCCACTGATTAGCATGCCACTACGACCACTAACAGCACCTCCACTGCCAGCCTGCCCCCCTCTGCTACTGCCAGGCCAACACACACGCAGGTCAACCCTGTGATGCCCAAAATGGGCACATTTTTCAGCGCTTGTAAAAAAACAATTGGTTTTTCTTCAGCTAAAAGTTAAGGGTGCCAATACCACTGCTTCCCCCATTACAAGTGGGACATGTTTTTGAGGGCTTCCCCCTACTGTCAGGCCTACAAAACCACCACAGGTTTCCTGTGCCATAGCCTAGTCTTTTTTCAACATCTGCAGCCTCTGCTAATGCTGCTACTACCACTACCACCAACAGCGCCTCTGCTGCCAGTCTGCCACCCTCTGCTACTGCCATGTTATTCATATGCTAATTAGTCACAGCTAGAGATGAGCGAGTAGTGAAATATTCGAAATTTCGAATTTCGATTCGAATAGACCGCGTTACTCGACTACTCGACCGAATATCGAATCCCATTATAGTCTATGGGAAAAAAATGCTCGACACTTGGAAATCTCAATTCGACCACTTGGAGGTCAAGAAGTCCACCCTGAAACATCAGAAAATGATGCCAACACTGCTGGAATGCAACTGGGACAGCAGGGGAAGCATGTCTGGGTGCATATAACGCACCCAAGTCGCACTACTACGCCACTATCACAGCCTCTCAACAATACACTCCAAACACAATATTACTTCTACGTAAAGTGAGACAAGACAAGGAAACCTTCTTTCCTCTACATTGCCATGGACCCCAAGCCAAACTGTACAAAAAAGAAGAACAAAATTCTGCACCCCTTAAAATCACGTTGCCTAATGACAACCACAGATGGCATAGGCAAGGGGGAAAATAAATAGACCCCACCCCTAATTGTCATTGTGTGTGTGTGTGTGTGTGTGTGTGTGTGTGTGTGTGTGTGTGTGAGATGTGGTCAGACATGTCCTCTTGTGTCATTGTGTCACCCCAGCAGTAAGGGAAGCTTAAAGGAGGAGGTTTGTTACAGTGTGTTACCCCAGCAGTAAGGGAAGCTTACAGGAGGAGGTTTGTTACAGTGTGTCACCCCAGCAGTCAGGGAAGCTTACAGGAGGAGGTTTGTTACAGTGTGTCACCCCAGCAGTAAGGGAAGCTTACAGGAGGAGGTTTGTTACAGTGTGTCACCCCAGCAGTCAGGGAAGCTTACAGGAGGAGGTTTGTTACAGTGTGTTACCCCAGCAGTAAGGGAAGCTTACAGGAGGAGGTTTGTTACAGTGTGTCACCCCAGCAGTCAGGGAAGCTTACAGGAGGAGGTTTGTTACAGTGTGTCACCCCAGCAGTAAGGGAAGCTTAGAGCTGAGACCTCTTAAAAATTGTGTGGAGGCCCAAGAGCTGAGACCTTTTAAAAATTGTGTGGAGGCCCAAGAGCTGAGACCTTTTAAAAATTGTGTGGAGGCCCAAGAGCTGAGACCTCTCAAACATTGTGTGGAGTCCCAAGAGCTGAGACCTTTTAAAAATTGTGTGGAGGCCCAAGAGCTGAGACCTTTTAAAAATTGTGTGGAGTCCCACGAGCTGAGACCTTTTAAAAATTGTGTGGAGGCCCAAGAGCTGAGACCTCTCAAACATTGTGTGGAGTCCCAAGAGCTGAGACCTCTTAAAAATTGTGTGGAGGCCCAAGAGCTGAGACCTCTCAAACATTGTGTGGAGTCCCACGAGCTGAGACCCCAGCAGTCAGGGAAGCTTACAGGAGGAGGTTTGTTACAGTGTGTCACCCCAGCAGTAAGGGAAGCTTAGAGCTGAGACCTCTTAAAAATTGTGTGGAGGCCCAAGAGCTGAGACCTTTTAAAAATTGTGTGGAGGCCCAAGAGCTGAGACCTTTTAAAAATTGTGTGGAGGCCCAAGAGCTGAGACCATTTAAAAATTGTGTGGAGGCCCAAGAGCTGAGACCTCTCAAACATTGTGTGGAGTCCCAAGAGCTGAGACCTTTTAAAAATTGTGTGGAGGCCCAAGAGCTGAGACCTTTTAAAAATTGTGTGGAGTCCCACGAGCTGAGACCTTTTAAAAATTGTGTGGAGGCCCAAGAGCTGAGACCTCTCAAACATTGTGTGGAGTCCCAAGAGCTGAGACCTCTTAAAAATTGTGTGGAGGCCCAAGAGCTGAGACCTCTCAAACATTGTGTGGAGTCCCACGAGCTGAGACCTCTTAAAAATTGTGTGGAGGCCCAAGAGCTGAGACCTCTTAAAAATTGTGTGGAGGCCCAAGAGCTGAGACCTCTTAAAAATTGTGTGGAGGCCCAAGAGCTGAGACCTCTTAAAAATTGTGTGGAGGCCCAAGAGCTGAGACCTTTTAAAAATTGTGTGGAGTCCCACGAGCTGAGACCTCTTAAAAATTGTGTGGAGTCCCACGAGCTGAGACCTCCTAAAAATTGTGTGGAGGCCCAAGAGCTGAGACCTTTTAAAAATTGTGTGGAGGCCCAAGAGCTGAGACCTTTTAAAAATTGTGTGGAGGCCCAAGAGCTGAGACCTTTTAAAAATTGTGTGGAGGCCCAAGAGCTGAGACCTCTTAAAAATTGATTGTATTAAGCCCAAGAGGTGAGCCATAATTTTTTTTTATTAATACAGCAATTCTACGGCGGTTAAGGAGGAGGAGGAGGAGGAGGAAATGGCACTTCATACAGATGGCACTTCACTCTTGGCTGCTTTCCATTGTTGTACAAGCAAAGTCCGGGTCAATCCACTTGCTGTTCATTTTGATTAGCGTCAGCCTGTCGGCACTGTCGGTTGACAGGCGGCTGCGCTTATCGGTTATAATGCCCCCGGCTGCGCTGAACACTCTTTCTGATAGCACGCTGGCGGCAGGGCAGGCAAGAACCTCCAAGGCGTACAGGGACAGTTCCAGCCACGTGTCCAACTTGGAGACCCAGTAAGTGTAGGTCGCCGAGGGATCGGGGAGGACAGGGGTGTGGTCTGCCAGGTAGTCCCGCAACATCCGCCGATACTTGTCCCTCCTGCTGATAGCGGGCCCCGCAGTGATGGAAGTTGCACGAGGGGGTGACATGAACGTGTCCGACACCTTGGAGAGTGTTCCCCTGGTGGCTGTGGGCCTGATCTATGTTGTCAGACTCTGGGAGACACTCTCCTCTCTGCCGCCAGCGATGCTGGGTGGGAAAATCTGCATCATGTTCTGCAAGAGTTCCCTCTGGTATTCCAGTAATCGATTCGTCCTCTCCTCTACCGGAATAAAAGAGGAGAAGTTATCTTTATACCGGGGGTCCAGGAGTGCGAAGACCCAGTATAGTTTGTTCTCCAATATCCGGACAACACGTATGTCCTGGGAAAAGCAGCCCAGCATGAAGTCAGCCATGTGTGCCAGACTCTGAGTAGGCATGACATCACTGCCCCCACCAGAAGGATCATTTTCCATTTCCTCCTCTTCCTCCTCCTCTCCGCCCCATCCGCGCTGAACCAATGGGACGCACGCAGCCTGACTGCTACCCTCGCCGCCAGCATCCTCTTCCACAGCCACCTCCACGTTGTCCTCCTCCTCCTCATCCTCCTCCTCCTGCAACTGCCACCGAGCAGCAGACAAAAGTGTGGTCTGACTGTCTACCTGCGTTGCGTCTCCTCCTACCCCGTCTCCTCTGTGTTTAATGCGTTCTCCCTTATTGCGATGAGCGATTCTTTAAGGACGCATAGGAGCGGGATGGTTACGCTCACTATAGCGTCCTCGCTGCTGACCTTCTTAGTGGACTCCTCAAAGATACGCAATACATCGCATATGTCTGCCATCCATGGCCACTCGTGGTTGGCAAACTGAGGGAGCTGAGTTGGAGGCACGCGTGGATGCATCATCTGGTACTCCATCAATGCTTTCTGCTGCTCACACACCCTGGCCAACATGCAATAGGTGGAATTCCAGCGAGTGGGCAGGTCGCACAACAGCCGATGTTGAGGCAAATGGAGGCGTTGCTGGATTTTTTTTAAGCTAGCAGCAGCTACAGTTGACTTCCGAAAGTGAGCGCACAAGCGCCGCACTTTGACCAGTAGCTCTGCCAGGTTGGGGTAAGTCTTTAGAAACTTTTGTACTACCAAATTAAAAACGTGGGCCAGGCATGGTACGTGATTGAGTTCTGCAAGCTCCAGAGCCGCCACCAGGTTACGGCCATTATCGCACACGACCATGCCTGGTCCTAGCTGCAGCGGCGACAGCCACATCTCTGTCTGCTGCAATATGGCGTGCCTCACCTCTGCGGCGCTGTGCTTCCTGTCGCCCAAGCTGATGAGCTTAAGCACCGCCTGCTGACGTCTCCCCGCGCCAGTGCTGCAACGCTTCCAGCTAGGGGCTGAGGGCGATGTTAAGGCAGAGGAGGAGGAGGAGGAGGAGGAGGAAGAGGAGGGGGGTCTATCAGAACCCGTGCTGGCAATCTTGGGCGGGGGTGGTATGTAGGCCGTCCCTGTTTGCGACCCCGTCCCCGCTTCCACAACATTCACCCAGTGTGCCGTCAAAGAGATGTAGCGTCCTTGGCCGCAAGCGCTTGTCCACGAGTCGGTGGTCAAGTGGACCTTTGCGCTGACTGCGTACCTCAGGGCCCGCCTGATGTTACGCGACACGTGCTGGTGCAGGGCGGGGACGCCACACCGGGAAAAATAGTGGCGGCTAGGGACGGAATAGCGAGGTGCGGCAGCCGCCATCAGGTCGCGGAAGGCCTGCGTCTCCACAAGCCTAAACGGCAACATCTCCAGGGCCAGCAGATTGGAGATGAGGCAGGTTAAGGCTTGGGCTTGGGGGTGACTGGAGGCGTACTTCCGCCTGCGGTTGAACGCCTGCGAGATGGACAGTTGATGGGACGAGGAGATGGAAGGTGCAGACGAAGATGCGGGGGAAGGGGGGGCTGAAGGAGAAGGCCCCAAAGTAGCCGAGGCAGAGGCAGATGTGGAGGTGTCCTGGCTGGAGGTCTGGACCGCAGTGGCAGCACACAACAAAGGGGAAGAGGCAGTGGCAGCAAGACGGGGCGCAGGTTGTATTGCGTTTGCTCTCTCCCACTCAGCCCAGTGCTTGAATTCCAAGTGACGGCGCATGCCTGAGGTGGTCAGATTGCTCTTCTCAGAGCCCCTACTCAGTTTTGAGTGGCAGATTGCGCAAACCGCGCTCAGTTTGTCATCCGCGCAAACATTAAAAAATCTCCACACCACAGAAGTACGAGGCCTCGATGGGGGAGCTTCGCGCGACTGCCTGCTGCCGGGAAGAGCTTCGGCCCTGCTGGCTGTGGCCTGCCTTCTCTGTCTGGACTGTCCTCTGCCTCTGGACTGTCCTCTGCCTCTTGCTGCCTTATTCGGTGATGCGCAGACCGCATCTCCACTGCTTTCCCCGCTGGACATCACCCCTGTCCAAGTGGGGTCGGTCATTTCGTCGTCCACCACCTCCTCTTCCACTTCCTCTCTCTGCTCCTCCTCCTGCCCACTGGACATTCCAACAGCCTCCCTTGATGGCAACTGCGTCTCATCATCATCGCTCATGATAGCAGATGCTGGTTCCGGGTCCACATCACTAGCAGATGGCGGATACTCAAGTGTTTGGGCATCACTACAAACAAATTCCTCTGCTAGCTCCTGGGATTCTTGCAGCACATCTGGAAAAGGACCCGAAAAGAGGTCCTGGGAGGGGTCAAGGGTGGGCTGACTCTGTTGGCCAGGTTGGGAGGAAGGAGGATCAGAGTGAGACTGTGTGGATGACTGGGTGGTGGACAAGTGACTGGAAGCGTTATCGGCCATCCATTGCACCACCTGTTCACGCTGCTCAGGCCTTAACAGAGGTGTACCCCGCCCCCCGCATAACTGTCCCATAAAGGCAGGGAAGCTGGATGAGCGTAATGCTGGCTGCCCCTCACCAGCACGCATTGTATCCCCACTGGCTTCAACGCGGTTTGTGCCCCCACCAGCATTTCCGCGCCCCCGTCCTCGTCCACGTCCCTTTGCGCTAGCCCTCCGCATTTCAGACGTTTTACTTTTTTGGCCACGCGTTATGCCAAATATAAAAATATTTTTAAGAAGAACACCTGGCTATACAGCCGTATACTGCCAGAAGGTGAAATGGTGCCTATACGCACCGTGTATAAAACAGTGTTTTGTTGGCACAGAGGACACAAAACAGTAGTGCCAAATATAAATATATTTTTAAGAAGAACACCTGGCTACACAGCCGTATACTGCCAGAAGGTGAAATGGTGCCTATACGCACCGGGTATATAACAAGGTTTTGTTGGTAAAGAGGACACAAAACAGTAGTGCCAAATATAAAAATATTTTTAAGAAAAACACCTGGCTATACAGCCGTATACTGCCAGAAGGTGAAATGGTGCCTATACGCACCGGGTATATAACAAGGTTTTGTTGGTAAAGAGGACACAAAACAGTAGTGCCAAATATAAAAATATTTTTAAGAAAAACACCTGGCTATACAGCCGTATACTGCCAGAAGGTGAAATGGTGCCTATACGCACCGGGTATATAACAAGGTTTTGTTGATAAAGAGGACACAAAACAGTAGTGCCAAATATAAAAATATTTTTAAGAAAAACACCTGGCTATACAGCCGTATACTGCCAGAAGGTGAAATGGTGCCTATACGCACCGGGTATATAACAAGGTTTTGTTGGTAAAGAGGACACAAAACAGTAGTGCCAAATATAAAAATATTTTTAAGAAAAACACCTGGCTATACAGCCGTATACTGCCAGAAGGTGAAATGGTGCCTATACGCACCGGGTATATAACAAGGTTTTGTTGGTAAAGAGGACACAAAACAGTAGTGCCAAATATAAAAATATTTTTAAGAAAAACACCTGGCTATACAGCCGTATACTGCCAGAAGGTGAAATGGTGCCTATACGCACCGGGTATATAACAAGGTTTTGTTGGCACAGAGGACACAAAACAGTAGTGCAAAATATAGTTTTGTATATAGGTGCTAATACACCACTGAAGTCTTTCTGTCCCTATTCCAGCATCAGCAGCTACCCCTCACTAAAGCAGCCGTTTTGAGCAGAGTGTATATAGTTTTGTATATAGGTGGTAATACACCACTGAAGTCTTTCTGTCCCTATTCCAGCAGCAGCAGCTACCCCTCACTAAAGCAGCCGTTGTGTGCAGTGTGTATATAGCTAGAATGAGCTATATACTGTTCAGCATAGTAGCCCTAATAAGGGCTCTTAATGACTCTCTTGTCTTCTGGTAGCTGGTATATATGGTGGTAAATGCGAGATTCTGAGCTTCTAGGGCCCTGCCTGACTACATAGGATATGAGCTATATACTGTTCAGCGTAGTAGCCCTAATAAGGGCTCTTAATGACTCTCTTGTCTTCTGGTAGCTGGTATATATGGTGGTAAAAGCGATATTCTGAGCTTCTGGGGCCCTGCCTGCCTACATAGGATATGAGCTATATACTGTTCAGCGTAGTAGCCCTAATAAGGGCTCTTAATGACTCTCTTGTCTTCTGGTAGCTGGTATATATGGTGGTAAAAGCGAGATTCTGAGCTTCTAGGGCCCTGCCTGACTACATAGGATATGAGCTATATACTGTTCAACATAGCAGCACTAATAAGGGATTAAGGACTCTCTTGTCTTCTGGTAGCTGGTATATATGGTGGTAAAAGCGATATTCTGAGCTTCTGGGGCCCTGCCTGCCTACATAGGATATGAGCTATATACTGTTCAGCGTAGTAGCCCTAATAAGGGCTCTTAATGACTCTCTTGTCTTCTGGTAGCTGGTATATATGGTGGTAAAAGCGATATTCTGAGCTTCTGGGGCCCTGCCTGACTACATAGAATATGAGCTATATACTGTTCAGCGTAGTAGCCCTAATAAGGGCTCTTAATGACTCTCTTGTCTTCTGGTAGCTGGTACATATGGTGGTAAAAGCGATATTCTGAGCTTCTGGGGCCCTGCCTGCCTACATAGGATATGAGCTATATACTGTTCAGCGTAGTAGCCCAAATAAGGGCTCTTAATGACTCTCTTGTCTTCTGGTAGCTGGTATATATGGTGGTAAAAGCGAGATTCTGAGCTTCTAGGGCCCTGCCTGACTACATAGGATATGAGCTATATACTGTTCAACATAGCAGCACTAATAAGGGATTAAGGACTCTCTTGTCTTCTGGTAGCTGGTATATATGGTGGTAAAAGCGATATTCTGAGCTTCTGGGGCCCTGCCTGACTACATAGGATATGAGCTATATACTGTTCAGCGTAGTAGCCCTAATAAGGGCTCTTAATGACTCTCTTGTCTTCTGGTAGCTGGTATATATGGTGGTAAAAGCGATATTCTGAGCTTCTGGGGCCCTGCCTGACTACATAGAATATGAGCTATATACTGTTCAGCGTAGTAGCCCTAATAAGGGCTCTTAATGACTCTCTTGTCTTCTGGTAGCTGGTATATATGGTGGTAAAAGCGATATTCTGAGCTTCTGGGGCCCTGCCTGACTACATAGGATATGAGCTATATACTGTTCAACATAGCAGCACTAATAAGGGATTAAGGACTCTCTTGTCTTCTGGTAGCTGGTATATATGGTGGTAAAAGCGATATTCTGAGCTTCTGGGGCCCTGCCTGACTACATAGGATATGAGCTATATACTGTTCAACATAGCAGCACTAATAAGGGATTAAGGACTCTCTTGTCTTCTGGTAGCTGGTATATATGGTGGTAAAAGCGATATTCTGAGCTTCTGGGGCCCTGCCTGCCTATATAGGATATGAGCTATATACTGTTCAGCATAGTAGCCCTAATAAGGGCTCTTAATGACTCTCTTGTCTTCTGGTAGCTGGTATATATGGTGGTAAAAGCGATATTCTGAGCTTCTGGGGCCCTGCCTGCCTACATAGGATATGAGCTATATACTGTTCAGCGTAGTAGCCCTAATAAGGGCTCTTAATGACTCTCTTGTCTTCTGGTAGCTGGTATATATGGTGGTAAAAGCGATATTCTGAGCTTCTGGGGCCCTGCCTGACTACATAGAATATGAGCTATATACTGTTCAGCGTAGTAGCCCTAATAAGGGCTCTTAATGACTCTCTTGTCTTCTGGTAGCTGGTATATATGGTGGTAAAAGCGATATTCTGAGCTTCTGGGGCCCTGCCTGACTACATAGGATATGAGCTATATACTGTTCAACATAGCAGCACTAATAAGGGCTCTTAATGACTCTCTTGTCTTCTGGTAGCTGGTATATATGGTGGTAAAAGCGATATTCTGAGCTTCTGGGGCCCTGCCTGACTACATAGGATATGAGCTATATACTGTTCAGCGTAGTAGCCCTAATAAGGGCTCTTAATGACTCTCTTGTCTTTTGGTAGCTGGTATATATGGTGGTAAAAGCGATATTCTGAGCTTCTGGGGCCCTGCCTGACTACATAGGATATGAGCTATATACTGTTCAGCGTAGTAGCCCTAATAAGGGCTCTTAATGACTCTCTTGTCTTCTGGTAGCTGGTATATATGGTGGTAAAAGCGATATTCTGAGCTTCTGGGGCCCTGCCTGCCACCAAGGATATGAGCTATATACTGTTCAGCGTAGTAGCCCTAATAAGGGCTCTTAATGACTCTCTTGTCTTCTGGTAGCTGGTATATATGGTGGTAAAAGCGATTTTCTGAGCTTCTGGGGCCCTGCCTGCCTACATAGGATATGAGCTATATACTGTTCAACATAGCAGCACTAATAAGGGATTAAGGACTCTCTTGTCTTCTGGTAGCTGGTATATATGGTGGTAAAAGCGATATTCTGAGCTTCTGGGGCCCTGCCTGCCTACATAGGATATGAGCTATATACTGTTCAGCGTAGTAGCCCTAATAAGGGCTCTTAATGACTCTCTTGTCTTCTGGTAGCTGGTATATATGGTGGTAAAAGCGATATTCTGAGCTTCTGGGGCCCTGCCTGCCTACATAGGATATGAGCTATATACTGTTCAGCGTAGTAGCCCTAATAAGGGCTCTTAATGACTCTCTTGTCTTCTGGTAGCTGGTATATATGGTGGTAAAAGCGATATTCTGAGCTTCTGGGGCCCTGCCTGACTACATAGAATATGAGCTATATACTGTTCAGCGTAGTAGCCCTAATAAGGGCTCTTAATGACTCTCTTGTCTTCTGGTAGCTGGTATATATGGTGGTAAAAGCGATATTCTGAGCTTCTGGGGCCCTGCCTGACTACATAGGATATGAGCTATATACTGTTCAACATAGCAGCACTAATAAGGGATTAAGGACTCTCTTGTCTTCTGGTAGCTGGTATATATGGTGGTAAAAGCGATATTCTGAGCTTCTGGGGCCCTGCCTGACTACATAGGATATGAGCTATATACTGTTCAGCGTAGTAGCCCTAATAAGGGCTCTTAATGACTCTCTTGTCTTTTGGTAGCTGGTATATATGGTGGTAAAAGCGATATTCTGAGCTTCTGGGGCCCTGCCTGACTACATAGGATATGAGCTATATACTGTTCAGCGTAGTAGCCCTTATAAGGGCTCTTAATGACTCTCTTGTCTTCTGGTAGCTGGTATATATGGTGGTAAAAGCAATATTCTGAGCTTCTGGGGCCCTGCCTGACTACATAGAATATGAGCTATATACTGTTCAGCGTAGTAGCCCTAATAAGGGCTCTTAATGACTCTCTTGTCTTCTGGTAGCTGGTATATATGGTGGTAAAAGCGATATTCTGAACTTCTGGGGCCCTGCCTGACTACATAGGATATGAGCTATATACTGTTCAACATAGCAGCACTAATAAGGGATTAAGGACTCTCTTGTCTTCTGGTAGCTGGTATATATGGTGGTAAAAGCGATATTCTGAGCTTCTGGGGCCCTGCCTGGCTACATAGGATATGAGCTATATACTGTTCAACATAGCAGCACTAATAAGGGATTAAGGACTCTCTTGTCTTCTGGTAGCTGGTATATATGGTGGTAAAAGCGATATTCTGAGCTTCTGGGGCCCTGCCTGCCTACATAGGATATTAGCTATATACTGTTCAGCGTAGTAGCCCTAATAAGGGCTATTAATGACTCTCTTGTCTTCTGGTAGCTGGTATATATGGTGGTAAAAGCGATTTTCTGAGCTTCTGGGGCCCTGCCTGCCTACATAGGATATGAGCTATATACTGTTCAACATAGCAGCACTAATAAGGGATTAAGGACTCTCTTGTCTTCTGGTAGCTGGTATATATGGTGGTAAAAGCGATATTCTGAGCTTCTGGGGCCCTGCCTGCCTACATAGGATATGAGCTATATGCTGTTCAGCGTAGTAGCCCTAATAAGGGCTCTTAATGACTCTCTTGTCTTCTGGTAGCTGGTATATATGGTGGTAAAAGCGATATTCTGAGCTTCTGGGGCCCTGCCTGACTACATAGAATATGAGCTATATGCTGTTCAGCGTAGTAGCCCTAATAAGGGCTCTTAATGACTCTCTTGTCTTCTGGTAGCTGGTATATATGGTGGTAAAAGCGATATTCTGAGCTTCTGGGGCCCTGCCTGACTACATAGGATATGAGCTATATACTGTTCAACATAGCAGCACTAATAAGGGATTAAGGGCTCTCTTGTCTTCTGGTAGCTGGTATATATGGTGGTAAAAGCGATATTCTTAGCTTCTGGGGCCCTGCCTGACTACATAGAATATGAGCTATATACTGTTCAGCGTAGTAGCCCTAAAAAGGGCTCTTAATGACTCTCTTGTCTTCTGGTAGCTGGTATATATGGTGGTAAAAGCGATATTCTGAGCTTCTGGGGCCCTGCCTGCCTACATAGGATATGAGCTATATACTGTTCAACATAGCAGCACTAATAAGGGATTAATGACTCTCTTGTCTTCTGGTAGCTGGTATATATGGTGGTAAAAGCGATATTCTGAGCTTCTGGGGCCCTGCCTGACTACATAGGAAATGAGCTATATACTGTTCAACATAGCAGCACTAATAAGGGATTAAGGACTCTCTTGTCTTCTGGTAGCTGGTATATATGGTGGTAAAAGCGATATTCTGAGCTTCTGGGGCCCTGCCTGCCTACATAGGATATGAGCTATATACTGTTCAGCGTAGTAGCCCTAATAAGGGCTCTTAATGACTCTCTTGTCTTCTGGTAGCTGGTATATATGGTGGTAAAAGCGATATTCTGAGCTTCTGGGGCCCTGCCTGCCTACATAGGATATGAGCTATATACTGTTCAGCGTAGTAGCCCTAATAAGGGCTCTTAATGACTCTCTTGTCTTCTGGTAGCTGGTATATATGGAGGTAAAAGCGATATTCTGAGCTTCTGGGGCCCTGCCTGACTACATAGAATATGAGCTATATACTGTTCAGCGTAGTAGCCCTAATAAGGGCTCTTAATGACTCTCTTGTCTTCTGCTGGTAGCTGGTATATATGGTGGTAAAAGCGATATTCTGAGCTTCTGGGGCCCTGCCTGACTACATAGAATATGAGCTATATACTGTTCAGCGTAGTAGCCCTAATAAGGGCTCTTAATGACTCTCTTGTCTTCTGGTAGCTGGTATATATGGTGGTAAAAGCGATATTCTGAGCTTCTGGGGCCCTGCCTGACTACATAGAATATGAGCTATATACTGTTCAGCGTAGTAGCCCTAATAAGGGCTCTTAATGACTCTCTTGTCTTCTGCTGGTAGCTGGTATATATGGTGGTAAAAGCGATATTCTGAGCTTCTGGGGCCCTGCCTGACTACATAGGATATGAGCTATATACTGTTCAACATAGCAGCACTAATAAGGGATTAAGGACTCTCTTGTCTTCTGGTAGCTGGTATATATGGTGGTAAAAGCGATATTCTGAGCTTCTGGGGCCCTGCATGACTACATAGGATATGAGCTATATACTGTTCAACATAGCAGCACTAATAAGGGATTAAGGACTCTCTTGTCTTCTGGTAGCTGGTATATATGGTGGTAAAAGCGATATTCTGAGCTTCTGGGGCCCTGCCTGACTACATAGGATATGAGCTATATACTGTTCAGCGTAGTAGCCCTAATAAGGGCTCTTAATGACTCTCTTGTCTTCTGGTAGCTGGTATATATGGTGGTAAAAGCGATATTCTGAGCTTCTGGGGCCCTGCCTGACTACATAGGATATGAGCTATATACTGTTCAGCGTAGTAGCCCTAATAAGGGCTCTTAATGACTCTCTTGTCTTCTGGTAGCTGGTATATATGGTGGTAAAAGCGATATTCTGAGCTTCTGGGGCCCTGCCTGACTACATAGAATATGAGCTATATACTGTTCAGCGTAGTAGCCCTAATAAGGGCTCTTAATGACTCTCTTGTCTTCTGGTAGCTGGTATATATGGTGGTAAAAGCGATATTCTGAGCTTCTGGGGCCCTGCCTGACTACATAGGATATGAGCTATATACTGTTCAACATAGCAGCACTAATAAGGGATTAAGGACTCTCTTGTCTTCTGGTAGCTGGTATATATGGTGGTAAAAGCGATATTCTGAGCTTCTGGGGCCCTGCCTGACTACATAGGATATGAGCTATATACTGTTCAACATAGCAGCACTAATAAGGGATTAAGGACTCTCTTGTCTTCTGGTAGCTGGTATATATGGTGGTAAAAGCGATATTCTGAGCTTCTGGGGCCCTGCCTGCCTACATAGGATATGAGCTATATACTGTTCAGTGTAGTAGCCCTAATAAGGGCTCTTAATGACTCTCTTGTCTTCTGGTAGCTGGTATATATGGTGGTAAAAGCGATATTCTGAGCTTCTGGGGCCCTGCCTGACTACATAGGATATGAGCTATATACTGTTCAACATAGCAGCACTAATAAGGGATTAAGGACTCTCTTGTCTTCTGGTAGCTGGTATATATGGTGGTAAAAGCGATATTCTGAGCTTCTGGGGCCCTGCCTGCCTACATAGGATATGAGCTATATACTGTTCAGCGTAGTAGCCCTAATAAGGGCTCTTAATGACTCTCTTGTCTTCTGGTAGCTGGTATATATGGTGGTAAAAGCGATATTCTGAGCTTCTGGGGCCCTGCCTGCCTACATAGGATATGAGCTATATACTGTTCAGCGTAGTAGCCCTAATAAGGGCTCTTAATGACTCTCTTGTCTTCTGGTAGCTGGTATATATGGTGGTAAAAGCGATATTCTGAGCTTCTGGGGCCCTGTCTGCCTACATAGGATATGAGCTATATACTGTTCAGCGTAGTAGCCCTAATAAGGGCTCTTAATGACTCTCTTGTCTTCTGGTAGCTGGTATATATGGTGGTAAAAGCGATATTCTGAACTTCTGGGGGCCCTGCCTGACTACATAGAATATGAGCTATATACTGTTCAGCGTAGTAGCCCTAATAAGGGCTCTTAATGACTCTCTTGTCTTCTGGTAGCTGGTATATATGGTGGTAAAAGCGATATTCTGAGCTTCTGGGGCCCTGCCTGACTACATAGGATATGAGCTATATACTGTTCAACATAGCAGCACTAATAAGGGATTAAGGACTCTCTTGTCTTCTGGTAGCTGGTATATATGGTGGTAAAAGCGATATTCTGAGCTTCTGGGGCCCTGCCTGACTACATAGAATATGAGCTATATACTGTTCAGCGTAGTAGGCCTAATAAGGGCTCTTAATGACTCTCTTGTCTTCTGGTAGCTGGTATATATGGTGGTAAAAGCGATATTCTGAGCTTCTGGGGCCCTGCCTGCCTACATAGGATATGAGCTATATACTGTTCAACATAGCAGCACTAATAAGGGATTAATGACTCTCTTGTCTTCTGGTAGCTGGTATATATGGTGGTAAAAGCGATATTCTGAGCTTCTGGGGCCCTGCCTGACTACATAGGAAATGAGCTATATACTGTTCAACATAGCAGCACTAATAAGGGATTAAGGACTCTCTTGTCTTCTGGTAGCTGGTATATATGGTGGTAAAAGCGATATTCTGAGCTTCTGGGGCCCTGCCTGACTACATAGAATATGAGCTATATACTGTTCAGCGTAGTAGCCCTAATAAGGGCTCTTAATGACTCTCTTGTCTTCTGGTAGCTGGTATATATGGTGGTAAAAGCGATATTCTGAGCTTCTGGGGCCCTGCCTGCCTACATAGGATGTGAGCTATATACTGTTCAACATAGCAGCACTAATAAGGGATTAAGGACTCTCTTGTCTTCTGGTAGCTGGTATATATGGTGGTAAAAGCGATATTCTGAGCTTCTGGGGCCCTGCCTGCCTACATAGGATATGAGCTATATACTGTTCAGTGTAGTAGCCCTAATAAGGGCTCTTAATGACTCTCTTGTCTTCTGGTAGCTGGTATATATGGTGGTAAAAGCGATATTCTGAGCTTCTGGGGCCCTGCCTGACTACATAGAATATGAGCTATATACTGTTCAGCGTAGTAGCCCTAATAAGGGCTCTTAATGACTCTCTTGTCTTCTGGTAGCTGGTATATATGGTGGTAAAAGCGATATTCTGAGCTTCTGGGGCCCTGCCTGCCTACATAGGATATGAGCTATATACTGTTCAGCGTAGTAGCCCTAATAAGGGCTCTTAATGACTCTCTTGTCTTCTGGTAGCTGGTATATATGGTGGTAAAAGCGATATTCTGAGCTTCTGGGGCCCTGCCTGACTACATAGAATATGAGCTATATACTGTTCAGCGTAGTAGCCCTAATAAGGGCTCTTAATGACTCTCTTGTCTTCTGGTAGCTGGTATATATGGTGGTAAAAGCGATATTCTGAGCTTCTGGGGCCCTGCCTGACTACATAGGATATGAGCTATATACTGTTCAACATAGCAGCACTAATAAGGGATTAAGGACTCTCTTGTCTTCTGGTAGCTGGTATATATGGTGGTAAAAGCGATATTCTTAGCTTCTGGGGCCCTGCCTGACTACATAGAATATGAGCTATATACTGTTCAGCGTAGTAGCCCTAATAAGGGCTCTTAATGACTCTCTTGTCTTCTGGTAGCTGGTATATATGGTGGTAAAAGCGATATTCTGAGCTTCTGGGGCCCTGCCTGCCTACATAGGATATGAGCTATATACTGTTCAACATAGCAGCACTAATAAGGGATTAATGACTCTCTTGTCTTCTGGTAGCTGGTATATATGGTGGTAAAAGCGATATTCTGAGCTTCTGGGGCCCTGCCTGCCTACATAGGATATGAGCTATATACTGTTCAGCGTAGTAGCCCTAATAAGGGCTCTTAATGACTCTCTTGTCTTCTGGTAGCTGGTATATATGGTGGTAAAAGCGATATTCTGAGCTTCTGGGGCCCTGCCTGCCTACATAGGATATGAGCTATATACTGTTCAGCGTAGTAGCCCTAATAAGGGCTCTTAATGACTCTCTTGTCTTCTGGTAGCTGGTATATATGGTGGTAAAAGCGATATTCTGAGCTTCTGGGGCCCTGCCTGACTACATAGAATATGAGCTATATACTGTTCAGCGTAGTAGCCCTAATAAGGGCTCTTAATGACTCTCTTGTCTTCTGCTGGTAGCTGGTATATATGGTGGTAAAAGCGATATTCTGAGCTTCTGGGGCCCTGCCTGACTACATAGAATATGAGCTATATACTGTTCAGCGTAGTAGCCCTAATAAGGGCTCTTAATGACTCTCTTGTCTTCTGGTAGCTGGTATATATGGTGGTAAAAGCGATATTCTGAGCTTCTGGGGCCCTGCCTGACTACATAAAATATGAGCTATATACTGTTCAGCGTAGTAGCCCTAATAAGAGCTCTTAATGACTCTCTTGTCTTCTGCTGGTAGCTGGTATATATGGTGGTAAAAGCGATATTCTGAGCTTCTGGGGCCCTGCCTGACTACATAGGATATGAGCTATATACTGTTCAACATAGCAGCACTAATAAGGGATTAAGGACTCTCTTGTCTTCTGGTAGCTGGTATATATGGTGGTAAAAGCGATATTCTGAGCTTCTGGGGCCCTGCCTGACTACATAGGATATGAGCTATATACTGTTCAACATAGCAGCACTAATAAGGGATTAAGGACTCTCTTGTCTTCTGGTAGCTGGTATATATGGTGGTAAAAGCGATATTCTGAGCTTCTGGGGCCCTGCCTGACTACATAGGATATGAGCTATATACTGTTCAGCGTAGTAGCCCTAATAAGGGCTCTTAATGACTCTCTTGTCTTCTGGTAGCTGGTATATATGGTGGTAAAAGCGATATTCTGAGCTTCTGGGGCCCTGCCTGACTACATAGGATATGAGCTATATACTGTTCAGCGTAGTAGCCCTAATAAGGGCTCTTAATGACTCTCTTGTCTTCTGGTAGCTGGTATATATGGTGGTAAAAGCGATATTCTGAGCTTCTGGGGCCCTGCCTGACTACATAGAATATGAGCTATATACTGTTCAACGTAGTAGCCCTAATAAGGGCTCTTAATGACTCTCTTGTCTTCTGGTAGCTGGTATATATGGTGGTAAAAGCGATATTCTGAGCTTCTGGGGCCCTGCCTGACTACATAGGATATGAGCTATATACTGTTCAACATAGCAGCACTAATAAGGGATTAAGGACTCTCTTGTCTTCTGGTAGCTGGTATATATGGTGGTAAAAGCGATATTCTGAGCTTCTGGGGCCCTGCCTGACTACATAGGATATGAGCTATATACTGTTCAACATAGCAGCACTAATAAGGGATTAAGGACTCTCTTGTCTTCTGGTAGCTGGTATATATGGTGGTAAAAGCGATATTCTGAGCTTCTGGGGCCCTGCCTGCCTACATAGGATATGAGCTATATACTGTTCAGCGTAGTAGCCCTAATAAGGGCTCTTAATGACTCTCTTGTCTTCTGGTAGCTGGTATATATGGTGGTAAAAGCGATATTCTGAGCTTCTGGGGCCCTGCCTGACTACATAGAATATGAGCTATATACTGTTCAGCGTAGTAGCCCTAATAAGGGCTCTTAATGACTCTCTTGTCTTCTGCTGGTAGCTGGTATATATGGTGGTAAAAGCGATATTCTGAGCTTCTGGGGCCCTGCCTGACTACATAGAATATGAGCTATATACTGTTCAGCGTAGTAGCCCTAATAAGGGCTCTTAATGACTCTCTTGTCTTCTGGTAGCTGGTATATATGGTGGTAAAAGCGATATTCTGAGCTTCTGGGGCCCTGCCTGACTACATAGAATATGAGCTATATACTGTTCAGCGTAGTAGCCCTAATAAGGGCTCTTAATGACTCTCTTGTCTTCTGCTGGTAGCTGGTATATATGGTGGTAAAAGCGATATTCTGAGCTTCTGGGGCCCTGCCTGACTACATAGGATATGAGCTATATACTGTTCAACATAGCAGCACTAATAAGGGATTAAGGACTCTCTTGTCTTCTGGTAGCTGGTATATATGGTGGTAAAAGCGATATTCTGAGCTTCTGGGGCCCTGCCTGACTACATAGGATATGAGCTATATACTGTTCAACATAGCAGCACTAATAAGGGATTAAGGACTCTCTTGTCTTCTGGTAGCTGGTATATATGGTGGTAAAAGCGATATTCTGAGCTTCTGGGGCCCTGCCTGACTACATAGGATATGAGCTATATACTGTTCAGCGTAGTAGCCCTAATAAGGGCTCTTAATGACTCTCTTGTCTTCTGGTAGCTGGTATATATGGTGGTAAAAGCGATATTCTGAGCTTCTGGGGCCCTGCCTGACTACATAGGATATGAGCTATATACTGTTCAGCGTAGTAGCCCTAATAAGGGCTCTTAATGACTCTCTTGTCTTCTGGTAGCTGGTATATATGGTGGTAAAAGCGATATTCTGAGCTTCTGGGGCCCTGCCTGACTACATAGAATATGAGCTATATACTGTTCAACGTAGTAGCCCTAATAAGGGCTCTTAATGACTCTCTTGTCTTCTGGTAGCTGGTATATATGGTGGTAAAAGCGATATTCTGAGCTTCTGGGGCCCTGCCTGACTACATAGGATATGAGCTATATACTGTTCAACATAGCAGCACTAATAAGGGATTAAGGACTCTCTTGTCTTCTGGTAGCTGGTATATATGGTGGTAAAAGCGATATTCTGAGCTTCTGGGGCCCTGCCTGACTACATAGGATATGAGCTATATACTGTTCAACATAGCAGCACTAATAAGGGATTAAGGACTCTCTTGTCTTCTGGTAGCTGGTATATATGGTGGTAAAAGCGATATTCTGAGCTTCTGGGGCCCTGCCTGCCTACATAGGATATGAGCTATATACTGTTCAGCGTAGTAGCCCTAATAAGGGCTCTTAATGACTCTCTTGTCTTCTGGTAGCTGGTATATATGGTGGTAAAAGCGATATTCTGAGCTTCTGGGGCCCTGCCTGCCTACATAGGATATGAGCTATATACTGTTCAGCGTAGTAGCCCTAATAAGGGCTCTTAATGACTCTCTTGTCTTCTGGTAGCTGGTATATATGGTGGTAAAAGCGATATTCTGAGCTTCTGGGGCCCTGCCTGCCTACATAGGATATGAGCTATATACTGTTCAGCGTAGTAGCCCTAATAAGGGCTCTTAATGACTCTCTTGTCTTCTGGTAGCTGGTATATATGGTGGTAAAAGCGATATTCTGAGCTTCTGGGGCCCTGCCTGACTACATAGAATATGAGCTATATACTGTTCAGCGTAGTAGCCCTAATAAGGGCTCTTAATGACTCTCTTGTCTTCTGGTAGCTGGTATATATGGTGGTAAAAGCGATATTCTGAGCTTCTGGGGCCCTGCCTGACTACATAGGATATGAGCTATATACTGTTCAACATAGCAGCACTAATAAGGGATTAAGGACTCTCTTGTCTTCTGGTAGCTGGTATATATGGTGGTAAAAGCGATATTCTGAGCTTCTGGGGCCCTGCCTGACTACATAGAATATGAGCTATATACTGTTCAGCGTAGTAGGCCTAATAAGGGCTCTTAATGACTCTCTTGTCTTCTGGTAGCTGGTATATATGGTGGTAAAAGCGATATTCTGAGCTTCTGGGGCCCTGCCTGCCTACATAGGATATGAGCTATATACTGTTCAACATAGCAGCACTAATAAGGGATTAATGACTCTCTTGTCTTCTGGTAGCTGGTATATATGGTGGTAAAAGCGAGATTCTGAGCTTCTGGGGCCCTGCCTGACTACATAGGAAATGAGCTATATACTGTTCAACATAGCAGCACTAATAAGGGATTAAGGACTCTCTTGTCTTCTGGTAGCTGGTATATATGGTGGTAAAAGCGATATTCTGAGCTTCTGGGGCCCTGCCTGACTACATAGAATATGAGCTATATACTGTTCAGCGTAGTAGCCCTAATAAGGGCTCTTAATGACTCTCTTGTCTTCTGGTAGCTGGTATATATGGTGGTAAAAGCGATATTCTGAGCTTCTGGGGCCCTGCCTGCCTACATAAGATATGAGCTATATACTGTTCAGCGTAGTAGCCCTAATAAGGGCTCTTAATGACTCTCTTGTCTTCTGGTAGCTGGTATATATGGTGGTAAAAGCGATATTCTGAGCTTCTGGGGCCCTGCCTGCCTACATATGAGCCATATACCGTTCAGCGTAGTAGCCCTAATAAGGGCTCTTAATGACTCTCTTGTCTTCTGGTAGCTGGTATAGATGGTGGTAAATGCGATATTCCGAGCTTCTGGGGCCCTGCCAGCGACAGCCTGTCTTTCCCTGCTGTGAGCGTCTGTCCCTCACTAAGTTCAAGCTGCTAATGCTGACGAAGAGGAAGTGCTGAGTTTTGTATATTCGAGGTCACATGGTTTTTCCAGCCAATGCGTGTAGACGCCGTTTTCGCGATGCCAGCGTCCTCCCAGGACCTGTCCCACCCCCCCTGCATGGTGATTGGTGTAAAAAACGCACCAGGGAAGGTGGGAGGGGAAACGAATTGTGAGTGCGCCATCGCCGCTGTACTCGATCGAAATCGAGTATGACGAACAGCGTAGTATTCGATCGAATACCGGCTCGGTCGAATACTACTCGCTCATCTCTAGTCACAGCCAATTCAAATGCTAATTAGTTTACTAAAATGGGTTTTATACAGCCTTGGGTGACTTCAGGGTGTTATAAAGGACTCCTATGGCCATCAGGCATTGTTTTCCATGCGTTTTAGACGAAATTTCATCCCAGTTTGGCGAATCGGCAAACCGAACTTTTGAAAAGTTTGCTTGTCTCTACTTTTGAGTAAAGCCAGTGTTCCCAAAAATATGCCTAAACTCTATTGGCACAAAACAGAGGTGTTTGCCAGCAGCACTAAAGTATAATTTAATTCCCCTTCTTTTTTTACCCACTACATTAATACTTTATGTTTATCCATTTTACACAGTGATACCTCATCCTCTTTACCATCCTTTAGCCTTAGATGAGATTTCACAGAACTATAGACTACCACAATGAATGAGATAAGGCAGGTCATTGAATGTATGTGCAAAACAATAAGGCATGATTGTATATAATTTATGGAGGCTTATTTTTATTCTTTCACATACAGAAGTTCCTAATATAAGTAGTGTTTTGTGCAGTGACTGAGATATAATACTTATATTGTTTTATTTTTTTTTTTTAGGTCATGACTCGTTTTATCCATCGTATATGTATTGCCCTTTCAGTTTTCCTGTGTATTTTTGGTTTCCTTTTTTTGGACCTGTACCACAGTAATCCAAAACATAGTGATAGTACTTTACAGAATATGCATCATGTTGACCTTTCAATGGAACATGGGGTATGTACAAAAAACATTTTACATGACAGGTCATTACCAACTAATAACAGTCAGCCACAATCAACAAAAACTCCACTTGTTCCTAAAATTAATAATAAAAGGAACAGCATTGCATACCCCGGATATAGGTCAAGGCGGTGGTCTAAACAGATGACATCCAAGGACCAGATCCTGAGACTGCAGCGTGTATGGAGAAATTACCAGGCTATGAACAAATACAAAGTAAAATTCCAGGGACAAATTAACCAGGAGCACAGTGCGCATGAAATATTGTGTCATCTTAAAAATAGAGTGAACATGACAACCCTTTTTGCCTCTGACCTACCGCTCAGTGCCGCATCCTGGAGCCAAGACTTACCAAAGAAAAGCCTTTATGAGGAAGTTGGAAAGCTTGGGCGCTGCGCTGTAGTAGCATCAGCCGGATCTATAAAATCCTCTAGACTTGGTCAGGAGATTGGTGAGTAAATACTTGACTCAATTTAACATAAATATGAATGACATCACATTTCTTCAATTTTTGAGAGGTGAAAGCAAGTCATCAAGTAAAGGAACTTATGGGCACAGCCTGTGCTCCAGAGGATCTTGGCCCAGGAAGCTCTAATTCATTATGTTTTTGATTAACCGGAAACATTTTAAAATAGGGATTCTCACTCTTTTTCCATCACGTAGCATTTCCTGCTTTCCTGTATAATGGGTGGTACATTTGGGTTGCCAGTCACCTAAAACTGTGTTAAAATGGACTAAAACGATCGGCCCGGGAATCTATAAGATTTCTGGGACGATCAATTCCCTGCCCCTAAGGCATCCAAAATCAGCAGGCTCGGAGCCGCTGGGGAAAGGACCAAAACCCAGGATAGTCAAAATACTGGGTTTTGGTTTACTTTAACAAGGCACAAAACAACTATTTTAAGTGCACAATCCATCTAAATAGATGCCATCACCTTTGGGAGCAGTTTTGTATTCATGCAGCAAATCAGGCTTGAGTTAAGTATAGATGATAGCAGTTCAGGTTGGAGGTTAATGTGCAACCTTGCCTATGTACCACCTGATAGGATCTTGCATAACACTAGTGATACCACTGGTTGGGATGCCTTGTTCTAGAATTAAGTGGAAACACTGCAGTCTTTTTTTACTTTTGCATTATTTAAAAATGCAGATATTTTCACTATCACTAGTTTAAGGGGGGGTCTTCTACTTTCATTATAAAAACTCGTTTTTGAAGTAGTTGAAGGGGACCTTGAGCATCATATACAAATGTTCTTATAGAATGAAATAAAAATGGATTCTTATTTTAACAGTCTGGTTATTTCAACGGCATGACTTTCCAATTATATTTAAACAGAGAAGCCAACATGAAACTTTTGCCCTGTGCCCTGTAGAAGATCTTCTGTAGGAAAGTTCAAGCCTCTGACTTTGAGAGCTTTCTTACTTTATTCACTGAATCTAAAGATCTGAAACAATATGGAATTTTTAAAGCATGTGCTGTACTTGTTTGAAGTGAGAGAGCATCATCAATAACAGGCTGTTACTTATGGAATCACCCTCTACATGTATTATATACAATGGTCAGAACTAACTTTTTCTATTGCCTTTAGACTCTCATGATGCTGTTTTGAGATTCAACAATGCACCAACAACAGGATTTGAGACTGATGTGGGAACGAAAACAACATTTCGCCTGATGAATTCACAGGTGAGTACTGAAACTGGAGCAATACCTGGATGAAAATCTCAGCCCCTGACTGGGTGGACTGTGTATGTCTTTCAAGGCTTCATTTCTGACCACAGTCTTAATGTTATATGCTTAAGATCAATTTGCATATTTTCTCTTTTGTTACAGCTTGTTACACTGCCCGATTTTAAATTCCAAAACCATTCATTATACAAAACAGGAATATTGATTACATGGGATCCAAAACCATATGAAGCAGATATACATCAGGTGAGAAAACCACCCACCCAACTTTTTCTTAATTTTTTGGATAGAGATTAAAGAGACTGGGAGAAGATTTAGAACTGGGATGGTTAATCCAAAAGATTCAAGAGGCTTGGTGCATTTTGGGAAAGCCTCTTCGATTGTTTTTTGATAACTGAGCACTCTCCCAAAATGTGCCGAGCCTATCAAAAATCCTTTGGATTCCCCCTAGAAAAAATGTAGTTCTTTTTACTGTCTGTGATGCCAACATGGAGATCTAACCTTTATTTTTACTTGATCACTATAGACTGGAAGTTAATTTAATACCCAAAAATGTTTTCACAGCCAAAAAGTGGTAACATGCGCATAATCGGGATTTTATTGTTGCAGTGAACCACCTTTGGTTAGTGTCTGCCATATCTACAGACACTCTTGTGGGAGTACATGAGGGGGCACACAACCTACCTTATTCTTTATTTAAAGGGTTAATTTCCCTTGACACAGTTCTTACACAATCCTAGCATAATTCCTAAATTTCACACTCACGCAACTTTTCATTCCAGAGATAACAATGACTCAAATAACCTAATGCAGGTGCCTGTGCCTTAAGCTTCCTACACAGGTTCTACTGGTCCTTTGATAAGGACATCTAGATCTTAAGCTTCTTCCCAATGTTCCCTGGAACTACCTCCTGGCGTGTGTTATGTCTGCGGTTGCCAGTTATTCTGCCTAGCTAGAGGCATACTTAAAGTCTAATTTGAGCCCAAAAAATAAAAATGCTATACTCACCATGGTGTCAGAGCCAGGTGAGAATTCTCACTCCTTTATTAGGAAAGAAAACTTCTATTGACTTTCTTTTTTTCAACAATAATTTTTATTGTAAGACAAAAGAAGGTACAGCATGTTACAACAAACCTTACTTTTTATAAAACAGGTTATAACATCCAGAGGAATATAGACTTACACATATATAGCAGACATTATCTTCTTTAAAAAGGAAAAAAAAAAAACATGATGCACAAATAAAATGAGACAAGGAAACATGGATGTGGAGCGGAAGGTGGGGAAAGGATAGTCCAAGTGGGGAGGGGATAAGGGAAGGGCAAATGGGGGGGAAGGGAAGGGGTACGGGTGTCCAAGCTCCACCAGCAGTACAGCCAACCTAGTGGGACGTTAAATTATGAGGAGGTGACGTTCAAAGTTTTTTGGTAGAAAGTGGGTGATCCACCCTTCCCAAGTGGTTAGAAAGGGGGAGAGATCACCCTGCATCGAGGACTACATCTTTTCATAGACATTACTTCGTTGAAGCGGGGTATCAAACCCCCACTGGGGATGGTCTTACTTTTCCATGATCGCGCTATAATCAGTTTGCCCGCTGTAAGGATGTGTCTGATGAGCTCAAATTGTGATCTTGTGCAACCAGGGGGTTTTATATTGAGAAGGGCAAGGAGGGGCGAGGGGGTCAGATGTAAGCCAGTTGCTTTGTTTAAGAGGTAATAAACCTTGGCCCAGAACTGTCGGACAATCCTACATTCCGACCAGATGTGGATATACGTTTCGTGCAGGCGACATTCTCTAAAGCACTCCGGCGGATAGGATGGACAAAATCTGTGTATCCTATCTGGGGCAAGGTACCACCGGAGTAAGACTTTGGTATTAACCTCTTGAGCGCCTGTGTTCAGGAAACGCGTGAATGAGTTCTTCCACACTGCCTTCCATTCGTCAGCCGAGAGGTCCACACCTAGATCGTTTATCCACCTAGCCGTGTAGGGGGGGAGGGGCGACCCTTCGGGATCACATAGTAGCCTATAAACCGTTGCTATTTTCCCCTTCCCAAGAGGCTGGTCCCCACATAAAATCTCAAATGGAGAGGATGGTCCCAGTGCAGGCCCCTTCCTGACCTTGGAAGCAATATAATGGGTAATTTGCAGAAAGTGGAGAAATTCCATACTTGGGATATCCCTAAGGGATTGGAGCTCAGAGAAAGTTAACATTCCCCTATAAGTCAGAAAATTTTTAAACTTGGTTAAATTTTGCATCTTCCATCAAGTGAAGGCCGCCGGTTCCAGGAAAGCCGGGAGAAATTCAGGATTACCAACAATAGATAGCAGGGGAGTATGGGGAGGGAAAAGATTCCCTTTCAGTCTGCTGGCTTTCCAAATTCTGAGAGAGTGGTTCAGGATTGGATTGCCAATGGCTCTAGGAGCCAATGGAGGCAGCCATAGCAAATTTGAGATTTCTATTGGGGAGCAGCTTGCTTGTTCTATGTCCACCCACAATGGCCTATCCTCCCCAGCATGAGCAGCAGTTAATTGGGCTATCTGGGATGCTGAGTAATAGCGAACTATGTTGGGGACCCCAAGACCCCCTTGCTGCTTGGGTCTATAAAGTGTTGCGCGGTTAACCCGCGGTCTCTGCTTCCCCCAAATGAAGGAGTTTACCATCGCTTGGAGACCCTTAATGCATGAGGCCGGAATCAGTATTGGTAGAGCCCGAAAAAGTAGAGTATTTTAGGAAGCCATGTCATTTTTACGGCCGCCATCCTACCCAACCATGAAAGGTGGAACTTAGTCCAGGAGGCTATCAGGGCGCGGAGATCCTTAACAATAGCAGGGTAGTTAGCTGCGTAAAGGGAGTCATAATTAGCTGGGAGGTGGACGCCTAGGTATTTAATATGGTGCTCTTGCCAAGAGAAGCCAAAAGAGGATTTAAGGGCAACCAACATATGCTCAGGGAGGGAGATATTGAGGGCTTGAGACTTTGAAGTGTTGATTTGCAGACCGGAAATCTTGGAAAAATCCTCCAAAATACGGAATAAGTTTGGGAGGGATGTAACAGGGTTAGAGACGAGAATCAGGATATCGTCGGCGAATAGTGAAATTTTGTCGTGGTAGCCCCCAATCGATATTCTCGTTACATTAATATTAGCCTGAATCAGCTTAGAGAGGGGCTCAATAGCGAGGGCAAATAACAGGGGGGATAGGGGGCAACCTTGTCTGGTGTCCCTGCCAAGCTTGAACCGATTAGAGGAGTATCCTGAATATCTAATGAATGCACCTGGGTTGGAATATAGCGAGGCAATCCTTGCAGAGAAAGAGAAACCCAGGCCCCACTTTTTCAATATAAATTGAAGGTAGTCCCAAGTGACTGTATCGAATGCTTTACGGACATCTAAAGTTAATAGCATGGCCTGGCATCCCTCTTTCCTAACATGGTGGACAAGGTTGATGACCTTACAAATATTGTCCCCCCCTTGACGCTCGGGAATGAATCCTGCCTGCTCTTTAGAGATTAGAGATGGGATAAACCTATTAAGACGCACAGCAAGTACTTTTGCGAGGAGTTTAACATCAATGTTCAGTAGATAATTAGGCCGATAATTGGACCAAAGAGTAGAATCTGTGTTAGGTTTGGGAATCATGCAGACCGCTGCAGTGAGCGTATCCATACTCCATGAATCACCATCACCTAGAGCATTAAACACCTGGACCAAATATGGGGATAGTACCTGGGAGAATTTCTTATAATAAAGGGCGGTGAAGCCATCAGGGCCTGGCTGTTTCCCGATTTTTAAGGAGGTTATAGCTTCCTGGACCTCAGAAAATTCTACAAGCTTATCTAAAAAATTCTTGGCCTCGAGGGATAATGCGGGCAACTGAAGTTGGCCTAGAAGCCTCTCTGCAAGGCCCTCATCTAAAGTAGACTTAGGTTTGTAAAGGTCCGCAAGGTGTTTACTAAAGGTCGCCACCACCTTCATTGGATTGCTGGAACGTGTGCCTTCTAGGTTCCTAATAGGTACAGGCTTGGCATACTGAGTGACTCCTCTAAGTCTTCTGGCAAGAGGTGTATTTGGTTTATTGCTGAGACGGTACCACCTAAGCTTAGATCGGTTTATTTGACATTCAGCTTCACTAGAGAGGCAGAGGTTGAGTTGGTCCCCCGCCTGGTTAAAGGCAATTCTGTTGCGTCTGGATGGGCATTATTTATAAACGGAAGAAGCTGAGTGATAGGCGTCGAGCAATGTTTGGAGTTGTTTCTCGTATATGGCCTTACGTCGGGCCGACTCTCTGATAAAGTGACCGCGGATTACAGCTTTGTGCGCCTCCCAAAGTAAGGCATCAGAGCTCACCGACCCCATGTTTTCTGAGAAGAAGTTCTCGATTTCTATGCGCATACACTCAAGAAGTCTCTCGTCGGACAACATGGAGTCGTAGAGCTTCCAGAACCTTTGAGGGGACCTTTGTAAAAGGGAGGCCAGCTTGACCGCGACTAGGTCATGATCCGACCAAACGATTGGAAACTATAGAAGAGTGGGTCAAGTGTGGTAAAGAGGGGAACTGGAGAAAGATGTGGTCAATTCTTGTAAAGACCTTATGTGGGTGGGAATAGTGGGTGAAATCTCTCCTGGTGGGGTGATAGTCCCTCCAAGCATCAACTAGGTGGTAATGGTTCAAGAGGGAACCGAGCGCCTTTCCTGAGGAACCATCCCTGAGCCTGTCAAAAGCCCGACCCACCATTTGTCTATCTAAAGTTGGGTGGAGGATTTGGTTTGAGTCACCAGCTACTATTAGGAGCCCCTGCACCAGGGGATCGAGGGTTTTTAAGAACTCCTCAAGAAAGGTGTTCTGGTTCTGGTTGGGAGCGTAATATGTAGCAATAGTAACTGATTGGTCCTGGACCGTGCCCACTACTATGAGGTAGCGCCCCTGGGGATCCCGTATTGTCTGCTCCAAAGAGAAGGGGAGAGAGCGTTTAAAAGCAATAAGGACCCCTCTCTTCTTGGTGTCGGCAGATGCCGTGTAGAACAGAGGGTAGTCTGCACTGAGAAATCTGGGAGTGTTTTTTTTAGTAAAGTGCGTCTCTTGGAAGCAGACAATATCGGCATGCAGAGACCTCATCTGGCGAAACGCTTTAACTCTTTTCTGGGGGACGTTCAGACCCTGCACATTGAGTGAAACAAGTTTAACTGCCATTTTTAGTCCTTTCGTAAACTGCTACTCTAGGGGAGCTGGACACCCAAGGAAAGGGAAGGAGGGGGTAGGAAGAAAGGGACAGGTTAGGAAAATTTGCAGAAAATTTTTTAAAGAACATAAAACGAGGCAATACCTCCCAAAGTGAGGTTTCCCTCCGAGGCAGAGGGGTCCTCCACCCCAGTGGGAAACACAATCTAAACAAGGGGACTCCTTAATGGGGGTCCCAGCAAAAACGGATGGTTTTGCTGACCCTCAAAAGGGGTCAGAGTCAAAGGCTTCCTAACTCGGCGGGGGGCCCGAGTTAGGAAAGGGAGCTGGGAGTGTGCAGGCTTTGAAACCTGAGCACCCGGCCCTTGGTACATAATATCAAAACATTAAACAGCGGTAAACAAGAAACTCAAGTAACTTCCAACGAAATGATAGTGGGAAAACCCTGGGCAAGGGCATGGAGCAATCAAAACTCTTACTACTAACAGTCATAGGGGGATATATATAACAGGGGTTTGTGCAAATGGGGTTTTGCAACCTTCCCCGTTAGCCGGCTTACCGAACCTGTGGGTGAGCGCACCCGACGCCTTACTCGTTGGTTGAGAGCTGCGATGCGGACCACGTTTATCCTTAGGGACAGGCGAAAATGAGAGTGCTCTTTTCTTCTGGGGGGGGGGGGACCGGGGTAGCCGTTGGAGCCTTCAGGCCCACCGAGGTCAGGACTGCCTCCAGGTCTTGTGGTGTAGAAGCTTCATGGCGTTGGTCTAGATAGTTAAAAGAGATTTTA
The DNA here is from genome assembly GCA_027917425.1 of Gastrophryne carolinensis. Lineage (NCBI taxonomy): Eukaryota > Metazoa > Chordata > Amphibia > Anura > Microhylidae > Gastrophryne > Gastrophryne carolinensis. The sequence goes on along the minus strand of CM051237.1, from coordinate 125,572,110 downwards.
AAGGGGAACCCCCATTTGTATCTAATCCCTTTAGCTTGCAGGATTTCGAGTGAGGGTTTCATAGCACGCCGCCTCGTGATGGTTTGGGGAGAAAGGTCAGCATAAAGCTGGAAATCAAAATTCTGAAATTTAAGAGTACCTTGATCCCGTGCCGCTGACATAAGCTGCTCCTTAGTGCGGTAAAAGTGAAGAAGAGAACATCTCGTGGGAGGCCATCAGCTCTCTTCTTATGCAAGGCCTGGTGTATCCTGTCAAATTCCAGCCTTTCAATGGGGATGCCCGGGACAAGCTCTTGAAAAAGGGCTGTAACTGTAGATTGGAGGTCAAGGACTGTTTCAGGAATACCTCTGATTTTAATATTGGCTCTGCGGGACCGATTCTCCATGTCCTCGAGCTTGTGCTGTAGGGAGAGATTTTCTTCCCTCAGGCCTTCTAAATCCGTTCCAAGAGAAGACAGCACTGTGCCGAGTGTTGCTGCTCAAGATCGTCGACTCTTTGGCCTAATTCTTTGATTTCGGTGGAAATGCTAGCAGTGATCTGAGATGTAATGTTTAAAGCCCATCGCTCAAGGGCTTTCTCTAGCATAACTTCATATCTGTCAAGTGATGGCGGCTGAGATTTCGGGGGCGAGCCGTGTGAAGAGTCATCCATCCAGAACTCATCTTCAGGTAGCAAGTCAGAGGGGATTTGAGAGTCGCTTTGAGGGGTGTGGAAACCTCCATTATAAGTGTGGCGCAGAGTGTAGTATTCTGTCAAGGTTTGGTAAGTCCACCTAGTCAGACCACGGAATGAAAGAGTAGAAAGACAGTGGGTCTTTGCTAGTAGCTTGAGTGGGTATAAAGATCAGGCAATTTAAGACGCACTGTAAGGTGAAGGCAGCAAAATTTCCAAACTCATCAGATTGCAAATGGTATCGCCGCCTCTTTAAAAAGGCTGTAGAACTAGGAGTGAGACCTCATATAGTAAACAAAAATGGAGGAAGAAGAAGTGTATACCTCTTTTGTGCTGATGGGGGTGCGAAGAAGGAATGTCCCCTGAAGTGCAGGGCGAGAAAGGGTGGGTGCTGCAGATGCGAACACCCAAAAGAGCTTAGGGATATTGCTTGCAGAGCCAGATGAAAGTGGGCAGGGCTGAAGAACAGGCTCAGACCTGTGGCAAGTGAGGACAAACACTCTGTAGCATATTATATCCTGATGGCTGACTTATGGGATGTTTCGTACACAGCTCTCTCTCGGGGGCAGTATGGCTGGGCCTCAATTGTATGCTACAGCATCGGTGGGGACACTTGCTTGCTCACTCGGGGGCAATATGGCTGGGCCCCAATTGTATGCTACAGCGTCGATGGGGACACTTGCTCGCTCACTCGGGGGCAATATGGCTGGGCCCCAATTGTGTGCTACAGCGTCGGTGGGGGCACTTGCTTGCTCCCTCAGGGGCAGTATGGCTGGGCCCCAATTGTATGCTACAGCGTCGGTGAGGACACTTGCTTGCTCACACGGGGGCAGTGTGGCTGGGCCTCAATTTTGTGCTACAGCGTTGGTGGGGACACTTGATTGCTCACACGGGGGCAGTTTGGCTGGGGCCCAAATGTATGCTACAGCGATGGCGAGGACACTTGCTTGCTCACTCGGGGGCAGTATGGCTGGGCCCCAATTGCATGCTACAGCGACGGTGAGGACAATTGCTTGCTCACACGGGGGCAGTATGGCTGCGCCCCAATTGTGTGCTACAGCGACGGTGAGGACAGTTGCTTGCTCACTTGGGGGCAGTATGGCTGGGCCCCAATTGTGTGCTACAGCGATGGTGAGGACAGTTGCTTGCTCACTCAGGGGCAGTATGGCTGGGCCCCAATTATATGCTACAACTTCAGTGTGAACACTTGCTTGCTGCGCAGCATGTAACGAGGGAAGGAAAGGCTGTGTCAGCCCAGCTCCGCCTGCTCTCCTCCAGGCCGATTTCGGGAACCCCACTGATCTTCCCCAGAATTGGCAGGTGGGCACCCGAGGACTGCCCCTTGCTCCCAACAGCAAAAGCGCTGACCTCTAGAGGTTGTAAGGGGCCATGACAGCTACCTGCATTGAGGCGAGGAGAGAAATGGCGGCGGCCGTCCAGCTCTGCCTGCCCTTCTTCAGGGCGTTTTCGGGACCCCCACAGAACTTCACAAAAATTGGCAGGTGGGTACCTGGGACCTGCCCCTTGCTCCTGAGAGCAAAACCGCCATCCGCTGAGGGCTTTGATGGGCTGGGGGAACAAGTTTCAGCGGAGTGCAGACCTAGCCGTCCATCTGCGATCCGCACACATGCGCACTCCCCAACTTCCATTGACTTTCATTGTCTACTAGGTGTAAATTTTCACTTGGCTCTGAAGTGACCCTCATGTCCCACACAACTGTCATCCATAGTCTGGCGCTGCAGATCTTACATGGTTGCTGGATCCATGGCCCATGCTGCACAGCTGATCTTCCTGTGTCCGGAGATGCCCCCCATCATCACTGTGAGCTGGCACTCTCCTCTCCATTCACTGCAATGGAAAGAGGAAAGTGAAGAGAAGTGCCAACATGCCCTTTCCATTGCAGTGAATGGAGGGGGGCGGGCCAGCTATCAGTGATGATGGCAGTGACGTCTCTGCATTGTAGGACACAGGAAGAGATGCGCAATTGGGTGTACAGCGTGGACTGTGGATCCAGCTGTCAGGTAAGATATGCAAACAGACTATTGGTGACAATCTGCATGTGCCACATGGGGTTGATTCAGAACCAGGTGACAATTCTCACTTCTTTTCGAGGAGAGAAAACTGCCATTCACTTTCTATTGTCTAACGACTGTACATTTTCACCTGGCTCTAGCTTTCACCAAGCTAGACAATGAAACTCTCCTAAAAAAGGAGTGACAATTCTCATCTGGTTCTGAATTGACCCCATGGTAAGTATAGGGTTTTTTTTTCTTTTTTTGGCTGAAATTTGTCTTTAAATAACCTGTGATACCACCCCCTAAAGCGCCGTGTGTAAACCTGCATAGAAACTCATGTTCAAAGCGAATTCACATGTCTTGACCATATGCTAGTCCAGACTCAATTGGTTCTAGCTCATACTGACTGGTACTGAAAACTCATATCAGCACCTTTTCCATCACAGTTAAATAAAACAATATACAATATAATATATAAAAAAATGTTTTGGCTGAAGTTGAGCCTTAATTGAAAATGTCTTCAAATGTCTTGGCTATCCTTTGCTGACCTGGTGAGGAAGCCAAAGCTGACAGAATAGCAGTGATAAGCGACAACTACTTTACTATATGGTAGGCCACAAGGGTCAGAGGGATTTGTTACATTCATGATTCCTACAAACCTTCTGACCACTTATTCTCTGCCCATTGCTGCCATAAGCATTTTATGTTGGATTCTGTGAATCCTTCCTATTCAAAAGTGGTCCAAAATGATGTCCTTAACCTCTAAGAGGTGGATAAATGTTGCTCTGGAAAACAGTTCTGCTGGCAGTAGTGTCACTTAATGTGACGGGGCACTGGTTCAAAAGTTAAATGGGGCCCTTTCAAGGCTCACACAGTAACCTTTTTCCTGTCTTTCAATTCATTGGATGAAGCAAGATAACTAAAAACTGCAGAGTCAAATGCTGCTTCTTTTCTCTAAATACTGCAAAGTGAGCACAAATATGATAAATAAGGTGGAGGAGCAACAATGATGAGGCCCTCTGACCTCATGGGCCCCGGTGTAGTCGCACCCCCTGCACGCCCTATAGTTACCCCCCAGTCTGCTGGTATCTAACCCTAGACAGAACAAATGTAATCCTTCTGATTGTTTTAGGGGAAGTGGAGAGAAGGGAAAACTGTTGCACATGATTTCAGATTCAGGTTCGGTTTATTCGGTATATAAAGGGTACACACAATAAAAAAATAAAACGATTGGAAAATAAATCTGGATACAATTGATAATATTGTCTGTTCATCATTCATGAGTAAAAATGCTGGATCATGGTTATTAATACATTAGTACAGACCTAAAAAACCGCAATAGGAGTCAAAAGCCCCAAGAGGCCCTCTACTGCTTTATAGTGTTAATAGCTGTCACACTGGCATACAAAAAGAATACAGTAATAATAACGTTAAAATCATTTATTTATTTTACTTTTTTTGCAATATAACTTTAGTGAGTTTTTAAAAAAAAAAGAACAAAGATAAATTACTGAAGGAAAACTTACAAGGACTGAGGGATACATACAGGGCACACCCGACAGTAAATGGGTACATTGTGAGATACTTAAAATCATGTATTTTTTCATTGATTATTGCTTTGGAACAGTGTTTGCCAACCAGGTGCACACAAGATTCTTTCAGGTGTAAAGCAAAAGCCCGCCAGGTGGTACATGACAAAGCTGCAGATTGATCTGTACCCCATATTGATCTGTTGCTCTCTATACTTCACCCACCACCGATTTGCTCAATAAATACAAAACTGATTCAAACGCTGCTAAAAACTATATTCCAAGTATGTCACCCCGCTTCGGGTTACTAAATCATTAAACATGGGTTATACTCACCGCTAGGTGGCACTGTTTGCAGAGAAGTCCAGAAAACAACAAGCCCCTCCCGGTCTATACATACCTGGTACCTCCTAACAATTCCCCAGTGTTCTTCTCTGCAAGGTGGCAACAAGACAGAAGAAAGAAGTCTCCTGCTTGCAGGTAGCCGGGGTAACACCCCGCCCCCCCCCCCCCCCCCCCATGGTCTATTTCTGCCCGGTTTCTTTTGTTTTATTCCTGATTAATTGGTAGCCTCCCAGCTTAGGCTGGCAGCCGGGCAATGGTAGATGGCAATTAAAGTGCCTAGGAGATTAGCTCCTCCGCTCGTCCCCATATTATGGGGCATAGCGGTATTCCGGCCGTGGTGATCCGGATGTGGGATGCCCCAGAGTTAGGTAGGTCAGGTCCCCCTTTTGGCCTTTTCCCTGTGGCTTTTATTTTTTATTATTTTTTATTATTTTTTATTATGTGTGTGTGTGTTGGTGCAGTACTGCAGGCCCGTCGGCCCACCTGGCTCTTGCTGATTGGGGGGGCTTCCTTAGCCCCCCGGGATGGCTGCTTTCGGTGTTCGGGGGGGGGGGGCTGTCGGGCGGCGCTGTGCCACCGGCCCGGCGCCCTTCTCCGGAGGTGGGGGGGGACGGGCGTCGCAATGCGCCGCCGGTCCGCCTGGCTGTGGGGGCGCCGAGTGTCAGTCTCAGCGCCCGCTGGCGAGGTATTCGATGCAGGCGGGTCCGGGTGGCATGCAGGCCGCCGGCCCGCCTGACGGCACTTGTGGGCTCCATTCTGTGGCGCCCGCTGTTGGCGCAGTTCTGGAGGGGTGGGCAGGGCCGCGTGCTGGAGGGGTGGGCGGCGCCGTGTCTTGCGGCTTGGTGAGGGGCGGGGCCACAGCGTCTCCCGCTTCTGGCTGGGCCCGCCCTTCTTCTCCACGCTCTCCTCCGGGGCGCAGCCGCCATTTCTGGTCTGAGACAGGTAGGCGGTTTGGTGCTTGTCCTTCCAGGGGTTACTGCTGGGCCGGGGGGGGGCAGCTCAGGTTTGGCCCCCTTCCTCGCCGATCGGGGGGGGGGCGGCATTCCCCTTATCCCGGCTCTGGGCCAGCTGACAGGGAGCTACTGCTGCCCTGGGCCATACCAGCTTGTTAGTGTATATGTATATATATATATATATATATATATTTATATATATATATATATACTCCTTTATACCCCTCACATATATATTTATATATATATAATTGGTTTTATATGTTGTATGCAGATTCTTATGTCTCTTCATAGTTATCCAGGTGCTTATTGTGTACTTGGTTGACGGTTGTCTTTTGTTTTTCAGATCCCGGAATCCCACGCTGCAGGGCTCTCCCGGTCTTAGATACCTGGCTAGTTGGGGGGGCCATTGTTTTAATTGGGGTTTTTTGTGTCTAAATTCCAATTTTTTTGAGATTATCTATTTAGTCAGTACTAAATGGGCATCCCGGGTCGCTTTAGGCATAAATCCCTGGTTACTGCATATACCATAATTTCACCATATGGAGGCTACCAAAGATACCGGAAATGGCTCTTCGGGGCAGTCCAGGCTCTGTGGGGGGTGTGTGACTCCGCTCCCAGGGGATGATGTCATTATATGTATTCCATGTGCACGGTGGAACATTGAGCGCCAGTCCGGCACCCCGGTGCCCGGTACGTCCTCGGCCGCACCATCTCCCTCCCCGCTTCGCCTGTTCCGGACCCCGTGTGACGTTGTCGTTGGGGGTGATTCGCAGTCCGAGGTTTGCGCCCGATTGGCCAGCCTCGAGAAGATGTTTTCCGCTGTGGTCGCTCAGAAGGCTCCGGCTAAGCGGAAACACCTGTCTCCGCCGGACTCAGATGAGGAGGTTATTGAGGACCTGGATTGGCCGGATCGGCCCCTTGAAAAGGGCGAGCTCGTTGAGGAATTAGAGGATCCCAAGGGCCAGCAGTTGCTGGGTGCTGAGGGTGACCAGTCTGAAGGGCCCGTCCTGGATACGCCTTCCATTCTGGCCCAAATGTTTGAGGTTTTGGATTTGGATCCGCCTGAAGCTGCTCCTCGGAGCAACCTACGCGTCTCGTTGGGGTGCCGCCTAGCTGGGATAGGAAGTATCCCTTTCCGGCGGACTTAGTGAAACGTTGGTCTGTCCCTCCCGAGGTTGATGCTCCGGTTCTGGGACTATCTAACACGGCGGTTGTTCATTCTCCTGACACGACTTCTCTCAAGGACGGCGAGGATCGCCGGATTGATCAGCTGGCCCGGCATGGGTTTGTCTGCGCGGGTTCAGTTCTGAGGCCAGTCTGTGCTTCGGCACTTTTGTTGATGGCGGTTAGGTCTATCGTCAGGGATTTATGTACGGACCTTAATCCTACTTGTGCTGAGTTTCTGGCTCTTAAGCGTTGTGATTCCTTTTTGTCTTTCATTCTTGCCGCCCAGGATGATGCCATGTTGATGTCTGGCAGGGCTACGGCTCTGTTGGTTGCCATTCGCCGTTCAGTATGGTTGAGGCAGTGGACGGCTGACTTTAATTCCAAGAGATCGCTCACGGCTCTTTCCTTTCTGGGTCTGAGGCTTTTCGGTGAAAAGCTGGATTCTGTTGCTAAGGGAGGTAAGTTGCCTCAGCGCAAGAATTTTCGTCGTTCCTTTCGGGGGGCGGCCCACTTCAAATCCTCCTTTCGGGGAGCCAGAGCTGGCAGGGGTGCGGGCTTCTCGGCTTCCAGGGGTGCTAGCTGGAACAGGGGAAGAGGCCGTGGCCGTCCTTTTCACGTCTGGGGCGCCAAACCCAAGCCAGCTGCCAAGCCCGCTCAGCACCCTTACGGGTGGGGGGACGGTTGCGACTCTTCTCCCGGGTATGGGACCAGGAGGTCTCGGACAGGTGGATCCGGGAGGTGGTGTCGGCTGGCTACAAGCTGGAGTTCGAGTCCCGCCCTCCTCCAAGGTTTTTCAGGTCCCGTGTCCCTCCAGATCCCTCGGCCGCACAGGGGCTGCTGGCGGCGGTAAGGAATCTTCTGGAGTTGGCAGTCATCTGTCCGGTCCCGCCTTCGGAGGTGGGGCGCGGGTATTATTCCAATCTCTTCATTGTTCCCAAAAAGGATGGGTTGTTCCGTCCCATCCTGTACTTGAAGTTTCTCAACCGGTTTATTCGTCCTCGGAAGTTTCGCATGGAAACCCTTCGGTCTGCGATCGCTTCGGCAGGGGGACTTCATGACGTCCATAGACGCCAAGGATGCATATCTTCACATTCCGATTTTTCCGGCCCATCAGAGGTTCTTTCGCTTTGTGGTGGAGGACCGGCATTTTCAGTTTGTAGCTCTCCCGTTCGGCCTCACCTCGGCTCCGAGAGTGTTCACCAAGGTGTTGGCGGGAGTTATGGCCCTGCTCAGAGTTCAGGGGATTCGGATTGTGCCCTACCGGGACGATCTTCTCATCATGGCACCTTCCTTCAGTCAAGCGGAAGGGGACACCAACACGGTGGTGTCTATGCTGGAGAGGTTCGGCTGGGTGATCAACTACTGCAAGTCCTCTCTGGTTCTGGCCAGGGTGGTGACTTTTCTGGGAATGTCCTTGGACTCTTACCAGCACAGAGTTTTTCTTCCTCAGGCCAAGGTTCTTTTGATTCAGGAGTTGGCTCAGCTTCTTATTTCCAATCATCGCCCGTCCATCCGTCTAGGGATGAGACTGGTGGGGCTGATGGTAGCTTCGTTCAAGGCAGTTCCCTTCGCGCAATTTCACACGCGGACGCTTCAGCTTCATCTGTTGGCATCTTGGGACCGGCGACCGGGATCGTTGGATCGGTCCTTCCGGATGTCCCACCGGGTTCGGCAGTCTCTACGGTGGTGGATGGTTTCGGACAATCTCTCGAAGGGCAGGTCATTTCTGACCCCGCTTTGGGAAACTGTCACCACGGACGCCAGTTTGTCAGGATGGGGGAGTTTTTGGAAGGATCTTCGGTTCCGGGGCCGGTGGGGTCCTCAGGAGGCTCACTTACCCATCAATGTTCTGGAGCTGAGAGCCATCAGGTTGGTTCTGTCTCACTTGACGCAGCATTTACAGGGTCTGCCGGTTCAGGTTCGATCGGACAATCGGACGGCGGTTGCTTACATCAATCACCAAGGAGGGACTCGCAGTCTGGGTGCCCTCAGAGAGGTGTCTCTGATCCTGGTTTGGGCAGAGACTCATGTTCCTTGCATCTCGGCAGTGTACATTCCAGGAGTGGAAAACACGGAGGCGGACTCTCTGAGCCAGTGTTCGTCCCGCCGGGGGGAGTGGTCTCTCCATCCCCAGGTGTTTCGGTCGCTTTGTCTTCGGTGGGGGACGCCGGAGGTGGATCTGTTTGCCTCTCGTCACAATCACAAGCTTCCGACATTCGTGTCGCTATCCCAGGACCCTCTGGCTCTGGCGGTGGATGCCATGGCTCTGAGCTGGAGGGACCTGGGGTTTCTTTATCTGTTTCCTCCGATTCCCATGCTAGGCAGGGTGCTGCGAAAGTTGGTTCTGGAAGGAGTTCCCGCCATTCTCGTGGCTCCAAGGTGGCCAAGGCGGGTGTGGTTCGCAGACATCATTCGTCTGGCGGTGGATCAGTTCGAGCTGCCTCTTCGGCCGGATCTTCTCACTCAGGGTCAACTGTGTTACCCCAGTTTACCAACGCTGGCTTTGACGGCTTGGCTGCTGAAACCTCCATCTTAAAGGAGGAGGGCCTTTCGGATTCGGTCATTCGGACTCTTATTAGAGCCTCCTCTTCCATCTATTATAGGGCTTGGAGATCTTATATTGATTGGTGTGAGGCTAGATCTTTGCCCTGCCGGGTCTTTTCTATCTCTAGGATTTTGGAATTTCTTCAATCTGGGCTGGACTCTGGTCTGCAGCTTAGTACTTTGAAGGGGCAGGTTTCTGCTTTGTCTATCTTTTTTCAGAGGTCTTTTGCTCTCCATTCTTTGGTCAAGACTTTTTTCCAGGGGGTTTCGCAACTGCGGCCTCCTAGGAAGCCTTTGCTCCCTGTTTGGGATTTGAATTTGGTCCTTTCTGCTCTTCAGGCTCCTCCTTTTGAGCCTTTGCAGGATATTGCTCTATCTATGTTGACTCAGAAGGTTGTCTTTTTGGTGGCCATCACTTCGGTTCGGCGTGTTTCAGAGTTGGCAGCCTTGTCTATTCAGGCTCCTTATTTTTAAACATCAGGACAAAGTGGTTTTTCGTTTCAAGCCAGACTTTCTCCCTAAGGTGGTCTCTGCTTTTCATCTGAATCAGGACATTCCCCTCGATTCAAAGAGCAAAAGTTAATTGATTTCGTATCGAGAATCGTAAGTTTGGGTGGGTGTTAGTCATTTTTTCCTGTTTTTTTGGCCATTTCCGACTCGCACGAGCCTACGTACGAATGCGTATATGCTCTTACGATCAGCGGAAGTCCGTTCCTAAATTTTAGGATCAAAACGTAAAACTTAGGATCAAAACGTAAAACTTAGGTTAATTGGATGTGTTTAGGTGTGATTCAGAGAAACCTCTAAACGCGTTTTAAAAGAAAGCCACAGCCGACACCTTTTAGCAGCCGGATTGCTGTTCGTGAACAGGTTTTTTGGCTAAGTGGAGGAGTCTGCGCGTCTTGTGCTCCAATGAACTGCATGTATCAGCATGGCCGAGGCCATAAATTGTATGGCAATGCATACCTGATTCATGTATGCCTTATAAAAGCATTTTAATGTGGACCTTAATTAGTCCTTTGCATGTAAACCTTTATTTGGCAATATATTTGCATTAATTAAAGAAACTTATGTCCTTTGTTATTTATTTTAAAATTGAGGTACTAGAATAATATTTTTAGATTGCATTTATTGGTGTAGTTGTTTACCTTTGCTTTATTTAATTATTTAAGCACATCTTTGGTTAGATGCATCACACTTACTGAGGAGAGGAGAGCGGGATAAAGTGCAGGATGTGGGTTACTGCTGTATTTTGCACAGACACAGCAGAGCTGGGGGCATGGAAAGGTCAGAAATCAAAGAATCCAGAGCAACACAGTCACAAGGCCCTTTCTGTTTGCAGGCTGCCCGATAATACCTGAGCCGCCATCTTGGCTGTTTCTAGGCTCATAACATGCAGAAGTTGCTGGGTGTTTTTTAAGATTTGTGAGCAATCTGTATGTAGAGGGTGTGGGTAACCACACTAAAAATTAAAAGTTGTACCATTTGAAGCCAAAATATTAAAATTAAATCCACAAGTAAAAAATGCAAGTTAACTAAAAATTAAACAAAGTAAGATTTACTTATGCAAATGCATTCATTAATGGTTGGTTACTACAAAATGATTGAAATAAAGAAAAATAAAAGACCAAATATTTAGAATGCACTTTAATGAGGTAAGTTTGTAGTGCGGAGCCGCAAGATCAGAAGGATTTACGTCCAGACAAAAAAGGAAAAAGGGCAAAACCAATGTTGCAACCTGAGAAATGAAACGGAAAATTCAGGATGGAAACTGACATAGGTCTGATTCCCGAACTGCCATACGAACGGACGTATATTTTAGGATAGAAACGTATTTGCTTATTGAATCACTCGCAAGTTCATACGAACGCACGAGCGGACGTGAAAAATAGGATGATCGTGAGCCAAATCCAAGCTGTTACATGTTTCTTTGAATCAACCCAATTGTTCTTCCCTCCTTGTGTCCTAGGCCTGGGAATGACAAGGAGAGGGCGTTGCATTGTTTGGATGTGGTACGTTGTGTCAAGTACTATTTGCGTATTACGTCTTCTTTTCGTAAGACTGATGCCTTTTTCGTGGTGCCCTGTGGGGCTAGGAAGGGCTTGGCTCCGGCTAAGTCTTCCATTAGTAAATGGATTCGTCAGGCGATTGTTGGAGCCTACTCTGCCAAGGGGAAGGATCCCCCTTTTCGGGTTACTGCTCATTCTACTCGTGCGGTTGGAGCGTCCTGGGCCTTTCAGCACCAGGCTTCTGTTGATCAAGTTTGTAAGGCTGCTACTTGGTCTTCGGTTCACACTTTTTCCAAGTTTTACAAGGTTGATGTGCGGGCCTCAGCGGATGCTGTTTTTGGCCGCAAGGTTCTGCAGGCTGCAGTGGTTTGAGTTGCTGCATTATTGCCTGGTTGGACACCCACCCTTTTTGGACACTGCTGTTGGATGTCCCATGTTTAATGATTTAGTAACCTGAAGCGGGGTGTGTGACATACTTGGCATAATACCATTTTGTGATTACTCACCTGTAAAATGGGTATTATAAGTATGTCACACACCCCGCTTCACCCGCCCTTTTTGGTATCCTGGTTCTTTATATGGTGAAGCTTTTTAGTTACAATTGAGGGTTACCGTTGTTTTTTTCCTGGTACCTTGTCTTATTGCTGTTTGAATTACTGGGGAATTGTTAGGAGGTACCAGGTATGTATAGACCGGGAGGGGCTTGTTGTTTTCTGGACTTCTCTGCAAACAGTGCCACCTAGCGGTGAGTATAACCCATGTTTAATGATTTAGTAACCTGAAGCGGGGTGTGTGACATACTTATAATACCCATTTTACAGGTGAGTAATCACAAAATGGTATTTTTTTGTGCCTTATATATATTTTATAAGGTAGTGTTCATGTGGTCAACTGGATTCAGTCAAAGGCAGAAAGTTCTCGGTGAGCCTCCAGGGAACCAGGTAGAGGCATCCACCCCCTATCTTTGGACAAGGGGGGCTTCAGAGCCGCTTATATCATCCTTGAATGGACTGAACTGCTACAGAATATTGCTGACACTATTGCAATAATACAATATTGCTGAGAGCATTTACTATTTTGGCTTAAACTGGACCAAAACCCAGGATTTTGACTATCCTGGGTTTTGGTTCTTGCCCCTGGGGCATCCCCAATCGGGAATGTGTAAAACCTCCCAGATCGCCCAATCTCACTCACCCTTCCCCAGTCCTAGAGTGCATGCGCAGCCTCTCATCCAGTCAGTGAGCTCGGATCTGCTCAAGTCCCTTCGTCCAAAAGCTTGTCTAGGGCTAAAGCAATCCGAGTGCGCTGGCGGCTGCATCCCCCACTACCCTTTAACAGGGAGTGTGCCTGCACCGGCCATTCACAAATGCCTGGTGTGGGCATGCGCCTTACTAAAGGGATAGCGGGGATGTGGCTGCTGTTCGTGCACGTGCCATTGGACCAGGAAGGAAGCTGAGTTTCCGGGCGACCTCTGGGGTTTTACACTCGGGGCATCCCCAATCTTGGTGCCCCGAGGGGAGCGAGTATGCTTGCCCTGGAGTCTCATAGACTCCAGGGTGAGTTTTGATCCACTTTAGGAGTCCAGACTGGGGCCATGTTTGATGCCAGCATCTAGGAAAATCGCATGCTGTAACAATTTATCTTGAATTGTAAACAGAGAAACAGATTTCTTTTGCATATGGCCAAGGGAAGGCCAAGCAGCCATATGCTATTGGTAACATATTTTTGGAATTCCAGTATAGGCTGTAATATGTGATATAATGGAGAGATTTTCACTGTATATACATTTTAATAGATGTATCATGCCCAAACCATTTTATTCATTTGGGTGAAAAATAAAAGGAGAAAGCTTTTAATAGCGAAAAATGATGGAAGAGACTCTCATGAGGAATAGTGGTCCAACTTGGAATAACAGTACACATACTGGTGTACTGAAACCTGTATAATAGACAGGATACCCCCTAGAGTAAATTAAAGCAGAAAAAATGAAGTTTAAAATACTCATCTGGCCTTCCTCTGGAGCATCCCAAATCGGGTGCTCCGCTCTGTGAAACTCCCCAGATTGCCACAATATTCACCTTTGTCCTGGCTCACACAACCTGTAAACAAATCCCCAGCATCTCTGTGCTGAGGTGCACTCTTTCACCCAGCCATTCAGATATGCTGATAGCAGGAACGCTCTCCATTCTAAAGGGAACTAGGGATGCAGGCACTATCGAATTCCAGGCTCTATCTCCAAACAGAGCCATATGTCAGGCATTAATATGCATGACATACAGCACTGGTTGTACGAGAGCTCCGGCATGCACCATGGGACCAGGGAAAGATAAGGTTCGATGGGCGTTTCGAGGGGGGCACACATGGTAGGGCATCCCAAATCGGAATGTCCCCGGGGCCAGGATCAAAACCCGAGATAGTGAAAATCATGGGTTTTATTCAGCGTTGAAGGCCTAACTGTAAGGATCTGAGCTACAGGAGAAGGCTTCCTGTGAGGGGGTCAAGGTTAATAGGGGGAGTTTACATTGTAAACTTCTTGTGACAATCACAATAGTCGATGGGGTTGATTCAGATCACTCTGCAGTTTGCGTTTCCACATTGTATCACCCATTATCTTATTTTTTCTTTTTTTTTTATTATTTCAGTGGTATAGGAACCCAGAATATCAGTTCTTTGGAGGCTACAGTCAATATCGCAAGAAAAATCCAAATCAGCCATTTTATATCCTAAATCCAAACACCAGCTGGCAGCTGTGGAATATCATCCAGGAGAATGCACCGGAGCCAATCCAACCAGATCCCCCATCCTCAGGGTCACTGGGTGAGTACACTGTAAGCATACGACCCCTGGCTGACTACTAGTATTAAACTAGTGCTACTACTAGTGCAAGTAATATTGTAAAGTATTGTACTCAGGTGTATTGCCAAGATGGGACATATAGCTAAAGTGTTAAAGGGACTGACCAGTCAAACATTCAAATCATTTGTCAGACAGCTTACCTGATGCATTGTCATATGCTGTCTTTTTGCTCTGGTCATAGAAAGTATGAGGAATTTCTTCTTCCTCTCCCTCCAGTGCTCCCCACCCAATCCATGCGACTATTAAATTCATTGAGGGTTTACATCTAGAAAACTGTGCCCATGGCAACAAGCCTGGTATGCCTAGAAAGCTTGAGGTGGGTTCTTTAAGAGAATATATAGTGTGTGAGGGTAAAGGGTAGTTTTTCTAGCAAAACTGCAAGGTGCACATAGTGGTTGTATTTTATTTGAAAATCTCCTAAAGCAAGTTTAGGGTATGTCCTGGGCAGAAAAGGGTGTCTGTCAATAAATATGTGGTACCTTTGTAACTGGGAGAAATGGGGCTTTTACATGCAATATGATTTTCTTAATTAAACAGTAAACAGTTACTTCTATTCCTCAGCACACCAAGTCAGATCCCCTTTTGGTAGACATCGAGCTGCAGTAGATTCCGTCCCTCTAGAGGTAGTTGGGGTCTTGTCTTCATCCCCGAAACCAATGGGTATCCCTCTAATTCTGCTTCTCCTTCGATAGGCTAGATCCCGACTGCGGCAGGTTCTCTCTTCCAATCTCCGGCTACTGTCTCCTTCCTGCATGAACTTGTCACTCCCGTTCTACATTGATGAGACTAAGGCCCTTATTTTAGAAGGGATAGTGTCAGGTAGTGGCTGGTTAATGAGAGGTAGCGACTGGTGAACGCCGGACACGGCGAAAACTTTGAACCCTTTAATACTCAGGCAGGTAAAACTTACATAGCTGCCTCTCCAGCATGTCACATGATCCCCTGCCATTGCATCCAGGTTATACCAATCACTGGCCGGCGATCAGCTCAGCATAGGACACAGAGCAGCGTTGGATTGGAAGTAAACAAACAAAACAAAAATCAATAAATGACATTTTGCTGGTGTGTGTGTGTGTTTTGGACTGCTATGCCATTTCACAAGGCTTGAGGGGCTGGCAGGTCACCTGTGACAAGCCTGCTAAGACTTTGTGGGCTTGTAGCCTTCAGGGCCGTGGGGCCACCCAGGCTGGCCCCTGCACCCTGGTCTGAAAGCCTCCATAGCTGATACCTGTGTCGGATTTTCTGGATAGGGAGGCCCCCAATCCATTTTTTTACATTTATCACTTGATAATTCGGATAGTAGTTGTCATAAAGCACTCTTTTCAGTTTGCAGGGACTCCTGGGCAGGAACCGATGGCTACTGATGTATATGTGATACCCTTGTAATCAAGAAAAATTGAGCTTTCAAGCGCAATATTATTTTCTTGAAAAAAAATGTTTTTTGATTAAAACATGAAACAAACTTAAAAAAAAACAGTTATTTTTTACATATTTCACTCAAAAGTATTAAAAAAATTACAAACAAGGCATTCAAGTTAAAGCCCAAACTCTGACGAAAAAAAACAAAATATAATGGAAAAATCACAGTTAAACATAGCACAAAATACCGAAAAGTGGCCTGGCAACAGAGGGTGACAAAATCTGAAGTAGACTGGCAGTTAAAGGGGTTAACATTTGCTTTGCATGTTTGATATTGCTCTTTCAGCTTTTTTTTTGTTTGCATATTGATATTTTAGGAAAATGTGCCTTATTTTGCTTTTTTAGTAATTTTTCAGAAAACCCCTTTGCGACTATTAAATTCATTGAGGGTTTACATCTAGAAAACTGTGCCCATGGCAATAAGCCTGGTATGCCTAGAAAGCTTGAGGAGGGTTCTTTAAGAGAATATATAGTGTGTGAGGGTAAAGGGTAGTTTTTCTAGCAAAACTGCAAGGTGCACATAGTGGTTGTATTTTATTTGAAAATCTCCTAATGCAAGTTTAGGGTATGTCCTGGGCAGGAAAGGTTGTCTGTCAATAAATATGTGGTACCTTTGTAACTGGGAGAAATGGGGCTTTTACATGCAATATGATTTTCTTAATTAAACAGTAAACAGTTACTTCTATTCCTCAGCACACCAAGTCAGATCCCCTTTTGGTAGACATCGAGCTGCAGTAGATTCCGTCCCTCTAGAGGTAGTTGGGGTCTTGTCTTCATCCCCGAAACCAATGGGTATCCCTCTAACTCTGCTTCTCCTTCGGTAGGCTAGATCCCGACTGCGGCAGGTTCTCTCTTCCAATCTCCGGCTACTGTCTCCTTCCTGCATGAACTTGTCACTCCCGTTCTACATTGATGAGACTAAGGCCCTTATTTTAGAAGGGATAGCGTCAGGTAGTGGCTGGTTAATGAGAGGTAGCGACTGGTGAACGCCGGACATGGCACACAATTACACATTTATCAAGCAGAATCTGTTTAGCGACTGGGATAGCGCCATGTAGCGTCTGATTCATCATTTTCACAGCCTCAGCGAACAGCGCCGGCGTTCAGCTTTGCACAGCGCCAGGTATGACCCCTCCCTACCTGTCGCTCTCCCATACATTTCAATGGACGAACCTTTTCTTCTCTTGGGGTATTTGTTTTGTTTTTTTTTTTCAAAAAAATCACAAATAATTCTGTGACCTCTTCTGGCATTGAAAAAGCAGTTTTTTCAATTTTTTTTCATTTTTTATATATTTCTTCAGAAATTACATTACAGGTCTGCCAGTAAAGTGTTCATGTTACAATGTTGCTACAATATAATTCCATATGTTTTCTCTTTGTTACTAGTGGATAGATGCTGAAAAACAGACTTTAAACACACCGCCTCCTGCACTCTGGGCCTCAAACAAGCATTTTTCAGCGCCAGAGATTTGTGAGGCTGTTTTTTTGCTTAATATGGTGTGAGTCGGTCACTATGAGCAGTCGCTAACATGCGCTCCCATACAGCGCTGTACTGGTCAAATAGCGACTCCTCACAATGTATTTAACATTACTGCACAGCGACTGAGTCGCTATGAACTAGCGACCCACGGCTGAGCACAGTGACTACTAGCGGGCGCTCTGAAAATGCCTGCTACAGACGCTCATCTGTTGCTACCTGCCGCTAATGATGAATCAGCCTGTAAGTCTAACAATTTACTAATGTCCTAAGTCTTATATATGATTATTTAACTGAAGGTTAGAGTTCCACCTAACTGTGAGTCAGATTGAACTATCCATCTATCAACGGCCTCAGCAGGTGTCAGGATGTATACACAGTCTGGCTTCCTAATTATTGCTACATTAAAACTTTCATTATGTCCTTCCTTTGCCCTGCCACCAAACTGTGAGTGAGCTTCTGGAAGTTAACCCTTTACTACAGCGGTTCTCAACCTGTGGGTCGGGACCCCGGCGGGTGTCGAACGACCAAAACACAGGGGTCGCCTAAAGCCATCGGAAATATATATATATATATAATTCGTGCTACCGTCTGCAGCAGAGCTATTCAGCTGGAACGCACGGCGTTATGGATGCGCGTTCCAAACTGAATTCCTGTGCGCATGCGCAGACATGATTGCATCATTCGTCCGGGGCCTAAGGGGCGGGGGAAGCGGGGGGAACGCTCCACAGTCCATAGCAGCGCATTACGTGTGTCCAGCGCTTGCTGACATCATCAGTGGGTGGACGCAGCAAGCGCCAGAGGACAGAAGCCAAGAGAGCCTGTGAGACAGCCTGCTGGTGTAAAAAAGATTAATAATGTAAAAACAGTACACACACCATACACACAATACTGTGTAAATGTAATCATTACACAGTACACAAAGCAGCTTACACTTACACAAAGCAACATACATTTTCACTTCATTCTACTATAAGATGTAGTTCACACTGTTCCCTAATGTATAATTATCTCCCACTATTTTCCCATATTCTGAATAGGAAAACTGCTGAAATCAGTGGTTTCCGGCATTGAATCCGCCTCCTATTGATTTCATTGTGAGTGCGGCGGATTTTGTGGAAGAGAGCTCCCGAGAATCTCGAGTTGCCACACAATCCACCGCAGCCTCCTATTTATTTCAATAAGAGGCGAAGAAATGACAGTTTCCGACACATACTATGCCATGGTGAAATATTATTTATTGGAATTAGTAATAAATATTTCTCAACATATAATTAAATATTGTTTTTGTGATTAATCACTATATTTGAATTATGTTTGATTTGTATATCATATCAGGTAAATGCATATCAGGTATTTACATTCCGAATCATAACTGGGGGGGTGGTAGCAGGCAGAGGGGGATTTTAAAGTAAACCAAAAACCAGGTTTTTCACTCATCTGAGTTTTGGTCCTCTTATTATGGTGATCCTGGTTTGAGATACCCCTGTGTGGGAAACCCCAAGGCACTTTGAATGCTCAGTGCATGCACGGGCCTCCAGCCAATCAGAGTAGATTGCATCACACACACATGCCCAGTGTGATTGGCATAACTATACGTTTTTTGGGGATCCTGGGGGAATCACACATTGGGCATTGCAAATAAGAAGTCGTGATCCAATCTGAAAAGGAAACAGTCCTTGAGTCTTTTAGACTCTAGGGTTGGCTGAAATGGGTCTTGGTCTGCTTTAAAATAGATTTTAGGGTCACTTTAAAGAGGAAGTAAAGTCCCCAAATACTTTCTCCGATCTCTGCAGCATAAGAAGTGCATCTTGATTTAGGATGCCCCACTGTACGTCCCAATAAGCCAAACAGACTACATGCACCCAATTCTCATTCTCTACAGGCTGCCATTCAGTTTTTACAGGACAGTAGACGCACAGTAATTTCCAAGCCTGTCTGGCAATTGGTTGCCAGCAGCCATGTGATTGAGTAGTGAGAGGAGACTGTCGCTGCCTCGATTTAGGTTTGCTGAATGGGAATGTGCATCAGGCATCTCAAATCAGGATACCATTATGCTGCTGAAATCAGAATAAGTAAAGTAATTTTGGACTTTATTTTCTAATTAAGTGTTGAAAAAGTAAAAAGCAATCGAAGAAGTAACTAAGCTATTAGCCATATCTAAGTATTTGCAACCCTTGGTTTTGGTTCACATCACATGGGCAAATAATAATGTCCGCATTGTAAAATTCCTCAGTTTTCTTTAGTGCCATGGGGGATTCCCTTGATCCTGCAACTCCCTGGCACTTGTGTCAACCTCCAGCAGCATCGCTGATTTGCACACTCACTGTGCCAGGCAAATTTAAATGCCAGCAGGTGCGTGCAGGATGGAGGGTGCAGCTGCGGCATTGAGTGCACTCGAGTATGTAGTTAGGGAAATGTGCCGCTGGCTGCCACGGCGGCTAAGGGTCAGATAGGGCTTTCCTTTTCGTTTCAATAAAACTCACTTGTTAGGACATTTTTGTATATGGAAAGCAGCTGAAATTAAGGCTATATAGGTTGGGTCAGTACAATGTAATAGCACTGTAATAGGTGGCAATACTCTGTAATAGCACTTCAGTGTCAATCCTCTTTAATAGCACTTGCTCCAGCCAGTACTCCAGTGTCAGTACTCTATAATACTATTTGTTGCTAGCGTATGCACTGGGTCAGGGCTGTTATGGCCCTCTTGGAACTTTATGCAGTGTGCACTAGCTCAAACCACTCTTTACATTAATTTCAAGAGTTCTCAGGAATATAGATTATAATCTGGAAGTTGGATTTTCTATAAATAGGTAGTTCCACAACCTTGGCAATGTTCAAAAAGGTCATCAAATTATAGATATAAATATGAAAATCATCATCAAACTTACACTGAAAATTTGGCTTCCACTTGATGAATTATCATGCCAGTCATTTTATTTTTGAGCCCTCTTCTTTGGCATATTGCAATTGCTTCCTGACTAGGCTGTCCACAACCTCTCCTGGCTCTCTTTCCACTGGAGGAGAATCATCAGGCATGATGCTAAGATCTCCTTCTTTAGCGTCATCTAAAAACTGATACATGTATAGAACAATGTCTTTTTCATATGTTATATAGAACTTTGCGTTCATGATTAGTGCTAAAACCATCTCTCACTATTCATCTTCGGAACAGTCTTCCATGGGCATCACTTATCCTGGATGAAGCAACTCTCTCTGAAAGTACTTCAAGACTAGACAGGGAAAAACAGAGAAAATAGATCCCCCTAACCTGTTGATGTTTCATTATGCATGAAAAATATTCTGTACCTTTCACCAGTCCATGTGTTTTCTGCCAGGTAGGTGGAAGAAATGGAGGTAGTCAACACTTCAACCACTCGCTCAGGTGCTGCCACAGCCAAGTACTGTGAGATCCACATCCGGTTTATCTTCACAAATGTAAGGATGTCCAGGTTAGCTGTGGATAGATGGATTCTCTTATCAGTGATTACACCTGTCTACAGAGCTGAACACACATTCTGATAGGACACTTGCTGCAGGGCAGGCCAGCACCTCCAATACATAGAGGGCAAGTTCTTGCCACGTGTCCAATATCAACTTGCATTCTGGAACTCCACTACTGCCTGCTGCTGCTGTTCACACATCCTTTCCAACATAAAGTATGTCAAGTGGAATTCCATTTGGTTGGCAAATCACCTACGAGGCAGCGGGTGGGAAGATCAAAATTCCTCTGCAGTGCAGATAGGTGAGCAGCAGCAGGGTGTGAATGCCCAAAGTGCTCCTGGATGGTGTGTGGTCTTTCATCCAGACAAATGAGTTTCAGCACTGCCTGCTGCCGTTTCCCAATGGCTGGAATCAAAATGGTGGCGCTGAATGGATGAGGACGCAGGAGAGGGGAAAGAGGACTAAGAGGTGATGGGAGGCAACAAGTGATGACCAATCCTGGGTGGTTGGTATATATGGGCCAATGTGCTTCATGGCTCGGGCAGATCGCCACTACAGTGGGCAGTTAAAGAGCTGTAACATCCCTGCCAATGCTTAATTTTCAACATTTCAGTTGTGATGTTGACCTTGCAACATATACAATTGCACAGTGTACACCTTATTTTCTCCACAAGAGAAAAAAGAGAAAAGTTGTGAAGGCTGGGAATCATGTATTGTGGGGCAGCCACAGCCATAAGATTTTTATTAGCACCACATGCTAACTAACTAAGATTACTGTCCCCCTCACCATTAGATTTTTAAAGCTCCACCAGCTGGAATGGGAGCATTTCAAAGGCAAGCAATTTTCAAATGCCTGCACTCAAACCTGGAGCTCGCGGGTGAGATGGGCCAAACTTCCACTTTCTGTCCATTGTTTGAAGAACAGAAATGCTTTCCTGAGATGGTGATTGTGGACAGGCTTGAGGGTAGTGGTGGCCCCCTGTCTCTCCTCCATTTGGAGGGAGACGGGGGGCCTTGTAGAGGCGCAGTAGAGGCTTAGACAACGAAAGCATCAGAGGGAGCCTCAGGTGTTTTCATGTCTTTGCTTTGATAATATAATTTTTAATAATACTAGTGTTTTTTTGGTTTGGTTTGGTTTGCAGGTCCCTGCTGATGGATGTTGTGCAGATATTTCACTAGCTTCAGTGACTGGTGGCAAAGTATGCAAATGACCCTTGTCTTCACCCTGAGCCCTCAAATTCAGCTGGGAACTCCACCAATAGGGCATCCACCAGAGTGCATTTGTACTCCCTCATCTTTTTATCCTGTTCCAGTGGTGGAATCAAGGAGGTGATGTTAGCAGGGATCCAGCAGGGTGGCCACCCAGTAATCGGTACTATTGACTATGTAGGTAACTATGCAGGCAATCTGCAGGCACTGGAGCATGTAGGGGCTCATGTGAGTCAGGCTGCCCTGAGTAAAAGAGAAGCTATCCTCAGTCAGGAGGTGTCTCCTCCTCTGCATTCCCCAGCCACACTCCAATGATGCCATGAGCTGTGGGCAAAAGTCCTCCTCCGAAGGCTCCAAAACAGTCCCTTGGCTGGCCGCTGTCACTCCGGCAACCCACCCTGTAATGCACATGTGGACTAGCTTGACAATTCCTCCTCTGCTTCTTCCTGTGGTAATATTACATTCTTCGTCATGTCCTGAAATGTTTTTCAGCTGGCGAAGGATGGGGATGTTAACGTTGACAATGGCATCATCAGCGCTGACCATATTGGTAGCGTATTAGAAACACAGCAGCCTGACTCAAGTGTTCAAATGTCAATTGTTCATGGACGCCCACTGATTGGTGATAAAGTGCTGTTGGTCTGCAATTTAACTCACCCGGGAATTTTGGAGCTGGAACTCCATTACTGAGCACATGGGTGCCTCAACCCATCTGAGCCCAAGGCTGCTACTCCGTTCAGCCTGCTGTCATACAGCACCTTGCTGGGCTTCAGGTTCAGCAACCACCCATGTATCTGCTCCTGGATCCCATGATTGGATGAGGAGGCAGGAAAGAAGGAAGCAGAGCAGGAGGCAACGAGTGGAGGCATATAATAATACTAACAATGTTTTTTGTTTGCTTTGCATGTTTCTGGCCATGGACATGGTGAAGATTATTCAGTATGGTGCCTTCGGGCACCGGAGGAAGGTGTAGTAGGCATAGATGTAACACGTCCTCTCCTTGCAGTACTAGCGCCATCACCACCAAGAGCAGCACCACAGCTATGTATCTGTCCCTTATTTGCTATTTTTTGCATTTTTGAAGTTATTAACAGTGGCCTGTTCCCCTCAGTATATTAGCCAGCTGTCCCTGGAAGGGGCCCGTAAATGACAATTAGCAGATGTTTTTCTCTCCCCCTCAATATATGAGCAGCCTGTCCCTGGAAGTGGCATGAAAAGATCAATTAGCATAGGTTCCTTTGTATCTAGCTATCCCTCAGTATGTGAGCCACCTGTCCCTGGAAGAACAATGACATGGACAGTTAGCTTTGGAAATGGACTCCCCCCCCCTTACTCTCCCAGTCAATAAAATATCTATTTTCTAATTTCTTTCGTTTTCTGTTGTTATTTTGAGTTCTTTCCCTAGCTCATTTTATGTGTTTCTTTGATGTTGTTGTCTGTTGTGATATAGCAAATTATATTATGTTATTATTTGGAGTACTTCCCCTACCCCATTTTGTGCAGGACAATCCCCCTGGTGTTACCCCATGATTAGCCACGTGAAACCCATTAAATTATTAATATTAGATTTTTTAAATGTATTTATTTAATTTTTTTTATTGTTTTGACTATTTTCCCCAGTCCATTTTATACAGGGTAAGCACTCGATTTGCAGCCCTCTAGCCCTTGCTACCCCCATTTTACAGCCATTTTCGGCCCCATAATTCGGATCCCCTGAACCAGACTTTAGTGGCAAGTTTGGCCAAACTCATTGAACCCACACTTCAGTGGGTTTGCCCATCCCTAGACTTTACCTTTATATTAAAGTTGAGTGGATCTTTTAAAAATTCGATTCAGACGATTCATTTCTCCAAATACTTCGGGTTTGTCCGGAACGATTTTTTAACAAAATAAAAAAGCTCACCTCCCTCATTGTTCCAGCATTGTATGATGTTCTCAATCCCCATCGACTCTTAGTGGAGGGTTGTTGGGGGGGGAGCCAGCTTGCAGAACAGCGTGGCAGCCAGCAGTGACAGTACTGAGGAACATGGAGAGGAAGTGAGTATCAGTCACTTGCTGCCTGTGCCCACCATTAACCATCTTCCACTGAACCCAAGTGATGGAGGAGCCAACGATCAGGTACGTGAAAGTGAGTATCAGAGAAATATAAAATATCTGATGTAATAGGACAATGTTATTCTTTATGTAAAAATAGCATATACATGATTAAAAAAAAGAGATAAAATTGCAGGATTTCAAAACTGTCATAAAAGTGCTCACATGCCAGCTCCTTCCACACTGCCAAGCAAAAAGTGAAAATAAAAATAGACATTTCTTTTTCAAATGAAGTGTCACATTGCTATATAAATAGCTATATAAATTTCTTTTTTTACCATGAGACATTTTAATTCTTGGAAAAAAAAGCAAAAAATGTTTCTCATTTCATGAGATCTTCTTAGGAAAATTGTCCAGCAATCACATGTCCTGTTCTCGGCCTGAATCTTCCACAGCAGAAGTCCAAGAATGGGACATGTGACTGCTGCCAGCCAATCACATAGCCACATTTCGCTGGGGGAGCGAGGTGATAGATAAGATTTAGGGGATTTGCAGTGGGTTGATTGGGGGGACTCTGGCCATTAGAACCCCCCCCCCCCCCGCGACCAAAACCCATATCTATCTTGCAGTTCCTCCTTTTTGATACTTCCAGCTAGCTCAACTCAAACAAGTAGGTACCTGGCTCTTGTGCTACCTGGGGTTCCTGTTGGTCACTATCTGGCCTAGTTCTAGTCTAAGGTTCCCTTTGCTCCTGGCTGCTCCCTCTTGAAGACTTCTTGATGGTTCTGAGTAGTTCCTTACTTTTAATCCCGCTCAGCTACAAACATTTTGCAGCATTAGCAAAGAACACATCTAGGCACATGTCTAATTATTTAACTGTTTCTATTCCAAAGTCTAGTACTTCAGTGAATGATTCCCATAGTCTGTAACTGCCTATGACATGAGTTCTTTATAGAAGGGCTAGTTAGCTATCCCTCCTTCCATGACACTGGGTTCCCCTCATTATTTGAATCCATCACGCTTCCCTTTCTCTGCTTGCCATCTGTGCCCTCCTACTCCAAGCCTCTCTATTCAGGATGCCATCTTTGCCCATCCAGTTCTTCTTCCTGGGATGTCATCCTCAATGCTTGACTTCTTTCTACTCTGTCTCACTATTCTAATAAGTCACAGTCATGCTATGAAAGATGTGCATCTTTATTGTAACCAAAACTAACGCTAAGTGTCTCTCTTCTCAGGAATCCTGCTGATGATGAATCTTTGTGATGAAGTCGATGTTTATGAGTATCTGCCATCATTTCGGCAAACTGATTTGTGCTACTACTATGAAAAATTCCATGACCTTGCATGCACGGTTGGGGCATACCACCCTCTATTGTATGAGAAGAATTTAGTCATGAAGCTTAATCAGGGAGATGATGACACAATCCACAAGTGTGGAAAGGTGACACTGCCTGGGATCAGAAACCTAAAGTGCTAAGCCATGTTTAAATGGTGTCAAGAAAAAAAAGACATGCAAAACGTTATAGTTTCTCCTGATTTGAAGACCACATAAGATAAATTGCCTATCTGATTGTTGAAGGATGTGTGTATGAGCATATAAATTATCTAATTTAATTTAGTTTTTTTTTTTTTTTAAAGAAATACATAGATATACAGCAGTTGGTGCCTTATGGAAAAAGCCTTAGATGCTCAAAATACCATTTTGTGAATACTCACCTTGTAAAATGGGTATTATAGGTATGTCACACACCCCGCTTCAATATAATCATTACATGTGGGTAGTATGGTCTGAAGAGGGCGATCTGCAGAGATGATTGGAAGAAAGAAAGCCCCTCCCAGTCCATAAATACCTGGGACCTCCCACTCATTACCCAGTATAAAGAAAGCAGTAAGGTAAGGGACCAGGAAGAGCCAAATATTAGTCATAACACGCAAGGTTCACAAACGATGGATCCAGAATACAAAAGGGCGGGTTG
The DNA here is from genome assembly GCA_027917425.1 of Gastrophryne carolinensis. Lineage (NCBI taxonomy): Eukaryota > Metazoa > Chordata > Amphibia > Anura > Microhylidae > Gastrophryne > Gastrophryne carolinensis. The sequence continues at coordinate 125,546,458 of CM051237.1, read as the reverse complement.
AAGCGGGGTGTGTGACATACCTATAATACCCATTTTACAAGGTGAGTATTCACAAAATGGTATTATTCTAAGTATGTCACACACCCCGCTTCAATATAATCATTACATGTGGGACAGCCAAAAGCAGTGTCCAAGGGTGGGGATCCAAAACAAGGCATAAAGCAAAACTTAAACTACTGCAGCCTGCAGAACTTTGCGGCCAAAAACAGCATCCGCTGAGGCCCGAACATCAACCTTGTAAAACTTTGAAAAAGTGTGAACAGAAGACCAGGTAGCGGCCTTGCAAACTTGCTCAACAGAGGCCTGGTGCTGAAAAGCCCAGGAAGCCCCAACCGCACGAGTAGAATGAGCTGTAACACGAAGGGGAGAATTTCTCCCCTTAGCAGAATCCACTTACTGATGGAAGACTTAGCGGGCGCCAAACCTTTCTTGGGCCCAGAGGGTACCACAAAGAAGGCATCAGTCTTACGAAAGGCAGACGTTACCACCAAATAGTACTTCACAACTCGAACCACATCCAGGGAATGCAGGACCCTCTCCTTTTCGTTACTGGGATTAGGACACAGAGAGGGCAAAACAATGTCTTGATTTAAGTGAAAAGGCAGAAAACCACCTGAGGAAGGAAATCCGGGTTAAAACGGAAAACCAACTTGTCCTGATGTCTTTCAAAATACGGGACCTGAATGGACAGAGCCGCCAACTCAGAAACACGCCGAACAGAAGTGATAGCTACCAAAAAGGCCACCTTCTTCTGAGTAAGGGAAGACAAGGCAATATCATGCAAGGGCTCAAAGGGAGGACCCTGAAGAGCAGAAAGAACCAAATTCAAATCCCAAACCGGAATCAGAGCCCTACTAGGGGGCCGCACGTGCGTAACCCCCTGGAAAAAGGTCTTAACCAGCGGATGAAGCGCAAAAGATCTTTGGAAAAACACCGCCAGGGCAGACACCTGCCCCTTCAGAGTATTAAGTTGGAGCCCTAGATCCAAACCGTGTTGCAGGAACTCCAGGATTCTAGAAATAGAGAATTCCCTGCAAGGGAAAGCCCTAGTCTCACACCAATCAATATACGATCTCCAAGTCCTATAGTAAACGGAAGAAGAAGACCTCTTCCTAGCGCTAATAAGAGTCTGAATAACCGCATCAGAAAGACCTTCCTCCTTCAAGATGGAGGTTTTAGCAGCCACGCCGTCAAAGCCAGCGTTGGTAAATTGGGGCAACGTAGATGACCCTGTGTGTGCAGATCCGGCAGCAGGGGCAGAACGAACTGATCTTCTGCTAACCTTACCACGTCTGCGAACCAAACCTGTCTTGGCCACCTTGGAGCCACCAGAATTGCTGACGCTCCTTCCAGAGCCAGCTTGCGCACTACTCTGGCTACCATGGGAAACGGAGGGAACAGATACAGAGACCCCAGATCCCTCCAGTTCAGGGACATGGCGTCCGTCGCAAAGACTAGCGGAACCTTCGCCAGAGACACAGATGCCGGAAGTTTGTGATTGTGACGGGAGGCAAAGAGGTCCACCACCGGTGAACCCCACCTGAGACAAATCGAACGAAACACCTTGGGACTGAGAGGCCACTCCCCCTTGCGGGCTGACCACCTACTCAGAGAGTCCGCCTCCGAGTTCTCTACTCCCGGAATGTGAACTGCCGAGATGCACGGGACGTGGCTCTCCGCCCAGTCCAGAATCAACGACACTTCCCTGAGGGCACTCCTGCTGCGAGTCCCTCCCTGGTGATTGATGTAGGCAACCGCCCTCCGATTGTCCGACCGAACCTGGACCGGCAAGCCCTGCAGGAGATGAGTCAAACGAAAAAGAACCATTCTGATGGCTCTCAATTCCAGAATGTTGATAGGCTCGTGGGCTTCCAGGGGTCCCCACAACCCCTGAAATTGCAGATCCTTCCAGAAGCCCCCCCATCCTGAGAGGCTGGCATCCGTGGTGACCACCTCCCAACGAGGAGTCTGAAAAGACCTGCCCTTCAACAGATTGGTTGAGTTCAGCCACCACCTGAGACATCCCGGGGAGACATCAGAAAGAATTGATCCAGCGACAGAGGAGATCTATTCCAGACAGACAATAGATGGAGTTGTAGCGTCCTCGTGTGAAACTGGGCAAAGGGGACTGCCTCGAATGAGGCCACCATCAACCCCACCAGTCTCATTCCTAGTCGAATGGTCGGACGAGGAATGGACATGAGCGACCGAATCAATTCCTGAAAAGAACCTTGGATTGAAGAAGGAACACTCTGGCCTGATCTGTCTCCAGAGACATTCCCAGAAAGGATACTATCCTGGACGGGTAAAAGGAGGTCTTGAGGTAGTTGATCACCCAGCAGAACCTCTCCAGAGTGGATATTACCGTACTGGTGTCCAATTCCGCTTGGCTGAATGATGATGCCATGATGAGGAGATCGTCCAGATATGGCACTATGCGAATTCCCTGCGCTCTAAGAAGAGCCATCACCCCAACGAGCACCTTGGTGAAAAACCCTTGGAGCTGTGGTGAGACCAAAAGGAAGAGCTACAAACTGAAAGTGCCGATCTTCCACCACAAACCTGAGGAATCTCTGGTGCGCGGGAAAAATCGGAACATGGAGGAAAGCGTCCTTGATGTCTATGGACGTCATGAAGTCCCCCTGACGGAGAGTGCGGATAGCTGAACGAAGCGGTTCCATGCGAAATTTTCGCAGCCTGATAAACCTGTTGAGGATCTTCAGATCCAGGATGGGCCGGATAGAGCCATCCTTTTTGGGGACCGTGAACAGATTTGAGTAAAATCCACTGGCGAGATGACCTCTATCTCCAGAAGACTTGAAAACGCCTCCCGAAGCGTCCGGGGACACCCTAGACGTGAAGAAAAGCGGAGGAGGACGGGCCTCGAACTCCAACTTGTAGCCGGAAGACACGACTTCCCGGATCCATTTGTCCGAAACCTCCCGAATCCAGATCAGAGAGAAGTGTCACAGCCGTCCCCCCACCCGCACGGGTGAGGGCGCCCCCTCATTGCTGAGCAGGCTTGTTCGCAGGTTTTGGGTTTTGAACCCCAGTTGTATCCTGAGCGGGCACGTCCTCTGCCCCTATTCCAGGAATCTCCTCTAGTGGAAGGGAAGGCGAAACCTCTTCCTGCTCTGGATCCGCGAAAGGAATGATTGAAAGAAGCCGCCCCGCGAAAGGGACGTCGTTGCTTCTTGCGTTGAGGTAACTTACCCCCCTTAGCTACTGAATCCAATTTTTCTCCAAAAAGCCGTAGCCCCACGAATGGGAGAGACGTCAGCGACTTTTTTGACCCAAAGTCGGCCGCCCACTGGCGCAACCAAACTGAATGCCTTATAGTCACCATCAGAGCAGAAGCTCCCCAAGGCGGCGAACATGAAAGACAAGAATAACTCACAACGTTTAAGTCCCAGAAATTCGTCACTGTCCGGGTGCAAACCGGAAGATGACAACAAGTCTCTGACCACCGACCTGGTAGCAACCACCAGCAGAGACGGAGCGCAAAAAAGGCCGTATGGCTGCCCCAATACTGGCGAAACCATGACAAGCCATCTGGTCAATTCGTTTATCCCCTCCATCTTTAAAAGAAGAGCAATCGGGGTTATTCAAAAACGGCTGAATTGGATAACCCCTGAATTGGTGCATCCACCTCAGGGGGGGACGTCCAGCGCTTAACCGTGTCCGAAGGGAAAGGATATCTTTTATCCCAACTCTGAGGAATGCCTGGGGGCCGAGCCGGCCTCTCCCATTCCTTAGAAATAATCTTATAACATACATTCAATATTATTTATGAGGCCTTAACATCCGCATCTTCCATTTAAAACGAATGTTGTGTAAAAAGGCTCCTCTATTTAACAATTGATGAAGGAGCAACGTTGTATTCCTTTGGATCACTGTCAGTGGCTTTATTGTTGCGGCTTTATGTTGCAATTTCTTCTGGCAGAATATATTGTTACTACATTGTATCGTTTCATTCTGCCAGTAATGGCCGCTATCATGATGACAACCGCTGCCAGGGGTCTGACGAAATGCTCTCTTGGCCTATCAGGATGGTTTACGTCATTTCCCCCTCGTTTTCATTGATCTCTCCGTTGCATAGCACAGGTGTATGCCGGCGCGCGTTTCTGTGATTGCTCAATGAAACGGATGGGGATGCTTGAAACGAGGTTAGTGATTGTGTCACTCCCTTCCACAGATGGCTTTAATCATGTTATTATTTGATTGTGTATTTAAATGTATGTCCCGGAACCCGTCCTTTGTCATGATTAAGGGTGTAAACCCGAAACGCGTAGACGTGTGAGGACACCCTATGTTTGCTGCTCTTACTTGTACCACTGTAACGGACTTTTAACCAGGTTGGAATAAATGGATTTTTAATCTACTTCTCTACTATGTGGCTGGCTTCTTTATGGCCTTTGGACATTACCAAATTAAGAGGTGAGCACTCTAGCCCTGCCTGAGTAGGAAGTCATATCTCCCGTTTCTGAGCTGGCATCCCTGTTCCTTATCTGCTTGTACTGCTCGGCCGCGCTCAGATTGGGATAATCGTTGAATTTTGCTGGATAATTATAACACTGGAACCGTTATGCATTAGTTGTGTATGAAAGTAAGAGCGCATACCTGCATTATGGAACGGGTCAAATCATGTTACGGAGATACAAAACAGAGTCAGGATAAGTTTGACTCTGTCTTCAAGTCTGATTTATGTGGACAAACAAGTGTTCAGTCAACCGATCTCAAGAACCTGGTGAGAGATTATGAGGATCTAATGAAAAAAGAACTTAAAACCTGGTGGGATCTGAGTTCCCTTACCAAATACATTCAGAATGATATGATTCCAAGAGGGCTACGATTGCGAAAAATGCCGACGACGATCTATTCAGAGCAATTTCAAACTGAATGGGATAATATTTTATCACAAGCCTCTCTGGATCTTATGAAATTAATTACCAGGTATGAACAGGACAAATTGAAAGAAATTCAATCTAATATTGCACAGCTGGAGATCTCTCTAAAAGAGTTTGAGCCTGACCCCCAATTTGATGATCTTTTAACACAGATGAAAAAATCTATTGATCAAATGGAGTCACAGATTATGGTCGTGAAAAGGATTAAATTCCAACGAGATTCTGAGGACTATAGGAATAATCGCATCTATACTTGGAAACGTCATCATAGAAATTATAAACCCAGATCTATATTGAAATCTGGATCAGGACGGAAATCTGTATCATTTGACATATCCAATTCATCTGAATGGTCGTCCAACAGTGACCGCTCAGACACTGAACCGGAAGGGAGAAATTTTCGCGGGCCATCTCAATCCAAGATGAGGAAGAAAAGAAACTCCCAAGGAAACACCGAGCGGGGAGAAAACATCAATCCAAACGGCCGTTACACTTTAAGGGAACGGAGAATGTAGATATAATGAGTGTTATGAATTTGTCCTCTTATTTTCTGTCTAGCCCTGAAATTGAGTTATTATCTAGGGGGCTGTCTTTTGCCCCGACTTATCACTTTGATGTTTTTTCCACAATCTTGGATGTGAATAGGTTAGCACGTAACTTAACATTAAGAAAACATTTTCTCCCTAATGTTCCTTCGGTTCCAGACCTCACACATATACAATCAGATTGTGTGGAGGATGAAAGTTGTGATCTGGAATCTACATATTTGGCGAGGAATTCCTCTGACTTAGATAGTAGGGTATTATCCTCGTTTCAGGATTTTAGTATGCGTTTATGGCTGGAGGACCTGTCAGATCAGGGCCCTACTAAAATTTTGCCCCCATCCATACCCAAAATGACTAATAATAAGTTTTATCCAATTAATTCTAGAGTCTCTGCATTAGATGTCTTTCAGGAGGCTGTGGAGTCAGATTTAATGGATTTGGCGAAGAATCCCAAATCACAATATAGATCTAATTTATCAATGGCGGAAAAAAAAAGCTTTAAACCAACTAATGAAAAATGATAAAATCCGGATTAGACCTGCAGATAAAGGAGGGTGTGTGGTAGTTATGAATACTAGAGACTATCCCCTCGATTCAAAGAGCAAAAGTTAAGTGATTTCGTATCGAGAATCGTAAGTTTGGGTGGGTGTTTGTCATTTTTTCTTGTTTTTTTGGCCATTTCGTATTCGCACGATCGTTCGCGCATAGACGTATATGAACATACGCATTTCGTACGAGAATCGTATAATTTGCGTTAGTTCGTGTGTTTTTCCCGTCCAAATCGTATTATTTGCGTCCGATCCTATTTTTTACGTCCTTCACATGGGCTTGCGCCCAATTCAGAGAGGTGATTGCTAATTGTTTTGAAGCCCATTAAAGAGCTGCTTTACGAAATGTTTGCCGGCAGCTATTTGGCCTCGGGAGTAGGATGGAGCGGAGCGAGTTTGTGGCACATCAAGGGCTTATGCTTTTTGGCATTGAGTTGATCGAGATGTCTGAGAGCAGATTGCCCCTGCGTCGTCGCATGAACATCGATAGCATGAATGATGTTGAGCTGTTCGAGCTGACCAGGCTTAATCGCGCTTCCCTCCATAAATTATATAGTGAGCTGCGGCCATGGTTAGCCCGCACCACAAGGAAGGGGCATGCAATTTCAGGTATGACCAAGATGCTTGGCTGCCTGCAATTTTTGGCGAACGGCTCGTTCCAGAGGCTGGGTGCCCTCTCTGTGGGGATGTCACAGCCTACGCTGAGCCGCGCACTGTCTAAATTTTTGGAAGGCATGGCTGCCATAACTCAAAAATATATTTTTTTTCCAGATGATATGGCAGCCAGAAACGCCATTAAGCTTGGTTTTTATAATGTGGCCGACATGCCCAACGTTATTGGTGCAATTGACTGCACACATGTGGCACTCGTACCTAGGGCAGCCGACGAGTATATATATAGGTATTGAGATTGGTTATTATGTTGCCCAACGTGTCATGTAACCTGTTTTCCTTTGCGGCAGCATATTTGTTTATCCCTCATTTGTGTAGCTGCTTTATCTCGGCTTTTCATTAGTCTTTCCCAATAGAGTGCAGACATGTTTTGTGGTTAATTTATTAGTTTGGGTCAAATATCAATTACCCTTTTTGTATGTTTTTTCCTTAAGGAATCGTAAAATGGGACACTCACTTAATGTCCAGGCCGTGGTTGGTCCGGATATGCGGTTTATGAGTGTCCTTGCCGGCTACTCCGGATCGTCCCACGACTCCTATATCCTCCGGCGATCTGGGTTGTTTCGGAGATTTGAGGCAGGTGAATTTTCGGGGGCATGGCTGCTTGGTAAGTGTGTCCTATTTGTGTGTTATTAAATGTGGCATTAATCTTGTATTTGTTGATATGTTTTTTAAGGATAAATTTACAGAAGCGTACAACTGCCTTTTTCTTGGCTCATATATTAGGAACTTACCCAAAAAATCCTTGTCTCGCTGTGGCCTTCAGAATGTTTTCCCTTTAGTTAGGATGTCTGTAAGTTCCTTGTGCCTAAATATATTGGTTTGGAGTTTATACCCAAGGATCTTTGACCTTTGGCTCCTTTGGGACTATTGGTCTTTAAATGTCAAAGTGGACTTAAACTGCATACATTGTATTTTCCAGTGAAATGTGGATAGGGATCTTTGACCTTTGGCTCCTTTGGGACTATTGGTCGTTAAATGTCAAAGTGGACTTAAACTGCATACATTGTAGTTTCCTGTGAAATGTGGATCGGGATCTTTGACATTTGGCTCCTTTGGTACTATTGGTCGTTAAATGTCAAAGTGGACTTAAACTGCATACATTGTAGTTTCCAGAGAAATGTGGATAGGCCCTCCGCAGCATCCTAATTGTAACATGTCTGAAAACTACAAATATATGTAAAATACAAATACCCTTGGCCGTGCAGATGTTTGTTAATTAATTGGTATATAGAAGTGCCATTTTTATTTAGGTTATACCTTAGTGCAATTTTTGGGGGCCCTAATGTGCCGTGTTTTTTTTTGGGAACACTTTACCTTACATCATTATGATATCTGTGAAATTTTTGGTGTTGGTTGTGTTGCCTTTTTAATTTTGATTACATTTAATTCTCTGTTTAAGGTGATTCCGGGTACCCACTTCTACCCTGGCTCATGACGCCTGTGCTGCGGCCCCAGGATGCCTCTCAGGAAGCGTATAACCGTGCGCATCGCAAGACCCGGGCTGTTGTGGAGAGGGCCTTTGGTCTGCTGAAGACACGTTTTCGTTGCCTTGACCATACTGGGGGGGCCCTGCAATATGATCCCAAGAAAGTGATCGACATTATAATGGCATGTGCTGTTTTGCACAATTTTGCCATCATGGAACGTGTCCCACGTTATGTGGACAGCCTGCCCTCTTCAGCCGTCGAGGATGAAGCCGAGAATTTTGAGGGGCCCCACAGTGAGTCTGGCCAATCTGTTCGAGCCAACCTGATCAGCCAGCATTTTAGTTAACTTTTTTCCCTGTCTCACCATTCTGTATGTCTGTGTTATCCTTTTTGTTACATATGTTGTTTTGCCGTAATGTGGCATTACCTCTAAGTAAAACATTTAGACCTTAATTGTTGCCTAATGTATTTCATGTAGTTTCCTTAGCTTTCGCTTTGCATTGTTACACCTCTTCAAACCAAAATTTTCTGGTTTAGGCAAAGCTGTTACAAATGTCTTCCCACTAAAAACGCCACAAGTATTGGAAGTGAATTTTTTGTTTTACTTTGAAAATGAAAAATTATAGTGGTTAACAGAAATCAGTCCACATACATCTGTGGTAACAAATGGATAACATTAAAAAAAAAACATCGAGCACATCTACACCTGGAAGTGAGTGGCACAACCAAACAAGGACACCCATTCCAAAGGCCAGCCTAGTCCAGTCATTAATATTGCCTGTGCCCAGGGATATTTGGGCATGGCCATAATGTCACACAAACATGTCTGCAAACAGGAGGAGCACCAACCAAATACATAGGTAAAGCCATAAGTGGCCAGATAAACTCCACATAGACCTATGGCATTGGCTAGTGGCCTTAAGCATTACTCTAAGGAGCTATATGGGAGCAAATACAAAACACAACCTGCCAGAGCAACACAAAATGGATTGTTTTAAACCTCAAAGGACAAGTAAATACAGTGGGGGTTAAGAGAAAAGATGTCCCACACACCCATGGCTTAATAGGGTGGCTGCCCATAATACCCAGGTGGAGGTCCAGGTGGAGGTCCATGGGAATGGGACCTAGCCTGGGCCATGGCAGCATTGTGAATTTGAAACTGCTCCACAATGTTTCTCTGCATATTGGTCATCTCAGCCATGGCTGACTGGATGCCATTACTTGCATTGGCCACGTTGCTGTTGAGGGTACGCAACTCCGCGAGGATGCCCTGTAGACTGGTATGGATGTTCACCATGTCGGCATGCCTTTGCTCACGCTCTGTAACGAGCTGGGCGTCATAAGAGTCCCTTTGTTGGGTCCATAATTGAAGCAGGGCACTCTGCCTCCCCTGGGAAATTGTGGGGCGGCGTAATGGCGTCCGCCGCACAATTACCCTGGCTCTTGGGCGTGCCCTGCCGCGTGGTGTCGTACCCTCAACAGCAACCGGCCTGCTTTGCAAATCCTCAGCAGCAGAGTGAACACTGGGGACTGTAGTGTCAGTCTCCCCATGTGCAAGCACAATGGATGGAGATTCACTCTGCTGCTGAGGATTGGCCAGAGAAACATTATGGAGCAGTTCCAAATTGGGACCCAGGGGGAGTTCATCCGACGTGCCCTGTACGGAGACATCATCATCTTCCTCCATGTCCTGGATCTCTTCCATGAGTGTGCGGGTCTGTAGGGACATATCAAAAAAAAAAGGCTAAGTTTGCGTCCCAATTTTGGATTTCAACAGTTTAACACATTCTTAAGCACTTGTTAGTATTTATGCTACTAAATTAACTTACCGAAAATCTCTGATCTGGGCTCCTATGCTGTACGGACCTGGTAGGCATAACCAAACTGGGGGGTGAGTTTACCCTTGCTGAGGGATCATGCTGGGCTGAAGAAGAGAAAAACAAACCACGTAAACACACACACATAACCTTTTTTAGGATAGGTAATCAAATATAGCTCTATTTGTAATATTATTCAACTCTAGAGCAATGGTGACCTTTGTTCAAACACACGCAAGTTTACATAGGTGCAATGGCTCTGACAAACTGCTAAGTGACCTCAGTTCTAAGTCATGAAGTGTACCCAGTCAGCATACAACTTTCAAGGCACATTTTTGGATTTAGCCTACCATTCGCTAGGTCCGGGGTACTCAAACAATTGTTTGAAACGCCCATTTAAAGGTATGTGGTGAGAGGTGAATGTCTGGCCATGGTGCTGACGCAGGGGGTGTCTAGTTAAAAATAAAGACACTGGTGGAGGGGCTGGAGATTTCAAAGTGCCAACTAATAAAGGCTGCTTGCCCTTGCTGGGCTGGATGGGCCAGAGCTGAGGGGACAGGGATTGGATGGCTAAAGGGGGGAGTTAACGTATTGATGGTGATGGGATGGATGGAGCCAATCTGTAACAAATGTATGGGGCTTATGTGGGGGGGGGCATGGGGGGACTGTGGCAGATGGGCCAGAGCAGGGGCAGCGGGACACGATTGTGGCCAGAGAAAATTAAAATAAGTTACTGTGTACCTTGCAATGCCACTTCCTGGGCAGTACTTCATATTGCAATGCTATGTTTCACGGAGCCATGACATTGGGCAGGAGACCAACCACTACATGGCCGATCAAGGGGGCAGCTCTGAGCACGTCAACACAGAAGTAACTGAGTGCAGGGCTGTCTGGGCAGGGGTCCTTGAATGTGGTGGCAAGGTCCGCATTGGGACCCCGGGCCGCCAGTTGAGTCTCGCTGCTCTAGGTCACATATGTTTGTGGGTGGCTAATTAAATTGTTAACTCAAACACAACTCACACAAGCAAAAGGCAACCCATACATAATGATGTGTGTTTTGTGATTGATTCAAAATATCTCACTTATCTTGCGAAACTTCATGACTTTAACAATACAATTGGACATTTGAACTTTGCCATAATGGCTGTGGGCCTAAATGTGTGATTCCCAGGGCCAAAAAGAGGACACAAACAGCCACAGTAGTGCGAGGCCAAGCAAGGCAAACCATAGGGGCATCCCGTTAGCTTGTTACTAGTGAACTGTCGATTATTTAGCAAACAGGCAAACATGCAGATTTAAGAGTACTCACCGTGGGTACGGGTCGGTGAGTCTGTGTCCCTTAGACCAGCATGTCCACCGACCGCGACCGGATGGAGAAGTCCAAGCACAATCTCCTCAGCAGGGGTAAACTCCAATTTAGATGGAAAGCCACCGCCAGTTTTCAGGCTGAAAAGAGAAAATCGTTTGGTACTCAGAAAAGGTGCATACAGTACATCCAAAACATTAGATTTAGCGTAAACATTTAGTTACCTGTAATTATGCCTTTTAATTTCTTTTTGCCGTACAGCATACTTCAGATCAGAGATTTTCTTCTGAATTTGGGACACATCTTTCCTCTCTTCCCCCGCTGCATTTACTTGTCGGAGGATGGTTTCAAACAATTCCATCTTGCGCTGCTTGGTGGTGTGTTTGGATTTGCTCCCATATAGCTCGTCATAGTATAATGTAAGGCCACTAGCCAATGCCATATTTTGGTCATGGGAGAATCTCCCACTCAACTGGCCGCGGCGCAATGTGCGGCCAGATGGTTGGCTTGGCTGCTCCTCCATGTGTGCAGACACATGTGGTGACATTATGGCCTGGGGCTGGGTAGGGGAATGGCCGGATTGGTGGCTTCCCAATGACTGGACTGGACTGGCCAAGGGACTGGGTGTTCTTGCGTGGCTGGCCACCGAACTTCCAGGTGTAGATGTGGTCATGGGGGCAATTCGGGGCCCTCTTGGGGGGCTAGGTTCCCGGCTGGTGCCAGGTCGTGGGCTCTGTTCCCGGCTGGTGCCAGGTCGGGGGCTTCTGGCCCTGGATTGGGTTCGTCAGGCCCTGTAGGGGCTTCTGGCCCTGGATTGTGTTCTTCTGGGCCTGTCGGGGCTTCTGGCCCTGGATTGGGATCTGCGGGCCATGTAGGGGCTTCTGGCCCTGGATTGTGTTCTTCTGGGCCTGTAGGGGCTTCTGGCCCTGGTTTGGGATCTGCGGGCCCTGTAGGGGCTTCTGGCCCTGGATTGGGATCTGCGGGCCTTGTAGGGGCTTCTGGCCCTGGTTTGGGATCTGCGGGCCCTGTAGGGGCTTCTGGCCCTGGATTGTGTTCTTCTGGGCCTGTCGGGGCTTCTGGCCCTGGATTGGGATCTGCGGGCCCTGTAGGGGCTTCTGGCCCTGGTTTGGGATCTGCGGGCCCTGTAGGGGCTTCTGGCCCTGGTTTGGGATCTGCGGCCTCTGGATGGGCTTCGGGGCCTGGATGGGGTTCGGGCCCTGGATGGGGTTCGGGCCCTGGCTGGGCTTCGTGCCCTGGATTGGGTTCTTCGCCCTCTGGCTGTGCTTCGGGCCCTGGATGGGGTTCGGGCCCTGGATGGGGTTCGGGCCCTGGCTGGGCTTCGTGCCCTGGATTGGGTTCTTCGCCCTCTGGCTGTGCTTCGGGCCCTGGATGGGGTTCGGGCCCTGGATGGGGTTCGGGCCCTGGCTGGGCTTCGTGCCCTGGATTGGGTTCTTCGCCCTCTGGCTGTGCTTCGGGCCCTGGATGGGGTTCGGGCCCTGCTGCGGGGCATGGGTTTCCGAACTGCCCTACTTGAAGGCATGGCCGGTGTGGGCTCACTGGTGCTGCCTGTTCTGGGGGCAGAGGTGGTGGGTGCTGCAGTTGCCAGCTTTTTGGCTGCAGGAGGGGCACGAGGCTTGGGGCCCCTTTTTTGGGTACCTGAGGGTCCAGGGTCCCTTGGTGGGGCCGAGGTGGGAGTCTTGGATCTCAGTTTTCGGCCAGCTTGCTGGGACCTTGTGGTGGGGCCCTCCGCGGTCTTGCTTGCCTGGGGTCGCTTGCTCATCGCCTTTTTTGGTGCCATCGTACACAAATGCTCAAAGAGAATGAGCTTTGGGTGCAGGGACCTTTAAATAATGAGCCCAGCGTGTGACGCCTATGCGCACGACTACGCGCTCGTACGAACGTACGTTCGAGCGGAACCAGGAAACCGCTGGGGTTTCACTTATCTGCTGCCTGGAAGAAGCCTAAAGATGGCGCCCACTATCTTCACCCGTCAACAGGAAGAGATCCTCATGCTGGTAAGTGGCTGCCTGTGCATTTTAATAGAATAGTCAATGATGGCCTAAATGTAAATGATGCGTTGGGAACTAGTTTGGGGTCTCTTAATGTTTAATCACTGGCTCCTCACACTTCATCCTCAAGGGCCGAGCCTGGCCACGTTTTCACCTGTCTATGCTGATGTCCTAATTCGGCCAATTGCTCCGGCTTAGCAACAGTTAATTAACCTGTGGAGTAGCGGGGCGAGCTGTCAAACCTGGCCTGTCTCGGACCTTGATGCGGATGTTTGAGGAACACTGTTTTCCTAAGCCATAAAAACACAACGGGAAGCCACACACGTGGTCCAAAAGCCTAAGCATTAGGCTACATCTTGGATGTTTAAACCATCCTAACATGCCATAGATGCAGGTGGCCTGAGTCTTGATGTTGGCTATTATCTGTATGTACATGGTGTGTGATACATATAACATAAGACCAGACTGTCAATCACAGTCAACGTCCTCTTTAAGGCACTCCCCAAAAATGGCGGCCATTCGAAATGTGTGTGTTAATGACATTAAATTCTCAACTTGTGATGCAACACATATGGGTCTGTGTGTAAAAGTAAAAGCTCTGTGTCCATTATGTTTTTCAGATCATGCTTCAGCGCCGGTATGACTTCGCGCCCAATGTGTGCGAGAAAAGGGACATCGCCCGGGAGATCATCGCCGAGATCCACCGTGTGACCAGCACCACCTTCACTCACACCCAGATAATGCAGCATTGGTCGGACCTGAAGCGTCTGCACATGCCCCGGGTGCGGAGGTTTTTTTGGATCCATTTCCCAAGTAAGTACAAAGCAATTGCATGGTATATGTTCCAAATGTCTAAGTTATGCCTTTATTTATAATGACTTTTCTTTGGTAGTGTTGGAAATGGATTTCAGAATTCGCCGCACCCGGAGACGTACAGGCCGACCAGTGCTGCATGACTCTGCATCTGTGAGTGAAGGTGGTGGATCTCCCGGGCGACGGACCTACCCCTCCTCTGTGGCCTCCTCAGACCAGCCCCTGGACCTTACCACAGAGGAGGGGCCAAGGCGCGTGGGCGTGGAGTCATACCTGGCCACGCATGGGGAAGGCTCTGGTATGTCACTCTTCATGTATAGGCACAAAGATATACATGGCAGGCCAAAAACTAAGTTATCCTTTATTATGTATTTGTAGAAGCTTCAGGAGCGGGTGAGATAGTGGAGGAGGAGGCAGCAGAGATGCTTGAAGTCGATCCTGGCGAAGGTGAGTGATGTCAGCCAGACTGGGAGCCAGATATGTTGGGGATAGTGACTCTCTACAAATACTAACCAAATGTCACATGTTTCTCCAGGGACTTCTTCACAGCAGAGCCAGGACCAAGGGCAGCCTGTTGGCCCCAACCAGCCATCTGTCGGCCACCAACTCCGTAAGTCTCCATGCCATTATTCATATTAATGTTTGGTTAGCTAATAACACACACATAACTAAAGGCGTAGCCAATGTGTAGTTCACACTTTAATGTGGGCACTTCGTTAGCTTAAAGAGGACCCTAACTAGTATTAAGAACCAAAGACTTAGCCATCACACTGTACCTACAGATTAGAAACATGGAAAAACACCCTTCACCCATCTAATGCATGTTATTAGACAGAACAAAACCAATATTGGGGAATATGGAATGCACAATATTTACAGGCAGCATGGGATACAGATTGAAAAAAGGAAGGTGCTGCCATGCATTGTGTGAGTGATGACCTTTCCCTTAACCCAGCTATGCTCTGGATTCCCAACGCACCACTGTAACCTACTCCCCTGTACTTTATCCAACTCTCCACTCCTCATTAAGTGTTATGCTTCAGAGTCCAGATGGCGGCGCTGTAATCCCAAAAAAACCCTAAATAACTTTGAGGTGGTGCAGAATCATTTGTGAATAGTTTTTGGTTTTTATTAAATAATGTTGAAGGTCCGGTTTAAGGAGTTTAAACACTTACCTGTGGGAAATGCATTAACTGTATCCCTTTGAAGGGAAAAACAAAATAATTATATATGTTTTACCGAGGCAAAAAAAAAAAAAAGGTTTAAAAAAAAAAACCAAAACAATAAAAAAAAATTTGGAATTTTATTCCAAACAAAACAAAGAAAATATTTTAAATAAATTATATTTTAAGCCTTCCTAAATGTGTCTTTTCTAATATGCACACACCCAAAAAATTACACAAACCAGAAACAACACACTTAGAAACATATAGACATATGTAAATTATGTGATTTTCTTACGTTTTATGGACCGAGAAATGAAGTGGGATGCAGCCGCTACGGGGTTTAGGTAAGTTTGAGGGACCGAGAAATGAAGTTGGATGCAAGCGCTAAAGGGTTTAGGTAAGTTTGAGGGACCGAGAAATGAAGTTGGATGCAAGCGCTAAGGGGTTTAGGTAAGTTTGAGGGACCGAGAAATGAAGTTGGATGCAAGCGCTAAGGGGTTTAGGTAAGTTTGAGGGACCGAGAAATGAAGTTGGATGCAAGCGCTAAAGGGTTTAGGTAAGTTTGAGGGACCGAGAAATGAAGTTGGATGCAAGCGCTAAGGGGTTTAGGTAAGTTTGAGGGACCGAGAAATGAAGTTGGATGCAAGCGCTAAAGGGTTTAGGTAAGTTTGAGGGACCGAGAAATGAAGTTGGATGCAAGCGCTAAGGGGTTTAGGTAAGTTTGAGGGACCGAGAAATGAAGTTGGATGCAAGCGCTAAAGGGTTTAGGTAAGTTTGAGGGACCGAGAAATGAAGTTGGATGCAAGCGCTAAGGGGTTTAGGTAAGTTTGAGGGACCGAGAAATGAAGTTGGATGCAAGCGCTAAGGGGTTTAGGTAAGTTTGAGGGACCGAGAAATGAAGTTGGATGCAAGCGCTAAAGGGTTTAGGTAAGTTTGAGGGACCGAGAAATGAAGTTGGATGCAAGCGCTAAGGGGTTTAGGTAAGTTTGAGGGACCGAGAAATGAAGTTGGATGCAAGCGCTAAAGGGTTTAGGTAAGTTTGAGGGACCGAGAAATGAAGTTGGATGCAAGCGCTAAGGGGTTTAGGTAAGTTTGAGGGACCGAGAAATGAAGTTGGATGCAAGCGCTAAAGGGTTTAGGTAAGTTTGAGGGACCGAGAAATGAAGTTGGATGCAAGCGCTAAGGGGTTTAGGTAAGTTTGAGGGACCGAGAAATGAAGTTGGATGCAAGCGCTAAGGGGTTTAGGTAAGTTTGAGGGACCGAGAAATGAAGTTGGATGCAAGCGCTAAAGGGTTTAGGTAAGTTTGAGGGACCGAGAAATGAAGTTGGATGCAAGCGCTAAGGGGTTTAGGTAAGTTTGAGGGACCGAGAAATGAAGTTGGATGCAGCCGCTAAAGGGTTTAGGTAAGTTTGAGGGACCGAGAAATGAAGTTGGATGCAAGCGCTAAGGGGTTTAGGTAAGTTTGAGGGACCGAGAAATGAAGTTGGATGCAAGCGCTAAGGGGTTTAGGTAAGTTTGAGGGACCGAGAAATGAAGTTGGATGCAAGCGCTAAAGGGTTTAGGTAAGTTTGAGGGACCGAGAAATGAAGTTGGATGCAAGCGCTAAAGGGTTTAGGTAAGTTTGAGGGACCGAGAAATGAAGTTGGATGCAAGCGCTAAGGGGTTTAGGTAAGTTTGAGGGACCGAGAAATGAAGTTGGATGCAAGCGCTAAAGGGTTTAGGTAAGTTTGAGGGACCGAGAAATGAAGTTGGATGCAGCCGCTAAAGGGTTTAGGTAAGTTTTAGGGACCGAGAAATGAAGTTGGATGCAAGCGCTAAGGGGTTTAGGTAAGTTTGAGGGACCGAGAAATGAAGTTGGATGCAAGCGCTAAGGGGTTTAGGTACGTTTGAGGGACCGAGAAATGAAGTTGGATGCAGCCGCTACGGGGTTTATGTAAGTTTCTGGTTGAGGGTGCGCATGCGCAAGATCTTATAAACATACGAACGCACGAATCTAAGAGGCCAAAAACCAATGAAAACCAGAGGCAAACGCAAGTAATTGGAAGAGCTTGACGATGGAAGCAGCCGAAAAAACAGGCTGCCGCCGCAACAGGTGAGCACATGAACGTGATTTTTACGATTGGCAACTGACTGAGGCAAGTTCGGGAGATATCATACGAACGGACGTATCTTTTAGGATAGAAACGTATTTGCTTATTGAATCACTCGCAAGTTCATACGAACGCACGAGCGGACGTAAAAAATAGGATGATCGTGAGCCAAATCCAAGCTGTTACATGTTTCTTTGAATCAACCCATATGAGTCTGAGGCTTTGCGCCAATTAAATGACCCGGCCACATATGTTAGACTTAATAGCAATCCCTTGGACAAATTCCAATTGGATCTCAGGGAAACTTTGGAGGATGGCTTAGCACTTGGGGTATTGAGTAGGGAAGAGGTGGATGCGTTGGTTGTGATTTCTCCCGTCGCCCCGGTCTTTCATCATCTCCCCAAAATCCACAAGCCAGATCGTCCCCCTCTTCGGAGGCCGATTGTGGCTGGGATTGGGGGGATGAATGAGAGACTGGGGCGATGGGTGGACTCCCACCTATTACCCTTGGTTCGTAGACTCCCGGGTTATTTGCAGGACTCACGTGATGTCATGTATCAGATACAACAATTACAATGGGAGGAGAACTTCGGATGGCTCACATGTGATGTTTCCTCTCTGTACTCTATAATACCGCACAATTTGGCCTTAGAAGCGTTACAATTTCACTTAGATAATTATTCGATGTATTCTTGGGAACTGAAGAATTTTCTGCTCCTGGCCGTCAATTACCTTCTCAAACATAATTATTTCTTATTTGGTAATGAGTACTATCTACAGCGCTGTGGAGCGTCGATGGGGGCCCCTTTCTCTCCCTCTCTCGCCAACCTTTACATGGGTTGGTGGGAGAGGGAGAGTATTTATGGCCACAATAATCCTTTTCTGGATAATATCCAGCTGTATGGCAGATATATTGACCTTATCTTTATATGGAAAGGAGGGGAGGATTCAATTAAACCATTTGTGGACTACTTGAATAATAATTCCTTAAACTTAAGGTTCACATTTGAATATAATCCCTGCACTATTTCTTTTTTGGATCTAACTATAGGGGTAAATAAAGAGACTGGCACACTGTATACTAAAACTTATAGAAAGGACACGGCAGGCAACATGACATTACGGGCTGACAGTTGTCACCCACCCCACACAATTAGAGCCATTCCCCTTGGGGAGATGGTGAGGGCACGTAGGAATTGTTCAGAGCAGGTGGCTTTTGATACGGAGCTAGATGTCATCTCAGAAAGACTTCGTAATCGGGGGTACCCTCCAAATGTCTTGGAAAGGGCAAAAAAATCTAGCCAGTGCTAGAGATAGGAAACATATGTTGGATAAGTCTATGTATGGTAACGGGAATGATCATGGAAAATCAACAGAGAATAGATATAGGGATAGGGCCCATAAGAAGAATGATAAGATTACCCTAGTCACCACATATAGTGAGGAATTTAATAAAATAAAACATATTATTAATAAGCATCTCCCTATACTGAATTGTGACCCGCAACTTAAAGAGGTTCTGAAGAACGGGGTGAGAATTGTTAGTAGAAAATGTCCCACATTGGGCCAGAAATGATCACCTAGCCTCTTTAGTGGTAATAATACTTTGTCCTCAACTTGGTTATCTCAGAAGGGTTTTTTCAAATGTGCTAATGGAAGATGTGGAATATGCCAATATGCCCAGACTGGCTCCAGCTTTAGGTCCACTTATACGAAAGAAATGTTTCAAATTAACAGTTTTATCAACTGTAATACATGCAATGTCATATACCTGATAACATGTGAGTCCTGTGATATCCAATATGTGGGGTGCACCACCAGAGCCATGAAAAAGAGAGTATCAGAACATATCACCGCATCATCAGTGGAGCGTCCTAATGCGTCGTCCAATGTAGGACGGCATTTTAGGAACCAACATGCGGGTGATCTTTCTAGCTTTAGATGCATGGCGATAGAAAGGGTACGTCTTGGTCCCAGGGGAGGGAACCTTACGGATAAATTACTTCAACGTGAGGTCTTTTGGATTTTTAAACTGGGAACCCGTGCCCCTATAGGATTGAATTATAGGTGGGATGTAGATTTATACTTAAGATGATGTTTATTTTCCGTGTCTCTTTTTGATACCATAAATAGAATAGTACTGGGGGGTAGATCCTAGAGAAATTAAATAACAATATATAATATTATAAAAAAACAATAAAAAAATAAAAAATAACGATCAGACACTGAATAAACTTCTCTATAGAGATTTTTCTGCCAACTTATATCTATATCCAAACTAATTCAGCTACCGTATCGTTATTCTGTTTATCCTGTCCTTCTATACACCTCTATTTTTGTTTATGTTCTATGTACAATCATGTACTTCATGCTTTCTTCTTTATGTTCCTCTTATAAGTATAATGTTTGTATAGTACATCTGTAACTTGAAGTTTGGAAATATAGGCATCTATCGTAAATGGTTATGACAAGCTCCGGTATTGTATAATCTGTGTATTAAATTGGGTAGGGATCTGTCATCTGTGGACGGGAGTTTGATTATTTTTATTTAATTTTTGCTAGTTGTACATACCCTATTTGGACTAATTCTGTGATTATGTTTATGTGTATGACCTCTAGTTTAAAATATAAGCTTCCTAATTTATGAGTGATGCGCATATACATAATTGTTTAATAATTTGATGTGTAGCAATAAGCTTTTTTTTTATAACATACATTCAATATTATTTATGAGGCCTTAACATCCGCATCTTCCATTTAAAACGAATGTTGTGTAAAAAGGCTCCTCTATTTAACAATTGATGAAGGAGCAACGTTGTATTCCTTTGGATCACTGTCAGTGGCTTTATTGTTGCGGCTTTATGTTGCAATTTCTTCTGGCAGAATATATTGTTACTACATTGTATCGTTTCATTCTGCCAGTAATGGCCGCTATCATGATGACAACCGCTGCCAGGGGTCTGACGAAATGCTCTCTTGGCCTATCAGGATGGTTTACGTCATTTCCCCCTCGTTTTCATTGATCTCTCCGTTGCATAGCACAGGTGTATGCCGGCGCGCGTTTCTGTGATTGCTCAATGAAACGGATGGGGATGCTTGAAACGAGGTTAGTGATTGTGTCACTCCCTTCCACAGATGGCTTTAATCATGTTATTATTTGATTGTGTATTTAAATGTATGTCCCGGAACCCGTCCTTTGTCATGATTAAGGGTGTAAACCCGAAACGCGTAGACGTGTGAGGACACCCTATGTTTGCTGCTCTTACTTGTACCACTGTAACGGACTTTTAACCAGGTTGGAATAAATGGATTTTTAATCTACTTCTCTACTATGTGGCTGGCTTCTTTATGGCCTTTGGACATTACCAAATTAAGAGGTGAGCACTCTAGCCCTGCCTGAGTAGGAAGTCATATCTCCCGTTTCTGAGCTGGCATCCCTGTTCCTAATCTTATCAAAATGCCTTTGATTAGGGAATTCCAAGCGCGGCTTGGATTCCTCATAAAACTCCCCTTGTTGATGAGGAGCAACCTCCGGAGGAGAAATAGCCAGAACCTCAAACATCTGAGCAAGGACGTTAGGAGTATCCAAAGAACTCCCTGACCCCTTCTCAGAGTCTGCGCCAACAAATTGCTGGTCGTCTGAATAATCCGATTCGTCAAATAGCTCCCCTTCCTCCAGAGGGGAGTAATCTGACCAATCCAGGCGATCCTCATCGTCATATTCAAATGTCGGTGGGACCGGTGACAAATGCTTTCTCTTAGCTGGAGCCTTCTTGGAAACCGCAGAAGAAATACATTTTTCAATATTAGTCAATCTAGCACACACATCAGATTGCGACTGCCCACCCGTGACAACGTCACACGGGACACGGGCCAAGACGGGGTGGGAAGGGGATGGCACCGGCGGTGCTGACCCAGACGCCTGGGGTTCTGACTGCCGTGTAATAGTCTGCTGTGCACATGGTATACATAGAAATACGTCATCCCCTGTTAGGGATACCCCACAGCCCATGCACTTCCGGGATTGCCCCGAGGGGAGCCCGGTATCTGGGGATGCCTCCATACGGTGAACTTATATGTAGTCGCAATGACCGAGGGAATTACGCTAGTAAGCAACCCGGGATGCCCTTATAATTGTCCCAAGTGGGAGGATTTTAACATGGAATTTAACCCAGGGACCCAAGGACCGGAAGAAGACCCCTTAAAACCTAAGGCGTTCTACCTGAAAGACTGCCGGATATAAAGGGTTACATATAAGTAAAATATATATATATATATATATATATATATATATATATATATATATAAATATAGGGGGCCCAAAGGGCCACTCACTGTGCCTTCCTGCGTGAGGTAAATGGCGTCCACCACACACACAGCTCACAGAGGCAGAGAGGATCCTGTGGGCGTGGCCAGCGCGGAGCGCGCAATATGCGTAGCTCCGCCCCCTTACAGAGTGGAAAGCGGCCTCCGCAGTGGGTCTGCCTAACAGGGGCGGGCCGTGGTGTCCCGCTCAACAGCCCGGCCCCGCCCCTAATGGCAAAATGTGTGAGGTAAATTACCTCAGAAAAACACTATAGCGCACACATATACCGGCGCCATGGCAAGAACAGCAGCCGCGTAACCACAAAGACCCCAGGGATGTAATGGGTGCGGGCCGTGGCGACGCGCAATCGCCCGGCCCCGCCCACTGTGGCCAGCGCGTGAGGGGAGATCTCCCCTCACAAGATTAAGGGAACCGCCAGCGCAAATAACCGCGCCGCGGTCATTGCGGTAGTCACCGCAACAAAAAACAGTAAAGCCAGGGGGACAAGCCAGCGCCAACAGCCGGCCCCACCCCCCAACTACAACTTCTGAGGAGAAAAGTTCTCCTCAGCTCTGGCGCCAGTAGCAGCAAGCGCCACTGTTAAAGTGAAACAATGCACAATAAATAAATCCTAACTCTGAGGTAAAAAAGGTGGCCCCCGACATTTTATCCCCACCACCACAGGAGAAGGGCATCAGGAAAGGGGGGCCAAGGGACAGGGCATCCCAAACTGGGGTCACCAGCCCGGATAACCGCCTACCCTCTGGTACAGGGTCTCGCGGTGGAGCATGGCTCCAGAGCACTAAAAGTGCCATTCTACCCTCACCCGGGATACAGCCTAGACTGGGAGGCATGTGTATTGGGACTTATAAAAAACATAACCGGGTGGAAATAGAGAGAAAAGCGGGCCGGGAGTTACCCCGGCTACTAGAGATGAGCGAACTTTTTAAAAGTTCGATTCGGCCGATTTGGTGACAGCGGAGCCGGCCGGCGGGCCGGTAAAGCCGGCCGGCGGGCCGGTAAAGCCGGCCGGCCCGCTCCCACCATGCCGGCATTTAAAAAAAAAAAAAAAAAAAAAAAAAAACATTTTTGCCGGCATGGTGGGAGCGGGCCGGCCGGTTCCGCGCTGACAGCGTAAAGCCGGCCGGCCCGCTCCCACCATGCCGGCATTTAAAAAACAAAACAAAAAAAAAAAAGCATTTTTGCCGGCATGGTGGGAGCGGGCCGGCCGGTTCCGCGCTGACAGCGGAACCGGCCGGCCCACTCTCACCATGCCGGCATTTAAAAAAAAAGCAAACACTTACCTGCAGGTCCGGAGCGTGGAGGCCGGCGCCGCTCTCAGCTGTCATCTGAGGGCGCGTCATCAGAGGGCGCCTCTGATGACGCGCCCTCAGATGACAGCTGAGAGCGGCGCCGGCCTCCACGCTCCGGACCTGCAGGTAAGTGTTTGCTTTTTTTTTAAATGCCGGCATGGTGGGAGTGGGCCGGCCGGTTCCGCTGTCAGCGCGGAATTTCAGGAAAAATTCGATCGGCACGAACCACAAAATATTCGGGTTCGTGCCGAATCGAATATTTCCTGAAATTCGGAGCGAATTCCGGTTCGTCCGAACCGGTTCGCTCATCTCTACCGGCTACCTGAAATCCCCCTGTGCAAGGAGGAGCCATCATCTTCTGACTTGCTCGCCGTCTGCAGAGATGGAAAACTGGGTAATGAGTGGGAGGTCCCAGGTATTTATGGACTGGGAGGGGCTTTCTTTCTTCCAATCATCTCTGCAGATCGCCCTCTTCAGACCATACTACCCACATGTAATGATTATATTGAAGCGGGGTGTGTGACATACCTAGAATAAAAGGGTCTTTTTACTGTAGTTACTTATTGTACCAAAATGCACAGAACTGTCTCATTTTGGATAAAGTAGACCTGACTGAAATGTGTTTTCATTGTGTCCACAGTATGCAGAATTCATTCAAGCATAATACTATATATGTTTGCAGAGTCATTTCTTCATTCTCAGCCTGCTGATTGCCCCAACCCTTTGTTTGAATTTGAAGGAGCTTGCTTGGGTCTGGCTGATCACATGCTGATTTTGTATCTTTTTATTGGAGCCTGCCACACGGGGCTGCCATATGAAGACTCCACTGGAGAGAAAGAAGAAGATAAAAGAGATAACCGGCAGCTCAAAATAGGGGGTTCCAGTGACACCACTTACTTACTTTTATTCAGTTGTCTTCCTCATTGTTTGGTGTACGAAGAGAGGGAATAAGGCTAAATCACCAAAAAAAAAAAAACACTCCCCTTCCGGCTTTATAACAAAAATTTTCTTGAGTTTATATTAAAGTTTTAGGAACTAAATGCTCAATTATTTAGCCATTATCTCGGGCTTTGTGTTTCACTATTCTAAACTACAATCTGTTTTCAAAAAGACCCTATCGTTCTTAAGTTATTTTTAAAAGTATTAGAGCATTGGAGATTCATAGAACAAAAATTAAGAGAAACAGTGGGTGTGGCAACAGCGATGTGATGTAAGCACACTGCGATGAGTATGAGAGGATAGAGGAGGGCAGGGTTTCAGAGCTGCAGAAAGAGGCAGCCAATCTGGACGTCTGGATAGGGAGTGGGTAGTGTTTCCATACACGGTCACCTGAAGGTTGATTGATGGACCAGGTCAGCAGGGTGGGGACTGAAAGCTGATTGAGGAAGTGATATTCCTCAGGAAACAGACCGAGAAGGAAGCAGCGCATTGGAGTCACTTAATGAAAAGTAAGCTACTGATATTCATTTTTTAACTTTTGGCTTGCCAATCTCTTTAATGTGACAGAAGTCTTGTGTACTTCTTACAATATAAATCATGTTAAATTCTTCAGGTATAGCCAAGGTTTATCCTATTGTATCAGGCTACCTCTGGAACTGTCCTACATTGTTTTCCTTTCTTAAATTGGAGATGAAAAAGGCCAGAAATTGAGGTTTGATGTTTTTAAATAAGGCATATCATCCTCAAGCATAGGGGTGTGGTCTGGGCGCTGTGATGCACTCATGTTGTGTGCTTAGAATCAGCATAATGGGCGGCACAATGATATATTGCAGTACCCCAGCCATTGCAGCTGATAAAAAAAAGAAAATAAATGGCATGTTCCACCTCCCGAAACTACCAGCCGACACACCAGACATATGGGCTGATATCCTTATGACTTGGAGGAAAAAAATGGCGGGCCTCCGACCATGTCAAGGCACCAGCCTCTAGGCCCTTCAGCACGGTCTGGCGCTCCCCCAGGGGTGAACACCGAGACTGTGCTGATAAGCACCAAGCCTTTTTTTTTGCACCCCCCTATGCTTTGGGGTTATGGGTAATGGGACAAGGGGCTAACACAAGTTACCTACCCTGGCTGCAGGTAACTTGGTTAGCCCCTTCTCAGTTGACATACTTACCTCCACCATCTTTATTGAATGCTGGACAGTGTCTTGTCACTGCTCCGGTGCCTTGGTGTCGCTCATCGCCTCCACTCCTGCCAATAGGAGGGGTCAAAATAGATGCGCTGTAGTCAAGGTGGGTGGAAGGGGAACGAGCCCCACCTTCCCCTCAGGTTGGCACTGTTCCAGGCTTTGGGGTATTGATAGCTCAGGGGGTGGCTTTCCAGGGAATCTCCCCAGCGTAAAATCTTCCTGTGAAGCCATGCCGGTGACTATACGGCTACTATGGCAAGTGGAGCAGCTCCTCTTGGTTTGTTCCAGGCACAATGAGCCAACAGCAAGATACAATGTTTCATGTACTTTTGGGCCACAATTCTTATTTTTCATTCCCCCTGGTAAATTATGCAATATGTATTTCTATTAGATTTTGAAATTGTTTTAAAAACTATATTCTCAGATTTGGCAATTTTTAAGAGGGATTCTTATGCAGCTGTAATGATGGAAAAGTAAGAGTAGAAAAAAAGGAGTGTGCTGCTTCCATGGAGTGATATACAAGTTGGCAATGTAAAATATGACTGTTGGCACTAGTTGCTAATATTTACCAGGTTACATTGTTTTAATTATTTCTGAACACTGCCTTTTAGAAAGTAGTAGTAGGAGTAGTTTATTTACCACAGTATGTGAGGATCATTTACTATGCCATTTAGCTGGAAGGAACATTTTGCTATCTCTCCCTGAATTGAGGCATTATCAGTAAGAGACTACACTCACAATCCCCTACTATCTAACTGCAGCTCCAGAGACTGTATGTAATGTTTATACATCTGTATTAGCAGCCAACTGCATCTGCTTGTGATTAAACAGCCTTTGTCCATGTGACATTTCAAGGGGCAGTTGTGGCCTAGAGGTAAGGGAGAGGACTTGTGACCGGAGGCTGGTGGGTTTGGGTTCTCAGTCCTGGGACACAACTAAAGTGCTCTTGAGCATGCACACAACCCTCCCAACTGCTTTCCGGGCACTGTAATTAGGGCAGCCTACCGCTCTGTTGTCATGAGTAAGGACGAGTAGTCTGAAACGCGTAGACAGAAGTTATATTTTTTTTCCCTATTTTTATGAGACTATCTGCATTGCTGTATGCATTTTACTACTTCTGAATAAAGGATTTAAATGTCACTATTTCACTCTGGCCAGCTATTGTATCCAGTTTCAGCCCACCACTCTGGCCATCTGTACACCCACTGATGTGTGGATTTGACTTTAACTTATGCACACACCTTTATTCTGATTGTATATATATTTATGTTTGACTTCCCACTTTTACCACATTCCTACAACAGTTAATAAAACCACATCACTTTGATCTCCGTTATTAATCAGTATTAACAGCCGATTAAGTTCTACATAGACTTAGACATAGGTACATGTAATGGAGGCAAGACATGTAGCACTACTGACACTCCACCAGCACTTCACACACAGTAAAACTGCTAGGATTTTGTATTACTTAAAATAGACAGCACATAACACCTCGAAAGCCTGGGGATGGGTAACTGCTACTCACCTCTTTCAGCATTGTTTGTTGCCCTCACAGCCACATTTGCACATCCTTGATGCTTGATTAACTCAGTTGGGTAACAGTCACATTGCTAGATAATAACACAGAACTATTGATTAGGAGAGCAGGGATTGTGTAGTACCTTCCATTCTAGTAGCAACTTTTCAGTTAGCAGCAGCCTCCTAACATTAGGTGCCAGCAGTCTGTAATAAGGGCAGTACGTCACACATACAGTAAGTTAAAATGGTGACCCTACCACAATTGTGTACTGGCAGCTTCAGAGGGACTCTTCTGGTCAGTCCTCACAATCAGCTAGTTCTTGTTCTTGTCTTCTCACATTAAACAGGGGTTGCATGCCACGGCTTTAGCCTCTGTTCCCAAATGGGTCCCAGAACATCAAAGGACTTTACTGTATGCCACCTCCAGAGGCAGGTAGCAGGGTTAAAGGCTACAATTTCACTGCTAATGAGGCTAAACAGGTGCTTTCTAATTAGTGTTGTAAGCTAGTGAGATCAGCTACCTGTATATGGCAGCCCACTGATTTTTACCAGGGCAATGCCTATGTGAGAATAACATTATTTACGTATGTAAACTAAGTTGTAAACCTTTTCTGAAATGCCTACGTACATCAGCAAAATCCTGAATCGCCAGCTGTACAAAAGCCAAGGCCACCCGCCAGCCAGAACCTGGAAGCACAGCTCCCAGATTCACAAATCCGTCCATCCAGTCGGCAGCATGAGTGCTTTTCTATTCTTATACTCATGTGTAAGTGGTTTAGGAAATGTATGTTTTTTGTATATGCCTGTGTGTTGTGGTAGAAGAGTTCTTCAGACTATGCTAAATCACTGTATCATGTATACTTTTGCTTATAAATCACAATTTAATATCTGCCACTGTTAAACCGGACCTTCACCATGATTTAATGAAAAGCCCAAACTCTTAAAAAACAATTCCTCAGCATCTAAAATTAATATATTTTACATGTTTAGTCACTAAATTATTATACTTTCCCCCACTGGGCTGCAACTCTGTTCAGGGAATTTAGGATACGGGCGCCGCCATCTTGACTCAGAAGCATCACACTTACTGAGGAGAGGAGAGTGGGATAAGGTACAGGGGGGCGGGTTATAGCTGTGCTTTGCTCAGACAGAGCAGAGCTGGGGTCAGGGAAAGGTCAGCAGTCCCAGAATGCAGAGCAGCACAGTCACTTCCTGTTTGCAGGCACTTCCTGTTTGCAGGCTGCCTGCAAAAATGGCAGCTTCCATAAGCCGCCATCTTGGATGTTTAAAGGCTTATAAAATGCAGTAGATGCAGGTAGGAAGATTTTTAATGTGAGCAATCTGTATGTACAGGGTGTGGGAAACATATAAGATAGACTCTTATTTAGAGTGAAGGTCCGCTTTAACAAAAGCTACATAAGAAAGTAATACCCCTCTAGGTTAGCCTTACTTGTTATTGTGTCTACTCTACCCCAACTCTTCTTTTACTTGTAAGACTTCATTATTACAATGATAATAAGGTTCTCTGCACATTTTTTCTCTGTGATCCTTACATTATCCATTATTTTGTATTTATTGTTTTAAAAAAATGTGCGTCCAATACATTTCAATTTGTTGGAGCTTCCATTTAGATTTTTTTCTGGGAGCTGTTTGACCGCAATACTTTGGGGAAATGTGTGGTAAACTCTTAATAAATGAGAAATTATTGGATTGGGAGGACCTGGGACATCGTAGTGGTGCAGGAGGACTGAGGATACTGCGTGATGATGGAGGTACAGGAGGTTTGCATCCAGCACTTCTTGATTGCCTTGTCTTTCTCCGTGGGGGAACCTTTTATGAACTGGAATCCCCAGTTCCAACCTATATCAATCATTTTTCATTTATTAAGAGTTTTTATGGAAATTTGGAGTAGAGCAGGCACAATACACAGTAGGGGTAAGCCTAGAAGTGTATTTAATATTCTGTGTATAATTAAAAATACCCATAATGTTTTAGCAAAAAAAACACCCATGATGTTTTAGCAGACCCTCAAAAACATACTAAACATAAAGTATTGAAGGTGGCTGCTCTGTTGTTCAGAAGTGTTTAAAATGTATAAAACAAATTCATCTAATGCAGAGATGTACAAACTGTGGCCCAAGGGCCACATGCTGCCCCCAGTGTCACCAGTTGCAGCTCCTGGCACCCCACTCCTATGTTTCATAATATTTGCAAAGCTGGGTTTGCCTTGCCTGCAGTGCACGTGGCTGACCACTAGATTCCTGAAACAGGGCCCACCTCAGCTATTCCTCTTTTCCTCTCACCTTTACTTCTACTTACCTCTTCCTGCCTCACCTCTGCCCATCTTATCTCTGTTGACTTCTTGTTTTCTTTCCCCACCTCACCTCTGCTTAGCTTTTCACATCTCATATCACCTGTCACACCACTGACCACTTCTCCTCGGCTCACCACACCGTTGTCTACCTCTATCTACCTCTTCCCACCTCACCTATGCTTGCGTCATCTCTTCTAACCTATTCCTGCTTCACTTTTACACATACTCTTTTTGCCTCATCTCTTCCCAGCTCACCCTTTTCCAGTTCATTCCTGCCCAGTTCTTCCTGCCTCATCTCTGCTCGTCTCTCCTAACCTCTGCTAACGTCCTCTTACCTCACCTTTCCCCATCTCACACCTGCCTACCTCTACTCACCTCTTTCTGCTTCACCTCTACCCACATCTGCTCAGCTCCACCTACCTCTTTCTGCTTCACCTCTACTCACCTCTTTCTGCTTCATCTCTTACCACTTCTGCTCACCTCACCTTGCACACGTCTTCATTCTGCCTCACCTGTGAATATATATCAATTAGATATAATGCTTTAATCTTGCAGCTTTCTCTGCTTCCATTTTATTGCGGCCCCTTAAGGTAAAATATTAAGTCAATGCGGCCCCTGGACCAAAAAAGGTTGTGCACCCCTGATCTAATGCAATAACTAAGAGAAGTATAACATAGTTATTATATTCTTGTGTAAATAATGGCAGTTTAACCTATTCCTGCTTGCCATAAGGCAATTTCTGCACCTACCATGTTTTTATATAGCACCACACCACAAATCTGCCCCCTCAAAACAGTGCAGAGGGTCCATTTCCAATGTCACAAAAAAAGCGCTTTGTTGTCTTTATACTGCACAGGATTTATCTGATGTCATATTGCAGAAGTTGGCAACATACAGGATTTCACAATCCACTCCCCACAAACACACTATCTAACCTAAGATAACCTATTACCATTTCCCATTACTGATAAGAAAGTCAAATATCCAGGAAGGCACCACAGACTAACATTCAAGGGCGATAAAAACTAATGGCTGCACATGTGGGTGGAGGTCGTGATGGTAGTCAGTGGTTTATTAGGTGATATTCTGTGGCAATAAAGTACACAGCAGTATATTGTGGATGGTACAACCTTTCCCACAACCCCAGTCATTACAGTATCAGCCCACATTTAAACGTTCATACGGGAAGTGTGTGCTTTTTGAGTTTTTAAAGTAGGTTGAAAAAAAAAATAAGAAGGTAAAGCAATTACATAATACGTGTCTAATTCATTGTAGACATTAAAACAGCCCTTTTTAAATAGAAATTGCGGTTATGGGATTAAAAAGCAAAACAATTGTTACTCAGTGTAGAAAGTCATCATGCAAACATTGCTATACCCAGGGCCGGTTATGGGTAAAGTCCTAGATTGCCTGCAGGAAGCCCATATGTGCTATGTGCATTCTTCTTTCAGCAACATTAAATTAAGTAACACCTCCCTATCTAGCAACATTTAATTAATTATAATTACTATCACTGTAGGTCTATTCCACTAGCCACCCTCAACCAGGAACTATAGCCTCGATTCAGAGAGACACAAAAAAACTTCAGATTTCGCGCCGTCGTTGTATCATTTTCAAAAGTTCCCGCTCTCGTATGAATGTGCGAGCGATTCCAAGCATGCTTCGTAAACCTTCCGTAAAGCATCCGTCCGCTCGTATGCCAGAGTACGCGTACGAGGATGTCATTTTCAATCGAGACTTTTCAGATTCATTTTCTCAGCTAACAACGTAGCCTTTCGATTTTGCCCTTTTTCCATCGTATCCTCACACGAATCCTTTCCGCTTCCCGATGCATCCAGCTTCACTTTTTCCCCAAATCTTCGACCAGACGGAAGTGTTACGATCTTGAGCCTGCGCACTACAAACTTATCTCATTAAAGTGCTTGCATCTCTTTCACTCACATCACGTAGAATACCCCAAAAAACACCCTAACCACTTTGCGCTATCCTGCCTCTTCCCTTTTGAGCCCTTAAAGCTCGCCCTAACCACTTTGCGCTAGCCTGCCTCTTCCCTTTTGAGCCCTTAAAGCTCACCCTAACCACTTTGCGCTATCCTGCCTCTTCCCTTTTGAGCCCTTAAAGCTCACCCTAACCACTTTGCGCTAGCCTGCCTCTTCCCTTTTGAGCCCTTAAAGCTCACCCTAACCACTTTGCGCTAGCCTGCCTCTTCCCTTTTGAGCCCTTAAAGCTCACCCTAACCACTTTGCACTATCCTGCCTCTTCCCTTTTGAGCCCTTAAAGCACACCCTATCCACTTAGCGCTTAGATTCTTCTTCCATTTTAGCAGCCTAAAACTTACCCAAATCCCTTAGCGCTTAGATTCTTCTTCCATTTTAGGTCCCTAAAACTTACCCAAATCCCTTAGCGCTTAGATTCTTCTTCCATTTTAGGTCCCTAAAACTTACCCAAATCCCTTAGCGCTTAGATTCTTCTTCCATTTTAGCAGCCTAAAACTTACCCAAATCCCTTAGCGCTTAGATTCTTCTTCCATTTTAGGTCCCTAAAACTTACTCAAATCCCTTAGCGCTTAGATTCTTCTTCCATTTTAGGTCCCTAAAACTTACCCAAATCCCTTAGCGCTTAGATTCTTCTTCCATTTTAGGTCCCTAAAACTTACCCAAATCCCTTAGCGCTTAGATTCTTCTTCCATTTTAGCAGCCTAAAACTTACCCAAATCCCTTAGCGCTTAGATTCTTCTTCCATTTTAGGTCCCTAAAACTTACTCAAATCCCTTAGCGCTTAGATTCTTCTTCCATTTTAGGTCCCTAAAACTTACCCAAATCACTTAGCGCTTAGGTTCTTCTTCCATTTTAGGTCCCTAAAACTTACCCAAATCACTTAGCGCTTAGGTTCTTCTTCCATTTTAGGTCCTTAAAACTTACCCAAATCACTTAGCGCTTAGGTTCTTCTTCCATTTTAGGTCCCTAAAACTTACCCAAATCACTTAGCGCTTAGGTTCTTCTTCCATTTTAGGTCCCTAAACTTACCCAAATCACTTAGCGCTTAGGTTCTTCTTCCATTTTAGGTCCCTAAAACTTACCCAAATCCCTTAGCGCTTAGGTTCTTCTTCCATTTTAGGTCCCTAAAACTTACCCAAATCACTTAGCGCTTAGGTTCTTCTTCCATTTTAGCCCCCTAAAACTTACCCAAATCACTTCATGGACATCTCAATCTTGACCTCCAAATATGTTTTGGCCCCTTTCTTTTTTGGAAATGTATGTGTGGCCAGAAATGACACTGAAACGTTGGTTTCTGTAAAACTTTTTTACTGTAAAATATTTTTTTTTTGTTTTGTTTTTAAAATGGTATTTTTTACATTTTTAGCCCTTGGCTATTAAAATTTGGAAACTTTTTAAAAAATATATAAAAGCATGGGTCAGCAGACCAGGGCCAGGACCCAGGACTTTAATCCTCTTCCTCTTCTTCTGTTGTCCCCAACGAGTCAACCATCACCTTCATATCGGCCACCAACGCAAGGACCCTCCTATTAATTTCTAAAATTTGTTGGCGTGTGGTCCCTGTAACAAATGGAGAAAAAAACATTAGATTCATACCAATACATGTTTGCCACCTGTGGATTGAATGTTTTGAAGTTACACAAATAAATCAAGGCTACATATGTAATTCTGGCAAGTCATTAAGCTAAGGAAGTGGCCACAGGTCACTCTTAAATTGCCATTGGCTAGGGCTTGATGTATCTGTGTGTTGATGTCAAGTACCACATAAATGCTAATAATGCCATGACTACTTACTTGGTTGGTGGCCGCGAGCTGGCTCGTTGGGGACAACACGCTGAGGTCCTGGGTCCTGGCTCTGCTGTGAAGAAGTGCCTGTAGAAACATGGGAAATATGTTCAGTTTTATGGTCAAATTCCTCAGTTACAAAATGTCTTTGGCAAAGTCTGGTTCACATCACTCACCTTCTCCAGCTTCTGCTTGGAGCACATCTGCTGCCTCCTCTTCCACTTCCTCACCCGCTCCAGAAGCATCTAGATAAACAGATGAAAGGAATCAGTTGGGTAGGAGATAGCATGTATATGTGTGTGCGTATACATGAAGAGGGACATACCAGAGGCTCCCGCATGCGTGGCAGGGTACGACTCCCTGCCCACGCTGTGCCGCCCCTCCTCTGTGGTAAGGTCCAGGGGCTGGTCTGAGGAGGCCACAGAGGAGGGATCGGCCCGTCGCCCTGGAGATCCACCACCTTCACTCCCAGCTGCAGAATCATGCAGCACTGGTCGGCCTGTGCGCCTCCGGGTGCGGCGAATACGGTAATCCATTTCCAACACTACCAAAGAAAAGGCATTATAAATAAAAGGCCTAACTTCTGTCGTAGTTACATCTTGCATGCAGCGCTATGTACTTACTTGGGAAATGGATCCCGAAAAACCTCCGCACCCGGGGCATGTGCAGTCGCTTCAGGTCCGACCAATGCTGCATTATCTGTGTGTGGGTGAAGGTGGTGTCGGTCTGATGTTGGATCTCCGAAATGATCTCCAGGGCAACGTTTCGTTTCTCAAACAAGTTGGGCAGGTAGTCGTACCTGCGCTCCAGCATGGTCTACAAAACAAAAATCAAACATAGCAAGAAATCAGCCTATCAACAAGTGGCAACAATACATTATTTGGTTCGATCACATGAACACATACACACACACACACTTCTAGGCAAAGTTAACTTTTAAATCTGCCAGCACTGTTGTTTGGCACGTGTGTGGCATGCGCTTGGGTGTGCATGTAGTTGAACCAAATTTAAAAACAATCTATTACTTCGTGCGCATCTTTAACATGTAGAGCATCATTTAGAAAGCCAAGCAAAGTCCTTAAAAGACACTTACGAGCATGATGATCTCTTCTTGTTGGCGGGTGAAGATAGTGGGCGCCATCTTTCTTCTTCTTCTCGGCAGCAGATAAGCACTGCCCCAGCGGTTTCCGGGTTTCGCACGGCCGTGCGCGTAAGCGGACGCGTAGGCGTCACACGCCGGATACCTTATTTAAAGGGCCCTGCACACACAGCTTATTCTCTTTGAGAGTCCACCCAAAATGGCACCGAAAAAAGCTACTGGCCAGAAGAAGCAGACCAAGCGGGCTGAGCAGGCCGAGGGACCGAGAACACGCTCCCAAGAGCCCAAAGCCAGGCTAAGGCCTACCACCAAGGCCGCGGCAAAAAAGGAGGTTGCAGCAGCCCAACCAAAGAGCAAGCAAACCAAGGCTGGGCAAGCTCATGCCCCACAGATGGGTAAGAGGGGACGAAGCCCCACCCCACCCTGCCCCACATCCCCCCCACCACGTGGCACCAAGGCCATAGCCAAAGGCCCCAAACACAGGGCCCGAAGCCGCAGCAGGGGCCCAAGGCGCAGCAGGGGCCGAAGCAGGTCCAGGTCCAGAAGCCGCAGCAGGGGCCCAAGGCGCAGCAGGGGCCGAACAAGGTCCAGGTCCAGAAGCCGCAGAAGGGGCCCAAGGCGCAGCAGGGGCCGAAGCAGGTCCAGGTCCAGAAGCCGCAGCAGGGGCCCAAGGCGCAGCAGGGGCCGAACCAGGTCCAGGTCCAGAAGCCGCAGCAGGGGCCCAAGGCGCAGCAGGGGCTGAAGCAGGTCCAGGTCCAGAAGCCGCAGCAGGGGCCCAAGGCGCAGCAGGGGCCGAACAAGGTCCAGAAGCCCGAAAAGCCGTCAAAGGCCAACGCCCCCCCCCCGCACGTGGCTCCAAAGCAAAGCCCAAGAGTGTGCGAACCACAAGATATGCCTCACCCCAGCCCACGAGCTCCAAGGCCCCACAGACCCACAGGGCTCAAAGCAGCAGCTCCAGCTCGCCCAGACCCTCTCTTGCTCGCCCACATTCTCCTCCGGCACAGGTTGTCATGCATTCCCCCTATGCCACATCGACACCTGCAACTTCAGTGGCCACCCAGCCCCGAACACCCAGTCCCTTTCCCAGTCCAGTACGATCCACAGCCAGCCTCCAGTCCTTGAGGTCTCCTCCATCCCCCCAGCCCAGAATGTCACCCCATTTGCCACCAAGCACTGAGGAGCCACAACCACCCCAAAGAGGGCGCACATTGCGCCGAGGACACTTGAGTGGCCGTTTTGGTGAGTCCCAAACTCTGGCATTGGCTAGTGGGCTCACCTTATATTATGACGACCTATATGGGAGCAAATCCAAAACCACCAGCAAACAGCGCAAAGCAGAGATTTTGGACGAACTCACCAGGCAAGTCAATGCAGCGGGTGAGGAACGCAAAGATGTGGAACAGGTTCAGCGGAAGATATCGGACCTGAAATATGCAGTGCGGAAGAAACAGAGTCAAAGGCAGCTGTACAGGTACCTAGCTTATTTGTGGGTTTTTATTATTCTTGTGTATCCATCAGTGCGCTTAATTATGCTTACTATGTTTTACAGCGAAAAAACTGGCGGAGGATTTCCCACAAAAATGAGATTTACCCAAGCTGAGGAGATGATTCTGGGCTTGCTCCATCCTATGGCCTTACAGGGACACCCGGGCCAGCAGGACACCGACAACCCGCCAATTCCAGCAGGTTAGTAATGTGTGAATGACCCCAAAAATGTGTGTAAACCTACACATAGGCAGCAAGGGCTAGCTAAAAACATGGCTCTAGGGGGTGGCTGCAAGGGCTAGCTAAACACATGGCTCTAGGGGGTGGCTGCAAGGGCTAGCTAAACACATGGCTCTAGGGGGTGGCTGCAAGGGCTAGCTAAACACATGGCTCGAGGGGGTGGCTGCAAGGGCTAGCTAAACACATGGCTCGAGGGGGTGGCTGCAAGGGCTAGCTAAACACATGGCTCGAGGGGGTGGCTGCAAGGGCTAGCTAAACACATGGCTCTAGGGGATGGCTGCAAGGGCTAGCTAAACACATGGCTCTAGGGAGTGGCTGCAAGGGCTAGCTAAACACATGGCTCGAGGGGGTGGCTGCAAGGGCTAGCTAAACACATGGCTCTAGGGGGTGGCTGCAAGGGCTAGCTAAACACATGGCTCGAGGGGGTGGCTGCAAGGGCTAGCTAAACACATGGCTCGAGGGGGTTGCTTTTAGTGGAGTGCTCACTTTGACCAGGGTGTGTAATGTGTGTGGACTGGTAATGTGCAAATTGACACCCACATACATGACGTTTAAGTAAATTACAGTAAACTAAGAAACTTAGGAGTGGGGAAAAGGAATGCGTGCTATGTATTAATTGACAAGCACACGCCACACTAACATCTTTGGCTGTTGGTCAATGTGGTAAGAGCTGGGTTGGGTGCCCAACGGATTAAGATGGTTTGCTACAAATGTTTTCAGAGATACAATGTTCCCCACCAGAATCATATTGTAACTGCTATTTTGCACCTTAGTGTGCTAACTTCATCGCCTAAAAGGGATGTGGCAACTCACACAGCAGCCATTACATGTTTGTTTTTAGACACGTGACCAATGTGTCTAGTCTGGTTTAACAATCCATGCACTAATGTAATGGCATTCCTAGTGAAGGCCAAGTGGCCACGTTGTGGGAGTGGCCATTCCTGCTTGGCCACGTTTCTTTGCTTAGCATAAGTGTGCTTAAACATCAACAATGCATAGTTGTGTGTTTTCATAGCTCTTTTTCTTCTAATGCAGCCCAGCATCATCCCTCAGCTAGTGGGGACTCCTCTGCCATGTTACCGCTGCCGTCTTCTTCCGCACTGCATAGGACCCAGGATCCGATATCTACGGTAAGTGTTTTTTCATGCTGTTGTGTATGCATGTGGCTTGCCATGTTTTTCTTGTCTGATTTATATATGTATTCCCCACACTGAACCTTTTTTTTTTAACATTTCCCCAACAGAGCCACACACTGATGGAGCAAATCCAGGAGCAGGAGGAAGATGGAAGCTTCCTTGGAGATGATGAAGATCTTCCCCTGGGCCAGAATCTGCAACTGTCCCAAAATGTTTCTCCGCCAAATCCTCAGCAGCAGAGGGAAGCTGGCTGCATGCTGCCTGCACATCGTGCAGAGACTGACCTTCCAGTCCCCAGTTTCAGATCTGCTGCTGAGGATTTGGCGAGCATACCTGTGGCTGTTGGGGGTCCTCGAGCAACATCATCTGCACGCCCCACAACCCGGGGAATTGGGCGGCGTACTCAGCAACGTCGCCCAGTTTCCCAGGGGAGGGGCGTGCAGATGATGGAGTCAGCATGGCACCAAGAGAGGCGGCTTTTTCGTCGCCAAAATCAGCAAAATCAGGAGCATATTAGGGGCCAATTAGAGTCCCTAAATACTACCTTCAGTGCCGTGCTGACTGAATTGAGGACCCATAACAGCCACATGGCCAACTTGACCTCCGAAATCAGGTCAGGCATGGCCGAAATGCACAGTAACCAAAGAAACATTTTGGAACAGTTGCAGATTCTGAATGCCACACAGGCCCAGGTTAGCCCCCCCCCCTAAGGGCCCCAACCTGGGTTCTATGGGCATCACCAATATAAATGTGTGTTTGGCCTGAATCTGTTCCACATCTTTGCGAGACATCCCCACTGGATTGACTTGTCTGGTGAGGGCTAAAAATCACCCATTTTGCGCTGCTCTTGCTAGGTTGTTTTGGATTTGCCCCCATATAGGCCAGTCAAGGCGTGAGGTAGCCCACTAGCCAATGCCAGAGCCCAAGACTCACTGAAGCGGCCACTTAAGCTGTGGCGTGGCTGTCTTGGGCACAATCTCATTTGTGGTGGCTCCTCATGTTTGGCGGCATGATTGGGTGACATTCTGGGCTGCCAAACTAAGACCTTGGACCCTGGCTGTGATTATACTGGATTGGGATTGGGACTGGCTGTTCTGGTTTGGGTGGGCCATTGACTTACAGGTGTAGATGTGGCATAGCTCGGTTTGCTTAAAACCTGTGTCTGTTGAAAATGTGGGCAAGCAGGAGAGGGCTTATTTGTGTCAATTTTTATGTTTTGGAACATGTTTTTCCAACAATTTCATGTACATGTCTGACCCCAAAGTCTGTGAGGGGCACTCACCTCCTATTCAGTTTGTACGCCAGAAACATTTTACAAACTAGTAAATATTTTGGTTTCAACAAGTTTATGTCTGTGGTGTGTTGATTGGGAAATATTAGTTCAAGTAGACCCAAAAAAAAAACCAACAAAAAATGTCTCCAAATAAGTCCACAAACATTGTTGTTGTTTTTTAACACAAATTCATTATTGGTTTATTCATAATGAAATTAGACATACCAAAAACAAATAAAAAAATAAACAATAACCAAGTCCAAAAAAACACATCCAAACCCAAACATAAATTAGCCAAAATGTGTGGCTATTAAATTGGCCCGCACGGCTTGGCCAGACGCACTTGGCTGGCCCACATAGGCGTCGTCTGGCTCATCGGAGGGTGGAGAGGGTGGGCAATCAACATATCGGGGGATCCTTTGCAGAATAGCAAAATTATGCAGCGCTGCACATGCCATAATGATATCAATGACCTTTTTAGGGTCATACTGCAGGGAGCCCCCAGTGTGGTCCAAGCACTGAAAACGGGTCTTCAGGAGTCCAAAGGCCCTCTCCACCACTGCCCTGGTCTTTCTATGGGCACGATTGTAGGCCTCTTAGGCTGGAGTCTGTGGCCGGAGGACCGGAGTCATCAGCCATGGGAGTAGTGGATACCCCAAATCGCCTACAACAATGTAAGGGAAACTAATATTACCATTAATTCAGACATTGCAGCGCAAAATTGCTTTTAAAGAAATATTACTGAGGTATGTGACATTGTCACCCAAACATGAGCATACATATTGCAGATGTCAAAACAACAATTAAACATATGTGAGAGATGGGGGCCCAAAGTAGGTCTATTATACTGTGGATGCTGGGTAATCAGGCAGACTGTTAGCAGCTATTGTTTCCTGTCTGTGCTGCAGAACAATGTATTATGGTTTAACTTTACCTGACCCATTTTCTGTTTTGGCTTAGTCCAAAACAGGTGTAAGGCTGCCCCTGCACTTTATCCCGCTCACCTCTACTCAGTAAGTGAAATGCATGTAAGCAAAGATGGCGCAGACCCTCTGCTAAAGTCCCTTACAGATTTGGAGGGCAAAGTGTTTTGAAGACTGTTTCTGACTTTTGCTCTCATTACACTTTGGAGTTTAAACAATGCAGGACTATAAATTTTGCAGCCAATGTAGTTTGGATAAAGTAATGGGTCCAGTCGGGTTACACATGTTCCCAAGGTGAACATTTTTTGCAAGGCATCGTGTAGGAAAAGTGACTCCCACAAGCAGTCAAGTCACACATATAAATTCTAAATCGGTAATTGGACTCAACTTACCAAGGAGCCATGCACCCGCAAATTCTCCTGACTCAAACCGCCGGAATAATCCAGAACGGCGCAGGATGTAGGCATCATGGGCTGAGCCAGGGTAGCCTGCCAGGACGCTCAGAAAACGCATGTCCTGGGCCACCACTGCTTGCACATTCAGTGAGTGGCCCATTTTCCGATTTCTGTGACAAAAATAAAGATAAAACCAAATGTAAAAAAAAAAGGCCACGAATCCAACGCTCACTTCTAACAGGCTAAGTCAAACGTTAACATCCAGACAACTAACAATAAACAACTACCTTACATTTAAGTGGCCAACAAAAGAAGATGTATGTTCGAGCCTTTACAAGGTTGAGTGACTTGTTCTCTTTCAAGTACACTTTAAAATGTTTGACTTGTGCCAAAGTTGGCAAAGAATGGAAAAAGAAGGTCCATTGTTGCACATACACTCTTGCCAAGGAGGAAGCATTATCATGGAGGGATTGATTGCAATGAGGGAATATGTAAAAGGAGAGACTAGCAACATAGAGTGGCTAATGAAATGGAGGGACTATTCACAATAAGGGAGGCTAAAAATGTAGAAAATAAGGGCAAGGATGCTCTGCTTAAAAGGAGGGACTATTCACAATAAGGGAGGCTAAAAATGGAGTAAATAAGGGCAAGGATGCTCTGCTTAAAAGGAGGGACTATTCACAATAAGGGAGGATAAAAATGGAGTAAATAAGGGCAAGGATGCTCTGCTTAAAAGGAGGGACTATTCACAATAAGGGAGGCTAAAAATGGAGTAAATAAGGGCAAGGATGCTCTGCTTAAAAGGAGGAACTATTCACAATAAGGGAGGCTAAAAATGGAGTAAAAAAGGGCAAGGATGCTCTGCTTAAAAGGAGGGACTATTCACAATGATGGCTTAAAAACAAGGATGGAGAAATACAAATAATGGTATTGGCCAAAGGAGGGACAACCAAACATTTAGATACAATGGAAGCCACAACTTGCCTGTATATATACTCGTCGACTGCCAGCGGGACGAGGGCAACGTGTGTGCAGTCAATAGCACCCATGACGTTGGGCATGTCGGCGATATTATAAAATGCCAGCTTAATGGCGTTTCTGGCTACCATATCCTCAGAGAAACAAATATATTTCCGAGTTAGGGTAGCCATGCCTTCCAAAAATTTGGATAGTGCGCGGCTCAGCGTAGGCTGAGAGATCCCCACGGAGAGGGCACCCAGCCTCTGGAACGAGCCGTTCGCCAAAAATTGCAGGCAGCCAAGCATCTTGGTCATACCTGAAATTGCTTGCCCCTTCCTTGTGGTGCAGGCTAACCATGGCCGCAGCTCACTATACAATTTATGGAGGGAAGCGCGATTAAGCCTGGTCAGCTCGAACAGCTCAACGTCATGCATGCTATTGATGTCCATGCGTCGCCGCCGATGCAGTCTGGTCTGTGACCTCCGGACGATCTCAATTCCCATGAGTTACAGATCCTCATGCTCCTCAAAGGCAGTAGACTCGTCCATGGCTCTAGTTCCGATGTCTAAAAGGTGCTGGGAGTGGTTCGTCAATGAAACGGATTTATGGGGTGTTGTCCCATCTGCAATCAGCTCTCTGAATTAATCGCAAGCCCACTGCAATAACGAAAAATTTCAGAACGGACGAAAAAATTCAGATTTGGTGGAAAAATGCTCCCGAATGAACGAGAAACTTCCGATTTGCTTCCGTTTTTCGAAAGAGCATATACGCATCTTCCCGAACGTTCGTACGAATGAAAAATGTACGAAAAAAAGCAAAAAAATGACAAACACCCACCAAAACTTTCACAGACAGCTACGGAAGTCCGGACGAATGTTTCTTTGAATCGAGCCTTATATACAAATATATGTATAAAAAATGAATGGACCCCTCCCATCCCCCCAATGCAGCAACAGTAATGCAATTTAATAATCCAAAAATAAAAATAAGCAGTAACAAAATGTTTGATGTCAGAGCAGTTCAGTAAATCTTAAAGGAGCACTAGCTGCTGGCCGATCACCTTCGGCTGTGCATACTGCGGCAATTTAGAAACGCCTTTGTAGGTGCGTGCATAAACTGAATAGAAGCCAGGGATGCCACTACTGCCAGCACATGTGCTGAATCAGCGGAAAGGAGAGTATACTAGGCAATCCAGGGGATCTCCCACACTGGGGATCCCAAATCAGGATACACCAGGGAAAGGGATTTGGCTGGCCGTGTAGTCTTTTTGAATCCAGGATGGATAAAGAGGCGATTGTTTTCTCTCTCTCTCTCTCTCTCTCTCTCTCTCTCTATATATATATATATATATATATAGCTCCATGATACACCAAGTAATTTATAATGTTGTGCCAAACTAACAGCCTATACCATGCACTGTGCCTTTCATTAGGCCATTTAAGAAAACTTACAGAGATGGATTACCCAACTAGCTTATTCTTCTCCATACAGATGCCATGCAGGCAACAACTGTTTACAGTTCAGGAAACAGGTGGTGCGGGTAGAACGGTTAACCACTGTAAACCTCTGAGCTATGCTTTTGTTATTACAGCAGAAACACATGCTAAAGAGATGGTGCACTGTGTGTTTATGTGGCTAATTAAATGTCTGATGATGGCAGTTCTGAAAATAGGAAACTTACCAGTTATATACATGCACAGTATAATCTGGGTTTTGTTTTCGCACTTAGGGAAGGTGTGAAACACTGTGGGTTTGCCCCATTTGTGTAACTGAGGTGAGAAAGTGAAACATGCGTGGGTATTGTCATTTCACATAAATACAAGGCCTTATTGTTATTGCTGCACTGTATCTTTGTATTATTGTCTATCTTACATGTGTAATTACATGGTAATGCTTAGCCTTTAAACAGTTCAAAAATATATGGCGTTCTTCCAAGACCATTCAATCAGGAGGAAGTTATTGAGGTTAGAGGGGTTAATAGTGTCCTTGGGGGTGTGGGAAATTGCAAAAAATTTAGCTGTAATGGGGATTAGAGATGAGCGAACTTTTGAAAAGTTCGATTCGGCCGATTCGCCGAATTTCACAAAGAAATTCGGGTTCTTATGAAGTTCCCCATCAAAAATGCCGGCATGCCGACATTTAAAAAAAAAAAAAGCATTTTTGCCGGCATGGTGGGAGCGGGCCAGCCGGCATGATGACGCGCCCTCAGATGACAGCTGAGAGCGGCGCCGGCCTCCACGCTCCGGACCTGCAGGTAAGTGTTTGCCTTTTTTTTAAAATGCCGGCCGGCCCGCTCCCACCATGCCGGCAAAAATGCTTTTTTTTTTGTTTTTTAAATGCCGGCATGGTGGGAGCGGGCCGGCCGGCTTTACCGGCCCGCCGGCCGGTACCGCTGTCAGCGCGGAACCGGCCGGCCCGCTCCCACCATACCGGGATTTTTTCTTTTTTTTTTTTTTT
Organism: Gastrophryne carolinensis; assembly: GCA_027917425.1. Lineage (NCBI taxonomy): Eukaryota > Metazoa > Chordata > Amphibia > Anura > Microhylidae > Gastrophryne > Gastrophryne carolinensis. The sequence goes on along the minus strand of CM051237.1, from coordinate 125,503,821 downwards.
CTTTGTTTTTTAAATGCCGGCATGGTGGGAGCGGGCCGGCCGGCTTTACCGGCCCGCCGCCCGGCTCCCACCATGCCGGCATTTTTTTTTTTTAATTTCAGGAAAAATTCGATCGGCACGAACCACAAAATATTCGGGTTCGTGCCGAATCGAATATTTCCTAAAATTCGGCGCGAAGACTCCTCCACATAAGCCTCGATTCAGAGACACATTCGTCCGGACTTCCGTAGCTGTCTGTGAAAGTTTTGGTGGGTGTTTTTTTTTGGGGTTTTTTTGTCCATTTTCTACTCGCACGAACGTTCGGGAATGCGCTTCCGATGATCGGAAGCAAATCGGAACATTTTCCAAACAAAATCGGAAATTTTTCGTTCCTTCAGAAAACTTCCGTTGATTCAAAGAGCTTCCGTCCAATTCAGAGAGCTGATTTCCGACGGATCACCACACAATATAAATCCGTTTCATTTCCGATCCACTTACGGGACCTTTGAGGCCTCGGATTGCTATTGTTGAACATGTTTTGCGGCTATGTGGAGGAGTCTGCGCGCCTTTAGCACCAAGGCATTGCATGTATCAGCATGGCTGAGGCCATAAATTGTATAGCAATGCATACCTGAATCAATACATTTCATGTATGCCTTATAGAAGCATTTTAATGCTGACCTTAATTAGTCCTTAGCATGTAAACATTTATTTTCCCACACATCCATATAATTGCTATATTTTTTTAGACTTATGTCCTTTGTGAATTATATTTGGATTGTTGAACTTGAATCTTAATGTGTTGTAGGAGTTCTTGTTTTAGTTGGTTACCTTTGCTTTGTGTCATTATTTTAAATTTGGTTGCAGGAACTGCAAGATGTGCCACTCGCCCTTGCTCCTGATGCCCGTTCTTTGTCTGCAGAATGCGGGCCAGGGGTTCTCTAATCGGGCACTATGCAAAACCCGGGCCGTGGTGGCGAGGGCCCTCTGGCTTTTGAAGTTCAGATTTAGGTGTTTGGACCATACGGGGGGGGGGGGGGGCACTGCAGTATGACCCCAAGAAGGTTATACCAAAATGTTAATTTACATTTTTTAACAGGGACCACACGTGCCAGAGTGGCACAACTGAGTGTCAGGTTCCTTCAGTTGCTGGGCGAGATGCAGGAGCTGCGCAACTCGTTGGGGACCACAGATGAAGAATAATGTTCTGTGGCCTGCCATTGCTATGTATTTTGTTTTTTATAGTTGTTAAAATTTGAAATTTTCTAAATTATTAACAATTTTATATTTTATGATGGAATAAAAAAAAATTTTACATTGTCATTTCATTTACAAAATACATTAACACAAAACTAATGGGCCCAGAAATATTTAAAGATGAATATTCACATGACCGAGAAGTGGTTTGGGTGAGCTTTAAGGTTCCAAAAGGGAAGATGGAGGATAGTGCTAAGTGGTTGGGGTGAGCTTTAAGGTTCCAAAAGGGAAGATGGAGGATAGTGCTAAGTGGTTTGGGTGAGCTTTAAGGGGCCAAAAGGGAAGATGGAGGACAGTGCTAAGTGATTTAGCTAAACATTGTAGTAGAAGTGAGGGTGGCAAATATGTAGGCAAGCACTTTAATGAGTTAAGTTTGTAGTGCGCAGGCGCAAGATCGTAAGGATTCCGTCTGGACGATTATTTTTTGTAAAATGGAAACAGAATCTATCGGGAAACGTAAAGGATTCGTTGGAGGATACGATGGGAAAAGGGCAAAAACGAAAGCCCACGTTGTAACATGTGGAAATGAAACGGAAAAGTCTGGATGGAAAATGACATCCGCGTAATTCGTAATCTGCCGTACGAACGGACGGAAACTTTACAGAAGGTTTTCAATGCATGCATAGAATCGCTCGTACGCTCATGCGAGAACGGAAAAAATGGACGAAAAAAAGCAAAAAAATGACAAACACCCACCAAAACTTTCACAGACAGCTACGGAAGTCCGGACGAATGTGTCTCTGAATCGAGGCTGTTGTGTTGTGAACAAAATGGATTCTAGGTAAGTTTGTGGTACCTTGAGTTCATGCTAAACCTCCAAAGAAGCCTGTCAACCTCCAAACAAATATAATTTCTATAATCTTTGAACTGCCAAGCATCAAAGAACCTACAGTGAAAGTGAATCATTTAGCACGGAGTATATCTCTTACTTTGGCTCCTCATGACCTCAGCGGAACACTTTCTATTTGGCCACCAACAGTAAATCCATGAGTATTACTGGAACCAAAAAGATGACCATCACAAAATATGGAGTAAGTGTTCCAGTGGTGAACCTGTTTTGTTAGAGAATACAGAGGGGAGGGGAGTGTATATAACCACACAAGGCTCACACATAGCAGTTATACAGTTACTCCTGCATATTCCTCCTAGGTTTTTTACCTACACTCCAATGGCTTCAATCATGAAAGAGAAGGAAAATACTTGGCTTTCTTCCTAGTTGTTTATAAATTATGTTCTGGGGATAGGAGCCTGGACACTTCGTAGTGTGTGTGTGTGAAAAAATCTCCATAGCAAGGCCAGACCTTAATAGGAGTTACCTGGAATCTTTTGCAGTTCAAAGGTGCAATTAGATACAATCATATTGTGGGCTTATAGTCTCCCTTGCAACTTTATGCCAGTGTGGATCCTGGTTTACAAGGACACTAAAGTAACTGATCCATCCCTCATACCATCAGTGAGCCCTTAGTAGAATTAAAATGATACTGACTTTTATCTTGCAGAGCTGGGTCCCTTGGGGGCGGGGCATTTAATAGCTATACAGGTGTGCAGATTCCACAGCTCATTCAGTAGGATGCATGCTTCACTGAATTGTGCAGCTACTTCTTGCCCCTCATCATAAAGGGCTTAAAGCCCGATTTGGCTTCCTAAGGATCTTTAACTGTAGAGGCATCCCAAACTGAGATGTCCTAGGGGAGAATGCTAAAGGAAATTAAATTTTTTTTCCGATATTGGGATCTTTCAAGGGGATATTATAGGGAATAGCTTTTCCTCAAATTGTTTTTAAAAATAGGCTGCATATTTTTTACACAAGTAGATAGTAGAGATGAGCGAGTAGTATTCGACCGAGTCGGTATTCGATCGAATACTACGCTATTCGTCATACTCGATTTCGATCGAGTACAGCGGCGATGGCGCACTCACAATTCGTTTCCCCTCACACCTTCCCTGGCGCGTTTTTTACACCAATCACCATGCAGGGGGGGTGGGACAGGTCCTGGGAGGACGCCGGCATCGCGAGAACGGCGTCTAGACGCATTGGCTGGAAAAACCATGTGACCTCGAATCTACAAAACTCAGCACTTCCTCTTCGTCAGCATTAGCAGCTTGAACTTAGTGAGGGATAGACGCTCACAGCAGGGTAAGACAGGCTGTAGCTGGCAGGGCCCCAGAAGCTCGGAATATCGCATTTACCACCATATATACCAGCTACCAGAAGACAAGAGAGTCATTAAGAGCCCTTATTAGGGCTACTATGCTGAACGGTATATAGCTCATATGTAGGCAGGCAGGGCCCCAGAAGCTCAGAATATCGCATTTACCACCATATATACCAGCTACCAGAAGACAAGAGAGTCATTGAGAGCCCTTATTAGGGCTACTATGCTGAACAGTATATAGCTCATATGTAGGCAGGCAGGGCCCCAGAAGCTCAGAATATCGCATTTACCACCATATATACCAGCTACCAGAAGACAAGAGAGTCCTTATTATTAGGGCTACTATGCTGAACAGTATATAGCCCATATGTAGGCAGGCAGGGCCCCAGAAGCTCAGAATATCGCATTTACCACCATATATACCAGCTACCAGAAGACAAGAGAGTCATTGAGAGCCCTTATTAGGGCTACTATGCTGAACAGTATATAGCTCATATGTAGGCAGGCAGGGCCCCAGAAGCTCAGAATATCGCATTTACCACCATATATACCAGCTACCAGAAGACAAGAGAGTCCTTATTATTAGGGCTACTATGCTGAACAGTATATAGCCCATATGTAGGCAGGCAGGGCCCCAGAAGCTCAGAATATCGCATTTACCACCATATATACCAGCTACCAGAAGACAAGAGAGTCATTGAGAGTCCTTATTATTAGGGCTACTATGCTGAACAGAATATAGCTCATATGTAGGCAGGCAGGGCCCCAGAAGCTCAGAATATCGCATTTATCACCATATATACCAGCTACCAGAAGACAAGAGAGTCATTGAGAGTCCTTATTATTAGGGCTACTATGCTGAACAGTATATAGCCCGTATGTAGGCAGGCAGGGCCCCAGGAGCTAAGAATATCGCATTTACCACCATATATACCAGCTACCAGAAGACAAGAGAGTCATTGAGAGTCCTTATTATTAGGGCTACTATGCTGAACAGTATATAGCTCATATGTAGGCAGGCAGGGCCCCAGAAGCTCAGAATATCGCATTTACCACCATATATACCAGCTACCAGAAGACAAGAGAGTCATTGAGAGTCCTTATTATTAGGGCTACTATGCTGAACAGTATATATCCCATATGTAGGCAGGCAGGGCCCCAGAAGTTCAGAATATCGCATTTACCACCATATATACCAGCTACCAGAAGACAAGAGAGTCATTGAGAGCCCTTATTAGGGCTACTATGTTGAACAGTATATAGCTCATATGTAGGCAGGCAGAGCCCCAGAAGCTCAGAATATCGCATTTACCACCATATATACCAGCTACCAGAAGACAAGAGTGTCATTGAGAGTCCTTATTATTAGGGCTACTATGCTGAACAGTATATAGCTCATATGTAGGCAGGCAGGGCCCCAGAAGCTCAGAATATCGCATTTACCACCATATATACCAGCTACCAGAAGACAAGAGAGTCATTGAGAGCCCTTATTAGGGCTACTATGTTGAACAGTATATAGCTCATATGTAGGCAGGCAGGGCCCCAGAAGCTCAGAATATCGCATTTACCACCATATATACCAGCTACCAGAAGACAAGAGAGTCATTGAGAGCCCTTATTAGGGCTACTATGTTGAACAGTATATAGCTCATATGTAGGCAGGCAGGGCCCCAGAAGCTCAGAATATCGCATTTACCACCATATATACCAGCTACCAGAAGACAAGAGAGTCATTGAGAGTCCTTATTATTAGGGCTACTATGCTGAACAGTATATAGCTCATATGTAGGCAGGCAGGGCCCCAGAAGCTCAGAATATCGCATTTACCACCATATATACCAGCTACCAGAAGACAAGAGAGTCATTGAGAGTCCTTATTATTAGGGCTACTATGCTGAACAGTATATAGCCCATATGTAGGCAGGCAGGGCCCCAGAAGCTCAGAATATCGCATTTACCACCATATATACCAGCTACCAGAAGACAAGAGAGTCATTGAGAGTCCTTATTATTAGGGCTACTATGCTGAACAGTATATAGCCCATATGTAGGCAGGCAGGGCCCCAGAAGCTCAGAATATCGCATTTACCACCATATATACCAGCTACCAGAAGACAAGAGAGTCATTGAGAGCCCTAATTAGGGCTACTATGTTGAACGGTATATAGCTCATATGTAGGCAGGCAGGGCCCCAGAAGCTCAGAATATCGCATTTACCACCATATATACCAGCTACCAGAAGACAAGAGAGTCATTGAGAGCCCTTATTAGGGCTACTATGCTGAACAGTATATAGCTCATATGTAGGCAGGCAGGGCCCCAGAAGCTCAGAATATCGCATTTACCACCATATATACCAGCTACCAGAAGACAAGAGAGTCATTGAGAGTCCTTATTATTAGGGCTACTATGCTGAACAGTATATAGCCCATATGTAGGCAGGCAGCGCCCCAGAAGCTCAGAATATCGCATTTACCACCATATATACCAGCTACCAGAAGACAAGAGAGTCATTGAGAGCCCTTATTAGGGCTACTATGCTGAACAGTATATAGCTCATATGTAGGCAGGCAGGGCCCCAGAAGCTCAGAATATCGCATTTACCACCATATATACCAGCTACCAAAAGACAAGAGAGTCATTGAGAGTCCTTATTATTAGGGCTACTATGCTGAACAGTATATAGCCCATATGTAGGCAGGCAGGGCCCCAGAAGCTCAGAATATCGCATTTACCACCATATATACCAGCTACCAGAAGACAAGAGAGTCATTGAGAGTCCTTATTATTAGGGCTACTATGCTGAACAGTATATAGCCCATATGTAGGCAGGCAGGGCCCCAGAAGTTCAGAATATCGCATTTACCACCATATATACCAGCTACCAGAAGACAAGAGAGTCATTGAGAGCCCTTATTAGGGCTACTATGTTGAACAGTATATAGCTCATATGTAGGCAGGCAGGGCCCCAGAAGCTCAGAATATCGCATTTACCACCATATATACCAGCTACCAGAAGACAAGAGAGTCATTGAGAGCCCTTATTAGGGCTACTATGCTGAACAGTTTATAGCTCATATGTAGGCAGGCAGGGCCCCAGAAGCTCAGAATATCGCATTTACCACCATATATACCAGCTACCAGAAGACAAGAGAGTCATTGAGAGTCCTTATTATTAGGGCTACTATGCTGAACAGTATATAGCCCATATGTAGGCAGGCAGGGCCCCAGAAGCTCAGAATATCGCATTTACCACCATATATACCAGCTACCAGAAGACAAGAGAGTCATTGAGAGCCCTTATTAGGGCTACTATGCTGAACAGTATATAGCTCATATGTAGGCAGGCAGGGCCCCAGAAGCTCAGAATATCGCATTTACCACCATATATACCAGCTACCAGAAGACAAGAGAGTCATTGAGAGTCCTTATTATTAGGGCTACTATGCTGAACAGTATATAGCTCATATGTAGGCAGGCAGGGCCCCAGAAGCTCAGAATATCGCATTTACCACCATATATACCAGCTACCAGAAGACAAGAGAGTCATTGAGAGTCCTTATTATTAGGGCTACTATGCTGAACAGTATATAGCTCATATGTAGGCAGGCAGGGCCCCAGAAGCTCAGAATATCGCATTTACCACCATATATACCAGCTACCAGAAGACAAGAGAGTCATTGAGAGTCCTTATTAGGGCTACTATGCTGAACGGTATATAGCTTATTCTAGCTATATACACACTGCACACAACGGCTGCTTTAGTGAGGGGTAGCTGCTGCTGGAATAGGGACAGAAAGACTTCAGTGGTGTATTACCACCTATATACAAAACTATATACACTCTGCTCAAAACGGCTGCTTTAGTGAGGGGTAGCTGCTGCTGGAATAGGGACAGAAAGACTTCAGTGGTGTATTAGCACCTATATACAAAACTATATTTTGCACTACTGTTTTGTGTCCTCTGTGCCAACAAAACACTGTTTTATACCCGGTGCGTATAGGCACCATTTCACCTTCTGGCAGTATACGGCTGTATAGCCAGGTGTTCTCCTAAAAAATATATTTATATTTGGCACTACTGTTTTGTGTCCTCTTTACCAACAAAACCCTGTTATATACCCCGTTGCGTATAGGCACCATTTCACCTTCTGGCAGTATACGGCTGTATAGCCAGGTGTTCTCCTTAAAAATATATTTATATTTGGCACTACTGTTTTGTGTCCTCTTTACCAACAAAACCCTGTTATATACCCCGTTGCGTATAGGCACCATTTCACCTTCTGGCAGTATACGGCTGTATAGCCAGGTGTTCTCCTTAAAAATGTATTTATATTTGGCACTACTGTTTTGTGTCCTCTTTACCAACAAAACCCTGTTATATACCCCGTTGCGTATAGGCACCATTTCACCTTCTGGCAGTATACGGCTGTATAGCCAGGTGTTCTCCTTAAAAATATATTTATATTTGGCACTACTGTTTTGTGTCCTCTTTACCAACAAAACCCTGTTATATACCCCGTTGCGTATAGGCACCATTTCACCTTCTGGCAGTATACGGCTGTATAGCCAGGTGTTCTCCTTAAAAATATATTTATATTTGGCACTACTGTTTTGTGTCCTCTTTACCAACAAAACCCTGTTATATACCCCGTTGCGTATAGGCACCATTTCACCTTCTGGCAGTATACGGCTGTATAGCCAGGTGTTCTCCTTAAAAATATATTTATATTTGGCACTACTGTTTTGTGTCCTCTTTACCAACAAAACCCTGTTATATACCCCGTTGCGTATAGGCACCATTTCACCTTCTGGCAGTATACGGCTGTATAGCCAGGTGTTCTCCTAAAAAATATATTTATATTTGGCACTACTGTTTTGTGTCCTCTTTACCAACAAAAGACTGTTATATACCCGGTGCGTATAGGCACCATTTCACCTTCTGGCAGTATACGGCTGTATAGCCAGGTGTTCTCCGAAAAATATATTTATATTTGGCATAACGCGTGGCCAAAAAAGTAAAACGTCTGAAATGCGGAGGGCTAGCGCAAAGGGACGTGGATGAGGACGGGGGCGCGGAAATGCTGGTGGGGGCACAAACCGCGTTGAAGCCAGTGGGGATACAATGCGTGCTGGTGAGGGGCAGCCAGCATTACGCTCATCCAGCTTCCCTGGAAATAAGGGGGGGGAGAAAAACAGAGGAAAAAAGTGATTGCAAATCAGGCACATTAGCATCAACATTTAGGATATTAGAGAAGAAGTCCATATTATCAACCTATACTGTCACATCTTTCTCCATCCTGAGCCGGCACACTTCAGGCAGATGGGAGGGGATTCTTTTAGCGATGAGCCGGTTACGTTTTCAGTTCGCCCAGGGGGCCATAGCAGCAGGTCAAATAACTCCATGGGAAATAATAGCCAGTGACAAAACTAAAAACAAAACTAACACTTTCGGAAGTCAACTGTAACTGCTGCTAGCTTAAAAAAAATCCAGCAACGCCTCCATTTGCCTCAACATTGGCTGTTGTGTGACCTGCCCACTCGCTGGAATTTCAACTATTGCATGTTGGCCAGGGTGTGTGAGCAGCAGAGAGCATTGATGGAGTACCAGATGATGCATCCACGCGTGCATCCAACTCAGCTCCCTCAGTTTGCCAACCACGAGTGGCCATGGATGGCAGACATATGCGATGTATTGCGTATCTTTGAGGAGTCCACTAAGAAGGTCAGCAGCGAGGACGCTATAGTGAGCGTAACCATCCCGCTCCTATGCGTCCTTAAAGAATCGCTCATCGCAATAAGGGAGAACGCATTGCACACAGAGGAGACGGGGGTAGGAGGAGACGCAACGCAGGTAGACAGTCAGACCACACTTTTGTCTGCTGCTCGGTGGCAGTTGCAGGAGGAGGAGGAGGAGGAGGAGGAGGACAACGTGGAGGTGGCTGTGGAAGAGGATGCTGGCGGCGAGGGTAGCAGTCAGGCTGTGTGCGTCCCATTGGTTCAGCGCGGATGGGGCGGAGAGGAGGAGGAAGAGGAGGAAATGGAAAATGATCCTTCTGGTGGGGGCAGTGACGTCATGCCTACTCAGAGTCTGGCACACATGGCTGACTTCATGCTGGGCTGCTTTTCCCGGGACATACGTGTTGTCTGGATATTGGAGAACAAACTATACTGGGTCTTCGCACTCCTGGACCCCCGGTATAAAGATAACTTCTCCTCTTTTATTCCGGTAGAGGAGAGGGCGAATCGATTACTGGAATACCAGAGGGAACTCTTGCAGAACATGATGCAGATTTTCCCACCCAGCATCGCTGGCGGCAGAGAGGAGAGTGTCTCCCAGAGTCTGACAACATCGATCAGGCCCACAGCCACCAGGGGAACACTCTCCAAGGTGTGGGACACGTTCATGTCACCCCCTCGTGCAACTTCCATCACTGCGGGGCCCGCTATCAGCAGGAGGGACAAGTATCGGCGGATGTTGCGGGACTACCTGGCAGACCACACCCCTGTCCTCCCCAATCCCTCGGCGCCCTACACTTACTGGGTCTCCAAGTTGGAGACATGGCTGGAACTGTCCCTGTACGCCTTGGAGGTGCTTGCCTGCCCTGCCGCCAGCGTGCTATCAGAAAGGGTGTTCAGCGCAGCCGGGGGCATTATAACCGATAAGCGCAGCCGCCTGTCAACCGACAGTGCCGACAGGCTGACGCTAATCAAAATGAACAGCAAGTGGATTGACCCGGACTTTGCTTGTACAACAGTGGAAAGCAGCCAAGAGTGAAGTGCCATCTGTATGAAGTGCCATTTCCTCCTCCTCCTCCTCCTCCTCCTTAACCGCCGTAGAATTGCTGTATAAAAAAAAATTATGGCTCACCTCTTGGGCTTAATACAATCAATTTTTAAGAGGTCTCAGCTCTTGGGCCTCCACACAATTTTTAAGAGGTCTCAGCTCTTGGGCTTCCACACAATTTTTAAGAGGTCTCAGCTCTTGGGCCTCCACACAATTTTTAAGAGGTCTCAGCTCTTGGGACTCCACACAATGTTTGAGAGGTCTCAGCTCTTGGGCCTCCACACAATTTTTAAGAGGTCTCAGCTCTTGGGACTCCACACAATTTTTAAGAGGTCTCAGCTCTTGGGCCTCCACACAATTTTTAAGAGGTCTCAGCTCTTGGGACTCCACACAATTTTTAAGAGGTCTCAGCTCTTGGGACTCCACACAATTTTCAAGAGGTCTCAGCTCTTGGTCTCCACACAATGTTTGAGAGGTCTCAGCTCTTGGGACTCCACACAATTTTTAAAAGGTCTCAGCTCTTGGGCCTCCACACAATTTTTAAGAGGTCTCAGCTCTTGGGCCTCCACACAATTTTTAAAAGGTCTCAGCTCTTGGGACTCCACACAATTTTTAAGAGGTCTCAGCTCTTGGGACTCCACACAATTTTTAAGAGGTCTCAGCTCTTGGGACTCCACACAATTTTTAAGAGGTCTCAGCTCTTGGGCCTCCGCACAATTTTTAAGAGGTCTCAGCTCTTGGGACTCCACACAATTTTTAAGAGGTCTCAGCTCTAAGCTTCCCTTACTGCTGGGGTGACACACTGTAACAAACCTCCTCCTGTAAGCTTCCCTGACTGCTGGGGTGACACACTGTAACAAACCTCCTCCTGTAAGCTTCCCTTACTGCTGGATTGACACACTGTAACAAACCTCCTGTAAGCTTCCCCGACTGCTGGGGTGACACACTGTAACAAACCTCCTCCTATAAGCGTCCCTTACTGCTGGGGTGACACACTGTAACAAACCTCCTCCTGTAAGCTTCCCTGACTGCTGGGGTGACACACTGTAACAAACCTCCTCCTGTAAGCTTCCCTTACTGCTGGGGTGACACACTGTAACAAACCTCCTCCTGTAAGCTTCCCTTACTGCTGGAGTGACACACTGTAACAAACCTCCTCCTGTAAGCTTCCCCGACTGCTGGGGTGACACACTGTAACAAACCTCCTCCTGTAAGCTTCCCTTACTGCTGGGGTGACACACTGTAACAAACCTCCTCCTGTAAGCTTCCCTTACTGCTGGGGTGACACACTGTAACAAACCTCCTCCTGTAAGCTTCCCTGACTGCTGGGGTGACACAATGTAACAAACCTCCTCCTGTAAGCTTCCCTGACTGCTGGGGTGACACACTGTAACAAACCTCCTCCTGTAAGCTTCCCTTACTGCTGGGGTGACACACTGTAACAAACCTCCTCCTGTAAGCTTCCCTTACTGCTGGAGTGACACACTGTAACAAACCTCCTCCTGTAAGCTTCCCTGACTGCTGGGGTGACACACTGTAACAAACCTCCTCCTGTAAGCTTCCCCGACTGCTGGGGTGACACACTGTAACAAACCTCCTCCTGTAAGCTTCCCTTACTGCTGGAGTGACACACTGTAACAAACCTCCTCCTGTAAGCTTCCCCGACTGCTGGGGTGACACACTGTAACAAACCTCCTCCTGTAAGCTTCCCTGACTGCTGGGGTGACACAATGTAACAAACCTCCTCCTGTAAGCTTTACTGACTGCTGGGGTGACACACTGTAACAAACCTCCTCCTGTAAGCTTCCCCGACTGCTGGGGTGACACACTGTAACAAACCTCCTCCTGTAAGCTTCCCTTACTGCTGGAGTGACACACTGTAACAAACCTCCTCCTGTAAGCTTCCCTGACTGCTGGGGTGACACACTGTAACAAACCTCCTCCTGTAAGCTTCCCCGACTGCTAGGGTGACACACTGTAACAAACCTCCTCCTGTAAGCTTCCCCGACTGCTGGGGTGACACACTGTAACAAACCTCCTCCTGTAAGCTTCCCTTACTGCTGGGGTGACACACTGTAACAAACCTCCTCCTGTAAGCTTCCCTTACTGCTGGGGTAACACACTGTAACATACCTCCTCCTTTAAGCTTCCCTTACTGCTGGGGTGACACAATGACACAAGAGGACATGTCTGACCACATCTCACACACACACACACACACACACACACAATGACAATTAGGGGTGGGGTCTATTTATTTTCCCCCTTGCCTATGCCATCTGTGGTTGTCATTAGGCAACGTGATTTTAAGGGGTGCAGAATTTTGTTCTTCTTTTTTGTACAGTTTGGCTTGGGGTCCATGGCAATGTAGAGGAAAGAAGGTTTGCTTGTCTTGTCTCACTTTACGTAGAAGTTATATTGTGTTTGGAGTGTATTGTTGAGTGGCTGTGATAGTGGCGTAATAGTGCGACTTGGGCGCTTTATATGCACCCAGACATGCTTCCCCTGCTGTCCCAGTTGCATTCCAGCAGTGTTGGCATCATTTTCTGATGTTTCAGGGTGGACTTGGTGACCTCCAAGTGGTCGAATTGAGATTTCCAAGTGGCGAGCATTTTTTTCCCATAGACTATAATGGGATTCGATAATCGGTCGAGTAGTCGAGTAACGCGGTCTATTCGAATCGAAATTCGAAATTTCGAATATTTCACTACTCGCTCATCTCTAGTAGATAGTATATAATCCACCCTCCTCTCAAAACTCATAGCTGAGATGATTTATTCCCCATATCAGTTTTGTGGCTTCGCTCTGTACCCATTCTAAAGTCAGGGCATCCTTTATATCAACTGGTACCCAGAGCTAAACCCCATATTCCAGATGAGGGCACACCAGTGCCTTGTAAAGAGGCAATATTATATCCCTGACTAACCGTGAGCAGCGCTATGACAGACCGCTCCTTCTCCTCCTAACAGGGCTGGCCTAAGGTTGAAAAGGCATTGATGGATGCTGCTAACAGTCGCACTGTGGGTGTCAGCGGTAGGTTAAGCTGCCAAGGGGGTCAAAAATCAGCAGAGGAGGGACAAGAACAACCTCAGGAGGGAAGAGAAAAAAAATAACCCCAACTAAGCAGGGATGCCTCGCTCTTGCTTATTACAAAGTCATTCCCTTGCTGCTAATTGGCCATAAGCATCCCCTCATACAAATAGTGGCCAGGCTGTGCTCAAGAGGGTCACAAAAAGCAGCTGTGCTGCACCAGGTCTCGGGGGAGGGGGGGCAGACCCTTGGAACACCCCCTTGGGTGCTCCCCTGTGTCTATGGGCCTAAATGAGTTCAGCATGTGTGTAGACTACTTAAAAGTGTAATTATTTACATCTCCAGTTTACAGTCATTGTTGGATGCTGAAAACATTTCTGCCTCTAGCCAGCTTTAGAACAAAAGTCTCAACTCGTGTGCACAAACCACAGGACACATCTGTTCCCCCAGGTTGTTGACTGCCTCCTACGCTTTCCTGTGTTCATTACATTTGGCAAGTAGCCATTTCCATGTATTTTTACACAGTATTTCATCTTTTTGCCTCCCCTCCCCCCCAAACAAAACAGGTCACAAATAAGCATGCAAACCGCTGCATGCTTATTACTGACCTACACACCTTACCAGGCTGCCTGCTCCAGGTTACCTTGCTCCTGCACCGGCATCTTGCTACACTTGCACCAGCAGCTTCCTTCCGTAAAGACTGCCGCTGCTCCAGGTACCTCGGCTACAATAATGATCTGGTCACCTAACCTGCACCATTGATCAGTCACCTTGCCGCCATCTTGAGCACCCACGTCACCATCTTACAGCCTTTGACCTCATGCTGGCACTCATAGGCTGCAAGATGGCGGTGTGTGTGCAGCAATATGGTGGCAAGATAACTGGAGCAGTGGGGACGAGAACTAATTGTCCGGAGAGGCGGACACAAGGTGACCAGTGCGATGGCAGTGGGGACAAGGTGACCAGATCGTTGGGGAAGAAGTGACCAGAGTGGTGGCGGCAAAGTGAGCAGTGGCCCTCAGGGAGGGAAGCTGTGGACTTCTGGCCAGTGGTCCGCTGCCTCCTATGGGTTCATGTAGAGCTGTTTTACCATAGTTTACTTTTTTGGTTTGAGATGTAGAGGACACAGCAGAACAATGGCTCTGCAAGACACTAAAATAGATGCATTTTTCCTTTTTTTGTTTCAATTTTTTTTATTAAAACTTTAAGTTTTCAACATTACAGATATTTGAAGCTTATGCATTATAACGCCATCCCGCGCAGGGGAGGTGAAAGGAAAAGCTAACATTTTAAATTGCATAAGGTTACACATAGATCATGCTAATGTTTTAACAATCTGCAATGCATACAGAACGAGGAAGTAAATGACAAAGTAAAGGACATTCAACATTTTCGCACGACCTACTTGACCTGAGACATGTTTATATCCATTCTGGGGCCATGCAGGTTGCGGGGTCCCGGCCCCCACGGTCCTCACCGCCGCAAGTAAGCCCGCAGGATTTGCAGACTTGGTCAAGCGCGCTGATGGGAAAGGGTTAATGAAAACCTTTTAGGATCGTAGTCTAAAGGGAGGAGAAACATAAAACTGGGGGGGGGGGAGAAGGTTGAGGGGGGGGAGGAGAGGTCAGCGGGGGGGAGAAGGATTGAGGAGCTCCCGCACTCCACCAGCCAACGTGCATAGCCGCTACAGCCTCCATGGGGTTTCACCAGACCAAGCAAATCTCATCCAGGGCTCCCATATCGAGAGGAATTTGTCATGGGTGTCGGTCAGAATACTAGATAATCTTTCGTTGATGAGGAACCCGTTCATTCTGGCCGACACCTCTGAGATTGGGGTAAATGGCTTTTTTCCAGGCTCTGGCTATGGCCCGTTAAGCCGCCAGGAGGAGGTAGACAAATACCCCTCGATTCAAAGAGCAAAAGTTAATTGATTTCGTATCGAGAATCGTAAGTTTGGGTGGGTGTTAGTCATTTTTTCCTGTTTTTTTGGCCATTTCCGACTCGCACGAGCCTACGTACGAATGCGTATATGCTCTTACGATCAGCGGAAGTTCGTTCCTAAATTTTAGGATCAAAACGTAAAACTTAGGATCAAATCCTAAAACTTACGATCAAAACGTAAAACTTAGGTTAATTGGATGTGTTTAGGTGTGATTCAGAGAAACCTCTAAACGCGTTTTAAAAGAAAGCCACAGCCGACACCTTTTAGCAGCCGGATTGCTGTTCGTGAACAGGTTTTTTGGCTATGTGGAGGAGTCTGCGCGTCTTGTGCTCCAATGAACTGCATGTATCAGCATGGCCGAGGCCATAAATTGTATGGCAATGCATACCTGATTCATGTATGCCTTATAAAAGCATTTTAATGTGGACCTTAATTAGTCCTTTGCATGTAAACCTTTATTTTGCAATATATTTGCGTTAATTAAAGAAACTTATGTCCTTTGTTATTTATTTTAAAATTGAGGTACTAGAATAATATTTTTAGATTGCATTTATTGGTGTAGTTGTTTACCTTTGCTTTGTTTAATTATTTAAGCACATCTTTGGTCAGATGCATCACACTTACTGAGGAGAGGAGAGCGGGATAAAGTGCAGGATGTGGGTTACTGCTGTATTTTGCACAGACACAGCAGAGCTGGGGGCATGGAAAGGTCAGAAATCAAAGAATGCAGAGCAACACAGTCACAAGGCCCTTTCTGTTTGCAGGCTGCCCGATAATACCTGAGCCGCCATCTTGGCTGTTTCTAGGCTCATAACATGCAGAAGTTGCTGGGTGTTTTTTAATATTTGTGAGCAATCTGTATGTAGAGGGTGTGGGTAACCACACTAAAAATTTAAAGTTGTACCATTTGAAGCATAAATATTAAAATTAAATCCACAAGTAAAAAATGCAAGTTAACTAAAAATTAAACAAAGTAAGATTTACTTATGCAAATGCATTCATTAATGGTTGGTTACTACAAAATGAATGAAATAAAGAAAAATAAAAGACCAAATATTTAGAATGCACTTTAATGAGGTAAGTTTGTAGTGCGGAGCCGCAAGATCAGAAGGATTTACGTCCAGACAAAAAAGGAAAAAGGGCAAAACCAATGTTGCAACCTGAGAAATGAAACGGAAAATTCAGGATGGAAACTGACATAGGTCTGATTCCCGAACTGCCATACGAACGGACGTATATTTTAGGATAGAAACGTATTTGCTTATTGAATCACTCGCAAGTTCATACGAACGCACGAGCGTTCGGGAAAAATAGGATGATCGTGACCCAAATCCAAGCTGTTACATGTTTCTTTGAATCAACCCAATAGTCTGTGCTGTTTGCTGGTGAGCTCTTGGGGCTTGCAGTGCAGGAGGGCAACCCAGGGGTCTTTTTTCATATTGGTTTGGAAAATGCCATTGGCCAGCCTATATACCTGGTTCCAGAAGCGGGCTAACATGGGACAAGTCCACCATGTATACAGGAAATCCCCTTCCGCACTGCATCCCCTAAAGCACGTTTTAGATTGTCCCGAGAACATCCTGCTCAGGCGACTCGGCACCAGGTACCAGCGGAGCATTACTTTATAGGCTGTTTCAGTCATCAGGACATTGATTGAGCATTTGGAGGAGTTGGACCATATCTCCGACCATCCCCTCTCACTCTGACATGGGCCCAGGTCTTTCTCCCAGCTACCAACGTACCCATGAGTCTCTGGTCCGGCTACATTTAATGTTGAGTATAGTAAGGAGATTGTCCCTCTCTGGAATGGGTTACAAGTGCATAACTCCTCAAAGGGGGTCCTCACCCGGAAGGGGGGATGCAGCTTTGTCAGAGGCAGAATCCAGTGTCTTAACTGAATATAGCGAAAGGGGACACCATACTTCTCTTGCAGGTCCTGAAAAGTCCCGACGCCCTTCGCCGTGAATAGGTCCGCTATCTTGTATATGCCCCGATCTTGCCACCACTTAAAGGCAAGTCTATTCTGTTCTCCTGGGGGGAAGTTGGGGTTATGCCATAAATGAGCCAGGGGGGTATAAGGGGACATCAATGAGGCTGAATACCTCACTGAGTCCCACACAGCGAGGGAATGCTTCATTAACGGGCTGAGCGTCTTGGGTCTATGTCCCTGGTCCATCCAGAGCAAGCCATCAATAGGTATTGGCGCGCAGTTGGGAAGTTCCAGGAAAATCCACATTGGGGGCCTGGAAGGGGAATGCATAGGGACCAGTTGAGCAATCTGGGCAGCTTTATAATACTTATGTATTTCAGGCACCCCCAGTCCCCCTTGTGTTTTGTGGGCTAGCATAGTGCGCCTGGACACCCTCGGGCGTCCCGTAGACCATATGAAGGCCAGGATCCTCCTCTGCATCACCCGAAGCATGTATATTGGGATCTTTACTGGTAATACTCTGAAGAAATAGAGCAGCTTCGGAAGTATGGACATTTTAACCGTGTTAATGCGGCCTATCCAGGAGATCGGGTACGTTTTCCAGGTCTCCATAAGGCGGGTTAAGGATTTGAATAAAGGAGGATAATTGGCCTCATATAGGTCAGAATACTGCAGAGATACGCACCCCTAAATACAGGAGTGGCTCAGCTGTCCAGCGAAAAGGGAAACTAGCCTTGATTTGGTCCACCACGTCCACTGGCAGGGAGATGTTCATCGCCCTTGATTTTTCATTATTAATCGTTAGGCCCGAGATTCGAGCGAACTGGTCCAGAATTTTATACAAGTTCGGGAATGAGGTGGTCGGCTGGGTGATGGCGATTAGAGCATTATCCGCGAAAAACATGGCCTTATGATGGACACCCGCCACCTCCAACCCCTTTATGTTAATGGAGTTCCTGAATGCTAGACCCCGTGGCTCTATGGCCAGAATAAAGAGAAGCGGGGATAAGGGGCATCCCTGTCGGGTTCCCCTGTGAATACCGAATGGTCCAGAGGTAAAGCCCAAGTATCTCACTCGAGCCGCAGGGGCCGTATAGAGTGGTCCTAACCACTCCAGGAACCGTTGTTCAAAGCCACACCTACGGAGTACCCACATTAGGTAGTCCCAAGATAGGGAATCGAAGGCTTTCTGTATGTCAAGTGAGAGAAGAAAGGCCGGGATGCCCCTGGAGTGGGCGTGGTGGACCAGATGTGCGACCCTCCTAACACTGTCCCCGGCCTGTCTGGCTGGAACAAAGCCCACCTGGTCCCCATGTATGAGGTCGGCCACGAAAGTGTTTAGTCTGGCCGCTAGGACCTTAGCTAGTAGCTTCACGTCAATGTTAATCAAGGATATTGGTCTATAGTTGGGGATGAGTAAGCTGTCTTTGTCTGGTTTGGGAATCATACATATGTCCGCTAGGAGCGAACTAGGACTGAGTGAGGTTTCCGCACATAGAGCAAGTGCGGGGCCAGAATGAAGGCAAACTTTTTATAATACCGACCGCTAAACCCATCTGGGCCTGGGGTCTTGGTAGTCTTCAGGGACTTTATAGCTAACAGCACCTCACAAGGTGTTATGGGCGCCTCCATCCTGTCCACACACCTCTGCCTAATATTCGGTAACTCGATGCCCTCAAAGAATTCCTCCAACTTGGTTGGATTTACGGTTGTTGGGGCCGCATAGAGGGCCGACAGAAAATCCCCAAAGGCCAAAACAACCTTACTAGGGTCGGCTGTGACACTGCCTGAGTCAAGCTTCAGTTTTATAGGCTGACACCTATCGAGGTCAGCAGCCCTTAGCTTGCGGGCTAGCATTGTGTCCGGCTTGTTACCCCTAGTATAAAATTTCTGTTTCGACCATCTGAGTCTCTTCTCGGCTTGGTCGTCTCGGCTTGGTCGTCTCCGTGCGCAAGTTATCAACCGCCCTCTTATTCCTGGCGCTCGGGTTCCCCCTCCACTGCAGCTCCACCCGCTCAAACCCCAGGGTCAGGTCTCTTATTCCCCGTTGCCTTTCCCGTTTTTCGGCTATGGAGATAATGTTCCCTCTCATGGTAGCCTTTTGAGCTTCCCACAGAGATATTGGGAAGGAGACAGAATTTGTGTTATGCGTGAAGTATTCCTGTAAAGCAACCTGAATTTTAGAGCAGCTGGAGCCATTCGATAAAAGAGAGTCGTTGAGTTGTAGGAGTGCTTGGTGGTGACCAGGAGGTCCAATACAGCCATTACTGGATTGTGATCGGACCATGCTGTAATGTAAATTTTGGAATCAATAACGGCGGGTAACACAGATTGAGGGACCAGTAAGTGATCTATCCTGCACAAAGTACCATGTGGGTTGGAATTGAAGGTAAAGTCATGAGTTTTGGGATTCATCTCTCGCCATCACATAAGCTGTAATGGTTAAGGAGATTGCGAAAAGTAGTGGATTGAGCGTCTGAGGTCGGTAAAGCCGCCCCCAGCTGCCCAGTGCATCGTCTGTCCATCCCAGGGTGGATTGTCAGGTTAGAGTCCCCCCCCATGAGCAGGGTCCCATTGCTGTTGCTGTGGACAACCGACAGTAAGTGCTTGAAGAACCAAGTCTGGAAGGTGTTGGGGGCATAGTATGTGACCAGGGTGATTTCTACGTCATAAAGGGTACCCTGCAGTATGAGGTATCTACCCATAGGATACGAAATGACTTTGGAGCAAATGAAAGGGAGGCCTTTGCGAAAGGCGATTAGTACTCCCCTTTTTTTTTCCCTAGCACAGGCCAGGTAGGACAAGGGGAAATGACCACTCAGATAATTTTCCTGTAAAAAGATTATATCGGCTTTGCAGGATTTATAGTAATGGAAGGCCTGGTTGCGCTTGGTGGGGATGTTAAAGCCCTGGACGTTATGTGATAACATTTTAATATTCAACCCAACCATGGCGACCCCGAGGGTAAAACTCAATAACGACCGGCCTGGCGGAGTACGGGAGGACCAAGTGGAGGGGGAGCGGCCGGAGTATGGGTGGGGAGTTGAGGTGGGGATGGGGAAACAAGAATAACAGGAATAACGTAGACAACATGAAGAAGACCAAATTTAGATATTGCGGACCAATATGCAGTGAAGTACCGCATAGGGTCCCTCTACGTTCTGCAATAGCAGAGAAAGGCCCATAGGGCAAGGCCACACGTGGCCTCTGTTGGACCATTTGACAACTTGTCTGTTGGGGGGGGGGTACACCCCGGAGGCACAGGGCAAACAATGGGATAAAAAAAGTAATCTTTTAGCGTAAATAACCCAGCATATAACAAAACTTAAATAACGTAACATGAAATAGCATAAGGAAGCAGCAAAGAACAACACAGCACAATCAGCATGTCTAGTTTATAGGGAAGGCTTAAATTCAGGTCGTCATCCACGGACCCACGCCACCACCCACAGGTATCGCCGTCTAACCCAGCAAACCGGTGCGGAGTCCGAGACAACAGCGTTTGCTAAAACTGAGGCGGGGGGCCCAATCTTAATCACTAAAGCGGTCACCTGCCGCATTGGCAAACCATCGCCAAGGAGACCAAACCAATCCGTCCGGGGCACCGGAGCCGCCGAGGCATCATCCTCCCCAGCCCCCCCCCCCAGGGCCAGCACGTGGTGGGTCGACATCAGAGAACCCAGCCGACTGAGGGAGGGGGGGGAGGCCGAGGCCAAGCCAGGGGGGCAACCGGGCACCCCCAAGGGCTCCGACCCCCAGGGGGAGAGGACAGGACCAGGACACAGACCCAACCACCATTCTGTAATTCAAAACATTAAGAGCATTTAAAACATTCGGAAGAACATTGAAAAACTTTCAGGAAACAACATTGTATACCAAAGCCCAGGCGGGGGGCTCTATTCTGATAACCAAAGCAGCCCATCCACCTCGCTGGTGAGCCACCACCGAGGGGCCCAAACCGATCAGTCCGGGGTGTCGGAGCCACCCTGGCGTCGCCCCCCCCCCAGGCCAGCGTGCAATGGGTCCAAAACAGAGAACCCGGCTGACCATGGATGGGGGGGGAGGAGAAACATAAAACTGGGGGGGGGAAGAAGGTTGAGGGGGGAGGGGGAGGAGAGGTCAGGGGGGGGAGAAGGATTGAGGAGCTCCCGCACTCCACCAGCCAACGTGCATAGCCGCTACAGCCTCCATGGGGTTTCACCAGACCAAGCAAATCTCATCCAGGGCTCCCATATCGAGAGGAATTTGTCATGGGTGTCGGTCAGAATACTAGATAATCTTTCGTTGATGAGGAACCCGTTCATTCTGGCCGACACCTCTGAGATTGGGGTAAATGGCTTTTTCCAGGCTCTGGCTATGGCCCGTTTAGCCGCCAGGAGGAGGTAGACAAATAGTCTGTGCTGTTTGCTGGTGAGTTCTTGGGGCTTGCAGTGCAGGAGGGCAACCCAGGGGTCTTTTTTCATATTGGTTTGGAAAATGCCATTGGCCAGCCTATATACCTGGTTCCAGAAGCGGGCTAACATGGGACAAGTCCACCATGTATGCAGGAAATCCCCTTCCGCACTGCATCCCCTAAAGCACGTTCAGTCATCAGGACATTGATTGAGCATTTGGAGGAGTTGGACCATATCTCCGACCATCCCCTCTCACTCTGACATGGGCCCAGGTCTTTCTCCCAGCTACCAACGTACCCATGAGTCTCTGGTCCGGCTACATTTAATGTTGAGTATAGTAAGGAGATTGTCCCTCTCTGGAATGGGTTACAAGTGCATAACTCCTCAAAGGGGGTCCTCACCCGGAAGGGGGGATGCAGCTTTGTCAGAGGCAGAATCCAGTGTCTTAACTGAATATAGCGAAAGTATTCCCTGACGGGGACACCATACTTCTCTTGCAGGTCCTGAAAAGTCCCGACGCCCCTCGCCGTGAATAGGTCCGCTATCTTGTATATGCCCCGATCCTGCCACCACTTAAAGGCAAGTCTATTCTGTTCTCCTGGGGGGAAGTTGGGGTTATGCCATAAATGAGCCAGGGGGGTATAAGGGGACATCAATGAGGCTGAATACCTCACTGAGTCCCACACAGCGAGGGAATGCTTCATTAACGGGCTGAGCGTCTTGGGTCTATGTCCCTGGTCCATCCAGAGCAAGCCATCAATAGGTATTGGCGCGCAGTTGGGAAGTTCCAGGAAAATCCACATTGGGGGCCTGGAAGGGGAATGCATAGGGACCAGTTGAGCAATCTGGGCAGCTTTATAATACTTATGTATTTCAGGCACCCCCAGTCCCCCTTGTGTTTTGTGGGCTAGCATAGTGCGCCTGGACACCCTCGGGCATCCCGTAGACCATATGAAGGCCAGGATCCTCCTCTGCATCACCCGAAGCATGTATATTGGGATCTTTACTGGTAATACTCTGAAGAAATAGAGCAGCTTCGGAAGTATGGACATTTTAACCGTGTTAATGCGGCCTATCCAGGAGATCGGGTACGTTTTCCAGGTCTCCATAAGGCGGGTTAAGGATTTGAATAAAGGAGGATAATTGGCCTCATATAGGTCAGAATACTTAGCAGAGATACGCACCCCTAAATACAGGAGTGGCTCAGCTGTCCAGCGAAAAGGGAAACTAGCCTTGATTTGGTCCACCACGTTCACTGGCAGGGAGATGTTCATCGCCCTTGATTTTTCATTATTAATCGTTAGGCCCGAGATTCGAGCGAACTGGTCCAGAATTTTATACAAGTTCGGGAGTGAGGTGGTCGGCTGGGTGATGGCGATTAGAGCATTATCCGCGAAAAACATGGCCTTATGATGGACACCCGCCACCTCCAACCCGTTTATGTTAATGGAGTTCCTGAATGCTAGACCCCGTGGCTCTATGGCCAGAATAAAGAGAAGCGGGGATAAGGGGCATTCCTGTCGGGTTCCCCTGTGAATACCGAATGGTCCAGAGGTAAAGCCCAAGTATCTCACTCGAGCCGCAGGGGCCGTATAGAGTGGTCCTAACCACTCCAGGAACCGTTGTTCAAAGCCACACCTACGGAGTACCCACATTAGGTAGTCCCAAGATAGGGAATCGAAGGCTTTCTGTATGTCAAGTGAGAGAAGAAAGGCCGGGATGCCCCTGGAGTGGGCGTGGTGGACCAGATGTGCGACCCTCCTAACACTGTCCCCGGCCTGTCTGGCTGGAACAAAGCCCACCTGGTCCCCATGTATGAGGTCGGTCACGAAAGTGTTTAGTCTGGCCGCTAGGACCTTAGCTAGTAGCTTCACGTCGATGTTAATCAAGGATATTGGTCTATAGTTGGGGATGAGTAAGCTGTCTTTGTCTGGTTTGGGAATCATACATATGTCCGCTAGGAGCGAACTAGGACTGAGTGAGGTTTCCGCACATAGAGCAAGTGCGGGGCCAGAATGAAGGCAAACTTTTTATAATACAGACCGCTAAACCCATCTGGGCCTGGGGTCTTGGTAGTCTTCAGGGACTTTATAGCTAACAGCACCTCACAAGGTGTTATGGGCGCCTCCATCCTGTCCACACACCTCTGCCTAATATTCGGTAACTCGATGCCCTCAAAGAATTACTCCAACTTGGTTGGATTTACGGTTGTTGGGGCCGCATAGAGGGCCGACAGAAAATCCCCAAAGGCCAAAACAACCTTACTAGGGTCGGCTGTGACACTGCCTGAGTCAAGCTTCAGTTTTATAGGCTGACACCTATCGAGGTCAGCAGCCCTTAGCTTGCGGGCTAGCATTGTGTCCGGCTTGTTACCCCTAGTATAAAATTTCTGTTTCGACCATCTGAGTCTCTTCTCGGCTTGGTCGTCTCGGCTTGGTCGTCTCCGTGCGCAAGTTATCAACCGCCCTCTTATTCCTGGCGCTCGGGTTCCCCCTCCACTGCAGCTCCACCCGCTCAAACCCCAGGGTCAGGTCTCTTATTCCCCGTTGCCTTTCCCGTTTTTCGGCAGAGGCTATGGAGATAATGTTCCCTCTCATGGTAGCCTTTTGAGCTTCCCACAGAGATATTGGGGAGGAGACAGAATTTGTGTTATGCGTGAAGTATTCCTGTAAAGCAACCTGAATTTTAGAGCAGCTGGAGCCATTCGATAAAAGAGAGTCGTTGAGTTGTAGGAGTGCTTGGTGGTGACCAGGAGGTCCAATACAGCCATTACTGGATTGTGATCGGACCATGCTGTAATGTAAATTTTGGAATCAATAACGGCGGGTAACACAGATTGAGGGACCAGTAAGTGATCTATCCTGCACAAAGTACCATGTGGGTTGGAATTGAAGGTAAAGTCATGAGTTTTGGGATTCATCTCTCGCCATCACATAAGCTGTAATGGTTAAGGAGATTGCGAAAAGTAGTGGATTGAGCGTCTGAGGTCGGTAAAGCCGCCCCCAGCTGCCCAGTGCATCGTCTGTCCATCCCAGGGTGGATTGTCAGGTTAGAGTCCCCCCCATGAGCAGGGTCCCATTGCTGTTGCTGTGGACAACCGACAGTAAGTGCTTGAAGAACCAAGTCTGGAAGGTGTTGGGGGCATAGTATGTGACCAGGGTGATTTCTACGTCATAAAGGGTACCCTGCAGTATGAGGTATCTACCCATAGGATACGAAATGACTTTGGAGCAAATGAAAGGGAGGCCTTTGCGAAAGGCGATTAGTACTCCCCTTTTTTTTTCCCTAGCACAGGCCAGGTAGGACAAGGGGAAATGACCACTCAGATAATTTTCCTGTAAAAAGATTATATCGGCTTTGCAGGATTTATAGTAATGGAAGGCCTGGTTGCGCTTGGTGGGGACGTTAAAGCCCTGGACGTTATGTGATAACATTTTAATATTCAACCCAACCATGGCGACCCCGAGGGTAAAACTCAATAACGACCGGCCTGGCGGAGTACGGTAGGACCAAGTGGAGGGGGAGCGGCCGGAGTATGGGTGGGGAGTTGAGGTGGGGATGGGGAAACAAGAATAACAGGAATAACGTAGACAACATGAAGAAGACCAAATTTAGATATTGCGGACCAATATGCAGTGAAGTACCGCATAGGGTCCCTCTACGTTCTGCAATAGCAGAGAAAGGCCCATAGGGCAAGGCCACACGTGGCCTCTGTTGGACCATTTGACAACTTGTCTGTTGGGGGGGGGGTACACCCCGGAGGCACAGGGCAAACAATGGGATAAAAAATGTAATCTTTTAGCGTAAATAACCCAGCATATAACAAAACTTAATTAACGTAACATGAAATAGCATAAGGAAGCAGCAAAGAACAACACAGCGCAATCAGCATGTCTAGTTTATAGGGAAGGCTTAAATTCAGGTCGTCATCCACGGACCCACGCCACCACCCACAGGTATCGCCGTCTAACCCAGCAAACCGGTGCGGAGTCCGAGACAACAGCGTTTGCTAAAACTGAGGCGGGGGGCCCAATCTTAATCACTAAAGCGGTCACCTGCCGCATTGGCAAACCATCGCCAAGGAGACCAAACCAATCCGTCCGGGGCACCGGAGCCGCCGAGGCATCATCCTCCCCAGCCCCCCCCCCCCAGGGCCAGCACGTGGTGGGTCGACATCAGAGAACCCAGCCGACTGAGGGAGGGGGGGGAGGCCGAGGCCAAGCCAGGGGGGCAACCGGGCACCCCCAAGGGCTCCGACCCCCAGGGGGAGAGGACAGGACCAGGACACAGACCCAACCACCATTCTGTAATTCAAAACATTAAGAGCATTTAAAACATTCGGAAGAACATTGAAAAACTTTCAGGAAACAACATTGTATACCAAAGCCCAGGCGGGGGGCTCTATTCTGATAACCAAAGCAGCCCATCCACCTCGCTGGTGAGCCACCACCGAGGGGCCCAAACCGATCAGTCCGGGGTGTCGGAGTCACCCTGGCGTCGCCCCCCCCCCCAGGCCAGCGTGCAATGGGTCCAAAACAGAGAACCCGGCTGACCATGGATGGGGGGGGGAGGAGAAACATAAAACTGGGGGGGGAAGAAGGTTGAGGGGGGAGGGGGAGGAGAGGTCAGGGGGGGGGGGAGAAGGATTGAGGAGCTCCCGCACTCCACCAGCCAACGTGCATAGCCGCTACAGCCTCCATGGGGTTTCACCAGACCAAGCAAATCTCATCCAGGGCTCCCATATCGAGAGGAATTTGTCATGGGTGTCGGTCAGAATACTAGATAATCTTTCGTTGATGAGGAACCCGTTCATTCTGGCCGACACCTCTGAGATTGGGGTAAATGGCTTTTTCCAGGCTCTGGCTATGGCCCGTTTAGCCGCCAGGAGGAGGTAGACAAATAGTCTGTGCTGTTTGCTGGTGAGCTCTTGGGGCTTGCAGTGCAGGAGGGCAACCCAGGGGTCTTTTTTCATATTGGTTTGGAAAATGCCATTGGCCAGCCTATATACCTGGTTCCAGAAGCGGGCTAACATGGGACAAGTCCACCATGTATGCAGGAAATCCCCTTCCGCACTGCATCCCCTAAAGCACGTTTTAGATTGTCCCGAGAACATCCTGCTCAGGCGACTCGGCACCAGGTACCAGCGGAGCATTACTTTATAGGCTGTTTCAGTCATCAGGACATTGATTGAGCATTTGGAGGAGTTGGACCATATCTCCGACCATCCCCTCTCACTCTGACATGGGCCCAGGTCTTTCTCCCAGCTACCAACGTACCCATGAGTCTCTGGTCCGGCTACATTTAATGTTGAGTATAGTAAGGAGATTGTCCCTCTCTGGAATGGGTTACAAGTGCATAACTCCTCAAAGGGGGTCCTCACCCGGAAGGGGGGATGCAGCTTTGTCAGAGGCAGAATCCAGTGTCTTAACTGAATATAGCGAAAGTATTCCCTGACGGGGACACCATACTTCTCTTGCAGGTCCTGAAAAGTCCCGACGCCCCTCGCCGTGAATAGGTCCGCTATCTTGTATATGCCCCGATCCTGCCACCACTTAAAGGCAAGTCTATTCTGTTCTCCTGGGGGGAAGTTGGGGTTATGCCATAAATGAGCCAGGGGGGTATAAGGGGACATCAATGAGGCTGAATACCTCACTGAGTCCCACACAGCGAGGGAATGCTTCATTAACGGGCTGAGCGTCTTGGGTCTATGTCCCTGGTCCATCCAGAGCAAGCCATCAATAGGTATTGGCGCGCAGTTGGGAAGTTCCAGGAAAATCCACATTGGGGGCCTGGAAGGGGAATGCATAGGGACCAGTTGAGCAATCTGGGCAGCTTTATAATACTTATGTATTTCAGGCACCCCCAGTCCCCCTTGTGTTTTGTGGGCTAGCATAGTGCGCCTGGACACCCTCGGGCATCCCGTAGACCATATGAAGGCCAGGATCCTCCTCTGCATCACCCGAAGCATGTATATTGGGATCTTTACTGGTAATACTCTGAAGAAATAGAGCAGCTTCGGAAGTATGGACATTTTAACCGTGTTAATGCGGCCTATCCAGGAGATCGGGTACGTTTTCCAGGTCTCCATAAGGCGGGTTAAGGATTTGAATAAAGGAGGATAATTGGCCTCATATAGGTCAGAATACTTAGCAGAGATACGCACCCCTAAATACAGGAGTGGCTCAGCTGTCCAGCGAAAAGGGAAACTAGCCTTGATTTGGTCCACCACGTCCACTGGCAGGGAGATGTTCATCGCCCTTGATTTTTCATTATTAATCGTTAGGCCCGAGATTCGAGCGAACTGGTCCAGAATTTTATACAAGTTCGGGAGTGAGGTGGTCGGCTGGGTGATGGCGATTAGAGCATTATCCGCGAAAAACATGGCCTTATGATGGACACCCGCCACCTCCAACCCGTTTATGTTAATGGAGTTCCTGAATGCTAGACCCCGTGGCTCTATGGCCAGAATAAAGAGAAGCGGGGATAAGGGGCATCCGTGTTGGGTTCCCCTGTGAATACCGAATGGTCAAAGGGTAAAGCCCAAGTATCTCACTCGAGCCGCAGGGGCCGTATAGAGTGGTCCTAACCACTCCAGGAACCGTTGTTCAAAGCCACACCTACGGAGTACCCACATTAGGTAGTCCCAAGATAGGGAATCGAAGGCTTTCTGTATGTCAAGTGAGAGAAGAAAGGCCAGGATGCCCCTGGAGTGGGCGTGGTGGACCAGATGTGCGACCCTCCTAACACTGTCCCCGGCCTGTCTGGCTGGAACAAAGCCCACCTGGTCCCCATGTATGAGGTCGGTCACGAAAGTGTTTAGTCTGGCCGCTAGGACCTTAGCTAGTAGCTTCACGTCGATGTTAATCAAGGATATTGGTCTATAGTTGGGGATGAGTAAGCTGTCTTTGTCTGGTTTGGGAATCATACATATGTCCGCTAGGAGCGAACTAGGACTGAGTGAGGTTTCCGCACATAGAGCAAGTGCGGGGCCAGAATGAAGGCAAACTTTTTATAATACAGACCGCTAAACCCATCTGGGCCTGGGGTCTTGGTAGTCTTCAGGGACTTTATAGCTAACAGCACCTCACAAGGTGTTATGGGCGCCTCCATCCTGTCCACACACCTCTGCCTAATATTCGGTAACTCGATGCCCTCAAAGAATTCCTCCAACTTGGTTGGATTTACGATTGTTGGGGCCGCATAGAGGGCCGACAGAAAATCCCCAAAGGCCAAAACAACCTTACTAGGGTCGGCTGTGACACTGCCTGAGTCAAGCTTCAGTTTTATAGGCTGACACCTATCGAGGTCAGCAGCCCTTAGCTTGCGGGCTAGCATTGTGTCCGGCTTGTTACCCCTAGTATAAAATTTCTGTTTCGACCATCTGAGTCTCTTCTCGGCTTGGTCGTCTCGGCTTGGTCGTCTCCGTGCGCAAGTTATCAACCGCCCTCTTATTCCTGGCGCTCGGGTTCCCCCTCCACTGCAGCTCCACCCGCTCAAACCCCAGGGTCAGGTCTCTTATTCCCTGTTGCCTTTCCCGTTTTTCGGCAGAGGCTATGGAGATAATGTTCCCTCTCATGGTAGCCTTTTGAGCTTCCCACAGAGATATTGGGAAGGAGACAGAATTTGTGTTATGCGTGAAGTATTCCTGTAAAGCAACCTGAATTTTAGAGCAGCTGGAGCCATTCGATAAAAGAGAGTCGTTGAGTTGTAGGAGTGCTTGGTGGTGACCAGGAGGTCCAATACAGCCATTACTGGATTGTGATCGGACCATGCTGTAATGTAAATTTTGGAATCAATAACGGCGGGTAACACAGATTGAGGGACCAGTAAGTGATCTATCCTGCACAAAGTACCATGTGGGTTGGAATTGAAGGTAAAGTCATGAGTTTTGGGATTCATCTCTCGCCATCACATAAGCTGTAATGGTTAAGGAGATTGCGAAAAGTAGTGGATTGAGCGTCTGAGGTCGGTAAAGCCGCCCCCAGCTGCCCAGTGCATCGTCTGTCCATCCCAGGGTGGATTGTCAGGTTAGAGTCCCCCCCCATGAGCAGGGTCCCATTGCTGTTGCTGTGGACAACCGACAGTAAGTGCTTGAAGAACCAAGTCTGGAAGGTGTTGGGGGCATAGTATGTGACCAGGGTGATTTCTACGTCATAAAGGGTACCCTGCAGTATGAGGTATCTACCCATAGGATACGAAATGACTTTGGAGCAAATGAAAGGGAGGCCTTTGCGAAAGGCGATTAGTACTCCCCTTTTTTTTTCCCTAGCACAGGCCAGGTAGGACAAGGGGAAATGACCACTCAGATAATTTTCCTGTAAAAAGATTATATCGGCTTTGCAGGATTTATAGTAATGGAAGGCCTGGTTGCGCTTGGTGGGGACGTTAAAGCCCTGGACGTTATGTGATAACATTTTAATATTCAACCCAACCATGGCGACCCCGAGGGTAAAACTCAATAACGACCGGCCTGGCGGAGTACGGGAGGACCAAGTGGAGGGGGAGCGGCCGGAGTATGGGTGGGGAGTTGAGGTGGGGATGGGGAAACAAGAATAACAGGAATAACGTAGACAACATGAAGAAGACCAAATTTAGATATTGCGGACCAATATGCAGTGAAGTACCGCATAGGGTCCCTCTACGTTCTGCAATAGCAGAGAAAGGCCCATAGGGCAAGGCCACACGTGGCCTCTGTTGGACCATTTGACAACTTGTCTGTTGGGGGGGGGGGTACACCCCGGAGGCACAGGGCAAACAATGGGATAAAAAAAGTAATCTTTTAGCGTAAATAACCCAGCATATAACAAAACTTAAATAACGTAACATGAAATAGCATAAGGAAGCAGCAAAGAACAACACAGCGCAATCAGCATGTCTAGTTTATAGGGAAGGCTTAAATTCAGGTCGTCATCCACGGACCCACGCCACCACCCACAGGTATCACCGTCTAACCCAGCAAACCGGTGCGGAGTCCGAGACAACAGCGTTTGCTAAAACTGAGGCGGGGGGCCCAATCTTAATCACTAAAGCGGTCACCTGCCGCATTGGCAAACCATCGCCAAGGAGACCAAACCAATCCGTCCGGGGCACCGGAGCCGCCGAGGCATCATCCTCCCCCGTCCCCCCCCCCCCAGGGCCAGCACGTGGTGGGTCGACATCAGAGAACCCAGCCGACTGAGGGAGGGGGGGGAGGCCGAGGCCAAGCCAGGGGGGCAACCGGGCACCCCCAAGGGCTCCGACCCCCAGGGGGGAGAGGACAGGACCAGGACACAGGCCCAACCACCATTCTGTAATTCAAAACATTAAGAGCATTTAAAACATTCGGAAGAACATTGAAAAACTTTCAGGAAACAACATTGTATACCAAAGCCCAGGCGGGGGGCTCTATTCTGATAACCAAAGCAGCCCATCCACCTCGCTGGTGAGCCACCACCGAGGGGCCCAAACCGATCAGTCCGGGGTGTCGGAGCCACCCTGGCGTCGCCCCCCCCCCAGGCCAGTGTGCAATGGGTCCAAAACAGAGAACCCGGCTGACCATGGATGGGGGGGGAGGAGAAACATAAAACTGGGGGGGGGGAAGAAGGTTGAGGGGGGAGGGGGAGGAGAGGTCAGGGGGGGGAGAAGGATTGAGGAGCTCCCGCACTCCACCAGCCAACGTGCATAGCCGCTACAGCCTCCATGGGGTTTCACCAGACCAAGCAAATCTCATCCAGGGCTCCCATATCGAGAGGAATTTGTCATGGGTGTCGGTCAGAATACTAGATAATCTTTCGTTGATGAGGAACCCGTTCATTCTGGCCGACACCTCTGAGATTGGGGTAAATGGCTTTTTCCAGGCTCTGGCTATGGCCCGTTTAGCCGCCAGGAGGAGGTAGACAAATAGTCTGTGCTGTTTGCTGGTGAGCTCTTGGGGCTTGCAGTGCAGGAGGGCAACCCAGGGGTCTTTTTTCATATTGGTTTGGAAAATGCCATTGGCCAGCCTATATACCTGGTTCCAGAAGCGGGCTAACATGGGACAAGTCCACCATGTATGCAGGAAATCCCCTTCCGCACTGCATCCCCTAAAGCACGTTCAGTCATCAGGACATTGATTGAGCATTTGGAGGAGTTGGACCATATCTCCGACCATCCCCTCTCACTCTGACATGGGCCCAGGTCTTTCTCCCAGCTACCAACGTACCCATGAGTCTCTGGTCCGGCTACATTTAATGTTGAGTATAGTAAGGAGATTGTCCCTCTCTGGAATGGGTTACAAGTGCATAACTCCTCAAAGGGGGTCCTCACCCGGAAGGGGGGATGCAGCTTTGTCAGAGGCAGAATCCAGTGTCTTAACTGAATATAGCGAAAGTATTCCCTGACGGGGACACCATACTTCTCTTGCAGGTCCTGAAAAGTCCCGACGCCCCTCGCCGTGAATAGGTCCGCTATCTTGTATATGCCCCGATCCTGCCACCACTTAAAGGCAAGTCTATTCTGTTCTCCTGGGGGGAAGTTGGGGTTATGCCATAAATGAGCCAGGGGGGTATAAGGGGACATCAATGAGGTTGAATACCTCACTGAGTCCCACACAGCGAGGGAATGCTTCATTAACGGGCTGAGCGTCTTGGGTCTATGTCCCTGGTCCATCCAGAGCAAGCCATTGTAGCGATAACCTTTATCGCCGGAGGGCTTTACCGCCCGAGACGTCCTTTTCCCAATCGTAAGAGGTGCTGCTGGAATTCCAGAGTCGTCCGTGAGGAAAACAGGAACAGCCCTTACAAGGGCTATTGAATTGTAATATAGCGTTTCCCCCAATAAGAGACAGAACTTCAGTATTGAGGGTGAAGGTGAAGTGTTCTTTATTAGTGCCACACTGGGCCTTATATGCAATGCTCCATGCAATGACAACCACACTGACCAATAGCAGCAGGGCACACAATCCCTCAACTCTGCTGGTGACGCAATCAGTAGAACAATAGCAGGCCGTAATACAATCAATCAGGACAATGCCATTGACTGTGATGTAATCAACAATACACAATGGCAGTCAAAATACAATGACATTGCCTGTAACAGTATCAAAATACATTGTCTGGAACCTAATTAAGAAAAGGCCAGTGAATGACCCGGTGGGCAACTGAATAGTGATGACATCCAAAAGACAGAGCCTCTGTCACAATGCCCCCTTTTTGTGGAACACCCGGCAGACCCGGATTGACCCTGTTCGGGTTAACGTGGGGCTGTCCGGACTCTTGTTATGGGCAGAGTTCTGTGTAAGGACAAGTCTGCAAATAGTGAGTAACCGGACTAAACATTGACGTGGGCTGTACATAGGAATCGGTCATGGGTGGGGTCCAAACACTGAGATATTGTGGCGTTGGTGAGTTCAGCACCAAAGTCCTTGGTTGGATGTGTGCACAGGTGCTCTGCTTTCTTATAGCTGGCCCAAGTTTCAATCTCTTTCCATGGAAGCTGATCGGAGAATCCACAATTTTCTGCACATCTACATCATCGTAAAAGTAGACAAAACCATAACCCTTAGAAACGCCAGAGGCATCCCTAATAATTTTGACATTCTTTACAGCGCCATACTTTGAAAAAACATCCTTAATTTCAGGCTGATTAATCCGACGGCCAATGCCCCCAACAAAAATAGTGTTTGGCATAAGTTTCCCTTCTGGAAGTACGTAACCTGACGGCTGATCCTCTTCTTGGCTTCTTGTAACAGACATGACGTGATCCAGACGAAACCCCTGGGTCTCCCCGACTAGTGGGCTGGAGTCAGCAGCTCGGGCTGGAGCCTGGGTTGTAACAGGGTTGACGCTGGCTGGTCCAGAGGTAGCGTAGGCAGAAGTCATTGGTCCTAGATCATTTCCCAATAGTACTTCTGCTGGTAAGTTGTCCATAAGTCCCACCTGTACCCTGCCGGATCCAGCGCCCCAGTCAAGATGTACTCGGGCGGTGGGGAGTCGAAACACAGCTCCTCCTGCCACCCTTACTGCAACGGTGTGTCCAGTGCGGTCTTTGTTCTTGACCAAATGAGGTTGGAGCAAGGTAAGTGTGGCTCCGGTGTCGCGTAATCCTTGCGCGGTGCGCCCATTGACTCGTACCTCCTGGCAATGGTGCTGCCGGTTGTCTTGGATGGCCGCTTGTACGGGATCAGCTTCATACAGTACCCCCAGATACTCTTCCGAACTGCTCTCAGCTTCCAAACAGTGTGTACGGGAGGTGGAAGGTTGCTTTTGCCCCCACGTGTTTCGGGGAGGCTCTAGGGCGCAATCACTGCGATAATGTCCCCATTGTTTGCAACGATGGCACTGAACTGTGGAGAGGTTCGGTTGCTGCGCTGGCCTATGTGGCCCAGAGTCACGAGTTGGCGCTGAAGCCACAGGTGCTTGAAATTTGATGGGAGGTGGTGGTTTTGGAGCGGACTGTTCTGTCTGGCGAGCATCGGTGTACTCGTCGGCTAGACGAGCAGCCTCAGGTAGCGTTAGAGGCCTCCGGTCACGTACCCACTCTCTTAGCTCTGGTTGCAGGGCATTTAGAAAATGTTCTAGTAAAAACAACTGTAGTACATCCTCAGCGGTCGTGGCTTTGCATCCAGTGACCCAGTGTGATGCTGTACGATGGAGGCGACATGCCCACTCCGTGTAAGAATCCCCTTCCTTCTTTTGGGATTCCCGAAATCGTCGCCTGTAGGCCTCCGGGGTGACAGCGTACCGGGCTAACAAAGCCTCCTTTACCAGATGGTAGTGTGGTAAGTCCACATCAGGGATGGCCCCGAAAGCATCGGAAGCTTTCCCAGATAGTTTCCCTGATAATATGGTGACCCATTCCTCCGTGGGTACCCGGTGTAAAGCGCACTGCCGTTCAAAATTGGCCAAAAATCCGTCAATCTCGTCGTCACTTTCCTGGAAGGACTTAAATGCTGCAAATGGAATCTTTCTCCCCCCAGTGTAACTGAGGCTGAGAGGCTGCTGGGTTGAAAGTCGCCGATCTTCCCTTCGCTTACTGGCCTCTGCCTCCGCTGCGGCAAAGACTCGGTCGATCAGTTCCTGTGATGGATTCGGGCCATAGACCGACAATCTGTTCCGAACCGCTTGAACAAGAGCAGCCTCTTCCTCGATCTCTATATTGGTTTCGGTCCTCACTGCTGCATGATCCATTTCGATCAGCTCGGCTATCAGTTCCCGACGTGGGCGGTTGCTAGCTGACCTTCCCCGGCTCTCGAGTAGATCCTTCAGGGTCAGCCTTTTCAACTTGTCCTACTGACTCTCCATCAGGGTAGCACTCTCTCTGGGTACAAAGGACCATCCGACCGCTTGCCACCAATTGTAGCGATAACCTTTATCGCCGGAGGGCTTCACCGCCCGAGACGTCCTTTTCCCAATCGTAAGAGGTGCTGCTGGAATTCCAGAGTCGTCCGTGAGGAAAACAGGAACAGCCCTTACAAGGGCTAGTGAATTGTAATATAGCGTTTCCCCCAATAAGAGACAGAACTTCAGTATTGAGGGTGAAGGTGAAGTGTTCTTTATTAGTGCCACACTGGGCCTTATATGCAATGCTCCATGCAATGACAACCACACTGACCAATAGCAGCAGGGCACACAATCCCTCAACTCTGCCGGTGACGCAATCAGTAGAACAATAGCAGGCCGTAATACAATCAATCAGGACAATGCCATTGACTGTGACGTAATCAACAATACACAATGGCAGTCAAAATACAATTACATTGTCTGGAACCTAATTAAGAAAAGGCTAGGGAATGACCCGGTGGGCAACTGAATAGTGATGACATCCAAAAGACAGAGCCTCTGTCACAGCCATCAATAGGTATTGGCGCGCAGTTGGGAAGTTCCAGGAAAATCCACATTGGGGGCCTGGAAGGGGAATGCATAGGGACCAGTTGAGCAATCTGGGCAGCTTTATAATACTTATGTATTTCAGGCACCCCCAGTCCCCCTTGTGTTTTGTGGGCTAGCATAGTGCGCCTGGACACCCTTGGGCGTCCCGTAGACCATATGAAGGCCAGGATCCTCCTCTGCATCACCCGAAGCATGTATATTGGGATCTTTACTGGTAATACTCTGAGGAAATAGAGCAGCTTCGGAAGTATGGACATTTTAACCGTGTTAATGCGGCCTATCCAGGAGATCGGGTACGTTTTCCAGGTCCCCATAAGGCGGGTTAAGGATTTGAATAAAGGAGGATAATTGGCCTCATATAGGTCAGAATACTTAGCAGAGATACGCACCCCTAAATACAGGAGTGGCTCAGCTGTCCAGCGAAAAGGGAAACT
The DNA here is from genome assembly GCA_027917425.1 of Gastrophryne carolinensis. Classification (NCBI taxonomy): domain Eukaryota; kingdom Metazoa; phylum Chordata; class Amphibia; order Anura; family Microhylidae; genus Gastrophryne; species Gastrophryne carolinensis. The sequence goes on along the minus strand of CM051237.1, from coordinate 125,468,063 downwards.
AGCCTTGATTTGGTCCACCACGTCCACTGGCAGGGAGATGTTCATCGCCCTTGATTTTTCATTATTAATCGTTAGGCCCGAGATTCGAGCGAACTGGTCCAGAATTTTATACAAGTTCGGGAGTGAGGTGGTCGGCTGGGTGATGGCGATTAGAGCATTATCCGCGAAAAACATGGCCTTATGATGGACACCCGCCACCTCCAACCCCTTTATGTTAATGGAGTTCCTGAATGCTAGACCCCGTGCCTCTATGGCCAGAATAAAGAGAAGCAGGGATAAGGGGCATCCCTGTCGGGTTCCCCTGTGAATACCGAATGGTCCAGAGGTAAAGCCCAAGTATCTCACTCGAGCCGCAGGGGCCGTATAGAGTGGTCCTAACCACTCCAGGAACAGTTGTTCAAAGCCACACCTACGGAGTACCCACATTAGGTAGTCCCAAGATAGGGAATCGAAGGCTTTCTGTATGTCAAGTGAGAGAAGAAAGGCCGGGATGCCCCTGGAGTGGGCGTGGTGGACCAGATGTGCGACCCTCCTAACACTGTCCCCGGCCTGTCTGGCTGGAACAAAGCCCACCTGGTCCCCATGTATGAGGTCGGCCACGAAAGTGTTTAGTCTGGCCGCTAGGACCTTAGCTAGTAGCTTCACGTCGATGTTAATCAAGGATATTGGTCTATAGTTGGGGATGAGTAAGCTGTCTTTGTCTGGTTTGGGAATCATACATATGTCTGCTAGGAGCGAACTAGGACTGAGTGAGGTTTCCGCACATAGAGCATTGAACAGGTTTGATAAGTGCGGGGCCAGAATGGAGGCAAACTTTTTATAATACAGACCGCTAAACCCATCTGGGCCTGGGGTCTTGGTAGTCTTCAGGGACTTTATAGCTAACAGCACCTCACAAGGTGTTATGGGCGCCTCCATCCTGTCCACACACCTCTGCCTAATATTCGGTAACTCGATGCCCTCAAAGAATTCCTCCAACTTGGTTGGATTTACGGTTGTTGGGGCCGCATAGAGGGCCGACAGAAAATCCCCAAAGGCCAAAACAACCTTACTAGGGTCGGCTGTGACACTGCCTGAGTCAAGCTTCAGTTTTATAGGCTGACACCTATCGAGGTCAGCAGCCCTTAGCTTGCGGGCTAGCATTGTGTCCGGCTTGTTACCCCTAGTATAAAATTTCTGTTTCGACCATCTGAGTCTCTTCTCGGCTTGGTCGTCTCGGCTTGGTCGTCTCCGTGCGCAAGTTATCAACCGCCCTCTTATTCCTGGCGCTCGGGTTCCCCCTCCACTGCAGCTCCACCCGCTCAAACCCCAGGGTCAGGTCTCTTATTCCCCGTTGCCTTTCCCGTTTTTCGGCAGAGGCTATGGAGATAATGTTCCCTCTCATGGTAGCCTTTTGAGCTTCCCACAGAGATATTGGGGAGGAGACAGAATTTGTGTTATGCGTGAAGTATTCCTGTAAAGCAACCTGAATTTTAGAGCAGCTGGAGCCATTCGATAAAAGAGAGTCGTTGAGTTGTAGGAGTGCTTGGTGGTGACCAGGAGGTCCAATACAGCCATTACTGGATTGTGATCGGACCATGCTGTAATGTAAATTTTGGAATCAATAACGGCGGGTAACACAGATTGAGGGACCAGTAAGTGATCTATCCTGCACAAAGTACCATGTGGGTTGGAATTGAAGGTAAAGTCATGAGTTTTGGGATTCATCTCTCGCCATCACATAAGCTGTAATGGTTAAGGAGATTGCGAAAAGTAGTGGATTGAGCGTCTGAGGTCGGTAAAGCCGCCCCCAGCTGCCCAGTGCATCGTCTGTCCATCCCAGGGTGGATTGTCAGGTTAGAGTCCCCCCCATGAGCAGGGTCCCATTGCTGTTGCTGTGGACAACCGACAGTAAGTGCTTGAAGAACCAAGTCTGGAAGGTGTTGGGGGCATAGTATGTGACCAGGGTGATTTCTACGTCATAAAGGGTACCCTGCAGTATGAGGTATCTACCCATAGGATACGAAATGACTTTGGAGCAAATGAAAGGGAGGCCTTTGCGAAAGGCGATTAGTACTCCCCTTTTTTTTTCCCTAGCACAGACCAGGTAGGACAAGGGGAAATGACCACTCAGATAATTGGGTTTGGAACTGGTGGAGAACCTGGTTTCCTGTAAAAAGATTATATCGGCTTTGCAGGATTTATAGTAATGGAAGGCCTTGTTGCGCTTGGTGCGGACGTTAAAGCCCTGGACGTTATGTGATAACATTTTAATATTCAACCCAACCATGGCGACCCCGAGGGTAAAACTCAATAACGACCGGCCTGGCGGAGTACGGGAGGACCAAGTGGAGGGGGAGCGGCCGGAGTATGGGTGGGGAGTTGAGGTGGGGATGGGGAAACAAGAATAACAGGAATAACGTAGACAACATGAAGAAGACCAAATTTAGATATTGCGGACCAATATGCAGTGAAGTACCGCATAGGGTCCCTCTACGTTCTGCAATAGCAGAGAAAGGCCCATAGGGCAAGGCCACACGTGGCCTCTGTTGGACCATTTGACAACTTGTCTTGAGGCACAGGGCAAACAATGGGATAAAAAATGTAATCTTTTAGCGTAAATAACCCAGCATATAACAAAACTTAATTAACGTAACATGAAATAGCATAAGGAAGCAGCAAAGAACAACACAGCGCAATCAGCATGTCTAGTTTATAGGGAAGGCTTAAATTCAGGTCGTCATCCACGGACCCACGCCACCACCCACAGGTATCACCGTCTAACCCAGCAAACCGGTGCGGAGTCCGAGACAACAGCGTTTGCTAAAACTGAGGCGGGGGGCCCAATCTTAATCACTAAAGCGGTCACCTGCCGCATTGGCAAACCATCGCCAAGGAGACCAAACCAATCCGTCCGGGGCACCGGAGCCGCCGAGGCATCATCCTCCCCCGTCCCCCCCCCCCAGGGCCAGCACGTGGTGGGTCGACATCAGAGAACCCAGCCGACTGAGGGAGGGGGGGGAGGCCGAGGCCAAGCCAGGGGGGCAACCGGGCACCCCCAAGGGCTCCGACCCCCAGGGGGGAGAGGACAGGACCAGGACACAGGCCCAACCACCATTCTGTAATTCAAAACATTAAGAGCATTTAAAACATTCGGAAGAACATTGAAAAACTTTCAGGAAACAACATTGTATACCAAAGCCCAGGCGGGGGGCTCTATTCTGATAACCAAAGCAGCCCATCCACCTCGCTGGTGAGCCACCACCGAGGGGCCCAAACCGATCAGTCCGGGGTGTCGGCCAAGGCCGATCAGGGGGGAGCAACCAGGCACCCCCGTGTGATCCAACCCCCAGGAGGGAGAGGACAGGATCAGAACACAGGCCCAACCGCCATTCTAGAAATTCAAAACGTTAAGAGCATGTAAAACATTCAAGAGAGAAACTTATGAGGAACTTTCAGACCTATACCCAAAGAAGGGGAGTCACTCAGGATCAGATGAATCACCGTTGCGACAGGCCGAGTCCTCATCCCGGAGCCGGATCGGGCCCGAGGGACATCCGGTAACTCGGTCCTTCTTCCTGCGGGCGCTTACTTTCTCCCACAAGGGCTGAAGCGTTGGTCATCTAGGAGCCTGCTGGGCAGTCGCCTCAGACGTGCGGACAGGAGAATCAGCAGAGCCCAAGTCCTGCAAAATTTTGGCAGTTCCTCCGGAGAGTCAGCCATGTGCAGACGGCCCGCGTGGGTGAACGTTAGCTTGAAGGGGAAACCCCAGCGGTATTTTATGTTGTGGCTCCTAAGGATTTCCAAGCCGGGTTTTATGGCTCTTCTCCTCTGCAGGGTTTGTGGGGCGACATCCAGGAAAATCTGGTAGCGATGATTCTGGAAACACAGGTCCCTTTTTTCTCTGGCGGCCATCAGGATAGTTTCTTTAGTGTGGTAGAAGGTTGGTTTGACAACAATATCCCTGGGGAGACCATCGGATCTTTTAGGGCCCAAAGCCCTGTGGGCGCGTTCCAGCTCCAGGCGGTCGATGGGCATGGAGGGGATCAATTATTGTAGGAGGGCCGTAACGGTAGCTGGAACGTCCTCTATTGATTCTGGGAGGCCCCGGATGCGGATATTCACCCTCCTGGACCTGTTTTCTAGGTCTTCCAATTTGTGCTGCAAGGAGGCCATATCTTCCTTGAGGGCGTCCATCTTATCCTCCAGCGTCCTGGTTCTGTTGCCCAAATCCTTGATTTCACTGAAGAAACTGGCTGAAAGCTGGGTCACGGCGGCCGCCAGCTCCTGCTGGGGTAAAACTTTAAATTTGGCGAGCAGATTGGCGTCCCGTACTATTGGATCCAGGGGCTCCGTGTCATGGCATCCGCGGTCAGATTGTGATCCACCCCCGGCAGCATCTTAAATCAATAGTTGAGATAGGTCGCTGCCTCTCGGCGAAAGTGGTTCTCCAGAGAGCAGAAAGTTCTCATTAGAAAGTGACAGGGGTGAGCTGCCTTGCAAGCACTGAAATTGGCCTGAGGAAGCAGGGAAGGGGCCCAGGTGCTTATCCCCCTCAGATTCCCTTGTGGGGTGAGCAGCCATGTGGTGGGCGCTATTGTCGGTGCCAGCGTGACCCCGCACCCACTGTGGCAGGGGTCTGCCCTTTGTGATCAATCCCTCTTCCAGGGGGGAGAATGGTGGGGGGGGAGATGGATGGTAGGGATGGTGGGGGGGGATCCCCCCTCACTGTCGTGGTCTGATGCCTCCACTGCTGGCAGGGGGGGGCGTCACGAGGCCGCCGCCATTAACGTTGGTATCGCCTGGGGAGGGTGGGGAGGGGAGCCTGCAGAGCCCAGTAGCCGCCCCCCCTGCGAACCGCGGAGGGTGGCCGCATCCCCTACCTCCAATTCTCGCTCCTCCGCTCGGTCCGCCATGTGCCACTGCTCGCGCTGTGTGAGGAGGGCCCCTCCTCACCCCCGGCCGCCACCATGCTGCGCCTATGCTGCTGTGGGCGCACTGGGCTTTCCCGGTTCCGTGGCCCTGCGATTTGCCCCCGATTTTCCCCATCCGGACGCAGGGGGATCTAGGGCAGTAGTGGGAGCAAGGTGAGGCTGGTGCTGCGCTGTTTCGCTGGGTGGCTGAAGCCTCTGTGCCTCCGGTCGGTGGAGCCGCTCTAGAAAGCCACCATCTTTTCAGGCGGTCAGCCACGCCCCCATAGATGCATTTTTCAACAGGCAGCTCAGACAAAAAACGAATACAAAGGCAAATATTGGAAACCATAGAGAATTTGGATGAAGAGGTAATAACAAGTTAAAAGTTAATGGTTAAAGCAGGATGTAGGGCAGCGATAGTGTAACAACAGAGAAGACAACCATTGGTTGGAAGCTTTAGGAGGGAACTAACCAACACTTGTTTGGCATGTTTGTAAACATTTGATAGGAAGTTCTAGAAGGTAGCTAGAGGTTATATAAGGGAAAGAGACTCTGCAAGCAGTGTTCTATACCGCTTGAATTGTTGAGGAGAAGACGTGAGACCAGTTCTTGTCAAAGAGAGAGAGATAGAGATCCAGCAAGACAGCAATGGCCACCAATATGAACTAATGGGAATACTAATCTGAGAATAAGACCAGCTGGCTGATCCTTGGCTGTGGATGCAACAGGTGTGACAATAACAGAAAGGATGTATGAAGATGTGCCACGTCTTGATGTCTAATGTTGAAAAAGTTAATAAAGAAGAAACCCGGTCCCTGCCATCTTCATCAAATGCCAGGTGTGTCAGGGCAACATATAGAAATATTTTATGGCTTTTATCAAAGCTAAACAGGGGTCATTATAAGATCAATTCTTTTCTCCCTAGAATGCCGAGGTAACTCACCTCTCCTCGAGCCCACAGTGCTGCTAACCGCACTTACAAGCAGTGCATGGCATCACTTGCTACATTTTGCTGTGTGCTACCCCACACAGCCATCCCATTGTGGCAGGCGTGGCCACACACAGCAGAGAAGGGAGGGGAGTGATTCTGGAGTTGACTGCTCATGCCCCGCTGGCTCAGGGGAACAGTAAAAATATTGGCCTGCTGGGGGCTTTCACACAGCATCCCAGTTCAAGAGGGAGTAAGCACTCCCTAGAGTCTCATAGACTCCAGGGTGGGATTTGGTCCACTTTAAGCACATTTTCATTTTCCTTCTATTATATGAAAACTTCTACAGTAAAAAAACAATATGTCTTAAACTGAAACCCTAAAGGGAAATGAAACCAGTTATAAATATATAATATTTTTTTTTTTGATATGAGAAAGAATCTGTTTCATAATGAGACAAGAGGTTTGCATATGGGCTGATTACTTTTAGGAAGACTTAAAGCAGCTGTAATCTAACCAGCCCCAGTACTCTCATACACTTGCGAAAGGTTGGCCTCTCTTGAACAATCAGCTTATGGACCAGACAGAGGACAAAATTCTCGCTCCCTTGGTGGTTAACATCATGTCTAAAAGGTTATTGGAGTGACTGGGACTAGAGATGAGCGAACTTTTGAAAAATTCGATTCGACTGATTCGCCGAATTTTCCGACAAAAATCGTTTCGACCCGAATAAATTCGCGACGAATCGCTATTAAAAACGGCTATTTCTGAGCCTCCTACAGCCTCAATAGGGTTGTAAACCATTCAGCCTTGCTGTAACACGCACAGGATGCGTGCTGGGTTTGTTAAATAATACTTTGAAGAAATATCACATGCAGATCAGAGGCATCGCTAATAGAATCGCAGAGCGGCACAATTGCAGAGAGTTGAAGTGGCATCACTATGAGGGGCAGAAGGAGCCCAAATATACACTGGAGTTGGCCTCAGGAGCCCAAAAATTGGATGAATCACACCCTGGAGTTGGCAGAAGTTGGCAGCAGCAGCAGGAGCCCAAATATACACTGGAGTTGGCCTCAGGAGCCCAAAAATTGGATGAATCACACCCTGGAGTTGGCAGGAGTTGACAGTAGTAGCAGCAGGAGCCCAAATATACACTGGAGTTGGCTTCAGGAGCCCAAAAATTGGATGAATCACACCCTGGAGTTGGCAGAAGTTGGCAGCAGCAGCAGCAGGAGCCCAAATATACACTGGAGTTGGCTTCAGGAGCCCAAAAATTGGATGAATCACACCCTGGAGTTGGCAGGAGTTGACAGTAGCAGCAGCAGGAGCCCAAATATACACTGGAGTTGGCCTCAGGAGCCCAAAAATTGGATGAATCACACCCTGGAGTTGGCAGAAGTTGGCAGCAGCAGCAGCAGGAGCCCAAATATACACTGGAGTTGGCCTCAGGAGCCCAAAAATTGGATGAATCACACCCTGGAGTTGGCAGGAGTTGACAGTAGTAGCAGCAGGAGCCCAAATATACACTGGAGTTGGCTTCAGGAGCCCAAAAATTGGATGAATCACACCCTGGAGTTGGCAGAAGTTGGCAGCAGCAGCAGCAGGAGCCCAAATATACACTGGAGTTGGCTTCAGGAGCCCAAAAATTGGATGAATCACACCCTGGAGTTGGCAGAAGTTGGCAGCAGCAGCAGCAGGAGCCCAAATATACACTGGAGTTGGCTTCAGGAGCCCAAAAATTGGATGAATCACACCCTGGAGTTGGCAGAAGTTGGCAGTAGTAGCAGCAGGAGCCCAAATATACACTGGAGTTGGCTTCAGGAGCCCAAAAATTGGATGAATCACACCCTGGAGTTGGCAGGAGTTGACAGTAGCAGCAGCAGGAGCCCAAATATACACTGGAGTTGGCCTCAGGAGCCCAAAAATTGGATGAATCACACCCTGGAGTTGGCAGGAGTTGACAGTAGTAGCAGCAGGAGCCCAAATATACACTGGAGTTGGCTTCAGGAGCCCAAAAATTGGATGAATCACACCCTGGAGTTGGCAGAAGTTGGCAGTAGCAGCAGCAGGAGCCCAAAAAATGGCCTAAAGACATAAATATGTTTTGCACCATTTGTAAAGTGTAAAACGTGGCACCATGCTGAATCTAGTCGCATGCATCAGGCATTGGTGGGTGGAAATCCTGGCTGATCCATCCCTGATTCATTTTGACAAAGGTGAGTCTCTCCACATTTTTAGTTGACAGACGAGTTCTCCTCGCCGTAACTATGGCCCCCGCCGCACTAAACACCCGCTCAGATGGCACGCTACTTGCCGGGCAGGACAGCTTTTCCAGGGCAAACTCTGCTAGTTGCGGCCACAAATCAAGTTTGGCTGCCCAGAAGTCCAGCGGATCCTCAAGGTGTGTTGGCATGGTCATGTCAAAGTATGACATGACCTGCTGGTTCAGGTCCTGCTCCAGGTCTTCCTGCTGCTCATGAGTAGCCTCACTATGCGGGTGTAGAAAGCTACTCATTAGCGACTGAAGACTGAGGCTGCTGCTGCTGATGGAGCTTCTGCTGCTGCTGCTGCCAACCCCCCCAGCGGCCATGGCAGTGGAAGGTGAGCGCAGAGGTCCCCTCGAGTCAGACCTGCGAGAGTATGGACCATGGCGCAGATAGGCATCGGCCAACTGCCTACGTAGAATGTCTTTGTAGTAGTTGAGTTTGTCCTCCCTCTCGGTGGGTTTAAAAAATGCCCCCATTTTGTGCCGGAAGCGAGGGTCCAATAAGGTGGACAGCCAGAAGTCATCCCGCCGACAGATGGAAACAATTCTGGGGTCACTACGCAAGCATGTGAGCATGCTTCGTGCCATTTGCGCAAGTGACTCGGATGGACTACCTGTCTCCATCTCCACTGCATACTGCCACGGTGTGCCCGGGTCCTCTGTCTCTCCTTCCTCAAAAACCTCTAGCTCCTCTGGCTGCTCCTGCTCCTCCTCTCCTGTCCGCTGACTAGATAAACCAGCCATTTCGCCAAGCCTAAACTGTGTTTCGCTGGGCAACTCCTCCTCCTCCTCTTCCTCCTCCTCCTCCTCCAGTTCAGCTCCAACGGGGTTCATGTGGCCGTAAGATGTAAACGCCATGTCTCCAGTGCCCTGACCAGCCATGGTTTCCAACATGTGCTGTAGTACATGAAGCAGTGGAATCACGTCGTTCATCCCGTAATCCTGCCGACTGACAAATAAAGTGGCTTCCTCAAAGGGCCTGAGCAAACGGCAGGTGTCACGTATGAGCTGCCACTGGTTGACATTGAAGTTACACAGGGGAGTCCCCCTATCTGCTTGGATCATCAGGAAATCCGTGATGGCTTTTCTCTGTTCATATAATCGGTCCAACATGTGAAGGGTGGAATTCCAACGGGTGGAAACATCGCAAATCAGACTATGTTGGGGGATACCATTCTGACGCTGTAGCTCAAGAAGGGTGTGTTTGGCGGTGTAGGAGTGGCTGAAGTGCATGCAAAGTTTCCGTGAAGTTGTTAGGATGTCCTGCAGATGGGGGGAACACTTCAGAAACCGCTTGACAACCAGATTGAAGACGTGAGCCATGCAGGGGGCATGGGTCAGGCTTCCTTGGCGCAGCGCAGACAAAATGTTCTTCCCATTGTCGGTAACCATGATTCCCATTTTAAGTTTTCTCGGAGTAAGCCATGTTTGGATTTCCTGATGAATACATTTAAGCAGTTCCTCCCCTGTGTGACTCCGTTCGCCAAGACAAACCATGTGAAGCACTGCGTGACACCTCCGTGCCCTGCACACATGGTAGACTGGAGGGGCACTGAGACTTGAGCCTACAGTGGAGGGTGAGGAGATGGCGGAGGATGAGGAGGCCGAGTCGCACGGTGTCACAGGCCCAATGGGCAGAGAGCGCGGAGGCCGAAGCGGCGTGACCTGTCCAAGTTGCTGCTGCAAAGGGACCACATTCACCCAGTGGGCCGTAAACGACATGTACTGCCCCTGACCGTAGTTACAGCTCCAGATGTCGGCGCTGCCATGTATTTTGCTACACACCGACAGGCTCAAGGACTGGCCCACCTTCTGTTCAACAAAAGTGTGCAGCGCTGGTACTGCCTTCTTGGCAAAGAAATGACGGCTTGGGACTCTCCACCTCGGCTCGGCACAAGCCATCAGTTCTCTGAAAGGTGCAGATTCCACCACCTGAAAAGGGAGCGACTGCAGCACCAGCAACTTGGACAGGAGCACATTCAGCTTCTGCGCCGTAGGATGAGTGGGCGCATACTGCTGTCTCTTGGACATGGCTTCGCTGATGGATTGCTGGCGGGATGCATGACTTGGAGGAGGAGGAGGAGGAGCAGGAGCGACAGAGGATGGGTGTGACGCACAGCTGCCTTCGGCTGAGGTGCTGGAGCCTTGGCTGGCAGAAATTGGGAGCTCACTTGGTGAGGAAGCAGACTGGACCACCCCTTGGGAGCCTCGGTTCTCCCAGGTCGTTTTATGGTGACGCATCATATGTTGACGCAGGGCCGTGGTGCCAACATTTGGACCCTGGCCACGCTTCACCTTTTGCCTACATATCTTGCATGTGGCCATGTTACCCTCCTGCGGATGCCTCAGGAAAAACTGCCACACTGCCGAGTAGCTACTTTTCCCACCCCCTGGCCTCACTGATTCACTGCTGCTGTTGCCAACTCCAGGAACCCCTGCTCCACTACCTCCCGATAAGGTAGACTGCCGCACAGCAGGTGCTCTACCCCGGCCCCGGCCCCGGCCGGCTCCAGCCTTTGGAATTGTGCCCCCATGCTGACTGCTACCACCTTGCTGCCTCAGCTGCTGACTCCGGGGCAACCTGCGCCCCTCTTCTCCTGATGATGACGATGAAGCCCCTTCATCACCCGGCTCCCAAGTGCGATCGGCTTCATCGTCATCATCATCATCATCACCGGGTTGTGGCTGTACGTCACTGATGTTCGTGGATTCGTCAACAGTGTCTGGCGCAGGAGCTGGAACGCTCGCAGCACCCACGACACTGTCCACATCACTATTTGTCTGCCTAGCTAAAGAAGCCACCTCCATTTCTTGGCTGGGCAGTAGCTGCTGACTGTCCTCCTGTATCTGATCGTCCTCCTCACTAAAGAGTGGAGCTGAACCCAAAGCATAGGATACGTCGCTGGGGGAGGGAACGGCGTAGGACAGAGGCAATGGGAGGACAGGGACTGCTCTCGGGGCATGCCAACTCAGGGTTGTGTCAGAGGAACCTACCGACCCTAGACTGGGGGTCTCAGATGTAAGTTGTGATGATGTTGTTGATGAGCGCGTCAGCCAATCTACCACGGCAGATGCGTTACTGGTGGAGACCCGACCGCTAGCAGATACTGGCAGATTAGGTCTCTCAGCGTGACTCCTGCTGCTACTGGCCCCCAGTCTGATGCGAGCTCTGCCTGCGGAATCTTGGCCTCTGCCACTCCTCTTTTCACTTCCAGGCACTTGTCTGCCCGACATAGTCTAACTGGCGTGGTAGTAGGTGATATTTTAAGAACCCCCAGGCAGCAGTGGGTCTATATAAAACAGAATATAATGCACACCAAAAGTGAGCAGTAACACTCAGCCTCCAACAGGCCTGCTTAGTGTAAATAAGAGAGCTGCTTAGTGTAAATAAAGAGGGGTATGCTATGTTACAGAATGGGATGCCTCAACAGAAGTGCACCTGGCAGGCAGCAGTAAGCCTATGCCCAGCAAAAGTGTCTTATAATATAAATATAATAAGAGCAAATGCTTATATGGTCTTAAACAGAGGCTGCTTTAGTCACAGAATGGGATGCCCTGGGCAGGAATGGACCTGGCAGGGTCCAGTAGGGCTTTGGCCAGCAAAAGTGTCTTTATCAGGCTAATTTCAAATATGATAAGAGCAAATGCTTATATGGTCTTAAACAGAGGCTGCTGTAGTCACAGAATGGGATGCCCCGGGCAGGAATCGACCTGGCAGGGTCCAGTAGGGCTTTGGCCAGCAAAAGTGTCTTTATCAGGCCTGATTTCTATGAGAATAAGTGCAAATGTTTATTATGCTATTAAATAGAGGCTGCTTTAGTCACAGAATGGGATGCCAGTGCCACAAAAACCAGAGAGCATGCACAGCAAAAGTGTCTTTATCAGGCCTGATTTCTATGAGAATAAGTGCAAATGTTTATTATGCTATTAAATAGAGGCTGCTTTAGTCACAGAATGGGATGCCAGTGCCACAAAAACCAGAGAGCATGCACAGCAAAAGTGTCTTTATCAGGCCTGATTTCTATGAGAATAAGTGCAAATGTTTATTATGCTATTAAATAGAGGCTGCTTTAGTCACGGAATGGGATGCCAGTGCCACAAAAACCAGAGAGCATGCACAGCAAAAGTGTCTTTATCAGGCCTGATTTCTATGAGAATAAGTGCAAATGTTTATTATGCTATTAAATAGAGGCTGCTTTAGTCACAGAATGGGATGCCAGTGCCACAAAAACCAGAGAGCATGCACAGCAAAAGTGTCTTTATCAGGCCTGATTTCTATGAGAATAAGTGCAAATGTTTATTATGCTATTAAATAGAGGCTGCTTTAGTCACAGAATGGGATGCCAGTGCCACAAAAACCAGAGAGCATGCACAGCAAAAGTGTCTTTATCAGGCCTGATTTCTATGAGAATAAGTGCAAATGTTTATTATGCTATTAAATAGAGGCTGCTTTAGTCACAGAATGGGATGCCAGTGCCACAAAAACCAGAGAGCATGCACAGCAAAAGTGTCTTTATCAGGCCTGATTTCTATGAGAATAAGTGCAAATGTTTATTATGCTATTAAATAGAGGCTGCTTTAGTCACAGAATGGGATGCCAGTGCCACAAAAACCAGAGAGCATGCACAGCAAAAGTGTCTTTATCAGGCCTGATTTCTATGAGAATAAGTGCAAATGGTTATTATGCTATTAAATAGAGGCTGCTTTAGTCACAGAATGGGATGCCAGTGCCACAAAAACCAGAGAGCATGCACAGCAAAAGTGTCTTTATCAGGCCTGATTTCTATGAGAATAAGTGCAAATGTTTATTATGCTATTAAATAGAGGCTGCTTTAGTCACGGAATGGGATGCCAGTGCCACAAAAACCAGAGAGCATGCACAGCAAAAGTGTCTTTATCAGGCCTGATTTCTATGAGAATAAGTGCAAATGTTTATTATGCTATTAAATAGAGGCTGCTTTAGTCACGGAATGGGATGCCAGTGCCACAAAAACCAGAGAGCATGCACAGCAAAAGTGTCTTTATCAGGCCTGATTTCTATGAGAATAAGTGCAAATGTTTATTATGCTATTAAATAGAGGCTGCTTTAGTCACAGAATGGGATGCCAGTGCCACAAAAACCAGAGAGCATGCACAGCAAAAGTGTCTTTATCAGGCCTGATTTCTATGAGAATAAGTGCAAATGTTTATTATGCTATTAAATAGAGGCTGCTTTAGTCACGGAATGGGATGCCAGTGCCACAAAAACCAGAGAGCATGCACAGCAAAAGTGTCTTTATCAGGCCTGATTTCTATGAGAATAAGTGCAAATGTTTATTATGCTATTAAATAGAGGCTGCTTTAGTCACGGAATGGGATGCCAGTGCCACAAAAACCAGAGAGCATGCACAGCAAAAGTGTCTTTATCAGGCCTGATTTCTATGAGAATAAGTGCAAATGGTTATTATGCTATTAAATAGAGGCTGCTTTAGTCACAGAATGGGATGCCAGTGCCACAAAAACCAGAGAGCATGCACAGCAAAAGTGTCTTTATCAGGCCTGATTTCTATGAGAATAAGTGCAAATGTTTATTATGCTATTAAATAGAGGCTGCTTTAGTCACAGAATGGGATGCCAGTGCCACAAAAACCAGAGAGCATGCACAGCAAAAGTGTCTTTATCAGGCCTGATTTCTATGAGAATAAGTGCAAATGTTTATTATGCTATTAAATAGAGGCTGCTTTAGTCACAGAATGGGATGCCAGTGCCACAAAAACCAGAGAGCATGCACAGCAAAAGTGTCTTTATCAGGCCTGATTTCTATGAGAATAAGTGCAAATGTTTATTATGCTATTAAATAGAGGCTGCTTTAGTCACAGAATGGGATGCCAGTGCCACAAAAACCAGAGAGCATGCACAGCAAAAGTGTCTTTATCAGGCCTGATTTCTATGAGAATAAGTGCAAATGTTTATTATGCTATTAAATAGAGGCTGCTTTAGTCACAGAATGGGATGCCAGTGCCACAAAAACCAGAGAGCATGCACAGCAAAAGTGTCTTTATCAGGCCTGATTTCTATGAGAATAAGTGCAAATGTTTATTATGCTATTAAATAGAGGCTGCTTTAGTCACAGAATGGGATGCCAGTGCCACAAAAACCAGAGAGCATGCACAGCAAAAGTGTCTTTATCAGGCCTGATTTCTATGAGAATAAGTGCAAATGTTTATTATGCTATTAAATAGAGGCTGCTTTAGTCACAGAATGGGATGCCAGTGCCTCAAAAACCAGAGAGCATGCACAGCAAAAGTGTCTTTATCAGGCCTGATTTCTATGAGAATAAGTGCAAATGTTTATTATGCTATTAAATAGAGGCTGCTTTAGTCACAGAATGGGATGCCAGTGCCACAAAAACCAGAGAGCATGCACAGCAAAAGTGTCTTTATCAGGCCTGATTTCTATGAGAATAAGTGCAAATGTTTATTATGCTATTAAATAGAGGCTGCTTTAGTCACGGAATGGGATGCCAGTGCCACAAAAACCAGAGAGCATGCACAGCAAAAGTGTCTTTATCAGGCCTGATTTCTATGAGAATAAGTGCAAATGTTTATTATGCTATTAAATAGAGGCTGCTTTAGTCACAGAATGGGATGCCAGTGCCACAAAAACCAGAGAGCATGCACACCAAAAGTGTCTTTATCAGGCCTGATTTCTATGAGAATAAGTGCAAATGTTTATTATGCTATTAAATAGAGGCTGCTTTAGTCACAGAATGGGATGCCAGTGCCACAAAAACCAGAGAGCATGCACAGCAAAAGTGTCTTTATCAGGCCTGATTTCTATGAGAATAAGTGCAAATGTTTATTATGCTATTAAATAGAGGCTGCTTTAGTCACAGAATGGGATGCCAGTGCCACAAAAACCAGAGAGCATGCACAGCAAAAGTGTCTTTATCAGGCCTGATTTCTATGAGAATAAGTGCAAATGTTTATTATGCTATTAAATAGAGGCTGCTTTAGTCACGGAATGGGATGCCAGTGCCACAAAAACCAGAGAGCATGCACAGCAAAAGTGTCTTTATCAGGCCTGATTTCTATGAGAATAAGTGCAAATGTTTATTATGCTATTAAATAGAGGCTGCTTTAGTCACAGAATGGGATGCCAGTGCCACAAAAACCAGAGAGCATGCACAGCAAAAGTGTCTTTATCAGGCCTGATTTCTATGAGAATAAGTGCAAATGTTTATTATGCTATTAAATAGAGGCTGCTTTAGTCACGGAATGGGATGCCAGTGCCACAAAAACCAGAGAGCATGCACAGCAAAAGTGTCTTTATCAGGCCTGATTTCTATGAGAATAAGTGCAAATGTTTATTATGCTATTAAATAGAGGCTGCTTTAGTCACGGAATGGGATGCCAGTGCCACAAAAACCAGAGAGCATGCACAGCAAAAGTGTCTTTATCGGGCCTGATTTCTATGAGAATAAGTGCAAATGGTTATTATGCTATTAAATAGAGGCTGCTTTAGTCACAGAATGGGATGCCAGTGCCACAAAAACCAGAGAGCATGCACAGCAAAAGTGTCTTTATCAGGCCTGATTTCTATGAGAATAAGTGCAAATGTTTATTATGCTATTAAATAGAGGCTGCTTTAGTCACAGAATGGGATGCCAGTGCCACAAAAACCAGAGAGCATGCACAGCAAAAGTGTCTTTATCAGGCCTGATTTCTATGAGAATAAGTGCAAATGTTTATTATGCTATTAAATAGAGGCTGCTTTAGTCACAGAATGGGATGCCAGTGCCACAAAAACCAGAGAGCATGCACAGCAAAAGTGTCTTTATCAGGCCTGATTTCTATGAGAATAAGTGCAAATGTTTATTATGCTATTAAATAGAGGCTGCTTTAGTCACAGAATGGGATGCCAGTGCCACAAAAACCAGAGAGCATGCACAGCAAAAGTGTCTTTATCAGGCCTGATTTCTATGAGAATAAGTGCAAATGTTTATTATGCTATTAAATAGAGGCTGCTTTAGTCACAGAATGGGATGCCAGTGCCACAAAAACCAGAGAGCATGCACAGCAAAAGTGTCTTTATCAGGCCTGATTTCTATGAGAATAAGTGCAAATGTTTATTATGCTATTAAATAGAGGCTGCTTTAGTCACAGAATGGGATGCCAGTGCCACAAAAACCAGAGAGCATGCACAGCAAAAGTGTCTTTATCAGGCCTGATTTCTATGAGAATAAGTGCAAATGTTTATTATGCTATTAAATAGAGGCTGCTTTAGTCACAGAATGGGATGCCTCACAGCAGACTTAAGATCAGTTCAGTATATATGCACAGTTAGTTACTATAAGCAGCCTGAAAACGCTAACAAAGGCTGGATGAAAAAAAAAAATTCTCCCTGTCAGCCAGCTCCGTTTTTCCTACCTTTCCCTGGCTTTCTGTCTGTCTCCTGTCTGTCTCCTGCCTGTCTCCTGCCTGTCTCCAGCCTGTCCCTGTCTGTCCCTGTCTCCAGCCTGTCTCCAGCCTGTCTAACTGCCTCAGCTACACAGCGTTCTGTCTGTCTGTCACGAATGCAATAGAGAAATGAGGAAAAGCAAGATGGCCGCCGTTAAATACCGCTGTGTGACGTCACCGGGCTTGCTGGCTGCTGATAGGCTGCATGTGACTGCCCCAGCTTGCACTGGCGCGGGATACATGTCCAGACATGTCCCGCCCGCCATCTTAGAATGCCTGTAATGTAAATGAATGGATGTTAAAGGAAAACTTCGAGTGATCGAATCGCGGGGAAATTCGGATTCGATCCGAATCGAATTTTTCCTGAAATTCGGATCGAATCCGGGTTCGTCCGGATCGATTCGCTCATCCCTAACTGGGACCAAGCAAGACATCTTGTGACTGATTAACCAACCAAGTTTTCTAGTGTCATTAACCCTTTAACCCTTTCAGTGCCAGGTACACGAATCTCACCTAGTTGACACGTATCTTAATTAAAAAAAATTAAAAATAAATGATACAGACTCACCTTGTGCGTTTTCCCACCGGTTGGGTTTTCTCTTCAACATAAAGTTGTCAAATGCTGCTAACATTTATATTTTTAAAATACATTTTGCATAAAAATCGAATAAAAAGCAAACGGTGTAATATTATTAAAATGTGTCTGAGCAATATTAAGATATTGTATAACCTATTTGTGCTAGTTATCCTCAGTTCTGAGAACTGCTACAATTTTAACAACTGGTTCAGAGCCGAATTCCCAAGCTACTGATGATGCTGGCCGCCGCTAGTCCCCCTTTTTAGAGGCGAGTTGTATGATGTCATCCGGCTCCTGGTGCCAACAGTCACATCAGATTCTGGTAGTCATCGGTGGAGGGGCAGGGGTCTCCGATCCTCTGTTGCCCCACTCCCTCTCCACCGATCACTACCAACTGTCAATGACAACAGAAGTGATCAGCGGCGCAGGACAGAGGATCTGAGCTGAGTAAAAAAAATATATATATTTTTTAATAAATTACATTTCACTGTGATGTGTGTGTTTTTCTTAAATTTAAGCCCTGAGAACTGATAAGGAGTCCATCAGTCTCCCGAGATGGGGCCCTATGTAATTTTTTTTAAATTAACCATTAATGTTGTGTCACTCAGCTGGTATAAAAGGCTTCCAGCAGCAGGAGTAAGATCAGAAGGCTGAGTGATTGGCGGGGCAGGAATGAGGGGCTTCCAATACATATGAGGTACCATTGTGATCAGAAGGAATTGGGCTCTTACACGCAATGTTTTTTTTTTTTTTTGTTTATTTTACAAAATGTGACAAATGTTAAAAAATGAATTCTTATTTATTTTATATTTATACACAAAGTTATTATGAAAGCAGGGAAAAATTTAAAACAAGACATTTCTTGTTAAAGCCCAAACTCTTCTGAGAAAAAAAAATATACATTTCCAGGAAATTCATGGAATAAAAATCACAGTTAAACAAAGTGAAAAAAAAGTGAAAAATCTCAAGTAGGCTGGAATTTAAAAGGGTTAAAAGTAGCTATGCACATTGGGAATTGTTCTGTTCGGGGGACCTTGCGCTTTAAGATTTAGCTTGTTTTTTCTTGTTTGCACATTGATATTTTATAGGGTGGATTCTGCCTGTACACACTCACCTTTTCCCCGTCCAATGAGAGCCGCCTGCTGAACTGACGTAATTCTTATTTTGAATGGGAAGTGCGCGCTGCTACATCCCAGGGTCATGCGCGCTCCTCTCCCACATACCACAGAATCTGCTACAGGGGTCCTGGTCCCTGTGCCTAGTGGTGCAAATTATTCTAGCTTGGACAAGCTTTCAGACGCGTGCCTCTCATCAGGTCAGCATACATGTATCTAACCTTGAAACTATTTAAATGTAAATGCAGTACAGGCGCACCGAGTGCAGGGCCTTTCACCCTGAAAGGGAAAAGCGTGGACAAACATACACAACAAAAACAGTTTTTGGTTTAGTTTAGACCACACTGCTGCATAAATACACACATGTGAAGGAAATAGTGTAGGGACACTTAAGAATCAAACAAATAATGTGGTGAAGGGGCCGAGTCATTCTTTTGCTGTATATGCCTTGAGGTCTGTGGCTTCCCTTATCAAAGATGGTGTCAGTTATCTCATAGCATCATCCCAACTGTCTAGAGTTAGTTGGGGCAGCCTGAAGTCACGTAAGAAAAAATGACCGCTCCGTGATTATTGCCAGTGTGGGCGCGGCTACTGAAACAGAAGACCAATGTTATAGAGATCAATGCCGTTTGCGATGGAACTTTGCATGAAAGGGGTGGTGGACATAGTCTCGATCTCTCGTCTCCTCAGGTCCGCTTTAGATGGTTCTCAGCATTAATCGACATACAGTAAGTTTATAAATTGGTTTGTCTGGGCAACTAACATCATCTTATTTGATATGCACTGTATGGGGCTATTAAAGTGTAGCCTGGAATGAGTACCACCTTCATGGTTGATATATGAGCATCTATAACTTACTTTGATTCTAACTGAGACCTTGTCTTAAGAGATATTGAGATTTTACAGGTTCTCCTTCCGGTACCTAAGATACTAGATTTGGTTCTGGGAATTTTAGTATCTCTTGAAAGAGGACCAAAACCCACACCCCAAAGGCCACTAGATTCCATCCCCTCAGGCATCCAGAATCAGGATACCCTGCTGTGTAAAACCCCCCAGGTCGCCTGGAAACTAACCTTGCTTCCTGGTCCAACGGCGCATGTGCCAGCAGCGGCCGCATCCCCACTATCCCTTTGGCAGGGCGCGTGGCAAAGACCAAAACCCAGGATTGTCAACATCCCGGGTTTTGGTCCACTTTAAGACTGATGTAAAAATTGCTATTTACTGGGTTAAAGTGGACCAAAAAAAGTATCCTGCGTTTTGGTCCTTGCCCCCGCTGTGTGAAACGAGTTTTCTCCAGCTAGGTCTCGAGAAGGGCCTAGGCCTGAGGACCTTGAAGGGTCAATTGACTCCAATTTTGGCAGTCGATAACAAGCAACTGGCATTACACCCTTTAATTACATAGTTTTTTTTTAACCGTCGTAAGACTTAGACCATCAAGAAACAATGTTTTTCCTCAGTGGGATCTTGCTGAAGTCTCTAAAGCCTCTAGTCCTAGTCCTTTTATACCACTTGAAAAATGCACTATTTGAGATTTAACGCTAAAATCATTTTTTCTTACTACTTTGTCATCTGCTTCCAGAATATCAGAGGAGAGAGCATTGGGGTCCAAGAACCACTGTATATGTTTCTTTCCTGACCAAGTAGGATTGAGACCCATGATGGACTTTGTTCCCAAGGTTGCTACTACCTTTACCCTGGACAAGCAGCTACATTTTCCCACTTTTCATGATGAAGCCAATTCAGTGTGTTCATCCACTAGACATTGCTTCTTGTCTTAGGAGGTACTTCTCTAAAAGCTTTTGCAAGGACAAGAACCTCTTCTTGATTTCCATGGGAGCCAGGAAGGGTTATGCCCCCTCGAAGAAAACTCTATCAGCATGGGTGTTAAGACTTATTAAGAAGGATTATTCGTTAAAATCAGGGAACACTCTACCAGAGCCATGGCTGCCTCCTGAGCCTTTAGTAATGGGACATAGCTGGACAGTATCTGTAGGGCTGCTACTTTGGTCTCCCTGCTTACATTCCTGAGACAATATTAGGTTAACCTCGGAGTTTCCCCTATTTTTCAGTTTGGTAAGAGCATCTTGCTTTGTGCCTCTTGTACATAGTTGTCATTGAAATTTTCAGCATCCCTCCCTGGTACAGCTAATTATTTCCCTTAGTATGACGCCATTTCCCTTTCCTGGTGCACACATGACATCATACGCACCCTGAAAATTTGTTGGACTATGTTTGCGGGAATGGCTAAGCATGGAATACCTGGAAAGGGTGGGACAACAGTTTATTACACTTGGATATGAGGGTTAATTGGGGGTGGACATTAACCCTTAGTATGATGCCATATATGCACTAGGAAAGGAAAGGAAAATTATGGAAAGGTGAGTATATAGTTTTCCTCTGTTTAGTGAAGTACTGTATGAGTCCTCAGAAACCCTGAGAAATACTGTATAAAGCAGAGTGAATAGCAGAAAGCAGAATCATTTAACCATTTGCCTGAAATTTCTCTTTAAGTCTAAGACTCACACTTTTAAAGACAAACTGTCAGCAGAGAAACAATTAGAAACAATGTACAGATCAGTAGGTCTGACACTTCCTAAATCACGTGCCGCATGCTTGTACCATGTCAGGATTACCGTATTTTTTGCCCTGTAAGACGCACTTATTTTTCCCAAAAAGTGGGGGGAAAATGTCTGTGCGTCTTAACGGGCGAAGGTATGCAAAAAAATAAATAAAAAGCAAAAAATACAATTCTGTGATTACTCACCTGTAGAATTGGTATTATACGTATACAGCACGTCCTGCTCCAGAGATAATTCCTTACGTTTGGGTAAAAAATTGGCTCCTCCCGGCCCCTTATATTCCAGGGACCTCCCACAAATTCCCCAGTATTGACAAGCAGTTAGCAAGAAGCCGGGAGAATAACAACCATAATAAAAACAATTTTAACCAGGATAACAACCACCAGACAGAGGTACTGAGAATAATGAAAACAAGGGCGGGGTGAAGCAGGACATGCTGTATATGTATAATACCAATTCTACAGGTGAGTAATCACAGAATTGTATTATTCTAAGTATACAGCACGTCCTGCTCCAGAGATAATTCCTTACGTTTGGGACAATCAATAGCAGTGTCCGTAAGGTAGGGTGGGATCCCTAAAAGCAACAATATGCAGATTAAACCACTGCCGCCTGCCGAACTTTGCGGCCAAAAGCAGCATCAGCTGAAGCCCAAACATCAACCTTGTAAAACTTAGAAAAATTATGAACAGAAGACCAAGTAGCGGCCTTGCAATCTTGTTCAACAGAAGCCTGGTGCTGAAAGGCCCAAGAGGCACCAAGAGCACAAGTGGAATGAGCAGTAAGGCGGAAGGGAGGATCCTTCCCTTTAGCAGAATAGGCCTGAATCACAGCCTGACGGATCCACTTGCTGATGGTAGACTTAGCTGGAGCCAGACCCTTCTTAGGACCAGAAGGGACCACAAACAGAGCATCAGTCTTCCTGAAGGGTGCAGTAGCCACCAAATAAAACTTCAGGATCCTAACCACATCCAAGGAATGTAGGGCCCTCTCCTTAGGGTTATTAGGATTAGGGCACAGAGAAGGCAGAACAATGTCCTGATTGAGATGAAAAGCAGACACAACCTTAGGCAGAAAATCTGGTTTAAAGCGAAACACCACCCTGTCCTGGTGTCTCTCAAAGTAAGGGGGCTTGATGGAAAGCGCCGCCAACTCAGAAACACGTCTAACAGAAGTGATAGACACCAAAAAGACTACCTTAAGAGTAAGAATGGACAAAGCAGCCTCATGCACAGGCTCAAAAGGAGACCCCTGCAAGGCAGATAGGACCAAGTTCAAATCCCAGACTGGTAACATAGGCTTACGTGGGGGGGCGCACATGAGTAACCCCCTGGAAAAAAGTCTTGAAGTCCTGAAAGAAAACAACCAAGGCAGAAACATGACCTTTCAAAGTGCTGAGTTGAAGCCCCAGATCCAACCCATGTTGGAGAAACTCCAGAATCCTAGGAATAGAAAACACGTGACAGGGAAGAGATTTAGCCTCACACTAGTCAATGTAGGTATGCCAAACCCTATAGTAGATGGAAGAAGAGGACTTTTTCCTAGCCCTGATCATGGTGTTAACAACAGAGGCAGGCAGCCCCTTTTCCATTAAAATGGAGGTTTCAGCAGCCAGGCCGTTAAAGCCAGCATTTGTAAATTGGGGTAGCGTAGCTGCCCCTGAGTGAGCAGGTCTGGATCCTTGGGCAGGGCGTACTGATCTACCGCCAGCTGCACGATGTCTGCGAACCACACTCTTCTTGGCCAACGGGGGGCCACCAGGATTGCTGGCACCCCTTCCTGAGCTATCTTTCGCAGAACCCTGCCCAACAGGGGAAACAGGGCAAAGACATACGGTAGCTGAAAACCCTGCCAGGGCATTGTCAGAGCATCCATGGCTAAGGCCAGAGGGTCCTGGGACAGAGACACAAAGACTGGAAGCTTGTGATTGTGACGGGACGCAAACAGATCCACATCTGGCTGACCCCAATGGTGACAAAGAGAGCGAAACACCCTGTTGCTGAGGGACCATTCCCCCAGGCGAGAAGTCCCCCTGCTCAGAGAGTCTGCCTTCAGATTCTCCACCCCCAGAATGTACACAGCTGAGATGCAGGGAACATTGCCCTCTGCCCAGGACAGGATCAGAGACACTTCCTTGAGGGCCCCCTTGCTCCGGGTCCCTCCCTGATGATTGATGTAGGCAACCACCGTCTGGTTGTCCGAGCGTACCTGAACAGCCCAACCCCGAAGGTGCGGGGTCAAGCGGGCTAGAACTAACCTGATCTCCCTCAGTTCCAGAAAGTTGATAGGGGCGTGGGCCTCCTGAGGGCCCCACTGCCCCTGGAATGTTAGGGATTTCCAGAAGCCCCCCCAACCTGTCAGACTGGCATCCGTGGTGACTGTCTCCCAGCAAGGGACCAGAAAGGATCTGCCCACCAACAGGTTCCTTGAGTCCATCCACCACGAGAGGGAACACCTGGCTAGGGGGGACAGAACCAAAACCTGATCCAGGGACACAGGGTCCCTGTCCCACACAGACAAGAGGTGAAGTTGAAAAGGCCTCATGTGAAACTGAGCATAAGGAACCGCCTCGAAGCAGGACACCATCAGGCCCACCAGCTGCATTCTCTGCCTGATGGAAGGACGAGGGCAGGACAGAAGGAGCTGAGCTTGCGCTTGCAGACTGTCCACCTTCTGCTGAGGAAGAAAGATCCTGGCCCGAGCTGTATCCAGATTCATGCCCAGAAATGGCTTCACCAAAGAGGGAGACAGGGAAGATTTGGAGTGGTTTATTACCCAGCCGAATGACTCCAGTGGTCACTACCTGCTGAGTATCCAGCTCTGCCTGTTGGAAGGACGGAGAAGTGATGAGAATGTCGTCCAAATAGGGAAGAATGCGAATGCCCTGAGCTCTCAGCAGAGCCATAATGCCCGCCAGCACCTTGGTGAATACCCTGGGAGCCAAAGTGAGACCGAAGGGCAATGCCACGAACTGGTAATGCTGATCCTCCAGAGCGAACCTGAGGAATCTCTGATGACCTGGAAAGACTGGAATATGGAGGTAAGCATCCTTGATGTCCACAGAGGTCATGAAGTCCCTTGGGCGCAGTGAACTTACAGCTGAGCGCAGAGTCTCCATGCGAAAACACCTGGATCTGACAAACTTGTTGAGAAGCTTTAAGTCCAGGATGGGTCTGAAAGACCCATCTCTTTTGGGAGTCGTTAAAAGGTTGGAATAATAGCCCTTGCCCCTTTCCCTTAAGTGCACCTGGCAGATGACCCCCAGCTCCAGTAGATTCTGCACAGCAGGCAACAGGCCCTGAGCTGACAGGGGGTCCTGAGGCATCCGGGATCTGATGAATCTTGGGGGCGGCCCAGCTGCCAACTCTATCTTGTAACTGGAGGACACTACCTCCTGAATCCACCGCTCTGAGACATGACGCCTCCAGACGTGAGCAAAGAGCCGAAGCCGTCCCCCCACCCGGATGGGTGAGGGCGCCCCTTCATGCCTGAGGGGGCTTGGGGGAAGACTTGGAACCGCAGGAGGGGCCAGGGCATGGCCACCCTCGGCCCCTGCCCCAGAAATCTCCCCGGGCCCCTGCAAATGAAGCTCCCCTTCCCATTCTGGACCCACGGTAGGAGGGAAGAAAGGAACCTGAACCCCAAAAGGGCCGAGACGCTCTTGCGCTGGGGTTACTTGCCTCCCTTAGCAAACAGGTCCAGGCGATCCCCAAATAGACACAGTCCTTTAAAGGGGAACCCAGTGAGAGCCTTCTTGGCAGCGTTATCAGCTGCCCACTGGTGCAGCCAAACCGAGCGGCGTATAGCCACCGCCAAGGCAGAAGCCCTGCCACACATTCTAATGGTATCATCCAAGGCAGAGAGGACATATGCAACAAACTCCTCACAACGCAGAAGGCTCTATACTCTTCACTAGCAGCATCAGCAGAAGCCCCATCTAAAATACTTTTGAGTCCTAATAGCCACAGCTGTAATGGCAGAGGCACAGACCGGACGCAGCGTGGACCCCACACAGGCAAAGGCATGGGAAGCCAGCTGATCAATGCGCCGGTCCTCACCATCCTTCAGGGTAGTAGAGTCAGGGGAATGCATAACAGAAGTGTTGGACAAACCCAGAATAGGGGCATCCACTTCGGGAGGGGACGACCAACGATTAACCCCTTCAGCAGGAAAGGGATACCTCCTATCCCAACTCTTAGGCACCCCAGGGAGCCTGCTAGGTCGCTCCCACTCTTTGAGCATGAGATTATTAAAGTGAGTTTGCTCAGGAAACTCCAAACGAGGCTTAGCAGCGTGAAACAACTCCCCCTGCTGCCGAGGAGCCGCGGCAGGAGGAGAGATAGAAAGTACTTCAAAAATGTGAGCCAAAAGCCTGTCAGTATCATCTGGAGCCCATGGGTCAGAGCCAGAATCAGCATAACCCTTAGGCTGCTCATCAGATGATTCTGAATTAGAAAATAATTCCCCCTCTTCCAGAGGGGTATAACCGGTAACGTCAAAAAATTCCTCAGCCTCCATAGGAAAGAGGGAAACACCAGGTGATAAATGCCGCTTCTTAGCTGAAGCCTTACGCGGGCCAGAGCCAGCAATATGTCTCTCAATGCTGGCCACCCGAGCAGCCAAATCAGGTTGAGACTCCCCACTGGTATGCACCTCACTAGGAGTCAGATGTAAGCGTGGGGGAGTAGGCGAAGCCATACGGGGCACAGGCCCAGCCTCCGGTAACCCAGATTGCAGCGCAAGCACCTGCTGGGCAAAGGGTACACAAACCCGCACATTGTCATCACTTGTAGGGGACACCCCACATGCCACACACAGCCGGGCTTGTCCCGAAGCACATTATCCTGAGAAGCCTTCATATGGTGATTATCGCGGCCCAACCAGCCAATAGGGATTTACGCTATAAGGCCACCCGGGATGCCCCAATAACCCGCTAGGGAAGTGGGAGGTAAAGGCAGAATAGGCTTCTAATAGCAATAATAGGCCGGGAGAAACCACAATTAAGTTCGACCCGCCTGCAAGACATAAACAGAAAGGTCCCGTAAGCGGTATGCATACATAAAATATAAAAAATAAACCAGCCCGCAGGGGCACTTACAGACCACAGTAGGTAGACGCCAGCCACGCAGCACGAGAAGAGCAAAAATGGCGCCCGCAGATACCTCGAGGGGCGGGCCGTGGAGACAGCGATGCAGAACGCACCATCCGCAAGGCCCGCCCCCCCGAAGAGCGCGAAAGCGCCCACGTGACCATGCCCAGCCAATGATGAAGCAGCAGCGTGGCAGCATTTTTAAAAAAGGCAACCTGTGCAACCAACACAGGCGGCGACACAAAGCCAAAGCATACCACGGAATACAATCCCAAGGAGTGAAGAATACCCATACACCCCCCCCCCCCCGAGAAATACCAGGGAGAGCGAGGGGGGGGAGCGGCCAACCTAACAGGAGCCCACCTATGGACAGGGGGCCTATACCGCCTACTCTTTGGTGGGGGATAGCGGTCAGAGCAGCGCTCCTTAAGCACATGACAGCGGTGCTGCCTACTGTCACCTGACCAGTGCAGCCAAAGCTGGGAGGCAGAAAAAAGAGGAACCGGTGGGAATAGACCTACAGGGCCGCAGGCTAATAGCCCCGCTCACCTGCGAGTAGAGAGAGACATCTTCTTGCCATCGCAGTGCCGACTGCAGAGAAGAACTGGGGATTTTGTGGGAGGTCCCTGGAATATAAGGCGCCGGGAGGAGCCACTTTTTTGCTGTCTCTGCAGTCCACCGCCATCTTCTGGATGTATTACCCAAACATAAGGAATTATCTCTGGAGCAGGATGTGCTGTATACTTAGAATAGCTAACTCACCTTTCCATCGCTCACACTGTCCCGGAAGCGGCGGAGGCAGCCTTCTGCGCAGCGCCAGACACCCAGCCTGTTACAGTGATGGGCGTGGCCGACGCTCGAGCGCTAGCCACGCCCACCGCTATACTAAGACGGGTGTTCACTCTATGCTGACACCGCAGAGAGGAGGCGATGGGGGCAGCTGTATCTGCCGCCTTCTAGTGCTGCGGAGGAGGTGGCAGATACAGCTGCCCCCATCGCCTCCTCTCTGCGGCGCCAGCATAGAGTGAACACTCTGCTTGATATAGCGGTGGGCGTGGCCAACACTCCAGCACCGGCCACGCACCGCTGTTTAAGTCCGGGTGTCTCTGTCTGCTGGCACCGTGGAGAGGTGGCAGGGACAGTGCAAGCGGCGGAGCAGCTGCCTCCGCTGCTTGCACTGTCCCTGCCACCTCTCCTCCGTGCCAGCAGACAGAGACACCCGGACTTAAACAGTGGAGGGGGTGGCCGACGCCCACCACTATTCCAAGCCAGTGTGTCTGTGTGAAGACGGCGAGGACAGCGGGGAGGATTGAAAGGTGAGTCACACTGCCCATATGTGAATGGGGGGGGGAATGCCACACTGCCCATATGTGAATGGGGGGGTGAATGCCACACTGCCCATATGTGAATGGGGGGGTGAATGCCACACTGTCCATATGTGAATGGGGGGTGAATGCCACACTGCCCATATGTGAATGGGGGGGGTGAATGCCACACTGCCCATATGTGAATAGGGGGGGAATGCCACACTGCCCATATGTGAATGGGGGGGTAAATGCCACACTGCCCATATGTGAATAGGGGGGGAATGCCACACTGCCCATATGTGAATAGGGGGGGAATGCCACACTGCCCATATGTGAATGGGGGGGTAAATGCCACACTGCCCATATGTGAATGTGGTTGAATGCCACACTGCCCATATGTGAATTGGGGGTGAATGCCACACTGCCCATATGTAAATGAGGGGGATGCCACACTGCCTATATGTGAATGGGGGGGGATGCCACACTGCCCATATGTGAATAGGGGGCAAATGCCACACTGCCCATATGTGAATGGGGGGTAAATGCCACACTGCCCATATGTGAATGTGGTTGAATGCCACACTGCCCATATGTGAATTGGGGGGTGAATGCCACACTGCCCATATGTAAATGGGGGGGATGCCACACTGCCTATATGTGAATGGGGGGGTGAATGCCACACTGCCAATATGTGAATGGGGGGGGTGAATGCCACACTGCCCATATGTGAATAGGGGGGGTGCCACACTGCCCATATGTGAATGGGGTGAATGCCACACTCCACACTGCCCATATGTGAATGGGGGGGGGGGGATGCCACACTACCCATATGTGAATGGGGGGATGCCACACTGCCTATATGGGAAATGGGGTCGATGCCACACTGCCTATGTGGGAATGGGAGGGGGAATGCCACACTGACTATATGGGGAATGGTATGGGGGGAATGCCACACTGCTTATATGGGGAATGGGAGGGGGGTGCCACACTGCCTATATGGAGAATAGGAAGGGGGGCATACCACACAGCCTATGGGAATGGGATGTAGGCATCCCACACTGTCTATGGGAATAGGATAGGGGCATGCCACACTGCCTATGGGAATGGGATGGGGCATCCCACACTGCCTATGGGAGGGGAGAATGCCACACTGCCCATTAGGAATGGGATGGGGGCATGCCACACTGCCCATTAGGAATGGGATGGGGGGATGCCACACTGCCCATGGGGAATGGAATGGGGGAATGCCACACTGCCTGTAATGGGGTGTTTTAGCACAACATTTAGCTTAGAATATTTTTTTTTCTTATTTTTCTCCTCCAAATCCTAGGTGCATCTTATGGGCAAGTGCGTCTTATAGGGCGAACAATACGGTATGGGAATTATAGGTGGATAAATTACATACCAACTGCGTTGGTAGCATTTTATAGGAGGAGGTTAGCCACAGTAGCATTTTCCTACTGATGTATTTTAAATGTAATATCCCTTTTGTAACACAAGATGGCAGTGTAGATGCTTGAAATGAACCCTTAAATGCTTATTTAGACTGAAAGCCAAAACAAATGAAAAAAGTTAACCCTTGGAAAAGCTTTCAATATCAGACAGAATGAAACAATTACCAACAATTGCCAGCTCAGGCAGAGAAAAAGGGCATTTAGGAGCCATTAATGTAGCTAATATAGCTGTGTGGCTTTGTTCTTTTTGGTGACAAGGGCTTCTCATCAACAGATTTGGCTTTATAGAAAAGATTTTAAAGAACTGTCATTTTTTCTGCTGCAGCAAAAGCTCCACAGTACAACTTCATATAAATATAGCACTTTTCAAACAGAAGGAGAACTGCCAACAAGACTGTAACAAAAATTAAGTGAAGTTAAAAAAAAGTCAGAATCCATTTACAGATTCATCTTCTTTTAAAAAGAAAAAATATGTTCTGTAAAAGGTTGAGCACCTTCAATTGCATTTAGTGTTTCCATTTATATTGACAGTTCTTCTTTGCTTTTAGTGTTTATTTTTCAGTACTCTTAGGACTCATTAATCAAGCACTATGCCAGACTGTGCAGGCGTGGGCTGTATCGGCAGACATCGGCATACATGGAAAAGCATTTATCAACTTTTTTTTTATTACAGTTCACTGCAAAACATGCATTTACTAAGTCATCGGTGCACAGCAGCACAGCACCGAGATGTATCGCAAATCACCTAATATTAAAAATGTATATAAACACACTAGATAGTAAGAGGTGGGGTTATTTATACACTCGAACTGAGAAGAATCCCTGCCAATCACGTGGTAAGACTGGGCGTAATAGGCAAGGTAAGTAAAGAATACAGTTCCGGGAACTCAGAGTGAGAAAACAAGCAAGGTCAAAGGCCACACCAAAGGTCAAACCAGGAGATCAAAGAGGGATGACCTACTCTCACTCCACATAGTAAACACAGCAGTGCATTCTAATTCAGGATGCCCTGGGGGTAAGGCCATTGTCCTGGGTTTTGTTCCACTTTGAGTTTATTGTGATTTTTTGTAAAATAAATATCTTATCGCCAATTATGTTTGTCACATATGTAGCATATAAAACATAATTGTTTTTGCCCACAAATTGTGTTTGATTTCAGCTACAAAGATGCTTTTATAATCATCAAAGTGGTAATTTACTATTTTCCCTACGATCGCTGTTTTACACAAAAGTATTCTCGCCGGACTAGTGACACATGCGTGACAGACCACCGAGTAAGCAAAACTTACTGCAGTGAACACCAGTGAACACAGACTCTGCAATGCATTTTACTGTGTCTTCTCCGCAGTTTGCCAGTCAAAATTACTAGCGAACAGGGTGCACTTGACAGCGGGTGAACTGCGGCGGTGAAATTTGCTGTAACAAAACCAGAAATTGTGCTGGAAACCCACTTAACAGCTTATGGCAGCATTGAATTTGTCTCCAAATGTATGTATGGTGTTTAGAGTGCCTGGGGTGTTTAGGAAACCTCCAAAATAGTTTTAAAAATCATGTGACAACCATTTTATTAGTTGTTTCTCTAAAACTAGTTATCTATCTGACCTTATATATCTATCTGACCTGTATACTCGACATATTAATGACAGATGTAAAAATCACATAAACAGCCATTCTCAGCGAAAATAACATTCAACGTATTCTACATACTCGATGTATTAATGACATTTTCGGCCATTCTTGCTGAAAATAACATTAATTTCTATGGGGTCCACCGCTAAAAGCTGGCTCATTGAAAAGCCATTTTCTGTAATTACCGCAAACACAGCCTTGGCCTGGTGAATAGGCCATTGTTAGCATAGTAAATGAGGTATACTAGCGAATGCAAGGCGAATGGTGGCGAACACCCAGCGAATGTTTCAT
Source organism: Gastrophryne carolinensis (assembly GCA_027917425.1). Classification (NCBI taxonomy): domain Eukaryota; kingdom Metazoa; phylum Chordata; class Amphibia; order Anura; family Microhylidae; genus Gastrophryne; species Gastrophryne carolinensis. The sequence goes on along the minus strand of CM051237.1, from coordinate 125,437,498 downwards.
AAATGACCCACTAAGTGTACTATTTGCATGCATAGTGATAAATATGGTCAACAATTTGGCGCACCCTGATGTTTCCTATGTGTAATGAATGTCTGCTTGCTACCAGTTAGCAGTACTACATCAAGGGATTCATACTGTGGCGTGCCAAATAAACTAGCATACTCCCATACTGTGTGTGTTTCATAGTGAGCCTGGTCTCTTTTTAAAATACAGCAGTGATCCAAACTTGGTAAATCAGGCCATTTATTCAAAAATGTTAATGTAAATATAAAAGCATTGAAACAAAACCTGGGATTTTCACAACAGGGGTTTTGTTGCTTTTCCAGGGGGCATCGCAAATGGGGGGCCCTGGGAGAGCAACAAAACCTGTGTGGGAAACATTGCAGGAAACAAGTACTCTTACCTTGCAGGCATCCCCAAAGCCACTTCCTTCTGACTGTGTTTACATGCACCAGCCATTCAGACAGGCCTGGGGCGGGAGCGCACATCAGAGGGAGGGACTTTTCATCACAGTGGGAGTGCAGTAAAGGTGAGTTTAGAGCGACTCTGGAGATTCTCAATCGGGATGCCCCAAATTGCGCCTCTAGAGTCTTATTTAAAGGCTAGCTGTTTTTCATGATATCTGGACACCAAACATGATGGGTGTCCATTATTGCTTATTATAAATATTAAAATAGAATACGATCCAAAAATCCCACTGGTGCTTTTAAGACTAAAAAATGATTGTAATATAATCAGAATTTCAGCACAGCTCAGACCCACGGGCTGGATTTCTCATAGTATTCTCTGTCCCATATGAAGGTCAAGTCAAACCACAGTGTCTTTATAGTACAGAAGATGCCCGCTGTTATATGTATCTAGAGGCCAGAATAAAAGATGGCCTTCAGCCAAGCATCTACAGGTCACATGAAAGAGATGTCCTTTTTGCATGCTGTAGGAGGAAACATAGTAATTGCCTAAAACAAGAACAAGGAGATGTCCTTTCTGATTGTGGCCCTAGGTTGTAACAAGGAGCAAAATTACTTTGATTTGTTGGTGAAAAAAGCCTGAATTTGTTCTTTATTGAAGATCATGCGGTGCCCATCATGATCTTTAGCTTCCCTAAGTATTTATTTTTCAGTAGATTATTTCATAATTTTACCAGCAAATACAAAAAGCATTGTTATATTTCATGATCTCGGAGCACCAAAGATTGCAGTGTATTTACTGTTTTCATTATTATTATCATTTATATTAATATTAGTATGAAATTGCTAGTATAGCATTGCACAAAAGCCCATTAGGTGCTCTAAGGCCTTGTTTTTTTGTTATATTATCAACAATAGATCGGCACAGCTCCATACCATAATGAATCACTGATTACAATACATTTTCCAGGAAATTATTATCCTTATTTTCTCAGCAGATAAACACCTAATATGCAGATATTAGGGTCGATTCAAAGAAACATGTAACAGCTTTGATTTTGGTGCCGATCATCCTATTTTTCCTGTACGCTCGTGCGTTCGTATGAACTTGCGAGTGATTCTATAAGCTAATACGTTTCTATCCTAAAATTTACGTCCGTTCGTATGGCAGTTCGGGAATCAGACCTGTGTCAGTTTCCATCCTGAATTTTCCGTTTCATTTCTCAGGTTGCAACATTGGTTTTGCCCTTTTTCCTTTTTTGTCTGGACGTAAATCCTTCTGATCTTGCGGCTGCGCACTACAAACTTACCTCATTAAAGTGCATTCTAAATATTTGGTCTTATTTTTCTTTATTTCATTCATTTTGTAGTAACCAACCATTAATGAATGCATTTGCATAAGTAAATCTTACTTTGTTTAATTTTTAGTTAACTTGCATTTTTTACTTGTGGATTTAATTTTAATATTTTGGCTTCAAATGGTACAACTTAAAATTTTGTGTGTGGTTACCCACACCCTCTACATACAGATTGCTCTCAAATATAAAAAAACACCCAGCAACTTCTGCATGTTATGAGTCTAGAAACAGCCAAGATGGCGGCTCAGGTATTCTCGGGCAGCCTGCAAACAGAAAGGGCCCTGTGACTGTGTTGCTCTGCATTCTTTGATTTCTGACCTTTCCGTGCCCCCAGCTCTGCTGTGTCTGTGCAAAATACAGCAGTAACCCACATCCTGCACTTTATCCCGCTCTCCTCTCCTCAGTAAGTGTGATGCATCTGACCAAAGATGTGCTTAAATAATTAAACAAATCAAAGGTAAACAACTACACCAATAAATGCAATCTAAAATTATTATTCTAGTACATCAATTTAAAAATAAATAACAAAGGACATAAGGTTCTTTAATTAACGCAAATATATTGCAAAATAAAGGTTTACATGCAAAGGACTAATTAAGGTCCACATTAAAATGCTTTTATAAGGCATACATGAATCAGGTATGCATTGCCATACAATTTATGGCCTCGGCCATGCTGATACATGCAGTTCATTGGAGCTCAAGACACGCAGACTCCTCCACATAGCCAAAAAACCTGTTCAAGAACAGCAATCCGACTGCTAAAAGGTGTCGGCAGTGGCTTTCTTTTAAAACGTATTTAGAGGTTTGAAAACTGTTCTCTGAATCACACCTAAACACATTCGATTATCCTAAGTTTTACGTTTTGATCCTAAAATTTAGGAACGAACTTGCGATGATCGTAAGAGCATATACGCATTCGTACGTAGGCTCGTGCGAGTCGGAAATGGCCAAAAAAACAGGAGAAAATGACTAACACCCACCCAAACTTACGATTCTCGATCCGAAATCAATTAACTTTTGCTCTTTGAATCGAGGGGATTGTTTAGTGGGAGACCCTACAGCACAACACATGTAACATAGTTTTTGATGGTTCCCAGTAATAGTCATCCACCTCTCCTTTCACTGCTAAAGCTCCTCTGTCATTCTCATCTGCTTATAGCAAATTACAGATTAATATATGGTTGGGCAACCAGGTGTGTAAGGGAATCACATTCTGGGACCCTGAGGTGTCTATTGTGGCTCTGGTTGGATGAGGTGCATTTCCAATGAGCCCACGATGCAGGTGTGGCTCTCCTGCAATCAGCTTCTCCGGTTACGCATATTCATGTGCAGCTGGAGAAGCTGAAAGAAGTCCTAGTATCACACACTGTCCGTGCGCGGCATTACTCGCATCCATCAACTGTACATGGCCAAGCCAGCAGTAACTGAAAGGCTGGCATGACCTCGCACAGCCAAAGGATGCAGGTGATGACACCACCGGCTGTGCATGCGCCTTGGGCTTGTTGGCAAGGTTAACATTTCAATGACTGGATTTGGGATGCTCCAGTGAGAGGGAATCAGGTGGCCATGGAGTCTTAAAGACTCCATCCTCAGCTGGTTCCACTTGTGTCCTGCCCCTGTGTGATGTGCGGAAGCAAGTACACAGCAGGAAGAGCTGAGGATGGTGCAGGAGGCATTAGCACCATTAACAAAAAGACACAGCTGCCGATCCCTTGGAGCTGTGCAGCATGGAGCAAGGCAGAGATGGGAGTGCAGCATGGAGCAGGGCATAGATGGGAGTGCAGCATGGAGCAAGGCAGAGATGGGAGTGCAGCATGGAGCAGGGCATAGATGGGAGTGCAGAATGGAGCAGGGCGGAAATGGAAGTGCAGCATGGAGCAGGGTGGAGATGAGAGTACAGCATGGATCAGGGCAGAGATGGGAGTGCAGCATGGAGCAGGGCAGAGATGGCAGTGCAGCAGGGAGCAGGGCAGAGATGGGAGTGCAGCATGGAGCAGGGCAGAGATGGGAGTGCAGCATGGAGCAGGGCAGAGATGGGAGTGCAGCATGGAGCAGGGCAGAGATGGGAGTGCAGCATGGAGCAGGGCAGAGATGGAGGTGCAGCATGGAGCAGGGTAGAGATGGGAGTGTAACATGGAGCAGGGCAGAGATGGGAGTGCAGCACGGAGCAGGGCAGAGATGGGGGTGCAGCATAGAGCAGGGCAGAGATGGGAGTGCAGCATGGAGCAGGGCAGAGATGGGAGTGCAGCATGGGGCAGGGCAGAGATGGGAGTGCAGCATGGAGCAGGGCAGAGATGGGAGTGCTGCATGGAGCAGGGCAGAGATGGGAGTGCAGCATGGAGCAGGGCAGAGATGGGAGTGCAGCATGGAGCAGGGCAGAGATGGGAGTGCAGCACGGAGCAGGGCAGAGATGGGGGTGCAGCATAGAGCAGGGCAGAGATGGGAGTGCAGCAGGGAGCAGGGCAGAGATGGGAGTGCAGCATGGAGCAGGGCAGAGATGGGAGTGTAACATGGAGCAGGGCAGAGATGGGAGTGCAGCACGGAGCAGGGCAGAGATGGGGGTGCAGCATGGAGCAGGGCAGAGATGGGAGTGCAGCATGGAGCAGGGCAGAGATGGGAGCGCAGCATAGAGCAGGGCAGAGATGGGAGTGCAGCATGGAGCAGGGCAGAGATGGGAGTGCAGCATGGAGAGTGCAGCATGGAGCAGGGCAGAGATGGGAGTGCAGCATGTAGCAGGGCAGAGATGGGAGTGCAGTATGAGGCACGGCAGAGATGGGAGTGCAGCATGGAGCAGGGCAGAGATGGGAGTGCAGCATGTAGCAGGGCAGAGATGGGAGTGCAGCATGGAGTAGGGCAGAGATGGGGGGGCAGCATGAGGCAGGGCAGAGATGGGAGTGCAGCATGGAGCAGGGCAGAGATGGGAGTGCAGCATGGAGCAGGGCAGAGATGGGGGGCAGCATGAGGCAGGGCAGAGATGGGAGTGCAGCATGGAGCAGGGCAGAGATGGGAGTGCAGCATGGAGCAGGGCAGAGATGGGGGTGCAGCATGGAGCAGGGCAGAGATGGGGGTGCAGCATGGAGCAGGGCAGAGATGGGAGTGCAGCATGGAGCAGGGCAGAGATGGAAGTGCTGAATGGAGCAGGGCAGAGATGGGAGTGCAGCATGGAGCAGGGCAGAGATGGGAGTGCAGCATGGAGCAGGGCAGAGATGGGAGTGCAGCATGGAGCAGGGCAGAGATGGGAGTGCAGCATGGAGCAGGGCAGAGATGGGAGTGCAGCATGGAGCAGGGCAGAGATGGGAGTGCAGCATGGAGCAGGGAAGAGATGAGTGTTCAGCATGGAGCAGGGCATACATGGCAGTGCAGCATGGAGCAGGGCAGAGATGGGAGTGCAGCATGGAACAGGGCAGAGATGGGAGTGCAGCATGGAACAGGGCAGAGATGGGAGTGCAGCATGGAGCAGGGCAGAGATGGGAGTGCAGCATGGAGCAGGGCAGAGATGGGAGTGCAGCATGGAGCAGGGCGGAGATGGGAGTGCTGTATGGAGCAGGGCAGAGATGGGAGTGCAGCATGGAGCAGGGCGGAGATGGGAGTGCAGCATGGAGCAGGGCAGAGATGGGAGTGCAGCATGGAGCAGGGAAGAGATGAGCATGCAGCATGGAGCAGGGCATAGATGGGAGTGCAGCATGGAGCAGGGCATAGATGGGAGTGCAGCATGGAGCAGGGTGGAGATGGGAGTGCAGCATGGAGCAGGGCAGAAATGGGAGCGCAGCATGGAGAGTGCAGCATGGAGAAGGGCAGAGATGGGAGTGCAGCATGGAGCAGGGCGGAGATGGGAGTGCAGCATGGAGCAGGGCAGAGATGGGAGTGCAGCATGGAGCAGGGCAGAGATGGGAGTGCAGCATGGAACAGGGCGGAGATGGGAGTGCAGCATGGAGCAGGGCGGAGATGGGAGTGCAGCATGGAGCAGGGCAGAGATGGGAGCGCAGCATGGAGAGTGCAGCAGGGAGCAGGGCAGAGATGGGGGGGGCAGCATGAGGCAGGGCAAAGATGGGAGTGCAGCATGGAGCAGGGCAGAGATGGGGGGGCAGCATGAGGCAGGGCAAAGATGGGAGTGCAGCATGGAGCAGGGCAGAGATGGGAGCGCAGCATGGAGAGTGCAGCATGGAGCAGGGCAGAGATGGAAGTGCAGCATGGGGGAGGGCGGAGATGGGGGGGGGCAGCATGAGGCAGGGCAAAGATGGGAGTGCAGCATGGAGCAGGGCAGAGAAGGGAGTGCAGCATGGAGCAGGGCAGAGAAGGGAGTGCAGCATGGAGCAGGGCAGAGATGGGAGCGCAGCATGGAGAGTGCAGCATGGAGCAGGGCAGAGATGGGAGCGCAGCATGGAGAGTGCAGCAGGGAGCAGGGCAGAGATGGGAGTGCAGCATGGAGCAGGACAGAGATGGGAGTGCAGCATGGAGGAGGGCGGAGATGGGGGGGTCAGCATGAGGCAGGGCAAAGATGGGAGTGCAGCATGGAGCAGGGCCGAGATGGGAGTGCAGCATGGAGCAGGGCCGAGATGGGAGTGCAGCATGGAGCAGGGTGGAGATGAGAGTACAGCATGGATCAGGGCAGAGATGGGAGTGCAGCATGGAGCAGGGCAGAGATGGCAGTGCAGCAGGGAGCAGGGCAGAGATGGGAGTGCAGCATGGAGCTGGACAGATATGGGAGTGCAGCATGGAGCAGGGCAGAGATGGGAGTGCAGCATGGAGCAGGGCAGAGATGGGAGTGCAGCATGGAGCAGGGCAGAGATGGGAGTGCAGCATGGAGCAGGGCAGAGATGGGAGTGCAGCATGGAGCAGGGCAGAGATGGGAGTGCAGCATGGAGCAGGGCAGAGATGGGAGTGCAGCATGGAGCAGGGCAGAGATGGAGGTGCAGCATGGAGCAGGGTAGAGATGGGAGTGTAACATGGAGCAGGGCAGAGATGGGAGTGCAGCACGGAGCAGGGCAGAGATGGGGGTGCAGCATAGAGCAGGGCAGAGATGGGAGTGCAGCAGGGAGCAGGGCAGAGATGGGAGTGCAGCATGGAGCAGGGCAGAGATGGGAGTGTAACATGGAGCAGGGCAGAGATGGGAGTGCAGCACGGAGCAGGGCAGAGATGGGGGTGCAGCATGGAGCAGGGCAGAGATGGGAGTGCAGCATGGAGCAGGGCAGAGATGGGAGCGCAGCATAGAGCAGGGCAGAGATGGGAGTGCAGCAGGGAGCAGGGCAGAGATGGGAGTGCAGCATGGAGCAGGGCAGAGATGGGAGTGCAGCATGGAGCAGGGCAGAGATGGGAGTGCAGCATGGAGCAGGGCAGAGATGGGAGTGCAGCATGGAGCAGGGCAGAGATGGGAGTGCAGCATGGAGCAGGGAAGAGATGAGTGTTCAGCATGGAGCAGGGCATACATGGCAGTGCAGCATGGAGCAGGGCAGAGATGGGAGTGCAGCATGGAACAGGGCAGAGATGGGAGTGCAGCATGGAGCAGGGCAGAGATGGGAGTGCAGCATGGAGCAGGGCAGAGATGGGAGTGCAGCATGGAGCAGGGCGGAGATGGGAGTGCAGCATGGAGCAGGGCGGAGATGGGAGTGCAGCATGGAGCAGGGCAGAGATGGGAGTGCTGCATGGAGCAGGGCAGAGATGGGAGTGCAGCATGGAGCAGGGCAGAGATGGGAGTGCAGCATGGAGCAGGGCGGAGATGGGAGTGCAGCATGGAGCAGGGCAGAGATGGGAGTGCAGCATGGAGCAGGGAAGAGATGAGCATGCAGCATGGAGCAGGGCATAGATGGGAGTGCAGCATGGAGCAGGGCATAGATGGGAGTGCAGCATGGAGCAGGGTGGAGATGGGAGTGCAGCATGGAGCAGGGCAGAGATGGGAGCGCAGCATGGAGAGTGCAGCATGGAGAAGGGCAGAGATGGGAGTGCAGCATGGAGCAGGGCGGAGATGGGAGTGCAGCATGGAGCAGGGCAGAGATGGGAGTGCAGCATGGAACAGGGCGGAGATGGGAGTGCAGCATGGAGCAGGGCGGAGATGGGAGTGCAGCATGGAGCAGGGCAGTAATGGGAGTGCAGCATGGAGCAGGGCAGAGATGGGAGTGCAGCATGGAACAGGGCAGAGATGGGAGTGCAGCATGGAGCAGGGCAGAGATGGGAGTGCAGCATGGAGCAGGGCGGAGATGGGAGTGCAGCATGGAGCAGGGCAGAGATGGGAGTGCAGCATGGAGCAGGGCAGAGATGGGAGTGCAGCATGGAGCAGGGCAGAGATGGGAGCGCAGCATGGAGCAGGGCAGAGATGGGAGTGCAGCATGGAGCAGGGCAGAGATGGGAGTGCAGCATGGAACAGGGCAGAGATGGGAGTGCAGCATGGAGAGTGCAGCAGGGAGCAGGGCAGAGATGGGGGGGGGGGGGCAGCATGAGGCAGGGCAAAGATGGGAGTGCAGCATGGAGCAGGGCAGAGATGGGAGTGCAGCATGGAGCAGGGCAGAGATGGGAGTGCAGCATGGAACAGGGCAGAGATGGGAGTGCAGCATGGAGCAGGGCAGAGATGGGAGTGCAGCATGGAGCAGGGCAGAGATGAGCGTGCAGCATGGAGCAGGGCAGAGATGGGAGTGCAGCATGGAGCAGGGCAGAGATGGGAGTGCAGCATGGAGCAGGGCAGAGATGAGAGTGCAGCATGGAGCAGGGCGGAGATGGGAGTGCAGCATGGAGCAGGGCAGAGATGGGAGTGCAGCATGGAGCAGGGCAGAGATGGGAGTGCAGCATGGAGCAGGGCAGAGATGGGAGTGCAGCATGGAGCAGGGCAGAGATGAGAGTGCAGCATGGAGCAGGGCAGAGATGGGAGTGCAGCATGGAGTGCAGCATGGAGCAGGGCAGAGATGGGGGGGGGGCAGCATGAGGCAGGGCAAAGATGGGAGTGCAGCATGGAGCAGGGCAGAGATGGGAGTGCAGCATGGAGCAGGGCAGAGATGGAAGTGCTGAATGGAGCAGGGCAGAGATGGGAGGGCAGCATGGAGCAGGGCAGAGATGGGAGTGCAGCATGGAGCAGGGCAGAGATGGGAGCGCAGCATAGAGCAGGGCAGATATGGGAGTGCAGCAGGGAGCAGGGCAGAGATGGGAGTGCAGCATGGAGCAGGGCAGAGATGGGAGTGCAGCATGGAGCAGGGCAGAGATGGGAGTGCAGCATGGAGAGTGCAGCATGTAGCAGGGCAGAGATGGGAGTGCAGCATGTAGCAGGGCAGAGATGGGAGTGCAGTATGAGGCACGGCAGAGATGAGAGTGCAGCATGGAGCAGGGCAGAGATGGGAGTGCAGCATGTAGCAGGGCAGAGATGGGAGTGCAGCATGGAGTAGGGCAGAGATGGGGGGCAGCATGAGGCAGGGCAGAGATGGGAGTGCAGCATGGAGCAGGGCAGAGATGGGAGTGCAGCATGGAGCAGGGCAGAGATGGGGGGCAGCATGAGGCAGGGCAGAGATGGGAGTGCAGCATGGAGCAGGGCAGAGATGGGAGTGCAGCATGGAGCAGGGCAGAGATGGGGGTGCAGCATGGAGCAGGGCAGAGATGGGAGTGCAGCATGGAGCAGGGCAGAGATGGGAGTGCAGCATGGAGCAGGGCAGAGATGGAAGTGCTGAATGGAGCAGGGCAGAGATGGGAGTGCAGCATGGAGCAGGGCAGAGATGGGAGTGCAGCATGGAGCAGGGCAGAGATGGGAGTGCAGCATGGAGCAGGGCAGAGATGGGAGTGCAGCATGGAGCAGGGCAGAGATGGGAGTGCAGCATGGAGCAGGGCAGAGATGGGAGTGTAGCATGGAGCAGGGCAGAGATGGAAGTGCTGAATGGAGCAGGGCAGAGATGGGAGTGCAGCATGGAGCAGGGCAGAGATGGGAGTGCAGCATGGAGCAGGGCAGAGATGGGAGTGCAGCATGGAGCAGGGCAGAGATGGGAGTGCAGCATGGAGCAGGGCAGAGATGGGAGTGCAGCATGGAGCAGGGCAGAGATGGGAGTGCAGCATGGAGCAGGGCAGAGATGGGAGTGCAGCATGGAGCAGGGAAGAGATGAGTGTTCAGCATGGAGCAGGGCATACATGGCAGTGCAGCATGGAGCAGGGCAGAGATGGGAGTGCAGCATGGAACAGGGCAGAGATGGGAGTGCAGCATGGAGCAGGGCAGAGATGGGAGTGCAGCATGGAGCAGGGCAGAGATGGGAGTGCAGCATGGAGCAGGGCGGAGATGGGAGTGCTCTATGGAGCAGGGCAGAGATGGGAGTGCAGCATGGAGCAGGGCGGAGATGGGAGTGCAGCATGGAGCAGGGCAGAGATGGGAGTGCAGCATGGAGCAGGGCATAGATGGGAGTGCAGCATGGAGCAGGGCATAGATGGGAGTGCAGCATGGAGCAGGGTGGAGATGGGAGTGCAGCATGGAGCAGGGCAGAGATGGGAGCGCAGCATGGAGAGTGCAGCATGGAGAAGGGCAGAGATGGGAGTGCAGCATGGAGCAGGGCGGAGATGGGAGTGCAGCATGGAGCAGGGCAGAGATGGGAGTGCAGCATGGAGCAGGGCGGAGATGGGAGTGCAGCATGGAGCAGGGCAGAGATGGGAGTGCAGCATGGAGCAGGGCAGAGATGGGAGTGCAGCATGGAGCAGGGCGGAGATGGGAGTGCAGCATGGAGCAGGGCAGAGATGGGAGTGCAGCATGGAGCAGGGCGGAGATGGGAGTGCAGCATGGAGCAGGGCAGAGATGGGAGTGCAGCATGGAGCAGGGCAGAGATGGGAGTGCAGCATGGAGCAGGGCAGAGATGGGAGCGCAGCATGTAGAGTGCAGCAGGGAGCAGGGCAGAGATGGGGGGGGGGCAGCATGAGGCAGGGCAAAGATGGGAGTGCAGCATGGAGCAGGGCAGAGATGGGAGTGCAGCATGGAGCAGGGCAGAGATGGGAGTGCAGCATGGAACAGGGCAGAGATGGGAGTGCAGCATGGAGCAGGGCAGAGATGGGAGTGCAGCATGGAGCAGGGCAGAGATGAGCGTGCAGCATGGAGCAGGGCAGAGATGGGAGTGCAGCATGGAGCAGGGCAGAGATGGGAGTGCAGCATGGAGCAGGGCAGAGATGAGAGTGCAGTATGGAGCAGGGCAGAGATGGGAGTGCAGCATGGAGCAGGGCAGAGATGGGAGTGCAGCATGGAGTGCAGCATGGAGCAGGGCAGAGATGGGGGGGGGCAGCATGAGGCAGGGCAAAGATGGGAGTGCAGCATGGAGCAGGGCAGAGATGGGAGCGCAGCATGGAGAGTGCAGCAGGGAGCAGGGCAGAGATGGGAGTGCAGCATGGAGCAGGACAGAGATGGGAGTGCAGCATGGGGGAGATGGGAGTGCAGCATGGGGGAGGGCGGAGATGGGGGGGCAGCATGAGGCAGGGCAAAGATGGGAGTGCAGCATGGAGCAGGGCAGAGAAGGGAGTGCAGCATGGAGCAGGGCAGAGAAGGGAGTGCAGCATGGAGCAGGGCTAGAGATGGGAGCGCAGCATGGAGAGTGCAGCATGGAGCAGGGCAGAGATGGGGGGGGGGGCAGCATGAGGCAGGGCAAAGATGGGAGTGCAGCATGGAGCAGGGCAGAGATGGGAGCGCAGCATGGAGAGTGCAGCAGGGAGAAGGGCAGAGATGGGAGTGCAGCATGGAGCAGGACAGAGATGGGAGTGCAGCATGGAGGAGGGCGGAGATGGGGGGGTCAGCATGAGGCAGGGCAAAGATGGGAGTGCAGCATGGAGCAGGGCCGAGATGGGAGTGCAGCATGGAGCAGGGCAGAGATGGGAGTGCAGCATGGAGCAGGGCAGAGATGGGAGCGCAGCATGGAGAGTGCAGCAGGGAGCAGGGCAGAGATGGGAGTGCAGCATGGAGCAGGACAGAGATGGGAGTGCAGCATGGAGGAGGGCGGAGATTGGGGGGTCAGCATGAGGCAGGGCAAAGATGGGAGTGCAGCATGGAGCAGGGCCGAGATGGGAGTGCAGCATGGAGCAGGGCAGAGATGGGAGTGCAGCATGGAGCAGGGCAGAGATGGGAGCGCAGCATGGAGAGTGCAGCAGGGAGCAGGGCAGAGATGGGAGTGCAGCATGGAGCAGGGCAGAGATGGGAGTGCAGCATGGAGCAGGACAGAGATGGGAGTGCAGCATGGAGGAGGGCGGAGATGGGAGTGCAGCATGGAGGAGGGCGGAGATGGGAGTGCAGCATGGAGGAGGGCGGAGATGGGAGTGCAGCATAGAGCAGGGCAGAGATGGGAGTGCAGCATGGAGCAGGGCAGTGATGGGAGTGCAGCATGGAGCAGGGCAGTGATGGGAGTGCAGCATGGAGCAGGGCAGAGATGGGAGTGCAGCATGGAGCAGGGTGGAGATGGGAGTGCAGCATGGAGAGTGCAACAGGGAGCAGGGCAGAGATGGGAGTGCAGCATGGAGCAGGACAGAGATGGGAGTGCAGCATGGAGCAGGGCAGAGATGGAAGTGCAGCATGGAGGAGGACAGAGATGGGAGTGCAGCATGGAGGAGGGCAGAGATGGGAGTGCAGCATGGAGCAGGGCAGAGATGGGAGCGCAGCATGGAGAGTGCAGCAGGGAGCAGGGCAGAGATGGGAGTGCAGCATGGAGCAGGACAGAGATGGGAGTGCAGCATGGAGGAGGGCGGAGATGGGAGTGCAGCATGGAGCAGGGCAGAGATGGGAGTGCAGCATGGAGCAGGGCATAGATGGGAGTGCAGCATGGAGCAGGGTGGAGATGGGAGTGCAGCATGGAGAGTGCAACAGGGAGCAGGGCAGAGATGGGAGTGCAGCATGGAGCAGGGCAGAGATGGAAGTGCAGCATGGAGGAGGGCGGAGATGGGAGTGCAGCATGGAGGAGGGCGGAGATGGGAGTGCAGCATGGAGGAGGGCGGAGATGGGAGTGCAGCATGGAGGAGGGCGGAGATGGGGGTGCAGCATGTAGCAGGGCAGAGATGGGAGTGCAGCATGGAGCAGGGCAGAGATGGGAGTGCAGCATGGAGCAGGGCGGAGATGGGAGTGCAGCATGGAGCAGGGCAGAGATGGGAGTGCAGCATGGAGCAGGGCAGAGATGGGAGTGCAGCATGGAGCAGGGAAGAGATGAGCATGCAGCATGGAGCAGGGCATAGATGGGAGTGCAGCATGGAGCAGGGCATAGATGGGAGTGCAGCATGGAGCAGGGTGGAGATGGGAGTGCAGCATGGAGCAGGGTGGAGATGGGAGTGCAGCATGGAGCAGGGCAGAAATGGGAGCGCAGCATGGAGCAGGGCAGAGATGGGAGTGCAGCATGGAGCAGGGCAGAGATGGGAGTGCAGCATGGAGCAGGGCAGAGATGGGAGCGCAGCATGGAGAGTGCAGCAAGGAGCAGGGCAGAGATGGGGGGGGGGCAGCATGAGGCAGGGCAAAGATGGGAGTGCAGCATGGAGCAGGGCAGAGATGGGAGTGCAGCATGGAGCAGGGCAGAGATGGGAGTGCAGCATGGAACAGGGCAGAGATGGGAGTGCAGCATGGAGCAGGGCAGAGATGGGAGTGCAGCATGGAGCAGGGCAGAGATGAGCGTGCAGCATGGAGCAGGGCAGAGATGGGAGTGCAGCATGGAGCAGGGCAGAGATGGGAGTGCAGCATGGAGCAGGGCAGAGATGAGAGTGCAGTATGGAGCAGGGCAGAGATGGGAGTGCAGCATGGAGCAGGGCAGAGATGGGAGTGCAGCATGGAGTGCAGCATGGAGCAGGGCAGAGATGGGGGGGGGGCAGCATGAGGCAGGGCAAAGATGGGAGTGCAGCATGGAGCAGGGCAGAGATGGGAGCGCAGCATGGAGAGTGCAGCAGGGAGCAGGGCAGAGATGGGAGTGCAGCATGGAGCAGGACAGAGATGGGAGTGCAGCATGGGGGAGGGCGGAGATGGGGGGGGCAGCATGAGGCAGGGCAAAGATGGGAGTGCAGCATGGAGCAGGGCAGAGAAGGGAGTGCAGCATGGAGCAGGGCAGAGAAGGGAGTGCAGCATGGAGCAGGGCAGAGATGGGAGCGCAGCATGGAGAGTGCAGCATGGAGCAGGGCAGAGATGGGGGGGGGGCAGCATGAGGCAGGGCAAAGATGGGAGTGCAGCATGGAGCAGGGCAGAGATGGGAGCGCAGCATGGAGAGTGCAGCAGGGAGCAGGGCAGAGATGGGAGTGCAGCATGGAGCAGGACAGAGATGGGAGTGCAGCATGGAGGAGGGCGGAGATGGGGGGGTCAGCATGAGGCAGGGCAAAGATGGGAGTGCAGCATGGAGCAGGGCCGAGATGGGAGTGCAGCATGGAGCAGGGCCGAGATGGGAGTGCAGCATGGAGCAGGGTGGAGATGAGAGTACAGCATGGATCAGGGCAGAGATGGGAGTGCAGCATGGAGCAGGGCAGAGATGGGGGTGCAGCAGGGAGCAGGGCAGAGATGGGAGTGCAGCATGGAGCTGGACAGATATGGGAGTGCAGCATGGAGCAGGGCAGAGATGGGAGTGCAGCATGGAGCAGGGCAGAGATGGGAGTGCAGCATGGAGCAGGGCAGAGATGGGAGTGCAGCATGGAGCAGGGCAGAGATGGGAGTGCAGCATGGAGCAGGGCAGAGATGGGAGTGCAGCATGGAGCAGGGCAGAGATGGAGGTGCAGCATGGAGCAGGGTAGAGATGGGAGTGTAACATGGAGCAGGGCAGAGATGGGAGTGCAGCACGGAGCAGGGCAGAGATGGGGGTGCAGCATAGAGCAGGGCAGAGATGGGAGTGCAGCAGGGAGCAGGGCAGAGATGGGAGTGCAGCATGGAGCAGGGCAGAGATGGGAGTGTAACATGGAGCAGGGCAGAGATGGGAGTGCAGCACGGAGCAGGGCAGAGATGGGGGTGCAGCATGGAGCAGGGCAGAGATGTGAGTGCAGCATGGAGCAGGGCAGAGATGGGAGCGCAGCATAGAGCAGGGCAGATATGGGAGTGCAGCAGGGAGCAGGGCAGAGATGGGAGTGCAGCATGGAGCAGGGCAGAGATGGGAGCGCAGCATGGAGCAGGGCAGAGATGGGAGTGCAGCATGGAGCAGGGCAGAGATGGGAGTGCAGCATGGAGAGTGCAGCATGGAGCAGGGCAGAGATGGGAGTGCAGCATGAAGCAGGGCAGAGATGGGAGTGCAGTATGAGGCACGGCAGAGATGGGAGTGCAGCATGGAGCAGGGCAGAGATGGGAGTGCAGCATGTAGCAGGGCAGAGATGGGAGTGCAGCATGGAGTAGGGCAGAGATGGGGGGCAGCATGAGGCAGGGCAGAGATGGGAGTGCAGCATGGAGCAGGGCAGAGATGGGAGTGCAGCATGGAGCAGGGCAGAGATGGGGGGCAGCATGAGGCAGGGCAGAGATGGGAGTGCAGCATGGAGCAGGGCAGAGATGGGAGTGCAGCATGGAGCAGGGCAGAGATGGGGGTGCAGCATGGAGCAGGGCAGAGATGGGAGTGCAGCATGGAGCAGGGCAGAGATGGGAGTGCAGCATGGAGCAGGGCAGAGATGGAAGTGCTGAATGGAGCAGGGCAGAGATGGGAGTGCAACATGGAGCAGGGCAGAGATGGGAGTGCAGCATGGAGCAGGGCAGAGATGGGAGTGCAGCATGGAGCAGGGCAGAGATGGGAGTGCAGCATGGAGCAGGGCAGAGATGGGAGTGCAGCATGGAGCAGGGCAGAGATGGGAGTGCAGCATGGAGCAGGGCAGAGATGGGAGTGCAGCATGGAGCAGGGCAGAGATGGGAGTGCAGCATGGAGCAGGGCAGAGATGGGAGTGTAGCATGGAGCAGGGCAGAGATGGAAGTGCTGAATGGAGCAGGGCAGAGATGGGAGTGCAGCATGGAGCAGGGCAGAGATGGGAGTGCAGCATGGAGCAGGGCAGAGATGGGAGTGCAGCATGGAGCAGGGCAGAGATGGGAGTGCAGCATGGAGCAGGGCCGAGATGGGAGTGCAGCATGGAGCAGGGCAGAGATGGGAGTGCAGCATGGAGCAGGGCAGAGATGGGAGTGCAGCATGGAGCAGGGAAGAGATGAGTGTTCAGCATGGAGCAGGGCATACATGGCAGTGCAGCATGGAGCAGGGCAGAGATGGGAGTGCAGCATGGAACAGGGCAGAGATGGGAGTGCAGCATGGAGCAGGGCAGAGATGGGAGTGCAGCATGGAGCAGGGCGGAGATGGGAGTGCTCTATGGAGCAGGGCAGAGATGGGAGTGCAGCATGGAGCAGGGCGGAGATGGGAGTGCAGCATGGAGCAGGGCAGAGATGGGAGTGCAGCATGGAGCAGGGAAGAGATGAGCATGCAGCATGGAGCAGGGCAGAGATGGGAGTGCAGCATGGAGCAGGGCATAGATGGGAGTGCAGCATGGAGCAGGGTGGAGATGGGAGTGCAGCATGGAGCAGGGCAGAGATGGGAGCGCAGCATGGAGAGTGCAGCATGGAGAAGGGCAGAGATGGGAGTGCAGCATGGAGCAGGGCGGAGATGGGAGTGCAGCATGGAGCAGGGCAGAGATGGGAGTGCAGCATGGAACAGGGCGGAGATGGGAGTGCAGCATGGAGCAGGGCGGAGATGGGAGTGCAGCATGGAGCAGGGCAGAGATGGGAGTGCAGCATGGAGCAGGGCAGAGATGGGAGTGCAGCATGGAACAGGGCAGAGATGGGAGTGCAGCATGGAGCAGGGCAGAGATGGGAGTGCAGCATGGAGCAGGGCGGAGATGGGAGTGCAGCATGGAGCAGGGCAGAGATGGGAGTGCAGCATGGAGCAGGGCAGAGATGGGAGTGCAGCATGGAGCAGGGCAGAGATGGGAGCGCAGCATGTAGAGTGCAGCAGGGAGCAGGGCAGAGATGGGGGGGGGCAGCATGAGGCAGGGCAAAGATGGGAGTGCAGCATGGAGCAGGGCAGAGATGGGAGTGCAGCATGGAGCAGGGCAGAGATGGGAGTGCAGCATGGAACAGGGCAGAGATGGGAGTGCAGCATGGAGCAGGGCAGAGATGGGAGTGCAGCATGGAGCAGGGCAGAGATGAGCGTGCAGCATGGAGCAGGGCAGAGATGGGAGTGCAGCATGGAGCAGGGCAGAGATGGGAGTGCAGCATGGAGCAGGGCAGAGATGAGAGTGCAGTATGGAGCAGGGCAGAGATGGGAGTGCAGCATGGAGCAGGGCAGAGATGGGAGTGCAGCATGGAGTGCAGCATGGAGCAGGGCAGAGATGGGGGGGCAGCATGAGGCAGGGCAAAGATGGGAGTGCAGCATGGAGCAGGGCAGAGATGGGAGCGCAGCATGGAGAGTGCAGCAGGGAGCAGGGCAGAGATGGGAGTGCAGCATGGAGCAGGACAGAGATGGGAGTGCAGCATGGGGGAGGGCGGAGATGGGGGGGCAGCATGAGGCAGGGCAAAGATGGGAGTGCAGCATGGAGCAGGGCAGAGAAGGGAGTGCAGCATGGAGCAGGGCAGAGAAGGGAGTGCAGCATGGAGCAGGGCAGAGATGGGAGCGCAGCATGGAGAGTGCAGCATGGAGCAGGGCAGAGATGGGGGGGGGCAGCATGAGGCAGGGCAAAGATGGGAGTGCAGCATGGAGCAGGGCAGAGATGGGAGCGCAGCATGGAGAGTGCAGCAGGGAGAAGGGCAGAGATGGGAGTGCAGCATGGAGCAGGACAGAGATGGGAGTGCAGCATGGAGGAGGGCGGAGATGGGGGGGTCAGCATGAGGCAGGGCAAAGATGGGAGTGCAGCATGGAGCAGGGCCGAGATGGGAGTGCAGCATGGAGCAGGGCAGAGATGGGAGTGCAGCATGGAGCAGGGCAGAGATGGGAGCGCAGCATGGAGAGTGCAGCAGGGAGCAGGGCAGAGATGGGAGTGCAGCATGGAGCAGGACAGAGATGGGAGTGCAGCATGGAGGAGGGCGGAGATGGGAGTGCAGCATGGAGGAGGGCGGAGATGGGAGTGCAGCATGGAGGAGGGCGGAGATGGGAGTGCAGCATAGAGCAGGGCAGAGATGGGAGTGCAGCATGGAGCAGGGCAGTGATGGGAGTGCAGCATGGAGCAGGGCAGAGATGGGAGTGCAGCATGGAGCAGGGCAGAGATGGGAGTGCAGCATGGAGCAGGGTGGAGATGGGAGTGCAGCATGGAGAGTGCAACAGGGAGCAGGGCAGAGATGGGAGTGCAGCATGGAGCAGGACAGAGATGGGAGTGCAGCATGGAGCAGGGCAGAGATGGAAGTGCAGCATGGAGGAGGACAGAGATGGGAGTGCAGCATGGAGGAGGGCAGAGATGGGAGTGCAGCATGGAGCAGGGCAGAGATGGGAGCGCAGCATGGAGAGTGCAGCAGGGAGCAGGGCAGAGATGGGAGTGCAGCATGGAGCAGGACAGAGATGGGAGTGCAGCATGGAGGAGGGCGGAGATGGGAGTGCAGCATGGAGCAGGGCAGAGATGGGAGTGCAGCATGGAGCAGGGCATAGATGGGAGTGCAGCATGGAGCAGGGTGGAGATGGGAGTGCAGCATGGAGAGTGCAACAGGGAGCAGGGCAGAGATGGGAGTGCAGCATGGAGCAGGGCAGAGATGGAAGTGCAGCATGGAGGAGGGCGGAGATGGGAGTGCAGCATGGAGGAGGGCGGAGATGGGAGTGCAGCATGGAGGAGGGCGGAGATGGGAGTGCAGCATGGAGGAGGGCGGAGATGGGAGTGCAGCATGGAGGAGGGCGGAGATGGGGGTGCAGCATGGAGTAGGGTGGAGATGGGGGTGCAGCATGGAGCAGGGTGGAGATGAGAGTGCAGCATGGAGCAAGGTGGAGATGGGGTGCAGCATGGAGCAGTGCATAGATGGGAGTGCAGCATGGAGCAGGGCAGAGATGGGAGTGCAGTATGGAGCAGGGCAGAGATGGGGGTGCAGTATGGGTCAGGGCGGCGATGGGAGTGCAGCATGGAGCAGGGCAGCAATGGTAGTGTAGTTCAATGAAAAAAAATAATCAAAAAAATTTTGTTATAAAAAAATCCTAATATAATCCATCATAATAACGTATTTATAGGTAACCAAAACCCTAGAGTGCATCTTGAACCTTTCTCAATCCAACACAGTGCATGTATGGCTCCTCACAGGCATCCCCTCTCTATGCACCCAGCAGACCTGAATGCCTGCAAACAGGAGCTATTTTATTATATTTAATATTTTTTAAGGCCACTTGAAACATTTTCAATTAGGAGCAAATATATTTGGACCAAATATTACTTACAACTAAATTGACTGAATCAAACCAAAATGAATGTGTTCATTACTAGGGCTTATCTATGGTAATACAATATCATGATCTCCCCTTTGTATGTGTACCATGATACCTGGGGCATTGTGATTTCTGCTACCTGCCACATACCCTGTAAAGCCATGTGCTCTGCATTCTCACGCTGTTCTCATCCCTCGATTCCCATGATCTACAGCTCAACTCATATGTACAGTGGTGTAACTAAATGTGACGGGCCCTGGTGAGAACATTAGATGGGGCCCTTTCACAGCTCATATTGAAAATATTTTTCTGTCTTTTAACTCAATTGGATGCAGCTAGACAACTAAAGACTGACACAGCAGAGATCAATCAATGGGAGGTTGTAAGGCGGGGCTGAACAGCTATTGCTTAATTGACACACTACTCCTAGTGAACCAGACAGAACCTCTGAGTTAACCCCTAACTGGACCTTAAGCTTTGCTGATCACAGAGAACTACAATGCGGCGCCGCAAGGATGATGAAGACTGCGGACAGGTAAATGCTTGGATCTTACACCTGGTGTTGGCTATGTGAGCTGGTAGTGTTAAGGGCAGGGGGTGCCCTGTCTCCGTACCATGAGCTACAAGCCCACATAGCTGGTGCCTGGGATGGTTTTGCCAAACAAGGCATCACGAGTGACATCAGGGGGGGGGGGGGAGTTGTAAGGGCCCTGCTGCTAGGTGGAGCACTGAGGACATCCACACCAGGGAAAGGCAAGGGAGGAGGTGTTGTTTTTTTTTTTAGAGTGATTTGTTAGAATTTGTTTTGGACAATCTTAGGAAAATTTAACGAATCATCTGAAACAATTTTTATTATAAATGTGCTTATCTTTAAAGGAACACTCTCGCGAAAAATGGCACGATGATAAAAATTCATATAAATTTGCTGGATGGCGAGAGGAGGGGTCACTTATACACCCAGCATCAAGAAATATCCAGCCATGCTTGTTTTTCTTTCTTTTAACCCTTTAAGTGCCAAGCACGTAACACCTACGTGCTGGCTTGGCTGGGCCTTAAGTGCCAAGCCCGTAGGTGTTACGTGCTTGACTTTGATCGCTTCTAGTTTAAAAAATAAAAATAAAAAATACTCACCTGACCCCTTGTTGGATCCGGCCGGGTCTCCCCTTTAATTTGGTGCCATCCGATCCCCCGTGGGGGGTCGGATGGCTCCAGGAGAGCCCCCGGAATAGGCCGCCCCCCCCCGCTTCTGCAGCAGCAGCTGCTAACTGTAAAAAAAAAAAAAAATAAAAATGACATTCACTTACCTCCATGTGCGCTGGCTCCCGCTGTCCCTCCTCTTCACCTGGGGGGCCTCCGATCCCCCCCCAGGACTTACCGATCTTCAGGAGAGAGCCTGAGAGGCTCTCTCCCCTTTGATCCTCGATGGCGGCCGCCATCTTGCCGCTAAGCCCCGCCCCCTTGGGGCGGGGCTTATGACGTCATCCCGGCCCCCGATATCTGGCTTCACCCTTCTCAACTTCTCAGATGCCGGTGATCGGCACAGGGTAAGGAGGTGGCAGGAGATCCTCTGATCTCCTGCCTCCTCCTTCTCCTGTACCGATCACCGGCATCTGTCAGCTGAGCGGCGAGGGACAAGAGCTTGCAATCGAAGGTAAGTACAGTAAAAAAAAATTATTTTTTTTTAATAAAATACTTTTTTTTATTGTGTGGTGTTTTTTTTTTTTACAGTTAACCCTTTGTGAGCTGGTAAGGGGTCCATGAGACCCCTTATACCAGTTCACATGGCTGGGGGGGTGGCATTGCCATTAACCCCCGCACCCCCATTACCTGCCTCCCCAAAGGCCAGGGGGGGGCAGAAGAGCCCGGGCCCACATAGGCTATGTGGGCTCGTAGGCTGCAGGGTGGGGGGGCCACCAAAGCTGGCCCCCCCACTCTGTGCCTACAAGCCCCCATAGCTGGTCCCGGGCTGGTTACTTTGGGTAAGGGGGACCCCACGTCATTTTTTTTTTTGGATTTTTAAGGGTTTTTAACCCTTAAAAATCCAAAAAAAAATGGGGTCCCCCTCCCCGGGAAGGGGGACCCTATGTCATTTTTTTTTTTAATTAACCATTTGTCATCCAGCAGCTATAAAAGGCTTCTGGGCAGGAAAGGGTGTCTACCTATACATATGTGGTATCGCTGTAAGCGGGAGAAATTGGGGTTTCTCACGCAATAAGATTTTATTGACAAACTTACATTTTTTATTACAAAAAAACTCTACAAATTGTAAAAAAATATATTTTTTTTATTTTTTTTCACACATTTCACCCAAAAATGTTGAGAATACACCTAAAAAACACAAACAAGACATTTCATGTTAAAGCCCAGACTCTGTTGAAAAAAACAATATATAATTTTCCTGGGAAATCCCTGGAAATCCCTTCGAAAATGACAGTTGAACATGTGTAGCGCAAAACAGTCAAACTCAGTCTGGCAACAGGGAGTGGCAAATGCTGCAGGTAGGCTGGCAGCGAAAGGGTTAAAGTGGACCAACACCCAGGATTTTCCCTATCCTGGGTGTTGGTCCACTTCCGCGGGGCACCCCGATCGCCGCCGCCGCCTCTCGCGCGTCCCAATTACAGGGAGCGTTTGTGAATGGCCGGCGCGGGTGCGCGCCCTGCTAGAGGGATGCGCGAGAGGGGGCGGTGGCCTGCGCATGCGCCGTTAGTACGAGGAACAGGTAGGATTTGCGGGCATCCTGGGGGTGCGAAGAACAGGTAGGATTTGCGGGCTTCCTCGGGGTGCCCCGCAGGCAGGGAGCTGATCGGCCCGGGAATCTATAAGATTCCCCCGGCCGATCAGCGATGGGTGTTGGTCCACTTTAATGCAAGATGGAAGGAAAAGGACATTCGAGGGGCAAGTTCTTTCCCCCCTGATGGAATAAACCTGTCACCCCTGGATTTTATTCCTTGAGAGAGAAAAAAACACAAGCTTGGCGAGAGTTGTATTCAGTATAAGTGGCCTCTCCTCTCATTAGCCGATGTGTTTATATAGATTTTTAATATTACACAATTTTGCGATAGTGCTCCTTTAATATAATTAAACACTGGCAATCTTAGAGCTTCAATGCATGACATATGAAAGAAAACAGTAAGAAAAAAAGATTTTCTTTTATATCAGCATTCAAACTTCAGGTCAGGTTTTACTGCTGGTACTTATTATTAATGAATTGGTCCATTGTCCTTATAACTTTTTTATATTTATTTTTAACCTTACCATCACTTTCCATTTTGTTAAGCATCTATGGCAAGTCCCTGCAGGCAATATAACAACATGTTTATCTGCTTTTTTTACTGTGGGATGTTAGTGACATTGCTTCCACCCTGAACTGGCAGACCGAGTCTCTGAGAAGTTCAGAACTAACAAATTAACACCCAAACAAGGTCCAGTCTAGCTGCAGGAAATGGTTCACACTAATTGTCAGTAACCCGTCAGCTTCTATTAGCATCTTTTAGCCTGTTTGTTAGTGACCCATTGTTTTTTCTGATAATTAAGAGGAAAACAATTAGCAACTTCTACATACATTGCCGTACAGAGCAAGACACCTCTCTGTTCTGTACAGAAAACCTTAATTCTGTGACATTTTCTCTCATTCCCTAATTATCATCAGTAGGTTTATAACAACTTTTTAATGTGGAGCGTTAATTACAGGGCCGGTGTCAGCACCCGGCAAGCCCTGTCATGTCCCACGATATACATTTTATTTTCCTAGGGTAACTATTAATATAATGTTTATTTGTACTGGCTGAGCAGTGTGCCTTTAATTCCCCTTGTTCCCTCCAGGCTCCCTTAGTCTTGCTCTGATGTAAGTAACTCCTCCCCTCTTCCTCTCCCTGGTGGCCATTCTTATCCTGACATCCAAGGAGTGCACAGCTGCTGCCGCCGTCTTCAGCTATAGTTCTTTAACCTGTTGTTGCTGTACAGATTACACCACAAGTTCCAGCTGTATTGAAAGTACATGTTTGCTGTACCAAGATTCTGTACCGAAACAAAGCTTTTGAAAACCTATCACTGGTCTAAGCAACAATTGAGTGAGCTATCTGCCGAGCTCTATGGAGTGAAGAAATCATCCAGCACAGACACACACAAGGAACGTGGAGCTGTCTACAGGATTCCATTTGCTGCCATTTGGTGTGTCAGAATAGTGAAAGAACTGTATTTCATCTGTTAAGATTGCCCAGCAGCTCATGTGCAGCTTAGCTACAGAGCTATACAGAGCATCATATGTATGTGTGACTAAAGCCATTACAGAAAAGTATCTTCATTTACCAGCCTGAGTAATTACAGCTTGATAAGCCATAGCACAGCTAACTGTCTCATAGGAGCTAATTTCAAGTAACCTATATTCATCTGTGTGCGTGTGAGAGATTATTGAAGTGCATTTATGGATATGTAATTTAGACTTTGCTTAGTTCAACATTGTTTCTAGAAGCAAGAAAAGTTATTCATTCCTGCCTTCCACCAGCCAGCTCCCAAATCAATTTCAACTGATTCTCCCCAGCCCTGAGTCTCTAGCAGAATTGTTATACATTGCACCTGGCTTCTGGGCAGCCTGCCAACTCACAAGTTGTTACTTTTTTCTGCAAACCCAGAGATTTATGCTGTCATCACAAAATACAGATCTACAGCCCAGTTATAGAATAAAACACTGTTAAGCCCACATTCAAAGTAAAGGAAAGTCTTGAAAATATGGCTCAAGTGCTGCTTTCCAAAATCACCCAGCAATGGGAGGCCATTTTAACCCATCAAGTTACTTTTACTCAGACTGCTAATGATGTGTCATTATTAGAGGCTGCTCTAAGACAACTTTCCACACTTTATGAGAAGTATATGCAGTTAAGTCAGAAATATATTGACACTTTAGAGAGAATTAATTCAGACCATTCATTAAAAGAGTTGCAAAGCTTCCAGCAACTTAAAGGAGCAGTATCGCGAAATTTGCATTAAAAAAGATAAATAAATAGCCACACAATAGCTTCTAACATGTGTATAAATAATGTGGCGATAGAAAAAGGAAAAAATATATGCCTTTCTTTTAAATTGTATTATGACAATGGCTCAGTCCATTTGCTGAATAGGGGGATCTGCTGGGTTATATTTAGTGAGCTGCTTCATTTAGCCCACTGGTCTCCTAGCAACACTTTACCTCAGAGGCTGACACTGTAATCAGTGGTAACGGCTGTGTGTGTGTGAGGTGCTGCTTTTGTTATGAGACCAGGTGAAGCAATGTGTAAAATCTATACAAAATAAACTAAACTGACTGAAAATGACTGAAATTCTTCTTTGAATAACTGTGCAGGAAAATCTAAAGGTATTAAAGTGGAACAAAACCCTGAGTGGCCGACCCTGAAGTCTATAAGACCCGGCCATTGACCTTCCCCCTTGGGCATTCTAAATTGGGATGCCCCACTGTGTGAAACGACCCCTGGATAACCACAGATCCCTCCATTTTTCTGGCGCGCTCACGCAGATAGTAATTTAGACAGGCCGGGTGGCCAGGAAGGTTACTGCTCAGGCTCCCCATCTGCGTGCAAACAGAACTGATTGGATGAGAGCCCACGCATGCGCTGTGGGACAGAGAAAGTTTTCACAGGCGAACTTGGGGATTTCACATATCAGGGCATCCCGTCGGCATGCCCCTAGGGGCACAAAACAAAACTCCAGATAGTGAAAATCCTGGGTTGGACTTTGCTCAAAACACACAAAGCTGAAAGAAAGATCATATGGAAAAATGTGTTGAGAAAAGAGAGAGAAAATCAGCTAAATGACTTCTAGAGCTTTTCTCTTAGATATATGAGTTCTGGCCAGGCAATGTTGCAATGTTGTTATCTTATGCTGGACGGCTGCCAGCACTGAACAGCTGATACTTTGTTACATTGTTTCCCCCTCTCCTCAGCGTGGAACAGGCCAGAGTGTTGGGCCCCGACACTCAGCAGACATAGACATGAGCTATTAGTCTCCAGCTGCACAACACAGACATCATTTTTTCTACATTTGTAATTCTTACTCCAACACTTACCTACATTCAAAGTACGATTTAAATATGTCACCAAGAAAAATTTGCGATACTGCTCCTTTAACTCTGAAAGAGATTGTTTAATTAGTGAGATTAAAACCAATGCTCAAGCTAAAATTGCTCAACTCCAGGAAACTGTTTCTCACATTTCTAAGGCCACTAAAAGTTCAAAACGATCATCCAAATCATGATCGTCTAAATATTCAATGATCAGCCAACAACTTATACAAGCTCGCTCAGATGTGGCAGCTGCTAAAATCCAAGCAAGGTTTGCACAAAGGAAAGCGGACATGGAGACAGAGGCAGCTCTACAGGGGGCAGAAGCAGAGGCAGCTCTACAGTGGGCAGAAGCAAAGGCAGCTCGACAGCAGGCAGAAGCAAAGGCAGCTCGACAGCGGGCAGAGGCCGAGGCAGCTCTACAGCGGGCAGAAACAGAGGCAGCTTGTAATGAAGTAGAGGCGATACGGAAGAGAGCAGAGATTGAAGCTCTGGAGAAACATGTGAGCATGCCACAGCTATGGTAAGACTGCAGGTTTTAGAACAAGCCATCAGTGGTAGTGAAAGAGACAGTGTCAGTTTAAGTGAAGTGTCATCAGAAGATCCTTTTGAGCGCACAAGGGACTATGTGGTAAGCCAAAATAGTGCGCCCATGAATGCTACAGATGTTCCTGATAGTAGAGACATTTCTCCACAGCGGCAGGGGACAGATCCTTTGGCAGCACCCAGCTTTCAAGGTCAGTACAACGCATCACTCACTTATCAACCTGAGCTTTCCTCTCATGTTTCTGCACTCTAGGCCCCTATACCTCAAAGAGTACATTTCAAAGACACTCATGTTCAAGCCAAGGCTCCAACATGACACCAACCACCTCACCGCTACACAGCTCCAGTTGTACATGGAACGGAACCTAAGAACTTTAAGACCTCGTCTGTCACTTCTCAGCCAGCAAGTCCCTGCCTAAAGACAGAGAAATCAGACATGTCAGAGTTCGCCAGATACATGGTCCGCCGTGAACTCACAAAGACCAGCCTCACAAGGTTTGATGACCAACCTGAGAACTACAGAGCTTGGAAATGCGCATTTAAAGCAACAGTCAGTGACCTTGGCATTACAGCAGCTGAGGAGCTTAATTTATTTGTAAAGTGGCTAGGCCCACAATCCAATGAACGTATTAAGAGATTCAGATCTGTTCATACTGACAACCCAGGAGTAGGACTTATTGCTGCATAGGAAAGACTTAAACAAAGCTTTGGTAGTCCAGAGGCAATAGAGAAAGCATTTCTCAAAAGGCTACAGATTTTTCCAAAGATAACCGGCAAAGACTATCAGAAATTCTTAGAGCTCAGTGACTTGCTGTCAGAGCTCCAACTTGCCAAGGCAGACCCCCACTTGCTTGGACTAAGTTACTTGGACACTGCTCATGGGGTAAACCCAATTGTTTCCAAATGTAATCTGCAAGAAAGGTGGGCTTCACTTGGGTCAAGATATAAAAGGGATTACCAGGTCTCCTTTCCTCCGTTCTCCTACTTCTGTGAGTTTATCAGACATATTGCAGAGACTAAGAATGATCCAAGCTTTTACTTTGGTGAACTTGGTGGACCTGGTCCACCCCCTCCTGCACTTGACAGTTCCTACCCCAACTACAGAAACCGCAGGGGTCCAGTGTCTGTGAAAAAGACCGAAGTTCTTCCTACACCCTCATCGGCTTCTGACAAGGGCTACCAGGGGAACAAGATTGAGAACCCTAACCGCCAGTGCCCTATTCACAAGTTGCCGCATCCTCTGAAGAAGTGTATTGGCTTCAGAAAGAAACCACTCAAAGAACGCATAGAACTTTTGAAGCA
Source organism: Gastrophryne carolinensis (assembly GCA_027917425.1). Classification (NCBI taxonomy): domain Eukaryota; kingdom Metazoa; phylum Chordata; class Amphibia; order Anura; family Microhylidae; genus Gastrophryne; species Gastrophryne carolinensis. The sequence goes on along the minus strand of CM051237.1, from coordinate 125,410,594 downwards.
ATTTGGAGTATGTTTCAGATGTTGTGCATCCACTGAACACATAGCCAAGGACTGTAAGATTGCCATCAAGTGCATAGAGTGTGACAGTGAAGACCATGTGCAGGCTCTTCATCAATATGAACAACGCCCTGTACCACCTTCTGATTCCTCTCCCGTGGGGCAGCATGGTGGGCAGGATACAAAACGAAACACAAGATCTACTGTGATATCTTCGACCTGCAGAGAAGTCTATGGGGAAGGCTTTTGCAATAAATTCTGCGCAAAGATATGCTTAGTGAATGTGTACCTCAAGGGCCACCCAGAAAAGACTTTAAAGGTTCATTCCATCTTGGACGATCAGAGCAATCGGTTGCTTGCAAGATCAGAACTTTTTGACTTTTTCAACCTAAAGGGTGGGACTTATCCTTACACCCTAGGCACCTGTAGCGGTGTTGCAGAAGTCTCAGGAAGATGAGCCAGCGGACTCATGGTAGCCTCTCTCCGAAACAACCTTCAGTTATCCCTGCCCACACTTGTGGAGTGCAACCAGATACCCTCCAACAAGGAAGAGCTCCCTACACCAGAAGCCGCTTATCATCACCCACACCTGAGAGCTATTGCTGAGGAAATACCAGCCCTCAACAAGGATGCAAAGATCTTGCTGTTACTTTAGTAGAGACATTCTTAGGGTTCACAAGGTACGTCAGCAAATCAATGTTCCCCATGATGCTCCATATGCTCAATGCCTCGATCTCGGCTGGGTCATCATAGGCAATGTTTGCATAGACAAATTGAAGAAGCCGACCAGAGTCACTTCATTTAAGACATACGTTCTGCCAAATGGTCGCAACAGTTATCTTCAGCCATGCCCATACCATTACTGCGTGAAGGAGAAGCTAAACGGCAGTGAGTGTCAGCAAGAACCTCAAGATGACATTATGTTCCTGTCCCAGGACAACCTGGGAACAACTGTGTTTAATACAACCGATGACAACAAGTTGGCGCCTACTAGAGAAGATAAAGAATTCTGTGATGGACAAGGAGTTCACACAAGACGATTATAACAGCTGGGTAGCACCCCTACCTTTCCGTTACCCAAGGGAGAAATTACCTACAACAATTCTCAGCAAGCAGTAGCCAGGTTTTCCTCCTTAAAGCGTACCCTGAGTAGGAAACCAGAAATGGAAAAGCATTTCATAGACTTTATGCAAAACATATTTGACAGAGATCATGCTGAACCTGCCCCACCACTGAAAGAGGGAGAAGAATGCCGGTACCTCCCATCTTTTGGCGTGTATCACCCTCGCAAGCCTAACCAAATAAGAGTGGTGTTTGATTCCAGTGCTCAGTACGAAGACGTCTCCTTGAACAACCTACTCCTTTCTGGACCTAACTTGAACAACAGTCTCTTAGGAGTATTAATTCACTTCAGGCAAAAACCTGTTGCAGTAATGGCCGACATCCAGCAGATGTTTCACTGTTTCATCGTCAGGGAAGACCACAGGAATTACCTGAGGTTTTTGTGGCACAAGGACAATGACATAAGACAAGATGTCATAGACTATAGAATGAAAGTGCATGTCTTTGGCAACAGTCCTTCCCCCGCAGTGGCTATATATGGACTAAGAAGGGCAGCAGAAGAAGGTGAGAAAGAGTATGGTCTTGATGCATGTCAGTTTGTTAAGAATAACTTTTATGTAGATGACGGTCTCAAATCCCTACCCACTGCCGGACAGGCAATCGACCTTCTCACCAGATCACAAGAGATGCTCTCTGTAGCTAACCTAAGACTGCACAAGATCATCTCTAACAGCCAGGACGTGATGAAAGCTTTTCCCTCCAACGACCGTGCCGTCAGGACCTCGACCTTAGTTCCGAGATTCCTCCTATGCAACGCAGCCTAGGCTTGCTATGTGACATCCAGCAGGATACCTTTAAATTTCAGGTGTCAAGTTCCGAGAAACCTTTCACCAAACGTGGTGTCCTGTCCGTGGTCAACAGTATTTATGACCCCCTAGGATTTGTAGCCCAAGTAACCATTCAGGGCAAAGTATTGCTAAGACAGCTCACTACAGAAAACATAGACTGGGACACTCCTCTACCTCTGGAGAAACAGCGAAGGTAAGAGAAATGGAAGAGTTCTTTGGAAATATTGGAACAACTTCAGGTTCCACGCTGCTATGCTTCCAGTTCTATTTCTGCTGCGGTCAGAAAAGAAGTTCACGTTTTCTCCGATGCATCCGTTGAAGCCATCGCCGCAGTAGCCTACTTGAAGGTCATAGGAACCAATAACGAGCTACACTGTGGATTTGTTGTAGGAAAGGCCACGCTAACTCCAAAACCAGCTCACACTGTGCCTAGGCTTGAACTTTGTGCAGCAGTATTAGCAGTGGAAATCGCTGAAGTCATAAAGGACGAAATGGACATCGCAATTGATTCATTTACCTTCTATACCGACAGTAAGGTCGTGCTTGGGTATATATACAACCAAACCAAACAGTTTCACGTGTACGTCAGAAACAGAGTGGAACGTATCAGAAGTTTCTCCACGCCTGATCAGTGGCACCACATCTCTACAGATCTTAATCCAGCTGATCGTGGGACAAGACCACCAGATCCAGCTAGCCTTTGTGACAATATGTGGCTGTCACCCCCAAGATTCCTGGTTGAGGATCCCTCCTCACCTCCTGTCAAGTCCTCCTACGAGCTCGTGAACCCCGAGTCTGACAAGGAAATCAGGTCCACAAACTCCACCCTCTGCACTTCTGTGAAGGCAAGGCTGAGTTCACATTGTTTTCAGTGCTTTTTGAGTTGGTTGTCGCTTACAAGAGCCATTGCTCATCTAAGTCACATAGTCCGAAGCTTTAGGAAAAATACATCTGGAGGGTGCAGAGGTTGGCATATCTGCAAGCAACATCTTCCAGTTTCAGACCTAGAAGATGCAGAAAGTGTTATCATTCAATGCGTGCAACAGGAAGTATATGGTGAAGAGATCTGTATTACAGAGAACACTTGCCTGTCAAGAAAAAGTACGCTTTTCAATCTGAACCCAGTAATTGATCAACACAAACTGCTCAGAGTAGGTGGTCGTTTGATGAAAGCAGAACTTTGTGACAAAGAAAAGAATCCTGTCATCATACCAGGTCGGCATCACATTACTACTCTTCTGATCCGTCACCACCATCAGCGTGTGCAGCACCAGGGCAGACAGTTTACCGAGGGTGCCGTCAGATCGGACGGCTTGTGGATTGTGGGAATGAAGAGATGCATCTCCTCTGTGCTCCATAAGTGTGTGAAATGTCGCAAGCTAAGGGGGAGGCACCAACAACAACAGATGGCGAACCTCCCAGTAGACCGGCTCAGTACAGATCCACCTTTCACTTATGTTGGTGTAGATATCTTCGGCCCTTGGTCAGTGGTGTGGGATATTGGGGGGCGAACGGTAGTGACACAGACAACAGTTCTCTCTCGGCAAAGCAGGTTTATTGCAGAAAAATGAAAGTATTCAAATGAAATAATACTTCTCCATTCATAGGTTGCAGCGTCAATGCAGAAAATCAAAACAAATGGTTACATCACCAAATAAAGGTAAATCCAGGGCTGGGGATTCCAGCAAGCTGTGGGTCAAAGGAAAGTCCAATCCAGATTGCAGGGCAAACCAGCCCGCCGCTTCTCACCCCCAACGGTCCAAGAGTGGGGCGCAGAAGCCAAGTCCTCCGGCTTAATAGTCCAGTATTGTTATTCACACAACATGCAGTTCAGCCTGAGCTCCCTCCATCAGGCTGGTCAAAGACCACTGACTGGCTCAGTGGGAGCCTTTTATTTAGGCTCCTTCCTGAAATCAATCTGACCAGGTGTGCAAGACCTGAGATCAGAAGAAACCTAGGAGTGGGGAATGTGGCCAGGGTTCTAAAACCCTGGCATGGATCGTGCTCTATACAGCACTGTAGGGGAAAAATATACTCCATCCAGGACTTCTCCACACACTTTACCACAGTGGTTACATGCAAGACTTGGGGTGGAGCAGCAAATAGTAAGTGCTGGGCCACGTTGTTTACATGCCTTAGTACCAGAGGGGTACACATTGAAGTAATAGAATCAATGGATTCCTCTAACTTCATCAATGCTCTTCGAAGGTTCTTTACCATCCGAGGACCTGCTAAACAACTGACTGTGAGGTCTGACTGTGGAACGAACTTTGTTGGGGCATGCAAAGAACTTCAGTTGAACAATTTTTTGACCAATACTAGATGTACTTGGGTGTTTAATCCCCCACACACCCCTCACATGAAAGGGTCTTGGGAGCGCATGATCGGTATCTCACGAAGGATTCTCGACTTCATGCTACTGGATCACAAGTTCCTGCAGCTTACTCATGAGACTTTAGTCCCCCCTTTGGCAAAGGTGTCGGCCATAATCAATGCAAGGCCTTTGGTTCCTGTATCCTCGGATCCTAATTGCCCAGTGATCCTCACTCCAGCCACACAACTTACTCAGAAGGTGGGGACCACTGCTGTGCCTCTTGGTGACTTTGATTGCAGCAACATTTACCGGCAGCAGTGGAAGCAGGTACAACATCTATCTAATGTGTTTTGGCGTCGCTGGAGGGTGGAGTATCTACACTGGCTTCAAAGTCGTCACAAGTGGCAGACATCCAGACCTAACCTTCAAGTGGGTGACCTCGTTCTTCTCAGGGACAAAGAAGCTCACCGAAATGAATGGCCAATGGGCCTCATCACAAAAGTTCTGCCTAGCAATGACGGGAAGATTCGCAAGCTTGAAGTCAAAGTGGCAAGTGGAGGTCTAGAGCAAGTCTTCTTTCGGCCAGTTACTGAACTTGTTCTCCTCCTTTCCCGAGAAGAAGTTACCTGAAATGGACATGCATCATCCTACAGACGTCTCTATTGTATTGCTGATTGCGTCACCGGCAGAGTTGAGGGATTGTGTGCCCTGCTGCTATTGGTCGGTGTGTGTGTCATGCAATAGGAGACTTGTGTATATAAGGCCTAGTGTGGCACTAATAAAGTTCACTTCACCTTCACCCTCAATACTGAAGTTCTGTCTCTTATTGGGGGAAACGCTATATTACAATTCACTAGCCCTTGTAAGGGCTGTTCCTGTTTCCTCACGGATGACTCTGGAATTCCAGCAGCACCTCTCCCCATTGGGAAAGGACGTCTCGGGCGGTGAAGCCCTCCGGTGATAAGGGTTATCGCTACAGTGGGTTTTTCCTTTTGTTTGGATTACCAGCGTTTTTCGTTTCAGTTCCTTGATCAAAAGAACATTCTTCAAGAACTTTGTTGTCTTCCTGCTTAGAGTTATTTAAAAAAGTTATGCCATTGCATGTTTTTCTTTTACAGGTTTCAAATCATCGTTACCATTGGACAATTAATAGACATTTATACAATGTTGTTGTGTTATGTGAAATCTAAAGATTTCAGACGGGGAGTGTCATGTTCCACGACGTACATTTTATTTACCTAGGGTAACTATTAATATAATGTTTATTTGTACTGGCTGAGCAGTGTGCCTTTAATTCCCCTTGTTCCCTTCAGGCTCCCTTAGTCTTGCTCTGATGTAAGTAACTCCTCCCCTCTTCCTCTCCCTGGTGGCCATTCTTACCCTGACATCCAAGGAGTGTACAGCTGCTGCCGCCGTCTTCAGCTATAGTTCTTTCACCTGTTGTTGCTGTATAGATTCACCACAAGTTTTCCAGCTGCATTGAAAGTACATGTCTGCTGTACCAAGATTCTGTACCGAAATAAAGCTTTTGAAAACCTATCACTGGTCTAAGCAACAATTGAGTGAGCTATCTGCCGAGCCCTATGGAGTGAAGAAATCATCCAGCACAGACACACACAAGGAACGTGGAGCTGTCTACAGGATTCCATTTGCTGCCATCTGGTGAGTCAGAATAATCCCGGTCAACTGCCCAGGGCTCCCACCCCCAGGGGGGCCTGCTGACAGCTGGCACAATGTGGCAGCTTAAAACTTTTTTGCCACTAAAACTTTTTTGCCACTAACATTGCATCAGGTCCCTGCGCTGCCTCCAGTTCTGCCCCATCCATCCCTGTCCCATCAGCTCTGCCCCACCCATCCATGTCACCCCAGTTCTGCCCCATCCATTCATGTCACCCCAGTTCTGCCCTATATATCCCTGTCTCCTCAGCTCTGCCCCAACCATTCATGTCATCCCAGTTTTTCCCCATCCATCCATGCCCCCCTAGCTCAGCCCCATTCATCCATGTACCCTCAGTTCTGCCCCATCCATTCATGCCCCCCAGTTCTGCCCCATTTATCCCTGTCCCCTTCGCTCTGCCCCACAGCCCTGTCCCCTCAGTTCTGTCCCATCCACCCCTCTACCCTCAGCTCTGCCCCATCCCCTCAGCTCTACACCTCTCCATCCCTGTCCTCCCAGCTTTGCCCATCTACCCCTCTTCCCTCCAGATCTGCCAGTCTATCCGTCTTTCTTCCAGCTCTGCCCATCTACCCCCCACCAGCTCTACCCAGCCATTCCTGTGCTTTTCATCTTGCCCAATTATGCCTCTTCCTCCCAGCTTTCTCTCCATCGATCCATCCCTGCCCTTCCTGTTTTGTCCATCCCTCTTCCTCAATACTCTGCCCATTCATGTGGGGCCAAACTAAAAAACGTCTACAATAGGGGGTTGGAAGATAAGTTTTGCCCATGGAATTTATAGACCCGTGACTCTCCACCGAAAGGGGCCCACTGAAGTCATGCCGCCCGAGGGCCCACATAAACCTGGAGCCAGCCCTGGTTAAATTAGATATATGTTTGCAGTAGTTTGATGTTTACACATGCTTTTATGTTTACTGCATGTCCAGTATTCGTACAATGCTTGTTGGATGTCATCTAATAGTATCAGGGAGCAGCTCCTTGCACCTTGATTTAAAGAAGACCTCTAGTCAAAAGATGCTGAAGGTCTGCTCATTCGCTAAGTACGATTGCATCCTCCTGATGCTAATATTAAACATGCATATAAACTCATGAGCTAGTGAGAGGAAGGGTTATTAATACAACCCAACTGACAGGTTTTTGAGCTCCACTCCAGTTTTACAGGAAACTGCTCACCTATACCTGCTTGCCTTCTGTGACAGCCTGTGGGGAATTGAAGCAACAGCTACGCTAATATATGCCCAAATCATTTCATGATGTGTACAAGCATCTACACCTATTAGAAGTATTGCAATAGTGATACCTGATATTGCAGCACAGACTGGCTCAGGAGACAGGATGTTAGAGTTCAGGAGTTCTCCCCTGTAAAAGCAGAATAGTATATTCAAAACCTGACAGCCCTGATTATTCTTCCTTCCAGAAAAAGCTAGAAATAAGCTTGGATGTATTTTTTATGCAGAGTGCATTAGTAACCCTGTTTTATTGTTATTTAGTGTATTATTGTGATTTGTAATATTCAACTATTTTTTGAGAAAGCCTTAAACTGGACCTTCACCCTGCAAACAGGAAGTGTCTTGTGCCTGTGCCACTCTGCATTCTGTGATTACTGTCCTTATCCTGACCCCAGCTCTGCTCTGTCTGTGCAAAGCACAGCTATAACCCCACCCCCTGTACTTTTGCCCCCTCTCCTCTTCTCAGTATGTGATGCTTCTGAGGCAAGATGGCGGCCTCTGTAATCCTGGAGTCCTGAACAGAATTGCAGCCCAGTAAGGGAAAGAATTAAAAGTTACTGAAACATAAAATATATTAATTGTAGATGCTGGGGAATAGTTTTTTTTAAAGGTTTGGGCTTATTATTAGATGATGCTGAAGGTCCGGTTTAAATGAAAACTTTTGGGAGAAATAAAAGAAAAAAAAGTTCATATTCACTTTACCTTCTGCAGCCTCAGTAATATGCAATCCCACAAGTGACAATTAGTCATTCTTCTTTGTGCTTCCAGGTATGGACAAAATCATTCTTATGAGGTATGGAATTTTTTTTTATAGATTATAAATAAGAAAGAAAGTCAAGAAAAAAAGTCAACTCACCTTCCGCTGGCTCTGTCCCCGCCGTCCTTGCTGTATCTGCCGCCTTCGACACAGCACCTGCACACACAGACATCCGCTTTGTACAGCAGGCTCGAACATAGACCACGCCCTTTGCTGTCTATGAAGCCAGGTGTCATTGTGTGTAGGCACTGCAGAGAAGAAGCGGCAGATACAGCTGCCTCCACCACTTCTTCTCCATGGTGCCAGAGCACACTGAGCAAACACCGGGCTTGGAACAGCGGTGGGTGTGGCCGATGCTCGAGCATCGCCGAGATGTGGCATGGGCTCGGGGAAAAGATGAGTGAATTCAGACAACCCCCAGGGTTTCACACAGCAGGGCTACCCAATTCAGGATACCCCATAAAGAGTGGAACCATTATCCCTAGAGTCATGGTGTTTGTTCCTCTTTCAGCCTACCTTTAGATTTTGTAACCCTCTGTTGCCAGACCATTTTCCACCATTTGCACTATGTATTATTATTATTATTATTGTTTATTTATATAGCGCCATCATCTTCCATAGCGCTTTACAAAGTAGTAATTACAGACAGGGCAATGTATGTGTAACTGTGATTTTTTCAGGGAAATTATATATTGTTTTTTCAGCAGAGTTTGGGTTTTAACATGAAATGTCTTGTTTGTTAATATTTCAGTGTGTTTATTGCATGTAAAAGCCCCACGCCTCCTGATTACAACAGTACCACATATGTATCGGTAGACCCCATGTCCAGCCCAAGAGACCCCCCAAACTGAAAAGTGCTCTTTATGACATTTTCAAATGAAATACAACTAACTGCACCCTGCAGTTACTTTGCAATTACTATAAAGAGTTTAAGGTTACTAAGGTGACATCATCTTAGTACTGGCATACAAGAACCCTGGTGGGGGGGGTGAGGGAACGGTTGGAGGTCCCTGGGAAATAGGAGACCCGGACTCTGGACCCCCGACAGAGGTACCTTTTTTTTTTTAACGAACAGGGTAAAATGCCAGGTATGTGAAGCTCACGTAGCTGTTACTTAATGAACGAAATATGTTTACTTTTTCAGTTGTACAGGTAATAAGTAAATTAAAAATTATTTTTGATTTGATTTCTTTACATGAGAAAAACCTGGTATTTTAACAGGGGTGTGTAGACTTTATATCCTCTTTAGATATATGGATGTATATATTTAGCTAGCAAATGATCAATAGTAAAATAAATATATATGTACTGAACATACTTAAGGACATGCTTCTGTTATAATAATGGTGAGAGAGAGAATGATGACAGCTTTACTTAATTTAAGGATTATAATAAATTCCTAAGAGGATTACATAACCTGGATAAAGTGGCCTAGCTTTCCATCTTTTAGTTAGATTCACGTTACAGTCCTATTATTTGCTAATATAAGATATTTCCAGGATATCCATCTGGATCCCTAAGGAGTGATGTAATATGCACCTTGTGAGTTACATGAACAAAAAATTTAAAGCTTGGATATAGGGCAGTGATTTTTGTAGGTCACATTATAAAACGCCTGCTTCAGAGGAAATTGGTAGCAGCAATAAATAGCTTTTTAGCATATATAATACATTTCTAATAAGAAATTAGCAGTAGTATAGATTCAACATTTTAGTGATTTAAAGAGGAACAAAACCTGGGATTTTCTCTATACCCAGTTTTTCCCTCCTGCCTGACTAACGCTCTAAATTTCACAAGGTTATGACACGATTAACCCTTTAAGTGCCAGCCACGGGAGATGTGCGTGACCACATTGGCAAAAGTTTTGTGCCAACCATGTAAATTTCATGTGGCTGCCATTTTCTCCTCTTTAGATCTAAAAAAATTACATTTGTCCAGGGTCCAATGCCGGCGGTGTCCTCATCCTCGGACCGGTGTCTTCAGTGGTGTCTTGCTGGGCACCTGGCAGCTCTCTGCGCTGGTATAAAAAGCCTCTCCCTGCTGCTGGAGTAAGCAGCAGAAGCCGAGAGCAGGGCAAAGGATACAGATCCTCCGGGTTCAGCTGCTCACTCCTAAATCAGGTCAGATGATGATGGACCGCACCGGGCGGTGGAATGGGGTAGGTTTCAGTGTGAGGAAAATAAAAAAAGGATCTTTGTGTGTGTGTTTTTTTTCACTTAAACCTTTGTGAACTAGTAAGGGATCCTTGAGACCCCTCTACCAGTTCAAAGGGCAGGAGGGGCTGGCAAGTCACCTCCTGGCAAGCAGATGACTTGCCAAAAATTCCCACCCAGTCACTTGCATCACCAAAGTCCAGGGGGGTGCAGAAGAGACCAGTGCCCATGTGCTTATGTGGTCAGGTAACCTGTAGGGACGAAGGCCTGTCATTCGGCCTCTGATCCCATGGTCTACCCGCTGACATAGCTGATGAACTGGGCTTGTTTTTTTGCTGGAGAGGGGGGACCACCCCCCCCCCAAAAAAAAAAATAGCTAAGGAAAGTTGCTGTGGAGGGAAAGGGTCAGACTGGAGCACCTTGGGTCACCAGACGAAATCATTCTTGGGGACCAGTATTAAAAATTATAATTAGATCGTTGCAGAATTAAAAAAACTGATATTTATTGACCAAATAACAATAACTTACTTGAGAAATTCAGGAAAAACTCCAGGCAAGTCTCTGTTTTTGTCATGGATCTCTTGCCAGTCTGATACTGTGGAAGGACTCTCAGTAACCAAAGCTCTTCTGTGGTTAGAATGTGACACCAGGGTATGCATGCTCTATATAACCTTCTTCTGCTGTTTATATGCCATGTCCTCATTTGACCTTATGGCTGTTTGTCACTCTTTGATATATTTTTTGTGTTGAGCCTAAGAGAGCTTTCAAGAGCATGATGTCCTTTGTGAATTATTATGGGGGGTTCTGCCATTCAGCATGTTATGTTATGAGGGGGGCTCTGCCACTCAACCTTCTATGGGGTGATGGGGGGGCACTACACACTGCCTGTTGTGGGGGGGGGGGGCGAGGATAACAGGCCAGACACACTGTAGAGCCATATTTTTTTGTAGAGCCATTTTTACTGTAGAGCCGTTTTTTTTTTATCTAGTCCATCCTGCCGCTGGTATTTGCATGTAGGTGGGTAAATTGACCTTGGGTAAAAAGCTTCCTGTGTGTTTCCATCAAATCCTAGATTTGTTCTAACAAATTATTAATAGAATATGTTGGTTTCATATTTCATGCAATGTGATAATTTAATACATATATATGCATAGCATCACAAGATTCCCATAGGCTTCTTTAACTGCTGGATGTATGCTTAGTCAAATATCAGTACAATCAGGAGGACGTATCTACTGTATGATGGAGAAGCGCCTTGTGAGAAAATTTAATTGGGAAGTTATATTTAGCAAGGGGTTAGTGTTCCAAACACATGCAGGAATCTGTTTCAAATAAACAAACATATTCCAGGATGCTGGCCAGGATGCTTATAATCGTGCCTACCAATGCAAATGGGCAGTAGTGGAACGTGTCTTCAGCCTCTTGAAGGTTAGAATTCCCTGTTTAGATCACACTGGGGGTGCCCTCTAATATAAGCTGGAGACGTCATCTTGACAGAGAGGGTAGCAGAAAATGTGGAGGAGGAAAACCCTTTCCCTGCTCCGAAGATTCCAGGTCAGCTTTATTCTTGCTGCCCAAAGCATTCTCCAGCATTTGGTGGACTTTTCTTTCTCATAATTTGTTATTTTTTTGCCCTTATGTTATTTTATAATTAATCTAGATACTTTAATTTTCTGGGTGTGATTAAAAAAACAACCAAACCAAGATCATGTTTTTTTGTCATTTATTGCAGAGAATTAGGTGTTAAGGGTCAAAAGTTGTTGGCTTATGGCACAACTCTGGACGCAGGTAAACCTAACATTGGTGTAAAAATATGTCCCTTTCTGCTTTTTGGACCCCCCTACAATCCAAAATCCAGCATGGCCTGTTAGTGCAATGTTGGCTGGCTTTCTCTGTTGGCTGCTTGCTTTGCCTCCAGTCTGTCCAGGCTTTGTGTGGTGACCCCGTTGGCCTCCAGCCTGTCTAGCCTTCATGTGGCAACCTGGTTGGTCTCCAAAATAGCCCCAAGCAGAACCTTTATCTGTTGGTGGTGGCACTGGTGCTCCGCAACCACTGCAGTCAGATATTAAAATATCTCCTGGCTTTATGCTGAAAAGAGGCGCTGTTTGCCTGCCAGTTTTCTCTCCATGATTTCACACTGCCTTAGCAGAGACAAGTGTCTCATGTGGCCTGGCTGCAGGACGGGGCTGACTTCCTCCTGGGCTGCTGGCAGAAGAAAGATTATGATGCTGGGAGTAATGTTGATGCCTATTGTCACTGGAGCAGCATGTGGAGGCATACTGATGATATTGGGGGTCTCTGCCAGCTGTTCAAACTGCCCTTCCCACAGATCATTAATTTATGCCATGAGAGGTGCCGTCTGTGTGTAGAAAGGTCAACATTAGTGTTTGTTTGGCTCAATGTTAACACACAGCCTACATGGCCTAAAATTTTTCAAGGGGCTCACCCTCCTCCTCCACACTGCCCCTTGGCCTTTTCTAATTAAGCACACACATTTACCTCATTATTGTCTATACCCCTCCATTGCTGGTGGCTTGGTGGTAGGCACACAAGATGGGGCAGCTGTGGCTATAGGTGGCGAAGTGGCGTAGAGCCACGCAACGCGTCGGTGGCGAGCTGTGGAGGAGGGACCCCGGAGGCCATATCATATGGTGATGTAAATAGGAATTCTATGTGAACTATTGGCAATGTATTAATTGTGATCTATTTGGGGCTGTTGCAATAGAATCTAATGGTATGTTCTTGCACACAGCACTTTTGCACTAAGCACTTTAGTTTACACATTATGATAGATGTAAAGAGTTTTTAAGATTATATAGTTGTTTTTTGACACTTTTTGCAACCTTTTTTGGCATGTGGAGTTTGGTAGCTTTTTATAACTTAGATAACACATTTTTTTCACAGAATATAGCACGCATTATTCAATCCTTCATTATTTCTAGAGGCCCCAAATATATATATGTGGTAATAATAATTTTTGATGCATTATAATATATAAGAGAGCCGGTTGTGGGGTATACCTCTCTCCTGTGTGTGTAATTTTATGTATTTTAATCAAGTTTTGTATGTATTTTTGGTGTATATTTTGTGAGTCCTACCAAATAAATTTGTAATGAGTATTTAAAGGTTAATTGGTTCATTGATAGATGGTGATAGTCATTTAGTGTGCGGCAGATATATAGGGGACATTAGGGGGTTGGTCTAGGACCCCCAATACATAAATCTTTATAGGTGGAGGGTAGAGATGAGCAAATCGATTCGGACGAACCCGAATTTGTTACGAATTTCAGGAAAAATTCGATTCTGAACGAATCCGAATTTCCCCGCGATTCGATCGATCGAAGTTTTCCTTTAAACTCCATTTATTTCAATTACAGCCATTGTAAAATGGTGGATGCACATGTCTGGACATATCCCCTGGGGCAAGTTATCATGGGAAGGTCACATGCAGCCTATCAGAAGCCAGGAAGCCCGGTGATGTCACAGTGCTATATAAACGGCGGCCATCTTGCTTGTGCACATTTCAGCCTTGCATTGCAGACAGAACGGAGGTTGCTGCAGACAGGGAGAGACTTACAGACATGCAGGGGGAGTCAGGGAGACCCACAGAGACCCACACAGTGCCAGGGAGAGCCAGGGAAAGATAGGGAAAAATCGGGAACGATCCAGGCAGGGACAGCAGAGAAAGTGACAGGGAAGCTTTTTTTTTATTTTCACTTCACTTCATTTGCCAGATCAGTTTTAAATTGCTTTTTTTGTGCTGTAAATATCCCTGGCCACTGTGCATCCCATCTTGGCAGTGGCATATTTAACCCTATCTGTTACACACAAGCGTTTCTTATAACTCGATGAGTTTTATTTTTTTTTGTATGCTGTAAAAACCCCAGCCCACATGGGCATACTATTTCAGCATATTTGACCCTATCTGTTATACTAAATCAGTTTTATTAATATATTGCATTTTGAATTGGTTTTGTGCGTCCTGTAAAAACACGAGGCCGCAGGGTATCCCAAACCGGCACATTTCACCCTATCTATTATACTAAATCAGCTTCTACAGGCTCTGTTTTATTAATATATTGCATTTTTAATTGGTCTTGTGCGTCCTGTAAAAACACCAGGCCGCAGGGTATCCCAAACCAGCAGATTTCACCCTATCTGTTATACTAAAGCAGCTTCTACAGGCTCTGTTTTATTAATATATTGCATTTTGAATAGTTTTTTTGCATCTTTTAAAAACTCCAGCCCGCAGGGTATCCTATATTGCCAAGTTTCATAGTATCTGGTGCAGAGAAGCAGTATCTCACTTTATTTAGCTTCTGCTTTTTAAAGTAAACACATTTTTTTAAGTGCCTATTGCGCATTTCAAATACATAAAAATGTCAGGCAGACAAGTGGCAGGATGTTCAAAGAGGAGTGGCAGAGGCCAAGATTCTGCAGGCAGAGGTCGCAGCAGACTAGGGGCGAGTGGCAGCAGGAGTCGCGGTGAGAGACCTGATCTGCCAATATCTGCTAGCGGTCGTGTCTCCACCAGTAACGCATCTGCCGTGGTAGATTGGTTAACACGGTCATCCACATCATCACAAGTTACATCTGACACCCCCAGTCTAGGGTCGGTAGGTTCCTCTGACACAACCCTGAGTTGGCATGGCCCGAGAGCAGTCCCTGTCCTCCCATTGCCTCTGTCCTATGCCGTTCCCTCCCCCAGCGACGTATCCTATGCTTTGGGTTCAGCTCCACTCTTTAGTGAGGAGGACGATCAGATAGAGGACAGTCGGCAGCTACTGCCCAGCCAAGAAATGGAGGTGGCATCCTTCGCTAGGCAGACAAATAGTGATGTGGAGAGTGGCGTGGGTGTTGTTGCGAGCATTCCAGCTCCTGCGACAGACACTGTTGAGGTAACCGAGAACATCAGTGACGTGCAGCCACAACTCGGTGATGATGATGATTAGGGATGAGCGAATCGATGCGGACGAACCCGGATTCGATCCGAATTTCAGGAAAAATTCGATTCGGATCGAATCCGAATTTCCCCGCGATTCGATCGCTCGAAGTTTTCCTTTAACATCCATTCATTTACATTACAGGCATTCTAAGATGGCGGACGGGACATGTCCAGACATGTAAGCTGGGGCAGTGTATGCTGGGACAGTCACATGCAGCCTATCAGCAGCCAGCAAGCCCGGTGACGTCACAGCGGTATTTAAGGCCGGCCATCTTGCTTTCCTGCCTCATTTCTCTATTGCATTCGTGAGAGACAGAACGCTGTGTAGCTGAGGGAGAGACAGTTAGACAGTTAGACAGGCAGGGACAGACAGGGACAGGCTGGAGACAGGCAGGAGACAGACAGGAGACAGACAGAAAGTCAGCGAAAAACAGGGAAAGGAAGGGAAAATCGGAGGCTGTCAGTTTTTTTTTTTTTTTTCATCCAGCCTGACAGGCTTTGTTAGCGTTTTCAGGCTGCTTATACTAACTAACTGTGCATATATACTGAACTGATCTTAAGTCTGCTGTGAGGCATCCCATTCTGTGACTACAGCAGCCTCTGTTTAAGACCATATAACCATTTGCTCTTATTATATTTGAAATTAGCCTGTTAAAGACACTTTTGCTGGGCATAGCACTACTTGTCCCTGCCAGGGCATCCCATTCTGTGACTAAAGCAGCCTCTGTTTAAGACCATATAACCATTTGCTCTTATTATATTTGAAATTAGGCCTGATAAAGACACTTTTGCTGGGCATAGCACTACTTGTCCCTGCCAGGGCATCCCATTCTGTGACTAAAGCAGCCTCTGTTTAAGACCATATAACCATTTGCTCTTATTATATTTGAAATTAGCCTGATAAAGACACTTTTGCTGGGCATAGTACTACTGGATCTTTTTTGGGGGCATCCCATTCTGTGACTAAAGCAGCCTCTGTTTAAGACCATATAACCATTTGCTCTTATTATATTTGAAATTAGCCTGATAAAGACACTTTTGCTGGGCATAGTACTACTGGATCTTTTTTGAGGGCATCCCATTCTGTGACTAAAGCAGCCTATGTTTAAGACCATATAACCATTTGCTCTTATTATATTTGAAATTAGCCTGATAAAGACACTTTTGCTGGGCATAGTACTACTGGATCTTTTTTGGGGGCATCCCATTCTGTGACTAAAGCAGCCTCTGTTTAAGACCATATAACCATTTGCTCTTATTATATTTGAAATTAGGCCTGATAAAGACACTTTTGCTGGGCATAGCACTACTTGTCCCTGCCAGGGCATCCCATTCTGTGACTAAAGCAGCCTCTGTTTAAGACCATATAACCATTTGCTCTTATTATATTTGAAATTAGGCCTGATAAAGACACTTTTGCTGGGCATAGCACTACTTGTCCCTGCCAGGGCATCCCATTCTGTGACTAAAGCAGCCTCTGTTTAAGACCATATAACCATTTGCTCTTATTATATTTGAAATTAGCCTGATAAAGACACTTTTGCTGGGCATAGTACTACTGGATCTTTTTTGGGGGCATCCCATTCTGTGACTACAGCAGCCTCTGTTTAAGACCATATAACCATTTGCTCTTATTATATTTGAAATTAGGCCTGATAAAGACACTTTTGCTGGGCATAGCACTACTTGTCCCTGCCAGGGCATCCCATTCTGTGACTAAAGCAGCCTCTGTTTAAGACCATATAACCATTTGCTCTTATTATATTTGAAATTAGCCTGATAAAGACACTTTTGCTGGGCATAGTACTACTGGATCTTTTTTGGGGGCATCCCATTCTGTGACTAAAGCAGCCTCTGTTTAAGACCATATAACCATTTGCTCTTATTATATTTGAAATTAGCCTGATAAAGACACTTTTGCTGGGCATAGTACTACTGGATCTTTTTTGGGGGCATCCCATTCTGTGACTACAGCAGCCTCTGTTTAAGACCATATAACCATTTGCTCTTATTATATTTGAAATTAGGCCTGATAAAGACACTTTTGCTGGGCATAGCACTACTTGTCCCTGCCAGGGCATCCCATTCTGTGACTAAAGCAGCCTCTGTTTAAGACCATATAACCATTTGCTCTTATTATATTTGAAATTAGCCTGATAAAGACACTTTTGCTGGGCATAGTACTACTGGATCTTTTTTGGGGGCATCCCATTCTGTGACTAAAGCAGCCTCTGTTTAAGACCATATAACCATTTGCTCTTATTATATTTGAAATTAGCCTGATAAAGACACTTTTGCTGGGCATAGTACTACTGGATCTTTTTTGGGGGCATCCCATTCTGTGACTACAGCAGCCTCTGTTTAAGACCGGATAACCATTTGCTCTTATTATATTTGAAATTAGGCCTGATAAAGACACTTTTGCTGGGCATAGCACTACTTGTCCCTGCCAGGGCATCCCATTCTGTGACTAAAGCAGCCTCTGTTTAAGACCATATAACCATTTGCTCTTATTATATTTGAAATTAGGCCTGATAAAGATACTTTTGCTGGGCATAGCACTACTTGTCCCTGCCAGGGCATCCCATTCTGTGACTAAAGCAGCCTCTGTTTAAGACCATATAACCATTTGCTCTTATTATATTTGAAATTAGGCCTGATAAAGACACTTTTGCTGGGCATAGTACTACTGGATCTTTTTTGGGGGCATCCCATTCTGTGACTAAAGCAGCCTCTGTTTAAGACCATATAACCATTTGCTCTTATTATATTTGAAATTAGGCCTGATAAAGACACTTTTGCTGGGCATAGCACTACTTGTCCCTGCCAGGGCATCCCATTCTGTGACTAAAGCAGCCTCTGTTTAAGACCATATAACCATTTGCTCTTATTATATTTGAAATTAGGCCTGATAAAGACACTTTTGCTGGGCATAGCACTACTTGTCCCTGCCAGGGCATCCCATTCTGTGACTAAAGCAGCCTCTGTTTAAGACCATATAACCATTTGCACTTATTATATTTGAAATTAGCCTGATAAAGACACTTTTGCTGGGCATAGTACTACTGGATCTTTTTTGGGGGCATCCCATTCTGTGACTAAAGCAGCCTCTGTTTAAGACCATATAACCATTTGCTCTTATTATATTTGAAATTAGCCCTGATAAAGACACTTTTGCTGGGCATAGGCTTACTGCTGCCTGCTAGGTGCACTTCTGTTGAGGCATCCCATTCTGTAACATAGCATACCCCTCTTTATTTACACTAAGCAGCTCTCTTATTTACACTAAGCAGGCCTGTTGGAGGCTGAGTGTTATTGCTCACTTTTGGTGTGCATTATATTCTGTTTCATATAGACCCACCGCTGCCCGGGGGATCTTAAAATATCACCTACTACCACGCCAGTTAGACTATGTCGGGCAGACAAGTGCCTGGAAGTGAAAAGAGGAGTGGCAGAAGCCAAGATTCCGCAGGCAGAGCTCGCATCAGACTGGGGGCCAGTAGCAGCAGGAGTCACGCTGAGAGACCTAATCTGCCAGTATCTGCTAGCGGTCGGGTCTCCACCAGTAACGCATCTGCCGTGGTAGATTGGTTGACGCGCTCATCAACAACATCATCACAACTTACGTCTGAGACCCCCAGTCTAGGGTCGGTAGGTTCCTCTGACACAACCCTGAGTTGGCATGCCCCGAGAGCAGTCCCTGTCCTCCCATTGCCTCTGTCCTACGCCGTTCCCTCCCCCAGCGACGTATCCTATGCTTTGGGTTCAGCTCCACTCTTTAGTGAGGAGGACCATCAGATAGAGGACAGTCAGCAGCTACTGCCCAGCCAAGAAATGGAGGTGGCTTCTCTAGCTAGGCAGACAGATAGTGATGTGGACAGTGTCGTGGGTGCTGCGAGCGTTCCAGCTCCTGCGCCAGACACTGTTGACGAATCCACGAACATCAGTGACGTACAGCCACAACTCGGTGATGATGATGATGACGATGAAGCCGATCGCACTTGGGAGCCGGGTGATGAAGGGGCTTCATCGTCATCATCAGGAGAAGAGGGGCGCAGGTTGCCCCGGAGTCAGCAGCTGAGGCAGCAAGGTGGTAGCAGTCAGCATGGGGGCACAATTCCAAAGGCTGGAGCCGGCCGGGGCCGGGGCCGGGGTAGAGCACCTGCTGTGCGGCAGTCTACCTTATCGGGAGGTAGTGGAGCAGGGGTTCCTGGAGTTGGCAACAGCAGCAGTGAATCAGTGAGGCCAGGGGGTGGGAAAAGTAGCTACTCGGCAGTGTGGCAGTTTTTCCTGAGGCATCCGCAGGAGGGTAACATGGCCACATGCAAGATATGTAGGCAAAAGGTGAAGCGTGGCCAGGGTCCAAATGTTGGCACCACGGCCCTGCGTCAACATATGATGCGTCACCATAAAACGACCTGGGAGAACCGAGGCTCCCAAGGGGTGGTCCAGTCTGCTTCCTCACCAAGTGAGCTCCCAATTTCTGCCAGCCAAGGCTCCAGCACCTCAGCCGAAGGCAGCTGTGCGTCATACCCATCCTCTGTCGCTCCTGCTCCTCCTCCTCCAAGTCATGCATCCCGCCAGCAATCCATCAGCGAAGCCATGTCCAAGAGACAGCAGTATGCGCCCACTCATCCTACGGCGCAGAAGCTGAATGTGCTCCTGTCCAAGTTGCTGGTGCTGCAGTCGCTCCCTTTTCAGGTGGTGGAATCTGCACCTTTCAGAGAACTGATGGCTTGTGCCGAGCCGAGGTGGAGAGTCCCAAGCCGTCATTTCTTTGCCAAGAAGGCAGTACCAGCGCTGCACACTTTTGTTGAACAGAAGGTGGGCCAGTCCTTGAGCCTGTCGGTGTGTAGCAAAATACATGGCAGCGCCGACATCTGGAGCTGTAACTACGGTCAGGGGCAGTACATGTCGTTTACGGCCCACTGGGTGAATGTGGTCCCTTTGCAGCAGCAACTTGGACAGGTCACGCCGCTTCGGCCTCCGCGCTCTCTGCCCATTGGGCCTGTGACACCGTGCGACTCGGCCTCCTCATCCTCCGCCATCTCCTCACCCTCCACTGTAGGCTCAAGTCTCAGTGCCCCTCCAGTCTACCATGTGTACAGGGCACGGAGGTGTCACGCAGTGCTTCACATGGTTTGTCTTGGCGAACGGAGTCACACAGGGGAGGAACTGCTTAAATGTATTCATCAGGAAATCCAAACATGGCTTACTCCGAGAAAACTTAAAATGGGAATCATGGTTACCGACAATGGGAAGAACATTTTGTCTGCGCTGCGCCAAGGAAGCCTGACCCATGCCCCCTGCATGGCTCACGTCTTCAATCTGGTTGTCAAGCGGTTTCTGAAGTGTTCCCCCCATCTGCAGGACATCCTAACAACTTCAAGGAAACTTTGCATGCACTTCAGCCACTCCTACACCGCCAAACACACCCTTCTTGAGCTACAGCGTCAGAATGGTATCCCCCAACATAGTCTGATTTGCGATGTTTCCACCCGTTGGAATTCCACCCTTCACATGTTGGACCGATTATATGAACAGAAAAAAGCCATCACGGATTTCCTGATGATCCAAGCAGATAGGGGGACTCCCCTGTGTAACTTCAATGTCAACCAGTGGCAGCTCATACGTGACACCTGCCGTTTGCTCAGGCCCTTTGAGGAAGCCACTTTATTTGTCAGTCGGCAGGATTACGGGATGAACGACGTGATTCCACTGCTTCATGTACTACAGCACATGTTGGAAACCATGGCTGGTCAGGGCACTGGAGACATGGCGTTTACATCTTACGGCCACATGAACCCCGTTGGAGCTGAACTGGAGGAGGAGGAGGAAGAGGAGGAGGAGGAGTTGCCCAGCGAAACACAGTTTAGGCTTGGCGAAATGGCTGGTTTATCTAGTCAGCGGACAGGAGAGGAGGAGCAGGAGCAGCCAGAGGAGCTAGAGGTTTTTGAGGAAGGCGAGACAGAGGACCCGGGCACACCGTGGCAGTATGCAGTGGAGATGGAGACAGGTAGTCCATCCGAGTCACTTGCGCAAATGGCACGAAGCATGCTCACGTGCTTGCGTAGTGACCCCAGAATTGTTTCCATCTGTCGGCGGGATGACTTCTGGCTGTCCACCTTATTGGACCCTCGCTTCCGGCACAAAATGGGGGCATTTTTTAAACCCACCGAGAGGGAGGACAAACTCAACTACTACAAAGACATTCTACGTAGGCAGTTGGCCGATGCCTATCTGCGCCATGGTCCATACTCTCGCAGGTCTGACTCGAGGGGACCTCTGCGCTCACCTTCCACTGCCATGGCCGCTGGGGGGGTTGGCAGGAGCAGCAGCAGCAGCTCCATCAGCAGCAGCAGCCTCAGTCTTCAGTCGCTAATGAGTAGCTTTCTACACCCGCATAGTGAGGCTACTCATGAGCAGCAGGAAGACCTGGAGCAGGACCTCAACCAGCAGGTCATGTCATACTTTGACATGACCATGCCAACACACCTTGAGGATCCGCTGGACTTCTGGGCCGCCAAACTTGATTTGTGGCCGCAACTAGCAGAGTTTGCCCTGGAAAAGCTGTCCTGCCCGGCAAGTAGCGTGCCATCTGAGCGGGTGTTTAGTGCGGCGGGGGCCATAGTTACGGCGAGGAGAACTCGTCTGTCAACTAAAAATGTGGAGAGACTCACCTTTGTCAAAATGAATCAGGGATGGATCAGCCAGGATTTCCACCCACCAATGCCTGATGCATGCGACTAGATTCAGCATGGTGCCACGTTTTACACTTTCCAAATGGTGCAAAACATATTTATGTCTTTAGGCCATTTTTTGGGCTCCTGCTGCTGCTGCTGCCAACTTCTGCCAACTCCAGGGTGTGATTCATCCAATTGTTGGGCTCCTGAAGCCAACCCCAGTGTCTCTTTAAAGTAATATTTGGGCTCCTGCTGCTGCTGCTGCTGTCAACTCCTGCCAACTCTAGGGTGTGATTCATCCAATTTTTGGGCTCCTGAAGCCAACTCCTGTGTATATTTGGGCTCCTGCTGCTGCCAACTCCAGTGTGTGATTCATCCAATTTTTGGGCTCCTGAAGGCAACTCCAGTGTATATTTGGGCTCCTGCTGCTGCTGCTGCCAACTCCAGGGTGTGATTCATCCAATTTTTGGGCTCCTGAAGCCAACCCCAGTGTCTCTTTTAAGTAATGTTTGGGCTCCTGCTGCTGCTGTCAACTCCTGCCAACTCCAGGGTGTGATTCATCCATTTTTTGGGCTCCTGAAGCCAACTCCAGTGTATATTTGGGCTCCTGCTGCTGCTGCTGTCAACTCCTGCCAACTCCAGGGTGTGATTCATCCAATTTTTGGGCTCCTGAAGCCAACTCCAGTGTATATTTGGGCTCCTGCTGCTGCTGCTGCCAACTTCTGCCAACTCCAGGGTGTGATTCATCCAATTTTTGGGCTCCTGAAGCCAACCCCAGTGTCTCTTTAATGTAATATTTGGGCTCCTGCTGCTGCTGCTGCTGTCAACTACTGCCAACTCCAGGGTGTGATTCATCCAATTTTTGGGCTCCTGAAGCCAACTCCAGTGTATATTTGGGCTCCTGCTGCTGCTGCTGCCAACTTCTGCCAACTCCAGGGTGTGATTCATCCAATTTTTGGGCTCCTGAAGCCAACTCCAGTGTATATTTGGGCTCCTGCTGCTGCTGCTGCCAACTTCTGCCAACTCCAGGGTGTGATTCATCCAATTTTTGGGCTCCTGAGGCCAACCCCAGGGTCTCTTTAAAGTAATATTTGGGCTCCTGCTGCTGCCAACTCCAGGGTGTGATTCATCCAATTTTTGGGCTCCTGAGGCCAACCCCAGGGTCTCTTTAAAGTAATATTTGGGCTCCTGCTGCTGCTGCTGCTGTCAACTCCTGCCAACTCTAGGGTGTGATTCATCCAATTTTTGGGCTCCTGAAGCCAACTCCAGTGTATATTTGGGCTCCTGCTGCTGCTGCTGCCAACTTCTGCCAACTCCAGGGTGTGATTCATCCAATTTTTGGGCTCCTGAAGCCAACTCCAGTGTATATTTGGGCTCCTGCTGCTGCTGCTGCCAACTTCTGCCAACTCCAGGGTGTGATTCATCCAATTTTTGGGCTCCTGAGGCCAACCCCAGGGTCTCTTTAAAGTAATATTTGGGCTCCTGCTGCTGCCAACTCCAGGGTGTGATTCATCCAATTTTTGGGCTCCTGAGGCCAACCCCAGGGTCTCTTTAATGTAATATTTGGGCTCCTGCTGCTGCTGTCAACTCCTGCCAACTCCAGGGTGTGATTCATCCAATTTTTGGGCTCCTGAAGCCAACCCCAGTGTCTCTTTTAAGTAATGTTTGGGCTCCTGCTGCTGCTGTCAACTCCTGCCAACTCCAGGGTGTGATTCATCCAATTTTTGGGCTCCTGAAGCCAACTCCAGTGTATATTTGGGCTCCTGCTGCTGCTGCTGTCAACTCCTGCCAACTCCAGGGTGTGATTCATCCAATTTTTGGGCTCCTGAAGCCAACCCCAGTGTCTCTTTTAAGTAATGTTTGGGCTCCTGCTGCTGCTGTCAACTCCTGCCAACTCCAGGGTGTGATTCATCCAATTTTTGGGCTCCTGAAGCCAACTCCAGTGTATATTTGGGCTCCTGCTGCTGCTGCTGTCAACTCCTGCCAACTCCAGGGTGTGATTCATCCAATTTTTGGGCTCCTGAAGCCAACCCCAGTGTCTCTTTAAAGTAATATTTGGGCTCCTGCTGCTGCTGCTGCCAACTCCAGGGTGTGAATCATCCAATTTTTGGGCTCCTGAAGCCAACCCCAGGGTCTGTTTAAAGTAATATTTGGGCTCCTGCTGCTGCTGCTGCCAACTCCAGGGTGGGATTCATCCAATTTTTGGGCTCCTGAAGCCAACCCCAGTGTCTCTTTAAAGTAATATTTGGGCTCCTGCTGCTGCCAACTCCAGGGTGTGATTCATCCAATTTTTGGGCTCCTGAAGCCAACCCCAGGGTCTCTTTAAAGTAATATTTGGGCTCCTGCTGCTGCTGCCAACTCCAGGGTGTGATTCATCCAATTTTTGGGCTCCTGAAGCCAACCCCAGGGTCTCTTTAAAGTAATGTTTGGGCTCCTGCTGCTGCTGCCAACTCCAGGGTGTGATTCATCCAATTTTTGGGCTCCTGCTGCTGCCAACTCCAGTGTCTCTTTAAAGCAATGTTTGGGCTCCTTCTGCCCCTCATAGTGATGCCACTTCAACTCTCTTGAATTCAATTGTGCCGCTCTAACTCTGCACCTTTCAGAGAACTGATGGCTTGTGCCGAGCCGAGGTGGAGAGTCCCAAGCCGTAATTTCTTTGCCAAGAAGGCAGTACAAGCGCTGCACACTTTTGTTGAACAGAAGGTTAGCCAGTCCTTGAGCCTGTCGGTGTGTAGCAAAGTGCATGGCAGCGCCGACGTCTGGAGCTGTAACTACGGTCAGGGACAGTACATGTCATTTACGGCCCACTGTGTCAATGTGGTCCCTTTGCAGCAGCAGCAACTTGGACAGGTCACGCCGTTTCGGCCTCCGCGCTCCCTGGCCGTTGTGCCTGTGACACCGTGCGACTCGGCCTCCTCATCCTCCGCCATCTCCTCACCCTCCGCTGTAGGCTCAAGTCTCTGTGCCCCTCCAGCCTACCATGTGTGCAGGGCACGGGGGTGTCATGCTGTGCTTCACATGGTTTGTCTTGGCGAACGAGTCACACAGGGGAGGAACTGCTTAAATTTATTCATCAAGAAATCCAAACATGGCTAACTCCAAGAAAACTGAAAATGGAAACCATGCTTACCGACAATGGGAAGAACATTTTGTCTGCGCTGAGACCAGGAAGGCTGACCCATGCGCCCTGCATGGCTCACGTCTTCAATCTGGTTGTGAAGCAGTTTCTGAAGTCTTCTCCCCATCTGCAAGACATCCTAACAACTTCAAGGAAACTTTGCATGCACTTCAGCCACTCATACACTGCCAAGCACACCCTTCTTGAGCTACAGCGTCAGAATGGTAGGCCCCAACATAGTCTGATTTGCGATGTTTCCACCCGTTGGAATTCCACCCTGCATATGTTGGACAGACTATACGAACAGAGAAAAGCCATCGCGGATTTCTTGATGATCCAACCAGTGGCAGCTCATACGTGACACCTGCCGTTTGCTCAGGCCCTTTGAGGAAGCCACTTTATTTTTGAGTGGCCAGGATTACGGGATGAACGACGTGATTCCACTGCTTCATGTACTACAGCACATGTTGGAAACCATGGCTGGTCAGGGCACTGGAGACATGACGTCTACATCTTACGGCCACATGAACCCCGTTGGAACTGAACTGGAGGAGGAGGAAGAAGAGGAGTGGCACAGTGCACTGTTTAGGCTTGGCGAAATGGCTGGTTTATCTAGTCAGCGGACAGGAGAGGAGGAGCAGGAGCAGCCAGAGGAGCTAGAGGGTTGTGAGGAAGGTGAGACAGAGGACCCAGTCACACCGTGGCAGTATGCAGTGGAGATGGAGACAGGTAGTCCCTCCGAGTCACTTGCGCAAATGGCAGGAAGCCTGCTCACGTGCTTGCGTAGTGACCTCAGAATTGTTTCCATTTGTCAGCGGGATGACTTCTGGCTCTCCACCTTATTGGACCCTCGCTTCCGGCACAAAATGGGGGCATTTTTTAAACCCGCCGAGAGGGAGGACAAACTGACCTACTACAAAGACATTCTACGTAGTCGGTTGGCCGATGCCTATCTGCGCCATGGTCCATACTCTCGCAGGTCTGACTCGGGGGGACCTCTGCGCTCACCTTCCACTGTCATGGCTGCTGGGGGGGTTGGCAGGAGCAGGAGCAGCAGCTCCATCAGCAGCAGCCTCAGTCTTCAGTCGCTAATGAGTAGCTTTCTACACCCGCATAGTGAGTCTACTCATGAGAAGCAGGAAGACCTGGAGCAGGACCTGAACCAGCAGGTCATGTCATACCTTGACATGACCATGCCAACACACCTTGAGGATCCGCTGGACTTCTGGGCAGCCAAACTTGACTTGTGGCCGCAGCTAGCTGAGTTTGTCCTGGAAAAGCTGTCCTGCCCGGCAAGTAGCGTGCCATCTGAGCTGGTGTTTAGTGCGGTGGGGGCCATAGTTACAGCGAGTAGAATTCGTCTGTCAACTAAAAATGTGGAAAGACTCACCTTTGTGAAAATGAATTAGGGATGGATCAGCCAGGATTTCCACCCACCAATGGATGATGCATGTGACTAGATTCAGCATGGTGCCCCGTTTTACACTTTCCAAATGGTGCAAAACATATTTATGTCTTTAGGCCAATTTTTGGGCTCCTGCTGATGCCAACTTCAGGGTGTGCCTTTCAGCCAAATTTTGGCCTCCTGCAGCTGCTGCCAACTCCAGTGTCTCTTTCAAGCTATGTTTGGGCTCCTGCTGCTGCTGCTGCTGCTGCTGCTAACTGCAGTGTGTCTTTAGGCAAATTGTTGGGTTCCTGCTGCCAACTCCAGTGTCTCTTTCAAGCTATGTTTTTTCTCCTGCTGCTGCTGCTGCTTGCAACTCCAGGGTGTCATTCAGCCTATTTTTGGGCTCCTGCTGCCAACTCCATTGTCTCTTTCAAGCTATGTTAGGGCTCCTGCTGCTGCTGCTTGCAACTCTAGGGTGTCATTCAGCCAATTTTTGGGCTCCTGCTGCCAACTCCAGTGTCTCTTTCAAGCTATGTTTGGGCTCCTGCTGCTGCTGCTGCCAACTGCAGTGTGTCTTTAGGCCAATTTTTGGGTTCCTGCTGCCAACTCAAGTGTCTCTTTCAAGCTACGTTTGGGCTCATGCTGCTGCTGCTTGCAACTCCAGGGTGTCATTCAGCCAATTTTTGGGCTCCTGCTGCCAACTCCAGTGTCTCTTTCAAGCTATGTTTGATCTGCTGGTGCTGCTGCTTGCAACTCCAGTGTGTCATTCAGCCAATTTTTCGGCTCCTGCTGCAAACTCCAGTGTCTCTTTCAAGCTGTGACTGGGCTGCTGCTGCTGCTGCTTGCAACTCCAGGGTGTCATTCAGCCAATTTTTGGGCTCCTGCTGCCAACTCCAGTGTGTCTTTCAAGCTTTATTTGGGTGGATGCTGCTGCTGCTGCTTGCAACTCCAGGGTGTCATTCAGCCAATTTCTGGGCTCCTGCTGCCAACTCCAGTATCTCTTTCAGCCAATGTTTGGGCTCCTGCTGCTGCTGCTGCCAACTCCAGGGTGTGTCTTTAGGCCAATTTTTGGGCTCCTGCTGCCAACTCCAGTGTCTCTTTCAAGCTATGTATGGGCTCCTGCTGCTGCTGCTTGCAACTCCAGGGTGTCATACAGACAATTTTTGGGCTCCTGCTGCCAACTCCAGTGTCTCTTTCAAGCTATGTTTAGGCTCCTGCTGCTGCTGCTGCTTGCAACTCCACGGTGTCATTCAGCCAATTTTTGGGCTCCTGCTGCCAACTCCAGTGTCTCTTTCAAGCTATGTTTGGGCTCCTGCTGCTGCTGCCAACTGCAGTGTGTTTTTAGGCCATTTTTTGGGCTCCTGCTGCCAACTCCAGTGTCTCTTTCAAGCTATGTTTGGGCTGCTGCTGCTGCTTGCAACTCCAGGGTGTGATTCATCCAATTTTTGGGCTCTTTCTGCCAACTCCAGTGTCTCTTTCAAGCTATGCTTGGGCTCCTGCTGCTGCTGCTTGCAACTCCCGGGTGTCATTCAGCCAATTTTTGGGCTTCTGCTGCCAACTCCAGTGTCTCTTTCAGCCAATGTTTGGGCTCCTGCTGCTGCAGCTGCCAACTCCAGGGTATGTCTTTAGGCCAATTTTTGGGCTCCTGCTGCCAACTCCAGTGTCTCTCCCAAGCTATGTTTGGCCTCCTGCTGCTGCCAACTGCAGTGTGTCTTTAGGCCAATTTTTGGGTTCCTGCTGCCAACTCCAGTGTCTCTTTCAAGCTATGCTTGGGCTCCTGCTGCTGCTGCTTGCAGCTCCAGGGTGTCATTCAGCCAATTTTTGGGCTCTTGCTGCCAACTCCAGTGTCTCTTTCAAGCTATGTTTGGGCTCCTGCTGCTGCTGCTGCTGCTTGCAACTCCAGGGTGTCATTCAGCCAATTTTTGGGCTCCTGCTGCCAACTCCAGTGTCTCTTTAAAGCTATGTTTGGGTTCCTGCTGCTGCTGCTTGCAACTCCAGGGTGTCATTCAGCCAATTTTTGGGCTCATGCTGCCAACTCCAGTGTGTCTTTCAAGCTATGTTTGGGCTGCTGCTGCTGCTGCTGCTGCTGCTGCTGCTTGCAACTCCAGGGTGTCATTCAGCCAATTTTGGGCTCCTGCTGCCAACTCCAGTGTGTCTTTCAAGCTATGTTTGGGTTCCTGCTGCTGCTGCTTGCAACTCCAGGGTGTCACTCATCCAATTTTTGGGCTCCTGCTGCCAACTCCAGTGTCTCTTTCAAGCTATGTTTGGGCTGCTGCTGCTTGTAACTCCAGGGTGTCATTCAGCCAATTTTTGGGCTCCTGCTGCCAACTCCAGTGTCTCTTTCAAGCTATGTTTGGGCTCCTGCTGCTGCTGCTTGCAACTACAGGGTGTCATTCAGCCAATTTTTGGGCTCCTGCTGCCAACTTCAGTATCTCTTTCAGCCAATGTTTGGGCTCCTGCTGCTGCCAACTCCAGGGTGTGTCTTTAGGCCAATTTTTGGGCTCCTGCTGCCAACTCCTGTGTCTCTTTCAAGCTATGTTGGCCTCCTGCTGCTGCCAACTGCAGTGTGTCTTAAGGCCAATTTTTGGGTTCCTGCTGCCAACTCCGGTGTCTCTTTCAAGCTATATTTGGGCTCCTGTTGCTGCTGCTTGCAACTCCAGGGTATCATTCAGCCAATTTTTGGGCTCCTGCTGCCAACTCCAGGGTGTCTTTCAAGCTAGGTTTGGGCTGCTGCTGCTTGCAACTCCAGGGTGTCATTCAGCCAATTTTTGGGCTCCTGCTGCCAACTCCAGTGTCTTTTTCAAGCTATGTTTGGGCTCCTGCTGCTGCTGCTTGCAACTCCAGGGTGTCATTCAGCCAATTTTTGGGCTCTTGCTGCCAACTCCAGTGTCTCTTTCAAGCTATGTTTGGGCTCCTGCTGGTGCTGCCAACTGCAGTGTGTCTTTAGGCCAATTTTTGGGCTCCTACTGCCAACTCCAGTGTGTCTTTCAAGCTATGTTTGGGCGGCTGCTGCTGCTGCTTCTGCTTGCAACTCCAGGGTGTCATTCAGCCAATTTTTGGGCTCCTGCTGCCAACTCCAGTGTCTCTTTCAAGCTATGTTATGGGCTCCTGCTGCTTGCAACTCCAGGGTGTCATTCAGCCAATTTTTGGGCTCCTGCTGCAAACTCCAGTGTCTCTTTCAGCCAATGTTTTGGCTGCTGCTGCTTGCAACTCCAGGGTGTCATTCAGCCAATTTTTGGGCTCCTGCTGCCAACTCCAGTGTCTCTTTTAAGCTATGTTTGGGCTCCTGCTGCTGCCAACTCCAGGGTGTGTCTTTAGGCCAATTTTTGGGCTCCTGCTGCCAACTCCAGTGTCTTTTTCAAGCTATGTTTTTGGCTGCTGCTGCTGCGGTGCCTTGCAACTCCAGGGTGTCATTCAGCCAATTTTTGGGCTCCTGCTGCCAACTCCAGTGTCTCTTTCAAGCTATGTTGGGCTCCTGCTGCTGCTGCTTGCAACTCCAGGGTGTCATTCAGCCAATTTTTGGGCTCCTGCTGCCAACTCCAGTGTCTCTTTCAAGCTATGTTTGGGCTCCTGCTGGTGCTGCCAACTGCAGTGTGTCTTTAGGCCAATTTTTGGGCTCCTGCTGCCAACTCCAGTGTGTCTTTCAAGCTATGTTTGGGCGGCTGCTGCTGCTGCTTCTGCTTGCAACTCCAGGGTGTCATTCAGCCAATTTTTGGGCTCCTGCTGCCAACTCCAGTGTCTCTTTCAAGCTATGTTATGGGCTCCGGCTGCTTGCAACTCCAGGGTGTCATTCAGCCAATTTTTGGGCTCCTGCTGCAAACTCCAGTGTCTCTTTCAGCCAATGTTTTGGCTCCTGCGGCTGCTGCTGCCAACTCCAGGGTGTTTCTTTAGGCCAATTTTTGGGGTCCTGCTGCCAACTCCAGTGTCTCTTTTAAGCTATATTTGGCCTCCTGCTGCTGCTGCTGCTGCCAACTGCAGTGTGTGTCTTTAGGCCAATTTTTGGGTTCCTGCTGCCAACTCCAGTGTCTCTTTCAAGCTATGTTTGGGCTCCTGATGCTGCTGCTTGCAACTCCAGGGTGTCATTCAGCCAATTTTGGGCTCCTGCTGCCAACTCCAGTGTCTCTTTCAAGCTATGTTTGGGCTGCTGCTGCTTGCAACTCCAGGGTGTCATTCAGCCAATTTTTGGGCTCCTGCTACCAACTCCAGTGTCTCTTTTAAGCTATGTTTGGGCTCCTGCTGCTGCTGCCAACTCCAGGGTGTGTCTTTAGGCCAATTTTTGGGCTCCTACTGCCAACTCCAGTGTCTCTTTCAAGCTATGTTTGGGCTGCTGCTGCTGCGGTGCCTTGCAACTCCAGGGTGTCATTCAGCCAATTTTTGGGCTCCTGCTGCCAACTCCAGTGTCTCTTTCAAGCTATGTTGGGCTCCTGCTGCTGCTGCTTGCAACTCCAGGGTGTCATTCAGCCAATTTTTGGGCTCCTGCTGCCAACTCCAGTGTCTCTTACAAGCTATGTTTGGGCTTCTGCTGCTGCTGCTTGTAACTCCAGGGTGTCATTCAGCCAATTTTTGGGCTCCTGCTGCCAACTCCAGTGTCTCTTTCAAGCTATGTTTGGGCTGCTGCTGCTTGCAACTCCAGGGTGTCATTCAGCCAACTTTTGGGCTCCTGCTGCCAACTCCAGTGTCTCTTTCAAGCTATGTTTGGGCTCCTGCTGCTGCTTGCAACTCCAGCGTGTCATTCAGCCAATTTTTTGGCTCCTGCTGCTCCTGCTCCCAACTCCAGGATGTCTTTCAGCCAATATTTGGGCTCCTGCTGCTGCCAGCTCCAGGGTGTGTTTTTCAGGCAATATAGTGGCCCCTCATAGTGATGTCACCTCAACTCTCTGCAATTGTGCCGCTCTGCGATTCTAATAGCGATGCCTCTGATCTGCATGTCATAATTGCTTACAGTATTGTTTCACTAACCCAGCACGCATCCTATGAGTGTTACAGCAAGGCAGAATGGTTTACAACCCTATTGAGGCTCTAGGAATATTTCTATTTTATTATTTTTAAATTGATGAGCGCATACATATAAAGACATACATAATATACATTTAAAAAACAAAAATTAAAAGAGGAAAATGATATAATGAGGCTCTTAAGTCTACATGATTGCGATGACTGTTCCCTATGCCAGTTAATAATATATGTTTAGATCAAACTCATTTACAGCAAAAAATTAATTTATATACTTGAAAGTGCTAGTGCTTAACTAAGAAAAAGTGACCAATGCAATAAAGTGACCAATGCAAGAAAAGTTGTGCTGTATATAAACAGCCAGTGCTATGTTACTCTCAATGTGGCATGCGCTCCTATACAGCGCTGTACTGGTCAAATAGCGACTCCTCACAATGTATTCAACTTTACTGAACAGCGACTATAAAGTAGCGACCCACGGCTGAGCACAGTGACTACTAGCAGGCTCTCTGAAAATGCCTGCTACAAACGCTCATCTGTCGCTACCTGCTGCTAGTAATGAATCAGCCTCGTAGACTTTTTAGAGCCTCATTATATCCTTTTCCTTTTTTAATTTTTGTTTTTTAAATGTATGTTATGTATGTCTTATTATGTATGCGCTCAAAAATTTAAAAATAATAAAATTGATATATTTTATATTATAAGTGTGCGGCACATATTTGTAGGAATAGCAGGCCAGTCTGGGGGCTATACTTTCAATATAGTACCAGGGAGTGTGTCTACGCCAGCACCTTTTACCATATTAACTTCCAGTGGTGCAGGTCCTTCTTCTCTTTTTGGAACAATGTAAATGCACGTGTTAGTGCATGTTAGTTTACTCATTACAGTATCTGTGCCCCTTCAAAATCACTACAAGGGCTACACACTGGGACCCACAGAAACATAGGGGCCCTAAAAATATGATGTTACCACCATGTTATGTTACATATAATCTTGGCGTCCCAGGCAAGCCCTTAAAGTTCGGGGTGCATTTTGGCATTTTGATGGGGGCTCTGTTGGTTGGTCCATGATGTGCTGTGGTGGGATCCCCAGGAGCTTAGGTTGCTGACTCCCATTGCTGATGGTTGACACTGCTGCAGGTGACCCACTCAGAGTGGCTAGTGTGGCTATCAGTAGGGGATTGCCTCTGGGATGAGCTGCGGGGCCTGGGACTGAGGCTGTGGTTCCTGGGCTGGGTGCTGCATGTTCCTAGGCCATGCCTGTGATGGGGGCTCTAGGTGCTGCATTGTCGCCTATGGTGTGGCATAGTGAGCACTGGCCTGAGGCTCATCTGTGGGTGGTTAATTGGACATCAATTGAGTTTATTTAACAGGCTAGCACAGATGCCCGCAACATATAGGCGACATGTGCGTATGGATGCAAACATACTTCCGGGGGTCAATCAGGCTGTCTAGGCGCCTGTGGCGCAGGGGTGTGTCACACAGAATACATCATAAGAAAATCATCCTTTCATGCATTCGCTTATGCAGCCAAGGTGCAAACAGGTCACAGAGTCGCCCCAAAATTTGAGCGAAGGCACATGGTGCCACAGTGATGGCAGAGGCCTGGTCTTCAAACGTTATAGGTAGGGATGAGCGAATCGATCCGGACGAACCCGGATTCGATCCGAATTTCATGGAAAATTCGATTCGGATCGAATCCGAATTTCCCCGCGATTCGATCGAGCGCAGTTTTTTTCTAAAATCCATTCATTTCAATGACAGGCATTCTAGGATGGTCTACGTGACATGTCCAGACATGTAAGCTGGGGCAGTGTATGCTGGGACAGTCACATGCAGCCTGTCAGCAGCCAGCAAGCCCGGTGACGTCACAGCGCTATTTAAGGCCGGCGGCCATCTTGCTTTTCCTCATTTCTCTATTGCATTCGTGAGAGACAGAACGCTGCTGTAGGCAGGGAGAGAGATAGTTAGACAGACAGGGACAGACAGGGACAGGCTGGAGACAGGCAGGAGACAGGCAGGAGACAGACAGAAAGTCAGCGAAAAACAGGGAAAGCTAGGAGAAATCGGAGGCAGTCACAGGGAGATTTTTTTTTTTCATCCAGCCTGAGTGTTTGTTACTGGCTGGCTGGCTTTGTTAGCGTTTTCAGGCTGCTTATACACTAACTGTGCATATATACTGAACTGATCTTAAGTCTGCTGTGAGGCATCCCATTCTGTGACTACACCAGCCTCTATTTAAGACCATATAACCATTTGCACTTATTCTAATTGAAATTAGGCCTGATAAAGACACTTTTGCTGTGCATAGCACTACTTGTCCCTGCCAGGTGCACTCCTGTTGTGGCATCCCATTCTGTGACTACAGCAGCCTCTATTTAAGACCATATAACCATTTCCACTTATTCTAATTGAAATTAGGCCTGATAAAGACACTTTTGCTGTGCATGCTACTACTGGTCCCAAGTGCACTCCTGTTGTGGCATCCCATTCTGTGACTACACCAGCCTCTATTTAAGACCATAACCATTTGCACTTATTCTAATTGAAATTAGGCCTGATAAAGACACTTTTGCTGTGCATAGACTTACTGCTCCCTGCCAGGTGCACTGCTGGTTTTTGGGGCATCCCATTCTGTGACTACACCAGCCTCTATTTAAGACCATAACCATTTGCACTTATTCTAATTGAAATTAGGCCTGAAAAAGACACTTTTGCTGTGCATAGCACTACTGGTCCCAGGTGCACTCTGCTGTGAGGCATCCCATTCTGTGACTACACCAGCCTCTATTTAAGACCATAACCATTTGCACTTATTCTAATTGAAATTAGGCCTGATAAAGACACTTTTGCTGTGCATGCTCTCTGGTTTTTGTGGCATCCCATTCTGTGACTACACCAGCCTCTATTTAAGACCATAACCATTTGCACTTATTCTAATTGAAATTAGGCCTGATAAAGACACTTTTGCTGTGCATAGCACTACTGGTCCCAGGTGCACTCTGCTGTGAGGCATCCCATTCTGTGACTACACCAGCCTCTATTTAAGACCATAACCATTTGCACTTATTCTAATTGAAATTAGGCCTGATAAAGACACTTTTGATGTGCATAGCACTACTGGTCCCAGGTGCACTCTGCTGTGAGGCATCCCATTCTGTGACTACACCAGCCTCTATTTAAGACCATAACCATTTGCACTTATTCTAATTGAAATTAGGCCTGATAAAGACACTTTTGCTGTGCATAGACTTACTGCTCCCTGCCAGGTGCACTGCTGGTTTTTGGGGCATCCCATTCTGTGACTACACCAGCCTCTATTTAAGACCATAACCATTTGCACTTATTCTAATTGAAATTAGGCCTGAAAAAGACACTTTTGCTGTGCATGCTCTCTGGTTTTTGTGGCATCCCATTCTGTGACTACACCAGCCTCTATTTAAGACCATAACCATTTGCACTTATTCTAATTGAAATTAGGCCTGATAAAGACACTTTTGCTGTGCATAGACTTACTGCTTCCTGCCAGGTGCACTGCTGGTTTTTGGGGCATCCCATTCTGTGACTACACCAGCCTCTAATAAGACCATAACCATTTGCACTTATTGTAATTGAAATTAGGCCTGATAAAGACACTTTTGCTGTGCATGCTCTCTGGTTTTTGTGGCATCCCATTCTGTGACTACACCAGCCTCTATTTAAGACCATAACCATTTGCACTTATTCTAATTGAAATTAGGCCTGATAAAGACACTTTTGCTGTGCATAGACTTACTGCTGCCTGCCAGGTGCACTCCTGTTGGGGCATCCCATTCTGTGACTACACCAGCCTCTATTTAAGACCATAACCATTTGCACTTATTCTAATTGAAATTAGGCCTGATAAAGACACCTTTTGCTGTGCATAGCACTACTGATCCCAGGTGCACTCTGCTGTGAGGCATCCCATTCTGTGACTACACCAGCCTCTATTTAAGACCATAACCATTTGCACTTATTCTAATTGAAATTAGGCCTGAAAAAGACACTTTTGCTGTGCATGCTCTCTGGTTTTTGTGGCATCCCATTCTGTGACTACACCAGCCTCTATTTAAGACCATAACCATTTGCACTTATTCTAATTGAAATTAGGCCTGATAAAGACACTTTTGCTGTGCATAGCACTACTGGTCCCAGGTGCACTGCTGGTTTTTGGGGCATCCCATTCTGTTACTACACCAGCCTCTATTTAGGACCATAACCATTTGCACTTATTCTAATTGAAATTAGGCCTGATAAAGACACTTTTGCTGTGCATAGACTTACTGCTCCCTGCCAGGTGCACTGCTGGTTTTTGGGGCATCCCATTCTGTGACTACACCAGCCTCTATTTAAGACCATAACCATTTGCACTTATTCTAATTGAAATTAGGCCTGAAAAAGACACTTTTGCTGTGCATAGCACTACTGGTCCCAGGTGCACTCTGCTGTGAGGCATCCCATTCTGTGACTACACCAGCCTCTATTTAAGACCATAACCATTTGCACTTATTCTAATTGAAATTAGGCCTGATAAAGACACTTTTGCTGTGCATGCTCTCTGGTTTTTGTGGCATCCCATTCTGTGACTACACCAGCCTCTATTTAAGACCATAACCATTTGCACTTATTCTAATTGAAATTAGGCCTGATAAAGACACTTTTGCTGTGCATAGCACTACTGGTCCCAGGTGCACTCTGCTGTGAGGCATCCCATTCTGTGACTACACCAGCCTCTATTTAAGACCATAACCATTTGCACTTATTCTAATTGAAATTAGGCCTGATAAAGACACTTTTGCTGTGCATAGCACTACTGGTCCCAGGTGCACTCTGCTGTGAGGCATCCCATTCTGTGACTACACCAGCCTCTATTTAAGACCATAACCATTTGCACTTATTCTAATTGAAATTAGGCCTGATAAAGACACTTTTGCTGTGCATAGACTTACTGCTCCCTGCCAGGTGCACTGCTGGTTTTTGGGGCATCCCATTCTGTGACTACACCAGCCTCTATTTAAGACCATAACCATTTGCACTTATTCTAATTGAAATTAGGCCTGAAAAAGACACTTTTGCTGTGCATGCTCTCTGGTTTTTGTGGCATCCCATTCTGTGACTACACCAGCCTCTATTTAAGACCATAACCATTTGCACTTATTCTAATTGAAATTAGGCCTGATAAAGACACTTTTGCTGTGCATAGACTTACTGCTTCCTGCCAGGTGCACTGCTGGTTTTTGGGGCATCCCATTCTGTGACTACACCAGCCTCTAATAAGACCATAACCATTTGCACTTATTCTAATTGAAATTAGGCCTGATAAAGACACTTTTGCTGTGCATGCTCTCTGGTTTTTGTGGCATCCCATTCTGTGACTACACCAGCCTCTATTTAAGACCATAACCATTTGCACTTATTCTAATTGAAATTAGGCCTGATAAAGACACTTTTGCTGTGCATAGCACTACTGGTCCCAGGTGCACTCCTGTTGGGGCATCCCATTCTGTAACATACCATTAGCCTCTGTATTTACTCTAAGCTGCACAGTTATTTAAAGAAATTTGGCCTGTATGAGCCTGCTTACACACTGCTGCTGTGTGCATATATACTGATCTCAAGTCAGCTTTGGGGCATCCCATTCTGTAACATACCATTAGCCTCTGTATTTACTCTAAGCTGCACAGTTATTTAAAGAAATTTGGCCTGTATGCGCCTGCTTACACACTGCTGCTGTGTGCATATATACTGATCTCAAGTCAGCTTTGGGGCATCCCATTCTGTAACATACCATTAGCCTCTGTATTTACTCTAAGCTGCACAGTTATTTAAAGAAATTTGGCCTGTATGAGCCTGCTTACACACTGCTGCTGTGTGCATATATACTGATCTCAAGTCAGCTTTGGGGCATCCCATTCTGTAACATACCATTAGCCTCTGTATTTACTCTAAGCTGCACAGTTATCTAAAGAAATTTGGCCTGTATGAGCCTGCTTTCACACTGCTGCTGTGTGCATATATACTGATCTCAAGTCAGCTTTGGGGCATCCCATTCTGTAACATACCATTAGCCTCTGTATTTACTCTAAGCTGCACAGTTATTTAAAGAAATTTGGCCTGTATGAGCCTGCTTACACACTGCTGCTGTGCATATATACTGATCTCAGGTCTGCTGTGGGGGCATCCCATTCTGTAACATAACATACATAACTTACCTCTCTTATTTACACTAAGCAGCTCTCTTATTTAAACTAAGCAGGCCTCTTATTTACACTAAGCAGCTCTCTTATTTAAACTAAGCAGGCCTCTTGGAGGCTGATTGTCCACTGTTGGGTGTGCATTTATATTCGGTTTCATATACAGTGGGGTATCCCAATTTGTAAGATAACCTACCCCAACCATGTAAACTAAATAGGCCTGTTGCAGCCTGAGTTTCTCTGCTTGCGTATGGCCTGCATTACAATCTGTCTCTTTCAATGACATTGCTGCCTGGGGTATCTCAATTTGTAAGATAACCTACCCCAACCATGTAAACTAAAGGTTACGTCCTTCCAGAAGGAAAACTTATGGCGAACACTATTTTTGTTAGGGGCATTGACCTTTGGATTGATCGGCATGAAATTAAGGTTTTTTTTTCAAAGTATGGCGCTGTAAAGAAGGTCAAAATTATGTCTCATACTTGGATTATTGTTACTTTTTGTTCAGCTTGAAATATACCAGGCCACACGGGCATCCCAAGGCACATGCTATTTTAACCCTATCTGTTATACAACATAAGCGTTGATCAGCATCAGCTGCTTTATTAAGCTACTTCAGTTTGCACTTGTTTTTGACTGCTTTTAATAAACCAGGCCGCAGGGCACCCCAAAGCTGCACCTTGCACCCTATCTGGTATACAACATAAGCGTTGATCAGCATCAGCTTCATTAAGCTACTTCAGTTTGCACTTCCTTTTTGACTGCTTTCATTTAACCAGGCCGCAGGGCACCCCAAAGCTGCACCTTGCACCCTACCTGTTTATACTAAATAAGCATCTACAGCCTCAGCTTTATTAAGTTATTGCATTTTGAATTGGTTTTGGTCTGCTTTAAATACACCAGGCTGCAGGGCATCCCAAACCTGCATGTTGCACCCCATCTGTTATACTAAATAAGCGTTGATCAGCATCAGCTTTATTAAGCTATTGCATTTTGCATTGGTTTTTGTACTGCTGCCAAAACACTAGCCCATATGGGCATCCCAAACCAGCACATGTCACCCTATCTGTTATACTAAATAAGCTTCTACAGGCCTTTTTTTAATTTATTTATTTTTATTTATATAGAGCTGTAATAGCTTATATTGTGAGGTAAATTTGCCATTTTGCAGCATAATATAGAGCAGCCCCTGTGTAAATCTGAGGGGCAATAGCTTATATAGTGAGGTAAATTTGCCATTTTGCTTCGTTATATAGAGCAGGCCCTGTGTAAATCTGAGGGGCAATAGCTTATATTGTGAGGTAAATTTGCCATTTTGCAGCATAATACAGAGCAGCCCCTGTGTAAATCTGAGGGGCAATAGCTTATATAGTGAGGTAAATTTGCCATTTTGCTTCGTTATATAGAGAAGGCCCTGTGTAAATCTGAGGGGCAATAGCTTATATTGTGAGGTAAATTTGCCATTTTGCAGCATAATATAGAGCAGCCCCTGTGTAAATCTGAGGGGCAATAGTTTATATTATGAGGTAAATTCATGGTTTTGCAACATTATATGGAGCAGGCCCTGTGTAAATCTGAGGAGCAATAGCTTATATTGTGAGGTAAATTTGCCATTTTGCAGCATAATACAGAGCAGCCCCTGTGTAAATCTGAGGGGCAATAGCTTATATAGTGAGGTAAATTTGCCATTTTGCTTCGTTATATAGAGAAGGCCCTGTGTAAATCTGAGGGGCAATAGCTTATATTGTGAGGTAAATTTGCCATTTTGCAGCATAATATAGAGCAGCCCCTGTGTAAATCTGAGGGGCAATAGTTTATATTATGAGGTAAATTCATGGTTTTGCAACATTATATGGAGCAGGCCCTGTGTAAATCTGAGGAGCAATAGCTTATATTGTGAGGTAAATTTGCCATTTTGCAGCATAATATAGATCAGCCCCTGTGTAAATCTGAGGGGCAATAGTTTATATTATGAGGTAAATTCATGGTTTTGCACCATTATATGGAGCAGGCCCTGTGTAAATCTGAGGGGCAATAGCTTATATTGTGAGGTAAATTTGCCATTTTGCTTCATTATATAGAGCAGCCCAGTTGCCATCGAAATCAACTACTGTCCGGCCAGTACAGCTTTTCCAGGGCAAACTCTGCTAGTTGCGGACACAAGTCAAGTTTGGCTTCCCAGCAAATCCAGTGGATCCTGAAGGTGTGTTGGCATGGTCATGTCAAGGTATGACATGACCTGCTGTTTGAGGTCCAGCTCCAGGTCTTCCTGCTGCTCATGAGTAGACTCACTATGCGGGTGTAGAAAGCTACTCACTAGCGACTGAAGACTGAGGCTGCTGCTGATGGAGCTGCTGCTGCTGCTGCTCCTTCCACCCCCCCCCAGCAGCCATGGCAGTGGAAGGTGATCGCAGAGGTCCCCCCGAGTCAGACCTGCGGGAGTATGGGCCATGGCACAGATAGACATCGCCCAACTGACTACGTGGGATGTCTCTGTAGTAGGTCAGTTTTTCCTCCCTCTCAGTGGGTGTAAAAAATGCTCCCATTTTGTGCCGGAAGCGAGGGTCCAATAAGTTGGAGAGCCAGAAGTCTTCCCGCTGACAAATGGAGACAATTCTGCGCTCACTAGTACGCAAGCATGTGAGCATGCATCGTGCCATTTGTGCAAGTGACTCGGAGGGACTACCTGTCTCCATCTCCACTGTAAACTGCCACGGTGTGTCTGGGTCCTCTGTCTCGCCTTCCTCACAACCCTCTAGCTCCTGTGGCTGCTCCTGCTCCTCCTCTCCTGTCAGGTGACTAGATAAAATGGTAATTTTGTGAAACCTAAACTGTGGTTTGCTGTGCCCCACCCCCTCCTCCTCCTCCACTTCAGCCCCCACAGGCTTCATGTGGCTGTGAAATGTATGTGCCATGTCTCCAGTGCCCTGACCAGCCATGCTTTCCAACATGTGTTGTAGTACATGAAGCAGTGGAATCTCATCGTTCATCTCATAGTCCTGGCAACTGACTAATAAAATAGCTTCCTCAAAGGGCCTGAGCAAACGGTCGGTATCACGTATGAGCTGCCAATGGTTTACATTGAATTTACACAGGGGTGTCCCCCTATCCGTTTGGATCATCCAGAAATCCGTGATGGCTTTTCTCTGTTCCTATAGTGCAGTGGTCCTCAACCCTGTCCTCAAGGCCCACCAACATGTCATGTTTTTTGGATCTCCAAATAGCCAGCTCTATTGCTCTGCAGCTGCACTAATTACTCCACCTGTGCATCTTTGTGGAGATCTGCAAAACCTGGCCTGTTGGTGGGCCTTGAGGACAGGGTTGGGAACCACTGCTATAGTGGATCCTGCATATGAAGGTTGGAATTCCAAGAGGTGGAAACATCGCAAATCAGACTATGTTGGGGTACACCGTTGTGACGCTGAGGCTCAATAAGGTTGTGCTTGGTGGTGTAGGAGTGCCAGAAGTGCATGCTAACTTTCTTTCCTGTTGTTCGGATGTCTTTCAGATGGGGGCAAGACTTCAGAACTAGACTGAACACGTGTGCCATGTCAGGACGCATGACTCTGGCTTCCTTGTCGCAGCGCAAACAAGATGTTCTTCCAAGTGTCAGTCACCATGGGTCCAAATTTGCAGTTTTCGTGGATTAAGCAATGCTTTCATGGATTGAGTTCTCATTTTTAGTAGTTCCTCCCATGTGTGACTCTGTTGGTCAAGGAAAACCATGTGAAGAACAGCGTGAAACCACAATCACCAAGGGGGCCTAAAAGGATATATATTGTCCACCATGAGTCCATAGTTACAGCTCCAGACGTAGACAACACTGTGCACTTTGGTACACACTGACAGGCTAAAGGACTGGCCCACCTTCTGTTCAACAACCATGCCATGGGACTCTCCACCTCGGCTCGGCACAAGCCATCAGTTCTCTGAAAGGTCCACCACTGGGTAATGCAGCAGGCTGGACTTATGGTGACGCTGTCTGAGAGGAGAAATCCCTCAGACATCAAGATTAAAAATTCCAAGAATTTTTGAGGGCTAATTATTCAGAGGCAATGATACCTTGGTGTTTCTGATTTAATTAAAAGGTCGAAACACACCCTCAAACAAAACTTCACTTTGGCAATACTTTTGCATTTTTTTATTCATAATTTTATGTAGATATTACTAACTAAGCTACTTTTTCTCCACATGACTCTCCACAGGGTGTGATTCATCAAATTTTTGGGCTCCTGAAGCCAACTCCAGTGTCTCTTTAAAGTAATGTTTGTGCTTCTGTTGCTGCTGCTGCTGCTGCCAACTCCTGCCAACTCCAGGGTATGAATCATCCAATTTTTGGGCTCCTGAAGCCAACCCCAGGGTCTCTTTAAAGTAGTATTTGGGCTCCTGCTGCTGCTGCTGCCAACTCCAGGGTGTGATTCATCCAATTTTTGGCCTCCTGAAGCCAACCCCAGGGTCTCTTTAAAGTAATATTTGGGCTCCTGCTGCTGCTGCTGCCAACTTCAGGGTGTGAATCATCCAATTATTGGGCTCCTGAAGCCAACTCCAGTGTCTCTTTAAAGTAATATTTGGGCTCCTGCTGCTGCTGCTGCCAACTCCAGGGTGTGATTCATCTAATCTTTGGGCTCCTGCTGCCAACTCCAGTGTCTCTTTAAAGTAATGTTTGGGCTCCTGCTGCTGCCAACTCCAGGGTGTGAATCATCAAATTTTTGGGCTCCTGAAGCCAACTCCAGTGTCTCTTTAAAGTAATATTTGGGCTCCTGCTGCTGCTGCTGCCAACTCCAGGGTGTGATTCATCCAATTTTTGGCCTCCTGAAGCCAACCCCAGGGTCTCTTTAAAGTAATATTTGGGCTCCTGCTCCTGCTGCTGCCAACTCCAGGGTGTGAATCATCCAATTTTTGGGCTCCTGAAGCCAACTCCAGTGTCTTTTTAAAGTAATATTTGGGCTCCTGCTGCTGCCAACTCCAGAGTGTGATTCATCCAGTTTTTGGCCTCCTGAAGCCAACCCCAGGGTCTCTTTAAAGTAATATTTGGGCTCCTGCTGCTGCTGCTGCCAACTCCAGGGTGTGAATCATCCAATTTTTGGGCTCCTGAAGCCAACTCCAGTGTCTCTTTAAAGTAATATTTGGGCTCCTGCTGCTGCTGCTGCCAACTCCAGGGTGTGATTCATCCAATCTTTGGGCTCCTGCTGCCAACTCCAGTGTCTCTTTAAAGTAAT
The DNA here is from genome assembly GCA_027917425.1 of Gastrophryne carolinensis. Taxonomy (NCBI): domain Eukaryota; kingdom Metazoa; phylum Chordata; class Amphibia; order Anura; family Microhylidae; genus Gastrophryne; species Gastrophryne carolinensis. The sequence goes on along the minus strand of CM051237.1, from coordinate 125,368,040 downwards.
GTTTGGGCTCTTGCTGCTGCTGCTGCCAACTCCAGGGTGTGAATCATCCAATTTTTGGGCTCCTGAAGCCAACCCCAGTGTCTCTTTAAAGTAATATTTGGGCTCCTGCTGCTGCTGCTGCCAACTCCAGGGTGTGATTCATCCAATTTTTGGGCTCCTGAAGCCAACCCCAGTGTCTCTTTAAAGTAATGTTTGGGCTCCTGCTGCTGCTGCCAACTCCAGGGTGTGATTCATCCAATTTTTGGGCTCCTGCTGCCAACTCCAGTGTCTCCTCCAAGCTATGTTTGGGCTGCTGCTGCTGCTTGCAACTCCAGGGTGTGATTCTTCCAATTTTGGGCTCCTGCTGCCAAATCCAGTGTCTCTTTAAAGTAATATTTGGGCTCCTGCTGCTGCTACTGCTTGCAACTGCAGGGTGTGATTCATCCAATCTTTGGGCTCCTGCAGCCAACTCCAGTGTCTCTTTCAAGCTATGTTTGGGCTCCTGCTGCTGCTGCTGCTTGAAACTCCAGGGTGTGTCAGTCAATTTTTGGGCTCCTGCTGCTGCCAACTCCAGTGTCTCTTTCAGCCAACGTTTGGGCTCCTGCTGCTGCTTGCAACTCCAGGGTGTGATTCATCCAATTTTTGGGCTCCTGCTGCTGCCAACTCCAGTGTCTCTTTAAAGCAATGTTTGGGCTCCTGCCCCTCATAGTGATGCCACTTCAACTCTCTGCAATTGTGCCGCTATGCGATTCTATTAGCGATGCCTCTGATCTGCATGTGATATTTATTCAAAGTATTATTTAACTAACCCAGCACGCATCCTGTGCGTGTTACAGCAAGGCAGAATGGTTTACAACCCTATTGAGGCTCTAGGAGGCTCAGAAAAAGCCGTTTTTAATAGCGATTTGTCGCGAATAAATTCGGGTCGAAGCGATTTTTGTCGGAAAATTCAGCGAATCAGTCGAATCGAATTTTTCAAAAGTTCGCTCATCTCTAGTTATAGGCCAACAGAACTGCTGTGCATGTACCATTGTCATGTTTGTATGAGACTTTTGGGTGCCTAAGTGATTTATGTATTACATTTTTAGCAGAGTGGAGAGTTAGGTGCGCCACTTGGCCTAAGTGCCTGTGCGCTTGCAATCCACCACTACTGTGACATGGGAGAGCTGGCTGTGCCATATTTGCGAGCGGTGTCATCGAGCACTATCCAACAATAGTTGCATAGTGGAGAGTTAGGCTAATCACTTCGCCTAAGTGTGTCTGCGCTTGTAATCCACCACTACTATGGGACAGGAGAGCTGGTTGCGACATATTGGTGAGTGGTGTCAGCGAGCCCCTATCCGACAGTGATAGCGAAGTGAAGAGTTAGGTGTGCCACTTGGCCTTGCAATCCACCGCTACGGTGGGCCTGGAGTTGCCCATAGCTTCTGCACATACAACAATACAGCAAAAACCACACAGGTTGTGCTGCATGTAAAGTCTAATAACATGTTTGCTAATTGCTAGAGTGGTGTGCTTCTCTGTCCCTACAGAATCATCCGAGGGTGAGTACGCGGCATTGGGGCCACCTGAGATAGAAGCAGCACAAGACTCAGCCGGGTGTCAAGCCAGTGAAGCCAAACACTACAAATGCCCATAAATACTCAGGTTCTTTCCCTCTACAGACCCTGAAGAAGGGATGGTATCACGGAGGAGGGTGGCCCCCTAAAACTATGCCGACAACAGTTGGGGTAAGTATGGAAATTTTATTGCAGAAAAAATTAGGCAGATGCAAACCAAAGAAACAGATTATAATGGTGAGACAAGATAGAAGGTGGCATAAGTTTGAGGTGAGTAACAGTGGGTAGAAGCAGATGACATGGCAACCAAGGAACAAAGGTGTAGATGAACAGGCAGACTGCACATGATGCCCTGGATGCCAGCAGGGAGGGAAGGTAAGTATGCAGAAGGACAGGCAAACTACATGGGTACACAGGCAGGGGACAGCGGGAAGCAACTTAAAATATCAGGAAAAAAACAAACAAGGACACGGCACACAGAGGACAATGGACTCCACAGCAAGTTGTGGCTGAGCTACGGTACAAGCAAGGAAGCATTATGCCAACCATTCAGAAATGCCTGCCACGGGTATGTGTATCAGCCAGCTTCTTGTGAAGTGCCACACCTCTTCCAAGGTACACCTCTTCCACCCCTTCCAGCCCAAACCGGTCCCCCCAGGGCAAAATCCTGGGTGCCCCACTGCATAAATTTACCAAGTTGGAGGCTGGAAACTTTGGTAAATTCAGAATAGAATACTGACCCCTTCTTGTACACCTTTGATAAACAAGTCCATGTGAATGTCTACATTCCATAGTTATTGTTATGACATTACATTAAATAATAGAAGAAATAGTTGTGAGGGGTTTTGACAGACAGAAATAGGCAATGCTCTAAACAACTAGGTAGACAGATTTTGTTTGTAAAAGAGATTCATTATAATATCACTGACCCCATTGTGGAGGTTTTTACCTTGATTCAGTATAAAAATATAAAATAAGGGCCCTCACTAAAATAAAGACTAGTTTATGCTTTATTTCAGAATAGAGGGACTGTCCAGACAACATTAATTAGGCAGTGAGCAGCTCACCTGATGTTTGTCTTATGTGCCTCTCCTCCTTTTCATGCAGTGTCGGGTATAAGCCGTAGCAGAGCTCCAAAGTTTGCTCCTTCTTTCAATTCCATTTCTTCTGAACCATGCAAAAAAGTGATCTAACCAGTACTTGGTTCCTTAGTGTATGTGAACATTTTCAGATGCTTTGAAATGAAATAAGTTGTAAAATTACTTTGGTGAAAGTGTTAGATGCAGTGTTAGACCCATGCTGCCTCTATTGTCATAGAAAGGAAAGTTATTGACAGTAATAAAACAGGCACTGCATAGTAAGTCATCTGTTATTATCTTGCTGGTACAACACATTTAAACTAACTGAACTATTATATTTGAAATCTAGGAGTAAAAATGTTAAATCTTTAAGTAATGGTAATTAATATGCGCTGTTTTTGTGTAAAGCCTTTAAAATGTTGGTGTTATATAACAAATCAATCCAGCGAGTTTCTCATCTTTAAAAAATGTAATGTAAAAGTCTAAGGGATCATTACAATCGACATATCTGGGGCCACTTCATTGTGCTAGAGTGAGATTAATTGAAATCAAATATATTGTATAACAATTAAATTTAGTTGGACTGAATGGATAAAAATGTCGTCTTCGATCAGGAAATTGGCAAAGACAATAGTTTCTCTGGCTTGGTGGGGCTTGCATTCCTCATGTTATCGGGGTGGCTAAATTCTCCTATTCATATTCCAGAGATACAACAAAACACATTGATTCCCACTCAGTTCAGGAATGGGTCACCTCAGTGAATGAGAACTTCCAACTCTTTTCAGAAAATTATAGTTATACTTTTGTAAAGTACTAAAAGGATGTGTGAAGTGGAAATCAGTTATATGAGTTATAAGTATAAGTTCCTAGAAGGTAACAAAATTTAAACAAGGTAAAAAAAATGTAATTTTAAATTTATTCACCACATTTTGTCAACACGACCCAATTATTTTCTTTAAAAACTCTGACCTTAGTGTAAAACTTTGATTAAACCACAGGAGGTTACTAAATCTGATTTGTCTAACACATCTAAATCTGAAAGTTGCAAGATTCAGATGCTATCAGATTTAGTAATGGGGAGGACTTTCTGGACAAAGCTAATTAATGTGTGGAAAAGCCATTATAGTAGGGGGTAAATCCAAAAAGGGAGCACAGCACATCTTGTAATAGAGATTGACAGAGAACAGGAATGTGTGATTCCCCACAGCTGCTCCTTTTTGGCATTTTGGCCCGAGACAATTTTTATTTAGCACTGACCTGTAAAGTCAATTACAGGTCCGCATTGGTAGGATGAGTGCAGAAATGTTAATGGACTATAGTTATTGGTATTTACTTATATCATACTATTTAAACCTACAACCAAATTAACACCATCCAACTCTTTTTTATATGTACTGTATTTGATGTATCTGTTGAAACTAGTTCCTATGGGAGAATGTTGCACATTTTAACCACTACAATAGTAAATCTGCAGCTTAAACCAATTTCCTTCATCCACAAGCAATACAAGCATCCTCAATGATTACCTTAGAGTAAATCACTTCTATTGACACCTACTGTATTTATACTGCTTTTCCCTCATACAAGGATTTTCTTTTGTGAGATTATTTTCAGTCCACATAATTTTGATGCAAATCAAATGTGTTTCAATTTCCCTGAAGATTTGTGTAAAAATGTAAAAAAAAAAGGTATTAAAATTAAAAAAGGTATTTTAGGTAAAGAAGCACTGGCGTTTAGATGACATTTGTATCCCTATGCAGGCTTCCAGAAAAAAAGAGTTTTCAGCTCTACAGTTTAAAAAGGTACGTCAGACCTTTTCTGATGTTCCTCTCTAAACATCCGTCCCCCCTCCCTCACTGTTATCTAAAACACCAACATTCAAGCAGGAACTCCTATGGTAAGCTGTGAGAAATTGGGCTCAATGGGTAAAAAAAATAGTAGAAACTATAGCAGGTTTATTTTTGTGAATCAGTGTGTGTTTCTTTCCCTTTCTCTCCTGGATCCCTGCTGAGCAGGCTTAATTTGAAACAAAAAAGGCATTTAAATGTTTAAAGCACGAAGGGACTGTGGAAGCGTTACAAAACTATATAGAAGAAAATAAACAGTAAACTGATAAGGGCAGTAAAGCTGGAGACAGAAAGATGTAGAGGGTAAAACTAACCCCAAAATATTGTTTAGCTACATAAACAGTAAAAGTTACAAACCTGAGGGTGTGGGCCCCATGAAAAGCAAGGGGGGGAATGAGGAGAAAGCAAATTAATGATCTGGTGGAGGAGGTAGGGGATTGTCAGGAAATCCCACTCGCTTTTTTAGTGGTGAGTTCCTGTCTTATCCCCCTCTCTAGTTTGTGCCCTTATTTTACAAGGTTGAGGAACCCTATGTATACAGTGAAGTGGGGGGGGGACCCTGTCCTGTCTACCTTTCCCCTTTCCTTTTGTTCCCTCAATGAAGTGGGAGTGCAGGAGGAGGAAAAAAGGAGTGAGGACACGGTCAATAAAGGAAAGTTTGGGTCATTTGTTATCAACCTTGTGGTGTTATTTAATTGTATACAGTAGTGGAGCTTTACCCTACAGCAGCCAATAACATTTTAAGGGCCTCCAGCTCACATCCAGCCCCTCTTAAGAATAGTATCCCCTATGGGGAATACCTTAGAGCCAGACGGAATTGCACGGAAGATTCAGACTTTCAAATCACAGCAGATGGGATCAGAACCCGCCTCTTAGCCAGAGAATACAGTCAGAAGATACTTAAAAGGCCGTTTAATAGAGCAAAATCCAAAAATAGAGACAGCATACTCAACCAAAACTGGAACAAACCTCACAAACAATCCAAAACGTTAGACTTCACTCCATTCATTCTGACGTACAACAAACAACATCAAGAAATAAAGCAGTTTTTAGAAAAACACTGGCACATACTCCGAAGAGATCCAGATGTGGGACAATTTGTTCCGGATCGCCCAAAGTTAACCTTTAGCTGATCCAGATCTATCAAAGATGATCTTGTCCAAAGTCACTATTTACACACAGTGAAAAGAGAATGTTGCTCCGTCAAAGGCACCTATCGCTGCCAGAGCTGCAATTACTGTCAATACATCAAACAAGGACGTGAAGTACAGATACCTCCAGATATATGGCCTGATGCAGAGCCTCCCCTGAACTGACCTTAAAACCTTCCGATTGTCCGGGTGTCCCGTTTGAATCGTGGCTCAAATGTGATGCAGAGCCTCCGTTGGAATGGCTCCCTAACTGATCCGTTAATTTGTCTTCACTCGGGAAGGTTTTTTTTCTCTCTCGGGTGCCTTCAATTTGATCGTGGCTTCCGTTCACACGGGCGTTCCGTTTTTTCCTCCTTTTTCCTTGGTTTTTGAACGTACCTGCTTGCCTTCCGTCGTATTTGTCCTTCCATTTTTTGGGGTTTTACAAGTATACTTACATCTCCATGGCTCTTCAGTTGCCAATCTGGGTCCACGCAAGCGCACATCCCTAAACCTCCATAGGAATATACATATGGCACCAACTGCCAATTTGACACATATATAATTTTTAAACTATAATTTTTTGTGTTCCTTCTTCCTTGTCTTTAATGCTTACCTTAATCTCTTTTGTGTTCCTTCTTCCTTGTCTTTAATGCTTACCTTAATCTCTTTTGTGTTCCTTCTTCCTTGTCTTTAATGCTTACCTTAATCTCTTTTGTGTTCCTTCTTCCTTGGCTTTAATGCTTACCTTAATTGTTTTGTTTTTTTTTCTAGTTATTGTCCCATATCTAAACCTTTTGTGTCATGTAAATGTGTGATGATGTTGTGTGATTGTACATTTGCAGGAAAGACAACACACCAAATCTTTTTTTTGTTTTTTTATTCAAATGTTGGATAAACTTTGTTTTTTTGTTTTTTTTCTTTGTCCAAACTTTTTGGGCCATAAAAAATCCACTTTAAAACTTTGCTTCAAAAAGCCAACAAATTAGGCCTCTGGTTGTTGCAGATGTCGTTTTCTTGTATCTGTGAATGAAAAACAACATTAGTTTAGCATTGTTTTTATGGTTTGGTTTGTTAGGGGTTTTTTTAGGCCCTTTTTTAAATTTGCTTTTACAAAGTCTTTAGTGAAATGTTTCTTTGGGCTTTTTTTTTTGGGAAGAGAATTGTTTGTTCAATTACTTTGCTAAACAAAATCAACACTTACAATGTTTTTTGGCCACATTGCGTCGGGGGCGGAGTCTCTGTTCTTCCTCCCTCGGTTGCTGCTGTGAATCTGTTTGGATCATAAACACACTGATATTAGAGACTGTTGTGGTCTCATGAATGTCAGATGGGGAGGCCGATTCATCAATAGCGCCAGGTAGCGACAGATGAGCGACTGAAGTATGGCGCTATGAGCGCCGCTAGCGTCAGCCGTGGGCGGTAGCGATTCGCTATAGCAGGCCTCCTCAGTCGCTACCTGGCGTTGTTGGGAACAACGCCTACATTGCTGAATATGATGTTGGACCTCAGCTTTGTAGGCGCTGTCAGTCAGTTTGACCACGCTATTCAACACAGCGCCTGCGCTTTGCTTTGCTGTGGGCTGGGAATCAAGTACCTTCAGAATAAAACACATTGCAACATGTTTCTTTACTTTTTTTAGTTTTTATTTTGTGTTGAAAAGGAAATTTAATTAAAACAGATATTAGAATGTAAATACAAAATAAAACATAATTAAACACATAGCCACATGTATTTTTTTTTTTTTTTTTTTTTTTTTTAAAGAAAAAGGAAATACAATTAAACCACCAATGAGAAAGAAAAGGAAAATAAAAACAGAACTGAGAAAGAAAAGGAAAATAAAAACAGAAATGAGAAAAAAAAGGAAAATAAAAACAGAAATGAGAAAGAAAAGGAAAATAAAAACAGAAATGAGAAAAAAAAGGAAAATAAAAACAACTGAGAAAGAAAAGGAAAATAAAAACAGAAATGAGAAAGAAAAGGAAAATAAAAACAGAAATGAGAAAGAAAAGGAAAATAAAAACAGAAATGAGAAAGAAAAGGAAAATAAAAACAGAAATGAGAAAGAAAAGGAAAATAAAAACAGAAATGAGAAAGAAAAGGAAAATAAAAACAGAAATGAGAAAGAAAAGGAAAATAAAAACAGAAATGAGAAAAAAAAGGAAAATAAAAACAGAAATGAGAAAGAAAAGGAAAATAAAAACAGAAATGAGAAAGAAAAGGAAAATAAAAACAGAAATGAGAAAGAAAAGGAAAATAAAAACAGAAATGAGAAAGAAAAGGAAAATAAAAACAGAAATGAGAAAGAAAAGGAAAATAAAAACAGAAATGAGAAAGAAAAGGAAAATAAAAACAGAAATGAGAAAGAAAAGGAAAATAAAAACAGAAATGAGAAAGAAAAGGAAAATAAAACAGAAATGAGAAAGAAAAGGAAAATAAAAACAGAAATGAGAAAGAAAAGGAAAATAAAAACAGAAATGAGAGAGAAAAGGAAAATAAAAACAGAAATGAGAAAGAAAAGGAAAATAAAAACAGAAATGAGAAAGAAAAGGAAAATAAAAACAGAAATGAGAAAGAAAAGGAAAATAAAAACTGAAATGAGAAAAAAAAGGAAAATTAAACCAGAAATGAGAAAGAAAAGGAAAATTAAAATAGGAATTAGAATGAAAAGGAAACTTACAACAGAATTAAACACATAGCCACATGTATATATATATATATATTTTTTATTTTTACACTAAAAAATAAATAAAATTAAAACAGAAATGAAATTGAAAATGAAAAGTCCAACAGAAATTATAAAGCAAAGGAAAGTGCAGTAAAGTTTGTGAAACGGAAAGTATGGATCAGGGTGCATCTCGGGGTGCCTGAAACTTACTTTTTTTAGTTTTTATTTTGTGTTGAAAAGGAAATTTAATTAAAACAGATATTAGAATGTAAATGCAAAATAAAACATAATTAAACACATAGCCACATGTATTTTTTTTTTTTTTTTTTTTTTTTTTAAAGAAAAAGGAAATACAATTAAACCACCAATGAGAAAGAAAAGGAAAATAAAAACAGAACTGAGAAAGAAAAGGAAAATAAAAACAGAAATGAGAAAAAAAAGGAAAATAAAAACAGAAATGAGAAAGAAAAGGAAAATAAAAACAGAAATGAGAAAAAAAAGGAAAATAAAAACAACTGAGAAAGAAAAGGAAAATAAAAACAGAAATGAGAAAGAAAAGGAAAATAAAAACAGAAATGAGAAAGAAAAGGAAAATAAAAACAGAAATGAGAAAGAAAAGGAAAATAAAAACAGAAATGAGAAAGAAAAGGAAAATAAAAACAGAAATGAGAAAGAAAAGGAAAATAAAAACAGAAATGAGAAAAAAAAGGAAAATAAAAACAGAAATGAGAAAGAAAAGGAAAATAAAAACAGAAATGAGAAAGAAAAGGAAAATAAAAACAGAAATGAGAAAGAAAAGGAAAATAAAAACAGAAATGAGAAAGAAAAGGAAAATAAAAACAGAAATGAGAAAGAAAAGGAAAATAAAAACAGAAATGAGAAAGAAAAGGAAAATAAAAACAGAAATGAGAAAGAAAAGGAAAATAAAAACAGAAATGAGAAAGAAAAGGAAAATAAAACAGAAATGAGAAAGAAAAGGAAAATAAAAACAGAAATGAGAAAGAAAAGGAAAATAAAAACAGAAATGAGAAAGAAAAGGAAAATAAAAACAGAAATGAGAAAGAAAAGGAAAATAAAAACAGAAATGAGAAAGAAAAGGAAAATAAAAACAGAAATGAGAAAGAAAAGGAAAATAAAAACTGAAATGAGAAAAAAAAGGAAAATTAAACCAGAAATGAGAAAGAAAAGGAAAATTAAAATAGGAATTAGAATGAAAAGGAAACTTACAACAGAATTAAACACATAGCCACATGTATATATATATATATATTTTTTATTTTTACACTAAAAAATAAATAAAATTAAAACAGAAATGAAATTGAAAATGAAAAGTCCAACAGAAATTATAAAGCAAAGGAAAGTGCAGTAAAGTTTGTGAAACGGAAAGTATGGATCAGGGTGCATCTCGGGGTGCCTGAAAAAATAAGAAAAGTGCAGTTAGTATATATCTTTAAAGTTGTTTTGTCGTTGAAAAAAAAAAATGCATTACTTGATAACCAACATTGGCGTCTTACACCCCCCCCCTTAGAGTGGTTTGGGTCATCTTACACCCCCCTTAGAGTGGTTTGGGTCATCTTACACCCCCCTTAGAATGGTTTGGGTCATCTTACACCCCCCTTAGAATGGTTTGGGTCATCTTACACCCCCCCTTAGAGTGGTTTGGGTCATATTACACCCCCCTTACAATGGTTTGGGTCATCTTACACCCCCCTTAGAATGGTTTGGGTCATCTTACACCCCCCTTAGAGTGGTTTGGGTCATCTTACACCCCCCTTAGAATGGTTTGGGTCATCTTACACCCCCCTTAGAGTGGTTTGGGTCATCTTACACCCCCCTTACAATGGTTTGGGTCATCTTACACCCCCCTTACAATGGTTTGGGTCATCTTACACCCCCCTTACAATGGTTTGGGTCATCTTACACCCCCCTTAGAGTGGTTTGGGTCATCTTACACCCCCCTTAGAGTGGTTTGGGTCATCTTACACCCCCCTTAGAGTGGGTTGGGTCATCTTACACCCCCCTTAGAGTGGTTTGGGTCATCTTACACCCCCCCTTAGAATGGTTTGGGTCATCTTACACCCCCCTTAGTGTGTTTTTTTTCTCATTTTGATGGGAGGTCAAATACATTTACCCAGTAGTGCAGTACTTGCATTAGAGTGAAGGGTAGTTAGCTTACCGCAAAAAAAGAAGTGATCATCCTTTCCCTTAGCTCATCGCCAGTCTGGGTGTCCTCACTTCTTGCTGCGGGCAGGTTGGGGATTTCTGGCACCAGTGCTGTCTCCTCGGGGGCTTGAATTCGGTGACAAATGCAAATGTTGTGTAGCACACAGCAGGCAAGGATGATCTTGGAGACCTTCTGTGGGCTGTAGAGCATCTCTCCTCCTGGCCGTGCCAAACAGAGAAAGCGTGCTTTCAGCAGGCCGATGGTTCTTTCCACAATGCTTCTGGTCTTGCGATGTGCTGCATTGTAGCGTTCATGGGCAGAGGTCCGTGGGCTCCTGACCGGAGTCATGACCCACGTTCTCTGCCCATATCCCTTATCCGCTGTAGAAAAAACACAAGGAGAGAGACAGCAATTAGTACTAGTACATGTTTTTTTTTTGTTTTTTTTTAAGAATTTGGCTTACTAGGCCACATATTATTTTCAAAATACATTGACATGGTTAATTTTTTACCCAGTAGCCAGCCAGCTGGCATTTCGTTGTTATCAAACTTCCGGCACAGGACTGTCCGCTGCAAGACGTAAGAATCGTGGCATGAGCCGGGGAACCCCGATCTCACCGCCCGCAGCCTCATGTCGGGGTCACAGACAACCATGATATTCATAGAATGGAAATGCTTACGGTTTCTGTAATACAGCTCCTGTGCACGGGGAGGGCGGAAAGGGATATGTGTACCATCAACGCACCCTAGCACATTCGGGATCCCTCCCATCAGATAGAAAGCATGTTTTATTTTGGCAACCTCTTCCTCATCCTCAGGAAACTTGATGTAAATTGGGATTAAATCACAAATGGCCAGAACTACCTGGATTAATATGCGGCTCATAGTAGCCTGGCTTATCCCGCTGAGGAGGGCGGAGGTTGCCTGGAAGGTCCCTCGTGCCAAAATATTAAGAGTGGCACACAGGCGTACTATGCCTGGAATGGATTGAGTGCGTTTGGTGGATGGCTCGATTTTGTGCTTAATCTGATCATATAGGGACTGTAGTGCAGCACGATTCAGACGGAAGCGGCTCCTGATCTGCTCGTCACTTAAGTCCCATACTGAAAGGCGGATTGCAAAGGAGCGGGGTGCCCTAAGCCTCACAACACCCCACTCCCTTTCCTCCTGCTCTTTCAGCATACACATACATCCATCCACCCAGACACCATACATCACCCTCTTATCCATCACACACACTCAAGATATATACAAAATCAAAAAAACCAAAACAAAAACCACAAACACACCACACACACACACAAACAATCACACTCCACACACACCCGCTACAATGCAGCTCACCACAAAACCAGAACTATAGTGGTCCAAACCACCAGCCTGCTGAAAAACAGCTTTCTAAGTTAGGCACAACCAAGAGGGGAGTTGCTGCACAGCCCACAAAAGGCCCCAAAATCAAGCCTCACTTGTTGTATGCTACACAATATTTGCATATGCCACCAAAAACAAGCTCCTAAAGAAACAGCACTGATGTCAGAAATCACCCAACAAGCCACAGAGAGTGAGGACAGAACCCAGACAGAGGCTCAAATGAGCTAAGGGAAGCAAGCGAGCACCGCACCACACCACACAGTGCCACAGTGCCACAGTGTAAGAACACCAGAAGCTTGCAAATTCCTTCCATTTATACTTCTCTTTCAAACAGGACAGGTCCGCTTTGCCGCCTTTTGCGTTGCTCTGCTATTTCCGGGCGCCAATTAGCCGACCCAGGTGTGCGTAAAACGGAGTGCGCACGCGCACGCTAGTAGCGCTACTAGCGTACGTGAGCCGAAACTTGCGTGAATTAACGGACATGGGCGAAAATTCAGTGGTGGGCCAATGAAAGGTAAGCTGCTGTTTATTTAAATAGCCGTTAGGCTAGCCACATGTCACAAGGGGTTCAGATACATCAGTCCATTGTTGTATTTGGGTGTGTGTTGTTTGGTTAATGTGGTCTGTAATGAGTTAATTGGCTAACACACATGCTTCAGTCAGTGCAGTGGAGGTGTGGCTAGAAGGAACTGGGCTGTATGTGTGAATCAATTAAGTGGCCTGGTTTGTGATTGGCTGTTAGAGCACATAAAATCTGCCCAACCCAAACAGATTGCGATGCCATTCTGTAGTCTGCATGCGTGCTTGTTGGGTGTGTATTTGTGTGTGTGTGCAGCTACAGGATGGAGCCAAATTCAGGACATCTGCCGGCCACAGCAGGCCCAAGTAGGAGTTTGGTGGGTGCTGTGCGCAGACCTCCCTTACGGAAAAGGGCCCAGCCTGAAGGTGGGGCAGCACCCCAGGCTAAGCGCCCAGGTGCCAAGAGGGAGCCTGAATTTAATTTGGCTGAGAATAATCATCTTGTGCGCCTTACCCTTGCTAAATGGGAGCTACTCTTTGGCTCCCAAAGCAAGTCCATAGGCAAACAAGAAAGAAGCAAACTGTGGGATGCCATTGGTGTGGAGCTTAGTAGCACTGCTCAACACCCACGTAGTGGCCCATCCTGCAGGAAACGCTTCTACACTTTGAGAGGGGCCCTTATGAAAAAGATGAATCACGATCTTGATGTGGACAGTGGGACCATCCAGGCTCCAAAGAGTACCTACAGGCCGTATGAGGAGATGCTGAAGGCCAAAATTCCACTGGCTCGGCTGCAGGGTGTGGATCCTGGGGATGACACCACAGGTTGGACTGAAGGTACATATTTTCTGCCTTTTTAGAAAAGCTACTGTTAATGTATGTGATTAGCATTTTGTCTTTCTGACCAACTAACAGTAGGACCTGTGAAGTAGTACATTAGAGCTCATACATTTTTTACTTTCCTGTCTGTTGCTTTCTGCATAGGTGCACATGCTGCTGTCCGGGATGTGCCTCAGAACACCCAAACTCCTGCCCTTCCAGCAACCTCAAGTCTAACCCAGTCTGCCATTGAAGGTATTTACCACTAATTTTGGTGCTGGTTGTTTGGGGAACAAATGGGTGTGGGAGCAGCTCCAACAATCGAGTGTTGCACTGTGGAGAATTAATAATATGGGCCTGCGGCCTAATTTCACGCCCACTGTAACACTCACAGCAACTAACTAACAAGGCCCTAACATGTGTAGATATGTTTGAAGCCAGAGATGTGTGGCCATATATCTGCATATAAATGTGGAAGCCACACTGGCCTTGATTAGTGAATATTAGTGAATGAGCTGCTCACACACACCTTAATGCATGTTGTATTTTTCCACGCACATTAACAATGGCTCAATGTTTCTTGATTTTTGCCTAGCTCCCACGCCATTGGCCCCAGCATCTCCTCCGGATCCAAGCTACTCTTTGGATGTCGGTAAGTGCATGTGTCCACCTTGCTTTATCCACTTTAACCCAAGTGCATGTGTCTCATTCCTCTTTTTTCTTGGTAGGCCAAGTGACTGGTTCATCTTTGGACCCCACTTCCGATGTTGCAGGTCAACAGGACCCTGTTGGTGTGTATAGCAATACATAATGTATCCTTTATGCTGTTTCTGTTACACTGGTTCAATTTGGTTAGTCTAATAATCTACATGTTTGCTTTGTCAACTTGAAGATGCCTCTTGGGAGTGCTTCTTCCCTCCCCAGGGTCAGTCTAATAGTTCTTGGAGTGATAGCAATGTATTTTGGAGGACATATTTTTGGACAAACATTCCCCGTAGTAGTTTGAGGAATATTTAGAGCCATTACTTGTGATTTTTAGTTGACCCGAATATCGGAAGTGGCTGTCCAGAAAGGGCCCCTCAAGTTCAGGCTGCCAGAGATGAGGGTAAGTTGTTTTGCCTTGCTCTAGTCTGTATTTTGGCTCTACTTTTGTTGCACTTGCTTCTGGCAACTTGTGTGTCCACATGTATTTTAAAGGTCCAAGCTCGAGTGAGGGCCCCACTCCAGACATCTGGGAGATTGCGGGTATGTGTAATTTAAGCAATGTGTCTGATCTTATTTGCCAAAATTATTGCCTCTTAGTCCTCTAACATACATGTTAACAATCTGAGTTTAACAGATACCTTTGGTCTAGTGTGTAATTTTGCACTTTGTTGAGGTATGGCCTCGATAGCCTAGCCAGGTTACATTTGAGTTTGGTCCACTGACCTACTAACCTGACTTTCCTGTTTAGCATATGCCAACTTGCCGGACATCTCGGATGTGGAATTGCCACTCTCTGGCAGCGATACCTCGAGCCTACCTGTGCCGGAGGACACGCAGGTAACATGGCTGATGTAGACGACCTATAACCACATTGGCATGTTCGTGGGTAGTGGATGAAGCAACATGTCACATTTCCTTTCTTTGTTGTTTTTGCAGGAGGCGGAACCAGAACCCCAAGCTGGGACCTCTTCCCAAGTCCCATGTGGCCAAGCTTCCGAGGCTCGGACAAGGGTAAGTTGTATAGTGACTGTTTGGGCTAATTATTTTGAGGGGCATACCTGCATTGGTTCGGTTTGACTAAAATGTTGTTTTCTATTTTGTTAGGCTCAAACCACAGCAAGAGGAGGTGTGGCACCAACCAGTGCTGATTTTTATGAGCTAGGGGTCCGGATGCTGGAGGACTACAGTCGCCAACAGCCGCGTGATGGAACTAATGAGCGCATTGCGGCGTTGGAACAGCAGGTGCTGATGTGTCAGCAACAACATGAGGCCCAGCAGCGCCAGATCGACCTATTGATGCAGAACCTGCATCAAAACCAGCAACTTGGTCGGCTGGCCAATGCAATTGAAGATTCCATACACCAGCAGCAACAAGCGATCCAGCGGCAGGACCAAACGTTGTTGTTGATACAACAGCTCATACAACAGCAGTCTATATTTTTTACTGCACTGTTGTCCCCCAACACCGCCCCTAGCAATGACTCCCAACCTCCCCGGCCACCCAGCCAAGAATATTAATTTTGTTTGTTTTGGTTTGTGTAAATATATTTGCTGAACCCACCTCTAAATTGTGTTTTTCCTAAGACCTAGCTAATAACACAGTCAGGGATGAGTATCTTGATCTAGATATGTCAATGTATTTGTAAATTTAGGCCACACATTTGAGACCATAGCTTACTATGGTTAACACATGAAATGGCTCCAAAGGTATGGCTAAATTGACACACAAATGGGTTTTGAGACAGTTAAACTATGCTTTGCAAGGCACCACACTGTAATGATGTCCATCAAAAAATGTAATTTAAAAACAGGGCCAACAGGGCCAACATTGCCCAACAAAGGGCGTAAACAGGCCAGCCTTCCCCCCACCCTAACGACGCCGCCGGCGCCTCTTCTTGGCCAGCAGCATCAGCTTCAGGAGCCTGATCTCCCGCCACAGTCTGCGATGCTGGTTTTCACAAGCTGTAGAGATGTAGAAACAACAATTTATTAATAAATTGAATGTGACCTCAACAGACACAGATGTAGCAATGTAATGTCAGTGTGTCCAATTAGGTGACACTCACATTAACATTGTTGACCACTGTGCGCTTATTGGTTAACATGATATGAGTACTATTGACTGGCAGGAATGTGAACCACACATCCCAAGCATACATTTACTCTTAAAGTGTACCAACACCCACCGGTGATCGGCCCTGGAATCTATCAGATTCCCGGCCCGATCACCTCCCTCCCCGCGGGACATCCGAGATCGGGATGTCCCTCGGGGTGAAACCCCCCCAACACCCCAAAATCCCTACCTCAGTTTCGTTGGGGCACGGCCGCCGGGCCCTCCCTGGCACCCCTCTAGACGTGTGCGTGCCTGCGCCGGCCGTCTGTGAATGGCCGGCGCAGGCACGCGCGCGTAAAAAGGGACGCGCGGGAGGCGGAGGAGGAGCCACTTTGCCGCGGCTTGTACGTTTGCTGGAGTAAAAGTGAGTTCAGGGGGTTGTCACACAGCGGTGACGATCAGGGGTGCCCCACCGTAGTGGACCAAGACCCAGGAAAGTCAAATTCCTGGTAGTTGTTCCACTTTAACTCTTGGGAAGCAAAGAAGGTATAAGTCCCAGTGTGTCCATTTTTGTGTTTAGTCACAGCCAAACATCAGGGCCTAAGTCCTAACGAGTACACGAGTTTGCCCTATAATGTTAGAGGTCCAGACCTAATACGGCCCATTTGGTTGTGTCTAAGGCAAAAATAGTCTCTATGTGGCCAAATGAAGAATGTGAGGCAACAATCAAGCATGCAGACAGGCATGTTGGATTATTGTACAAACACATGGAATCTAGATGTGTTTGAAATTAACACATAGGTACATTTTAAATGTCTGCAGATGTGACTAGAAGACATAGGTTTCACAAGTCTTTAGGCATATGAAGTGGGATGTACTCACCATCGCAGCTGTGGCGGGGGCCCATGCTGCTGGCCGTCCCTGGAGCTGGGGTGGGGAGGAGGTTTTCTGGCTCCGTCTGCGTAGCAACATCTGTCAACAGAAAGCAAAAGACAAAAACACAATTAGTGGGCCAGTGACACCTGACTATTTGACATCCATCTTGTTATTGAGTCTGAAAAATCAAAGGCTTGCATGGTTACATACAGGTTGTCCAAAATTAGCATATTTCCTGGTCCATGAGTTAATGTCAATTAGTTATGGTTGCAACATGTATCCCTAAAGATAATGTGCAAATAACATAGACAGTGCTATGTAAAGGACTCATTAGCAGTTGATTGGCTAATGTTACTAGTGTGCCACATGTTTTAGCGGGAACAACTTAACCCAAGAAAAGAAATGAGAACAACCATCATGGTGTGGGCAGAAACATAGGGGTGGTTGCCAGTTGGCTAGCACTGTAGTGGGGTTTGTGAGGTTAAGGTACATTATCAAACCAGCTGTGACAATGGACCAGGAAACATGTGTCTGTTAAAAGTGGGCCAATACACAGGATTGCAGCAATTCTGGGTTTTGGTCCGCTTTGGCAGAGCACCACAATTTGAGTGAGACAACGTACTCCGCCGCCGCTGCCTTCCACACATCACTCCTCCAGTGTGTGCGCACGCGCAGCCCATTAGGAAACAGAGCGCAGGCGCACACACATCTAGAGTGGCACACAGGAGGCTGGGACGGTGGCTTTTGCAACCCCCAAAGAGGTAAGGAGTTTGTGGGGTTTTTATTTGGGGGGGTGCCCTGGGTGAGGGATGTGATTTTTCAGGGAACCTTCGAGAATCCAAGCACTATCAATGTTTGTGGGTCCACTTTAATGAATGTCATAACATAGGGAATGTGATGGATAACAACAAACACTTACCACGACTATGCCCGTGGAGAATGCTTCTCCAAAAGGCCATGGAGGTGCCGCCTATATGATGCCCTGCAAATTAGAGAGGAATGGCAAGGGCTAAGTACAAATTGCAAGATGAAACCTGTCACAGACTAACAATGAAAAAAAGGACACTCACCAGGGGATGAACCGCCACTTGAAGCCCAGGGAGGGCTCTGAGGAGGAGGCGGGGAGCCTCGGCTCCTCACACTCTGGTCGGAAGATCCACCAGGCAAAGGGCCACCCTCCTCCCTCTCACTCCCTGCTCCTTCAAGGAGTGTGGGCGAGTCCATTTCTACCACCCCACTTGGACTCCCCACTTGAGAGTGGCCCCTTACCTGGTGAGAGTCCTCAGACTCAGAGTGTGAGGAGCTGAGGCTTGATCCTGCCAGCCCCCCAGCAGCACACTCCTCTGGGGCGTCATCCCCTTCCTCCCCTGGGTCCTCTAAATAGGACCCGCGGGAGGGACCCTCCCCCGATGACTCCCCCGAGTCCGCCTGCCTGGTTCGGGGGAGGAATCCCTTCCCACGTTTCCCCAGGGGAGGACGCTTATCTGTGTTGAGGGGGTGAAAGAAAATAATTAATATAAAGAGCACAAATGGACACAGCTTAGCAGATGATTCTGCAAAAAGTATAAACAGAGCATAAGCTTTAACTTACCTGATGCGTAGGCATCATATAGGCGGTACACGCCTTCAGGGTCCCGGCGCTTAAAGTCCGACCACTTTTGCTGAATCGCTCTGATCGAGAGCTCGGTGTGGAAGCGCCGGGACACTGTGGCCTTCACCTCCATGGCAATTCGTTTTTTTCCCCCACGGGCATAGTCGTACTGGGCCACGCAGAAGTCCTATGAAAAATGAAAAAAAAACACAAATCAATACATGACATCAGAACAATGGCATAAACAGTTATACAGAGACCAGAGCAAAGTGGACCCACACCCAGGATTATCACTATTCTGGGTTTGTGTGCACTTTGGTGGGCCACACCAATTGTGGGTGGTCCGCTGTCTGAAACCCCCTTGGAAGGCCACAAATACACCACTGAGGACGCTCCCACGTGACTGCGCCAGCCGAGCACAGCAAAGTACGCATGTGGCGTTTGACTCTAACAGGGAGTGCGCCTGCACACAAAATTTAAAAATGTCTTGCGCAGGGGTACACCCTGCTAGAGGTAAGCGCAAGAGGCATCCGCAGCTCACGCATGCACAGATGGGACGGGGCTGAGGTAATTTTTAGGGCCCTCCAGGGGGGGGCATCCCCGCAGGACATCCAGAATGGGGATGCCCCACGGGGAGTGATCCAATTTGGCCAGAAAAATAAGAAATTTCAGGGCCAATCCCCCCTGTGTGTTCTGCAACTTTAAGGCAAAAAATACACAAACCAAATACTCACTTTGACCACCTGGCCGTTAACGCGGCTATCCACCCGGTTGCGCCTTTTCTTGGGCTGCCCAGGAGGGGAAGGGGTGGGAGGGGTGCTAGGTGGGGGAGATGAGGTAGGTGGGGGAGGTGGGGGAGGGGTGGTGGGGTCGGAGTCGGAGCTGGGGAGGCGCATCACTCGCCGTCTGGGCAGCATTGTGGAAACGCTAAGGAGGAAACAGGAACCGGAAATGAGCAAAGGGACAAGGGAAAAATTAAAAAAAAAAAAAAAACGCTCCGCGCACCAGGAACAAGCTATTATCAGCTATGTGCAAGCTAAGTGGCGGAAAAACTAAAATGACGCTTGAAAACAAGCTATTGGCATAAGCGCAAGACATTTTTAGCTTTAGGTGGCGTTGAAACGCAAAGGAGGATACCGGAACCGGATATGACGCAAGCAACTGTGATTAAAAATTCAAAAACAAACATGCGCGCAACAGGGACAAGCTAATATCAGCTATGTGCAAGCTAAGTGGCGGAAAAACTTAAATGACGCTTAAAAACAAGCTATTGGCATAAGCGCGAGACATTTTTAGCTTTAGGTGGCTTTGAAACGCAAAGGAGGATACCGGAACCGGATATGACGCAAGCAACTGTGATTAAAAATTCAAAAACAAAGATGCGCGCAACAGGGACAAGCTAATATCAGCTATGTGCAAGCTAAGTGGCGGAAAAAATAAAATGACGCTTGAAAACAAGCTAGGGCCCAAGGCGCCACGAATTATTAGCTTGATTTAGCAGGGGGTTCTACATACTGTAATGCATAGGTCCTTATAAAGCATACCCCATTGTGCTTAAATATACAAATCTTATTCCTTCCTAAAGTCATCACAAAATCAAACTAGACAACTACATGATAATGTTGCACACATGAGAATGCATAACGGGTTGTTATGAGCTGGTACGACTGAATGTTAATCCTGCAATATGTGGCCAGGCACGCTCACAACTACAGTGTATTCATTAACAACGACTGGGGTCGTGGGAAGTGAATTCCTTGCAAATGGCAGAAGGGCACATGTATGAACAGCACAGCGCCGCACAACGCAGCGCAGCGAGGCACAGCGACGCTCGCGCCGCCACATAGCGAATTAAAACAGCGACTGCACAAACTCTGATCAACACAGATTCATCAAGGACAGGGCTGCCGAATAGCTTGGGCGCTGACAATTTCGAAGAGCGAACGTGACCGCCCCAACCTGACAGGCTACAAAATAGCTTTACAAGCCCCGTTTGTGGTGAACACAAGCGATTTTGATGCCAATGAGTTTGGGTGGAGGAGATGCAATTCCCATGTCACTCACAACATTACATTGTCAAAAATAATAAAAACTTCAAAAACATAGAAATAACCAGGCAGATTAATAAAACATATCAATATAAACATGTGTTGAATTTTGTGCCAAAGAAAAGAACACAAAAACCACTAAAAACAATCATTGCAGCGTCTGCCATTGAAATGTATGGGAGAGCGCCAGGTAGCGCCAGGTCATACCTGTCGCTGTGATGGGATTAGCAGCGGCGCTGTTCGTTGCAGTCGGCTTCATGATGAATGCCGCGCTAGCCGTCGCTCTCGCCGGCGCTAGCCTCATTTTGCTTGATAAATGCGTCATTGTGACCGCCGCCGGGCGTACTGGAGTCGGTAGTCGCCGTTAGCTGCCGCTACCTGGCGCTCGTCGGACACTACCTGGCGCTATCGCTTGATGAATAAGGGCCTAGGTTAGGCTTCTATGTATCAATTTACTCACCTTCCCCAGCCACCTCTTCCTCGTGGCCCCCTTCCTTGACCATCCCTTGGGATGTCCCAGCGATGTCTGCTTCTACAACTAACAATAGTGCACATGAGTATCTGTATTTAATGCATGTATTAGCACATATCTAACTTTATTCCACTTACCATAGTCAGGTTGTGGAGCATTTAAGCTGGACTCCCTGCCGTCAGATTCCCCCCTCCCCTGCATGCTGAGGTCCATTGGCTCCTCATACTCACTGGCAGAGGAGGGGGTGGGCGTGGTCACTGGCGGTGGACCACCTATCCCTTCACCTGATTCGTCCAACACTGGGCTGCGTGTTCTGGTCCGGGTGGGGCGGAATCGCATATTCCATTCATGGGCTGAAATACAAACACAATCATAAAACACACCCAGCCAAGGCCAGTGTGATTCTTGCATGTCAAGTATACACACTTACATGGAAAATGTTTGGCGAAGTACCGCCTCACCCGGGGCTTATGCCTTCTCTTTAAATCAGACCAGTGTTGGGCGATTTGGGTGAAGGTATAGGTGGTTTGGGTTCGTCGGGCTATCGCGTCCACCACCGCCAGCGACAACGTCCTTTTCTCATAATCTGATGGCAGGAAGTCGTAGCGATTCCTCAGCATCATCTGTTTGTAAAATACACAATGACCCAGCATTAATCCACAAAATCCATGACCAAGTTTCATGCCCTACCTAAAGTCACTTTATTAACCTCTTGCTGACTCACATTGCCCTAGTTCTTCAATCTGCATCTAGCCTAGTTTGTAGCTGCATACATGTGTTAAACTAAGGTGGGCTTGTATTTAACGTGACAAACTAAGTTGTTTCAGACTATTCTTGCGCGCACATAAATGCACGCTCGCCTACTCACATCCATGATGATGTCGTCCTGCTCCGGAGTGAAGATGGCGGGCGACATCTTTCCTTTCTTTTCCTGGTTTAGCTATGACGTTCCCCCGCGGTGACGTGCGTGCGTGCACGCAGGCGCGCACCCGCTGTTGAACACGCCCACAAGGGAAACATATTTAAAGCACAAGGCACTCAGCTCTGTGTTGGATACCATATCAATATGGGCAGACCTAAAGGGAGCAAAAAGAGCCAACCAAGGCCAGAGGCACATAGCAGCCGCTCACATGCCTCATCTAAAAAAATACAGATGAGCAGGCACAAGACACATGCAGAACATGCCCCAACTAAAATGGTGGTTACTCTACAGACACAGGCACATTCCAAAAAACGCAGGAGCAAGGATACATTGACACATTCTCCACCACCTGCCAAAAAAACACGACCACACAAGGGTGCCAAATCTAGTAAGACCTTGCAGCATCCTCAACCTCAACACACCAAGCATACCCACAAAACCAAACACATCAGGAAGGGTAAGCGTATTGCCAAAGCCTCCACCCCACCAAGGTCACCCACCCCTCCACCTCAACCCTCTGGTTCTCCCAATTCCAGTACCTCAGATTCCACATGCAGCTCAACATCTGATAGCTCACCAGGAACCCAGACATTAACCCAGAGCAGCACACACACAACATCACCCTCCCCCATAAGCCCAAGAACCACACACGACTCCCCAGATAGCCAATCTATCTGCAGGGGAGACCACACACCCATGTGCGATGCTCAAAGCATGGCTGTTGCAAATGCAGTTTGTGAGCATTATGATGCCCTATTTGGCTGGACCTCCAAATCAACCACTAAGCAGGCTAAGCTGGAGATCTGGACTAATATTTGCCGGCAAGTAAATAGTGTGGGATCTGTCCGGAGAGATATTCAACAAATCAAAAGGAAATTTGGGGACCTTAAATATTATAGCAAAAAAAAAAAAATGGACATGCGCCTGCAGCAGAGGTAAAGCCCATTTTAAATGCATTTATAGTCGCATTGGTAACAGGATGTAACACTTATTAGGTGTGATTTAATCTTCCCCAGCCAGCAGACAGGGGGTGGCTTACCCACAAAAATAATCCTAACACCCGCTGAGGAACATGTCTATACATACATACACCCGGCCAGCGTCCAGGGCCTGCAAGAGGCACACGACACAGACCGGAATGTAAGGTCCCAAGTTGAGTTTGAATTTGCCATGAGCTTTTAAAATGAGGGACAAAAGCCAGTGTTAGGCTAGACAACACACTGTACTTGGTGTTTAATATAATCTTACATTCTCAATTCAAAGGACAAAGGCAACAGGACACACAAGGCCAAGCAACCCCTGGCTTATCCCCGAGGCCAAGGGCAAACCAGGATTCAACACAACGAACCCAAAATGAGGATTTGGATGAGGTAAGTCAATGGTCCTTTGTGTGTACTTTTAACTTTGAACTAGGATCGATTGGTGTGCCATTAAAAAACTAAAATGAACCTATATTTATTTACAGAACAGAGTAAGCCCACCCATAATAGAAGATATCCGAGATTTGGAGGAGGACACACCACAGATGTCCCAAACCACTACGGAGCCAGTGGCCGCAATGCAGTCAACACAGCCACAACCACCACATCCACAACCTCATTCAGAACCCGAACCAACCACCCATCCAACTGCTAGAACCCATACCAGGCGCTATAAGGCAACTGCAAATTATGGAGGAAGCGTGGCGGCAGGAAAACATAGCATTTGCAGCTAGCACACAGCAATTCAATGCCACTGTGTGCACACAACTAACAACCATAACTACACAATTATAGGTATTAAACCGAAATGTGTCTGCCCTTACCAGCCATATGGGTGACCTAGTCCAAAAGTGGCAGCACATTAATCAAAGCCTGGCACACATTGCTGCAAATATTGTGCCACACCATCATTCATCTGCACCATCCTCCCACACATACCACTAAAGATTTTGGTTACAGTATCTGACCCCACGTGTAAGTTTTCTTTTTGAAAAAACTAAACAAATGAAAAATATAAATTTGTTTCTGCACAATAAAAAGTAAGAAAAAAAAAACACTTGTGTTCTATGCAAATACATTATCAACAAGTTGCGCACGTATGGTTTGTGCGGTGCCACTTTGGCTGCCTGAGAAAGGAGGGGTGTGCTCTTCAGCAAGAAAAAAATGATCGGCAGGCTGGTCAGAATAGCTGGTAATCCTGCTACGAATGACCAGGTTGTGTAGGATCCCGCAAGCGATTACAATTTGTATGACCTTGCCCGGCTTATATTGGAGTGCCCCCCCAGTCTGATCTAGACAGTGAAAACGCATCTTTAGCAAACCAAATGCTCGTTCAACCACCGAGCGAGTCCTCCTATGGGCAGTATTATAGCGCTCCTCTGCCTGGGAAGATGGGTGCAGGATGGGGGTCAGCAGCCAGGGGAGCAAAGGATAGCCAGTCACCTGCAAAAAAAAAAAAATAAGTTTATAGGCACTCAAAAAGTTTAGGGGTGCATAGCAACATTATTAAAGAGGGACAAATAGGTGAGCGGGGTAGTGTTGTAGGGAAAGAAATTTGGAATGAGCCTACCTGCACATCCAACCTGGACACTCCTTAAAAATGTCTGTGGGATGGTACCTACATAAGAGGGCAAGAACAGGACACAATAGGGGTCAATCACTTCACCCATTTAATTTAAAAAAAAAAAATTAAAAAAAAAAACCCAAAACAAAAAATATTAAAAGAAAAAGGGTTGTAATGGCAAAACCTAAATCAGACATGGTGGACAACAACTACAAGTTTAATACACATACCCAGTAGCCATCCACCAGACAGATCGCCAGATTGAAAACGATCATATAGGCTGGAGTTCCTCAATATATGGGCATCATGCGTAGACTAGGGGAATCCAGCAAAGATACTATAAAAACCAGGTCTGGTCCCGCCACTGCCTGGACATTGATGGAATGTCCCATCTTCCTGTTCCTGCACACAGCACCAAAAAATAAAATTAGTGTGACCCTTAAAAAAGGTCACCAAACAATATAAAAAATAATTAAAAATAAAGCAGACCCAAACCACATACCGGAACAGATATTCCTGGTCAGCAGGGGGGACCAATGAGACATGGGTACAATCAATTGCACCAATGACGTTGGGCATGTCGGCTATGTTATAAAAGCCCAGCTTAACCGCATTCCAGGCTTCACCTGTTTGAGGGAAAAAAATATAATTTTGTGCCAGGGTAGCCATGCCATCCAAAAACTTGGTTAGGCTGCGGCTCAGCGTAGACTGGGACATCCCCACGGAGAAGGCAACCAGTCTGGAATGAGCCATTCGCCAAAAATTGCAGGCAGCCAACCAATTTGGTCATACCTGCAATTGCATGCCCCTTGCTTGTGGTGGGGGCTAACCATGGCCGCAGCTCACTATACAAGGCATGGAGAGAAACACGGTTAAGGCGGCTGAGCTTGAATAGGTCAACGTCACTCATGCAATCGATGTCCAAAGGCGTTCGGTGCAGCCTGGTTTCTGCCATGCTCATAAGTACCAGACCGCGGAGCTGGCGCCTTTGATGCGCTCCCACAGATGAATGCATGATGATGACACGGAGCTCAAATACTGCTGGTCAGACTGCCCGTAAGTGAAGGCTCGGCGGCCCCGTTTTATTAGGGTGATTTCAATCAGAAATCAAGGCTCTGCATCACTGAAAAAAACGGACCAATGAACGAGGCGTCCGTTTTCACTGGAAACAGCCTCTTGCGAGTCGACAATCGGAAAGGCGGCTGAGCGCACACCTGAGCGCATAAACGCACACTAAAACCAACGTAGCACCCTTTCCTGACCCGATCACAGGCCAAAACCAACGGGAAAACGCACGGGATAGCTGAACGGGGAGGCTCTGCATCAAGCCAATAGTCATTAAACTACAGCACTTTGGCAACTGTAACACCACAGACTTAGTTTACATCTTGATATGTCCATGTCTATGATTTTATATAGGCTAAACAAACAGAAAACTAAAAACTCGAATATATGAACACCTGAGAGATATCAGTAAAAAGAACATCCTCACCCCAGTGGGGCGACACTTTGCATAATATCATGCGGGCTCACCAGAAGGTCTTACGTTCCAAATCTTGGATAGGACCCACCCACACCCCAGAGGAGGGGACCCCACCAAAATAACCCTCCAAAAAGAGACCAAATGGATCACCATGTTGAGAGCCACTAGACCCCCAGGATTAAATGAAACTTGTAGCTTTGTACCATTCCTGAAATAACACTAAACTTTCATCAGATTAACTAGCAATAATTATATCCCTAATAAGATCATAGAACCGTTCCCATTAAACAACCATAACACACAAGCTTACTATGTATACGCTATCAAAAGCAAAGATATACAAAAAGACAAAGAGAATAGCTGACCCAGCCATATACAAAAAGTGTCAATTATCTTCTGTCATGCTTGTAATGAAAGTGCACCTACTCAAAAGAGATTTCCAGGTGGTCAATGGATCATAAGAGAGCATACACAAAATACACTAAGAATTTAGCCACATATACATACAATTATCCATCACACTAATTATATAATTATATATAATTATATATATTTATAGCTAAGTTTTAAGACACAGCCACAGACATACTTAGTATTAATTGTTTATTAAGCCGGCGTAGCCACCAAAAAAAGCTAAGCAATCATACCCATTAATTTTTGGACCCGCAACACGGGCTCCAACAAAATGGCGGCCGCCGCATCAAACGCACTCTAACCAAAAAAATGGCCACACCCAGCCCAGTGACATGACCTAATATCCGGGAGGGGCCGCCCAGGGAGCGGAACTAGCGGTATCGTCACATCCGCTGACGCACCGCCCTCTGCCGAAGTGAGGGCTGTTCATTGGCCACTCATAGGATTGAAGGGGAGTTATATTCCCTTCATTCAGCGGCCCCCAGCGACACACCGTGATATACTCTTAAAGCGCGTGCAGCGCGCACTTAGAGGATCTAAATAAGGAAAAGCTTGGGGCTAGCTACAGTTTCAAAGCCACGAGTCCTAACTGCGCAGCCTGTCACAGAGGCTAGAGTAAGTAACCTTTACTTTTTAACACTTTAGATCGGGGCATCATAATTTTGACAAAAGTCAGTCTAACATTAAAAGGGGTATGCTCTCTTATAGGTTATCCACGACACCTGGATTAAAAGTAAGTCTGAGATAATCTCAGTTTAATCAGTTACCTATATCATGGCTCATCCTTAATTTAGATATAAAACTTAATTTTCAGATATATACCAATCTGATTGAAAAATAATTGGAATACTAACAGTAGCCACTACAGAATGAGTAAGTGCACTCGCAAAAATAAATAAATATGTAAATGATGTATGCAAAATGATTTTATATATATATATATATATATATATATATATATATATATATATATATATATATTATTCCATTCTATATCACATTTTAGTTCTAAATGGTGTACTGAAGAGGCAATAAAATTGCGAAACGCGTCTACACCAACCCACCACAATATGGGTATAAAACTCTTGCTACAATATTGAGGACTACTTGCTACAAACTAAGAACTTGCTACTAAACTGATTGCAACAGACAATTGTGTTATCAATGAACTGAATAAATTTTGTGTTAAGATATTACTTTGCATCAAAAGTTGATATATGTACCTAAGATTATAGAGATTTGGGTAAAGCTCCACTACTGTATACAATTAAATAACACCACAAGGTTGGTAACAAAGGACCAAAACTTTCCTTTATTGACCGTGTCCTCCCTCCTTTTTTCCTCCTCCTGCGCTCCCACTTCATTTTGGGAACAAAAGGAAAGGGGAAAGGTAGACAGGACAGGGTCCCCCCCCCCCACTTCACAGAAAGCAAATTAACTAAACTATATTCAGAAAAGAATGTTACATGCCAGGTGAAATACAGAGCAATAACCTAAACTCTCCATTAAATGTCACGTGTCCAACCAAGGAAGAAGTGCAGCGTTGTCTCAAACTGATAAAAATCAATAAATCCCCGGGACCAGATGGCATACATCCCCATGTTTAAAGCGAGTTATGTACAGTAATAGACAAGCCATTATTTCTAATATTTGTAGATTCAATAATTATGGGTGTCTATATTCAAAAAGGGCGGATCCTGTTTGAAAAATATACACCACAGAGACGTGAACTCTCCTCCAAGACAGGGTGCTATAAGTGTTTTAATTGTAACATCTGTAATTCCCTGATCACGGGAACACAATTTACCCATCCGCATACTGGGTCCCCTATTAAACTCAGAGGTTACTTTAATTGTAACCCAGACTATTGTGTATACATCCTTAAATGTTCCTGCGGTCTCATATATGTGGGCAAGACCATTGGCCCCTTTAAAAAGAGATTTCAAAAGCATAAGAGCGATGTTAGAGTCTATCAGGAGAGATTAAAAAATGGAGAACAAGGAGACCTGGATAAACCCGTGGCAGTCCACTTTCATAGATATGGACATCAAACACATGAACTTAGGGGCATGGTTATTGAACAAGTCCCCAAACCACCGTGGAGTGGCGATAGAAATCAACGACTGCTTCAGAGAGAGACATTTTGGATACACCGGTTGGATACGGTGAACCAACGGGGGTTGAACACATCCTTTGGATTTGGCAGTTTCTTGGATAGCAGATAACACTCTCTACCTCCCCCCTTTTTCCCCTCCCTCCCTCTTTCCCGTTTCCCCCTCCCCCCTTCAACCCCTTCCCCCCCTTTCCCTTTCTCCTTCTCCTTTCCGTATTTCCCGCCCCCTTTCCCCCCAAACCCCCCACCCTACCCTCAAAGAAACCAAAACTCCCAAGCCCTTCCTGACCTCAACTGCAGAATCCATGCTGAATATGTATATGGACATATGAACTTATGGCTGTGGGACCTTACCTTAATTTTGTCATCATTTTTTCATTCATTCATTTACTCATTTATTTTTTCATTAATTTTTTTTTCTCCTTTTTTCATTATTTATATATTTCATTAATTTTTCTTAATTTTTCTTCAATTTTTATTTTTATTTTTTCATTCTTTATTTCTTCATCATTTTTTGTAATTTTTGCTGTGCTTATAATTTTCATTAATGTCATTAATTGTGGAGATGCGTGTGGGTACGTACAAATCATAGTTGGTTTCCCTCTTTCCCCTACAAATGATGAGCCCTCTGTTAACTTGTCCCACAATCATAATTATGGACATTCCTGTCCCCTCCCTGGCACAATATATAATGCCTATATTATTGATCTATGTAATGGCCTCTCTGGCGTCCATGTCCCAGTTCCCCCCTTTTCCACTACCCCATGCCCGGCTTCCCTCCCGCCCTCACCCACATATGAGCGTTCTTCCAACTAGACACCGCCGCACAGCGTCGGGTCTAGCAGGAGCTGGCGAGCCATCCCCAGCCTGTCATCGGCTGGGGATGGAGCGCTAGCTCTGCTACGCCCAGGCGCCAATCCAGTTGCGCCTGGGCTCCGCGTCATCAGTTACTGGGCAGCCCTTCTGGGACTGATGACGCGGATCCTGACCTTCCCCTACCAGGGGACAGCAGGGGGTTGCCTAGCAACCCCCGAGCTGACAGTGCGGCGGTGCCCCGCGGCGCTGGAATCATGGATGCCGCGGGGACGCTCTGATCAGGTGAGGTAGTTCACGGGGGGCTCCACGGCACAATCGCCTAACCTGATCTAATTGGGTAACTATTATTATTATTACTTTTCACTGGCCAGTTTTACATGTAGATACAGCACCTATGACGTCATTTAGTGGCGCAAATTTTGAACAGTGACACATGATTGGTTTGTGATAGGGATATACAGGTATATATGTGTGGCTTTTGTCTGTATCTCTGTTTGTATGTGGTTGGTCCTGAAGAAGGGGGCCGAGTGCACCCCGAAACGTCGACCGACAACCGCTTCTTGTCTAAACTTGTTTGGTGATTGGATTAATACAAATTGGTGATTATGAACTTTTGGAGTGCTGGTTCTTTGCAAAAATTGGACTTCTGCGGCGTCTCCGTGAACCGTGCACCCGCACCTTTGGATTTGTACTGGTAAGAGTGCGGCAGCTACCAAAACTTTCTATATTCAAAAAGGGGTCTAAAGGGGGAACCTGGGAACTACAGAATGGTATGTTTAACATCTGTGGTGGGCAAGCTGTTTGAATGTATTTCAAGGGATATTATCCTGGAGTATTACTCCATATCTGCATGCATTTATGAGGAATTGCTCCTGCCAGACCAACCTAATCAGCTTTTATGAGGTAAGGCAAGGTTAAGGTGAGGTAAGTTCAAGATTCAATCAAGGGGAGTCATTGGATATCGTATATCTTGACTTTTCTAAAGCATTTGATACTATGCCACATAAAAGATGAGAATGCTTGGACTGGGGGAAAACGTGTACATGGGTGAGAAACTGGCTTAATGATCAGAAGCAGAGGGTGGTTATCAACAGTACATAATCAGATTGGGTCATCGTTACTAGCGGAGTACTGCAAGGGTCAGTTCTGGGCCCAATTCTCTTCAATATATATATTAATGACATACAGTATGGATTAAACAGTAAAGCCTCAATCTTTGCAGATGATAGGTCATTTGATTGTGCAGCTCTAGGGTCTTTCAAACTCCAGGGCCGGCCAAATGGTGGTTGGTCCACTTTACCCCTGCAACACAAAAAGTTAGGCTGCCCAACCCTCATGCAGCCTTACCAGTGGATCAACGTGTGCATTTGGCATCCCCCATCACTCTCCTGCTAGCTTGCCAGCCAACATGCACGCGCAGTGACACCCCTCCTCTCAAATAAAACAGGCAGTAGAGTGGCAGGGGGAGTAGGGACGGGGGATGTCGGGGACTGTGCACATCATCACACGACACCATTGCTGTGGTGGTGGCAGTGACAGATGAGGATGGGATGCAGGACACCGCTGTGCCAATGATGTAAAAAAGAAAAATACATGACAGCTGCGTGTACACCAGAGGATCTGACCAGGTGTAAAACTTGTGCTACTGTTTTTGGAGTCAAAAGTCATTTCCTTTTATTTTCCAGCTCGGTGTATATTCCCAAAAGTTGCAAAAAGTGTACCTCTAATTCATTTTGTGCACTTTTACTCCATAGTGATATTCTAATG
This sequence comes from Gastrophryne carolinensis, assembly GCA_027917425.1. Taxonomy (NCBI): domain Eukaryota; kingdom Metazoa; phylum Chordata; class Amphibia; order Anura; family Microhylidae; genus Gastrophryne; species Gastrophryne carolinensis. The sequence continues at coordinate 125,337,102 of CM051237.1, read as the reverse complement.
CCAAGGTATCAAGTTTATTAAAGTTGCCTGCTAAAGCCTGATGATTTTGATTTAAGCCCTGTGCTTAACTCTCTAAAGGTAGACAGCACTGTCTAAACAAAAATATAAAAAACATGGCTTCCTCCATTACTACCAAATGTTCATGTCTAAATGGTGTCCATTCCAACTGGTCCAACTGCTCAGAGCCCAAGTCAGGATAAATAAACTGAACCACCTATTTTTCATTTGTATTGACCAACCAACTTAAAAAACAAATGCCTAATGACCTTGGTACACGCTTTTTCTTTGTTCAGTATAACCTGGCTGCTGTTTAACCGTAACCAAACAGTAGCTGGCTTCCTGTTTCCCCGTCATGCAAGACAAGCTACAAGTACTTGAATTAAAACATATGAATACTATAATCAACTTCTTTAGAAAAACCATAGGCTAAACATCTTAATTCAAGTAGTTTGTACAAACTAGTTTCTTAACACCATCTGGTGCCATCCAGAATCCTTAAGTCAGGAGGTTAATGTGTCTATTATTGCTAAAGGAATCACATCCAAACATTAAGATTTTTTTTATGTTTTTTCTAGATATTATCAAACAACCCAGCTGAATAACAAAGAAATGCAGTGATAAGAACCCAAAGTGCTAAATAAAATAAGCTGAAAATAATGGGACACACTATGAATTCTAAAGGCCTCAATATAACACCAAGCTTCCTAGTTAGGTTTTGTTGAAATATAATTCCTTTTCCAACAAACAAGACACAGTTTGGTTTTAGAGATATGCAGCAGGCCAGTTAAAAAAAAGCAGACTGAGATTATGCAGTGACTTTATTAGATAAAGAAATACAATTCTCATTACAAGAGCTTGCCACCTATAATGTTGAAAATCAAATCTTCTTGTGACTTTGGATCGCCCGTGTCTTTATAATCATTTCATCTCAGAAGATGACATGTACAGCACACATGTTCCCCACATGTATTTTTATGCTAATTTGTTTTTTTTTTAAATCATAGCTACTATTTGTAATGACTTGTAAAAGTCAAAATTGTTATCTTCAACGGTTAGGTTTCCAGAGGGGGAATTGTATAGAAATTTGTTATCCGAGCCAGAGTGGGCGAACTCACCAGAGTTAGGATTCAGCAATTTCGGCCAAACTTTGAATACCCACACCCGGTCCCCTTTGAAATCAATGGGGACCCGAAATTTGGGGGGTTGGCTGTGGTTGGGGGTACAGAGTGTGCAGCAAAAGCGCACTGCTTTAACTCACCTTTGCCCTATACTCTACATGTCAATGGAGGTGGCAGCAGTGCTTGAAACTGACCCCTGACAGGGCTACGGAAAGATGGCCACTGGCTCCCATGAGTGAGGACATTTCTAGTGCCAGTACTCGGAGTGTTGTCACTCATGGGACCTGGCAGACAACTTTTTGTAGCCCCGGCTGGGGCTTGTTTCATACAACGTCGCTACCACTCCGCTGCTGCCATCGACGGGAAAAGTATTGAACAGAGGTGAGTTACAGCAGCTTCCTGCTGCTGCAACCTTAGGTGAAACAGGTTGATGGCCTGCTCAGAAGCCTGTCAACCACCTTTTCTGTGTTTGGGCCAGATGCCGGAATCAAACACAGACTTCTGGTACAAACCTGAACTTTGTGGTTCGGGTTCACCCATCTCTACTCTCGAACAAATTAATTAATTCAGCAGACTATGAGAAATGGAGAGTAGTCAGAAGGTTAGTTTTGACTTTGGTGAGAGAAACAGTGCTTGGTTTATCTGAATTTTCTCTACTATTTGGCCTTCCCAAAGCTACCCTAAGGTAGAGGAACCAATTTACTTCCTCTCCCTCCCAATTTATTTTAGAACCAACCACCCCAGAGCTACTAACCCAGTGTGCCAGGCATGGGGGATGGTATTACCAGGGCTTGAAGGCCAAACGGTTGGCATCAGGTCATGATGGCACACCAGCCTCTATGCTGTTCGACACAGGTCCTCTTCCCCAGATAAACCTGAAAAAGACATGTTGAAATATACACCTTTGCAACCTGAAGGGGGCAGGTGATCATACAAAGTTATCACCAGACCACACACCAAATACCGTGTAGCTTGCCCATCCTCCTACCCTCTAAACTGGTATAAAAGTCAAATAAAAATGTAACTTAAACATTGTTATGGGGATCCTTGTCACTTGAGAGAGTTGCTGATGACAGAAATAACTTTCTAGGAGTCAGTGCCTGCCTTCTTGATGTTGATTGGGTGGGTAAAAAAACACAAAGGGACCAAACAGTGAAGACTGAAACAGATCAGCATTTAGAGAAAGTGGGCATCCAAAAAGTGGTTAGTGACTTGAAACAGACGCAATAATTGCTGTGTGTTCCAGGTAAATAATTCAGCGACATAGCTACGGTAGCTTCTGGCTGGTAGTAGTCTGAATGGATTAGTACAATAGTACACTATACTGTGATTACCTCCAATCCTTAATTTGTCAAAGCGATTATTGTTTATTAAGTGGCAGGTGGCAAAGGAGCTAGCTATGTAAGAACTTCTGCTCACAAGACTGGATGATAGGAGACATTGCCGACCCCGTGCATGAACTATTATGTGAATTTCTGTTGTTCAGGCTGAATTAATTTTGACCTCTGAAACTGTGCTGGAAGCTGCAATTCATCTCTTTATTAAAACATAATCCGATTATGTCAAATCAGAATTTAGAAAAGTGCCCCAGCCAACCTGCTGGCTGCTGTCTGATCTTCCTAGAGCACTTTGAGTCATCTCTTGCTCCATGATACTCTATTAAATTGACTACTTTACAAACTATTTTTTGTAACAGGAAGAGAGGTTCACCGAAACCTTTTTGAAGTAACAATTCCAGAAAAACAATTACAGTCCTTTAATACTTACCATACTGAGATTGAAATTAGTTGGGCAACAAAGGGTGAATGTGATTTTTTTTTGCGTTGTAAAAATGTCTTCCTTATATTTAGTGAATTCCAACTTTTCTGCTGGAAATTTTCTTCAGCTAAAGTTTTCTGTCATTTTTCCTCCATTAGTTTGCCGCTGTGTTTGTGTGTACCCTGCAGACAGTATCAGTTGTCATTTGCTTGCAGAGCAGTAATGAAATGTGACTGAGCTCTGGTACAGACATAAAATGATGCCCAGGCATTGCTCATATGGTAAACTCTATTTTTTGGCATATTTAGCTCATTGGCAGCAAAACATTTATGGCCTTATTTATCAAGGGATAGCGCCAGGTAGCGCCAGCTATCGGCGGCTACCGACTCCAGAACGCCAGGCTGCGGACACAATCACGCATTTATCACGCTAAATGAGGCTAGCGCCGGCGAGAGCATCACCTAGCGCGGGATTCATCATGTAGCGGACTGCAACGAACAGCGCCGCAGCTAATCCCATCACAGCGCCAGGTATGACCTCTCGCTACCTGGCGCTCTCCAATGCATTTCAATGGAGCAATCTTTAAATATTCATAATTAATTGATATGACTGTTTTTTTTTTTTTTTTTTTAACTGTCAAAAATTCTGTGACCACTACAGCAATGTTAGATATTTTTTTTAAGGTAAAAAAAAAAAAAAAACATTTGTGCAGAACTGATATTACAGGTCTGATATTAATGTATTCATATTACCAAATGTTTAGAAAAACTTGTTTAATTTTTTAATCAAAAAATATGGTTGTTTGGGGGTTAAAAACTACTTTTAAGCCATCGCCGCCAGCGCTCTGGGGTTTAAACAAGCATTTCACAGCGCAATAATTTTTTGAGCGTGATTTGTTAATGAATATGCTGGGAGCCGTTCGCTCTGGCCATTCGCTGTCAGGCGCACCCATACAACGCGGAACATGTGAAACAGCGACTCCTAACCCCGTATTCAACATTACCGCACACCGACTGAGTCGCTGTCAACAAGCGAACAACGGCCAAGCACAGCGAATACTAGCGGGCGCTGAGAAAATCACGCTACTGGCGCTCATCTGTCGCTACCTGGCGCTATTAATGAATCGGCCTCTTAGTAAATTGGATGCAATTACAATACTAAACACTAAAAAGGCCAAGATAAATGCTGCTTTATTTCAGCACATATCACCACTGTGCATGGGATGAGGGGTGGAGGAGCAGCAATGCCGCTCTCTGTCCCCATGGGCCCTAATGCCATCACTACCTCTGCACCACCTGTAGCTACATCCCTGTTTATTTTCTTCTTTAAATATATCAATAACACAGTTTCTATACAAAGCAATGGGCCTGGAAAAGTTTCTAATATGATTTACTTTTTATATATTCTGTTTGCCTCACTTTCTCTTTAGGCAGGGCAAGTTAATTAGGTTAAAAGTTATTAGCTACTAAAGCATATCAATAGAAAAACACTTTATTAATCCAAACTACTACGGTACTTTTTTACATGACAATATTGATAATATTATGGGACAGAGGGGGACAAGTTATGTACCATGGCCTTGTGTGATTTAAGTGAAATTAACTTTTGTAAGTTTTGTAGTTTGTTTAATAATGTTTCTCCATGTTTAAGCATGAGCTGTTATTAAAAGGACTGTCCATGTGCATAAAAAAGCAAAAGAGATGCTCACTAGGGATGAGCGAATCGATCCGGACGAACCCGGATTCGATCCGCATTTCATGAAAAATTCGATTCGGATCGAATCCGAATTTCCCCGCGATTCGATCGCTCGAAGTTTTCCTTTAACATCCATTCATTTACATTACAGGCATTCTAAGATGGCGGACGGGACATGTCCAGACATCAACCCCGTGCCAGTGCAAGCTGGGACAGTCACATGCAGCCTATCAGCAGCCAGCAAGCCCGGTGACATCACAGCGCTATTTAAGTCGGCCATCTTGCTTTTCCTCATTTCTCTATTGCATTCATGAGAGACAGGACGCTGCTGTAGGCAGGGAGAGACAGTTAGACAGACAGGGACAGACAGGGACAGGCTGGAGACAGGCAGGAGACAGGCAGGAGACAGACAGAAAGTCAGCGAAATGCAGGGAAAGTTAGGAAAAATCGGAGGCAGTCACAGGGAGATTTTTTTTTTTTTCATCCAGCCTGAGTGTTACTGGCTGGCTGACTGGCTTTGTTAGCGTTTTCAGGCTGCTTATACACTAACTGTGCATATATACTGAACTGATCTCAAGTCTGCTGTGAGGCATCCCATTCTGTGACTACACCAGCCTCTATTTAATACCATAATAACCATTTGCACTTATTCTAATAGAAATTAGGCCTGATAAAGACACTTTTGCTGTGCATAGTCTTACTGCTGCCTGCCAGGTGCTCTCTGGTTTTTGGGGCATCCCATTCTGTGACTACACCAGCCTCTATTTAATACCATAATAACCATTTGCACTTATTCTAATAGAAATTAGGCCTGATAAAGACACTTTTGCTGTGCATAGTCTTACTGCTGCCTGCCAGGTGCTCTCTGGTTTTTGGGGCATCCCATTTTGTGACTACACCAGCCTCTATTTAATACCATAACCATTTGCACTTATTCTAATAGAAATCAGGCCTGATAAAGACACTTTTGCTGTGCATAGTCTTACTGCTGCCTGCCAGGTGCTCTCTGGTTTTTGGGGCATCCCATTCTGTGACTACACCAGCCTCTATTTAATACCATAATAACCATTTGCACTTATTCTAATAGAAATTAGGCCTGATAAAGACACTTTTGCTGTGCATAGTCTTACTGCTGCCTGCCAGGTGCTCTCTGGTTTTTGGGGCATCCCATTCTGTGACTACACCAGCCTCTATTTAATACCATAATAACCATTTGCACTTATTCTAATAGAAATTAGGCCTGATAAAGACACTTTTGCTGTGCATAGCCTTACTGCTGCCAGGTGCTCTCTGGTTTTTGGGGCATCCCATTCTGTGACTACACCAGCCTCTATTTAATACCATAATAACCATTCTTTGGGCTCCTGTTGCTGCTGCTGCTGCTGCTGCCAACTCCTGCCAACTCCAGGGTGTGAATAATCCAATTTTTGGGTTCCTGAAGCCAACCCCTGGGTCTCTTTAAAGTAATATTTGGGCTCCTGCTGCTGCTGCTGCAAACTCCAGGGTGTGAATCATCTAATTTTTGGGCTCCTGAAGCCAACCCCAGGGTCTCTTTAAAGTAATATTTGGGCTCCTGCTGCTGCTGCTGCCAACTCCAGGGTGTGAATCATCCAATTTTTGGGCTCCTGAAGCCAACCCCAGTGTCTCTTTAAAGTAATGTTTGGGCTCCTGCTGCTGCTGCTGCTGCTGCCAAATCCAGGGTGTGAATCATCCAATTTTTGGGATCCTGAAGCCAACCCCAGTGTCTCTTTAAAGTAATGTTTGGGCTGCTGCTGCTGCTGCTGCCAACTCCAGGGTGTGATTCATCCAATTTTTGGGCTCCTGCTGCTGCCAACTCCAGTGTCTCTTTAAAGCAATGTTTGGGCTCCTGTCCCTCATAGTGATGCCACTTCAACTCTCTGCAATTGTGCCGCTCTGCGATTCTATTAGCGATGCCTCTGATCTGCATGTGATATTTATTCAAAGTATTATTTAACTAACCCAGCACGCATCCTATGCGTGTTACAGCAAGGCAGAATGGTTTACAACCCTATTGAGGCTCTAGGAGGCTCAGAAATAGCCGTTTTTAATAGCGATTCGGCGCGAATAAATTCGGGTCGAAACGATTTTTGTCGGAAAATTAGGCGAATCAGTCGAATCGAATTTTTCAAATGTTCGCTCATCTGTAATGCTCACCCTTTGTCCTTAGCAAGTGACTGCTCCTAATTCAGATGCTAGGAACTTACCGGGTCATGAGATTGAATTTCACAATTTGTGTTTTTTTTTATGTGCTTACACAGACCCTTAGGCCTTGATTCAGCACACCTTTAAACATCCCTTTAAATATTTATTTCCAAATAAGGCCTAAGATAAAATACAGAGTAATTAAAATAAAAGAAAAGACATAAGAGGAGTTCCGGAATGTCTAAATGTACACTTATGTTGATTATTAACACCTAAAACCTTCACTCCATGGCGATAATAGGAACTTATGACTGCAAAACCTAAAGTGTACCTAACCCAGATTTGGTCCTCGCCCCGTGGCATCTTGACTTGGGATGCCCTGATGTGTGAAACATGTTATCCCAAATAACTTATCCCCCCATGTTTCCACAGCACATGCGTCAGTTTGGCCCAATCATTGCTGTGCATATTAATACAAGGCACAAAGCGCTGTTTAGATCAGAGCTCCTTAATCTGTCTCCACTCATGCCTTATTTAGCCAACCAATCAGGGCAATGGAGCCTTTTATTATAATGGCTGTCCACAACCCCACGTTTATTGATGCCAGCCTCAAAGCATGGCTACCTTTCCCTGACAAAAAGTTCCTCCAGTTCCTCCATTTTTGCCTCATCTCCTGTCCCGTGGCTGACCTGTCATAGCTGTGGTGTACAATCCCCCATCTGCCCACATATGTAAGTATAACTCTTAGGAATGCTACATTACATATAAACATTCCTTTTACATAATAATAATAGAAAAACAAATCACCTTGGACAAGTAACCCTTGCTGTACTCTTACCAACAATTACTTCATAAATAACAATCAACACTTGTTGGGACCTCTTAATACCAAAAAGCAAAGGAGGTAAATTGAATTTCCTTTGCATGGTGTCTGCATTCCTGCCCAGTTACCCCCAACGGAGCATCGGTGATGATGGCATCTAGTGGGCTGTAGCAATCTCAGCACAGGAATGTACCATAGGTGAGAATGAATGCCTAATTTGGGGTTTCTGTGAACACCCCCAGCTGTTTGGTCTGGCTCTGGCATTACTTGATCTTAATTTCCAAGTGGTGGGTATGAACGCCGGTAAGGTACGTGGACATTTCCTTTACATTTGCTCCATAACATGCAGAGCCTTAGGGATCAATAAATATGGTAATTAAGGGGTAAAAGGGGTTGAAACTTACCCCCTGGTCATCCCAGATACTCCACTTGTCGCTGCCTGTTTACTCACCTGGGGAATCAATCACATGCATAGGCCCCCATCAACACTCCTCTAGCTGCACATTTGCAGCAAGCATATCTAAATGGCTGGAGCCGGCTGTGCACAGCAGAGGGAAGCATCCGGTGCAAGGCATCCAGTAATCAGTCATTTTAGAGCTCATTACCTGGCATAATTATTGAAGGTGGGAAGTACTGATAGGACAAGAGCCTGCACTTGTGCTGTGGGAATATGTATTGAGGCGAGCTCATTTTAAATTTTTGAGTGCATTTTCAGAATGAAGGAATAAACATCTGACATTTTCAAAAATGTGTCAACTAGTTTATTTAGTAAATTTTAATGGTTCTCTAACATACAAAACTGCATGTATTTCATGTATTCTATAGTACTTTAATACAACTTACGCAAAGCTCAAAGCTTTTTTAAATTGGTATCATGTTCCTTCAACCAGACCAGGTAGCGACAGATGAGCGTCTGTAGCAGGCATTTTCAGAGCGCATGATAGTAGTCGATGTGCTCGGCCATGGGACGCTAGTTTATAGCGACTCGGAGGCCGATTCATTAATAGCGGCAGGTAGCAACAGTTGAGCGTCTGTAGCAGTATTTTCACAGCGCCCGCTAGTAGTCGCTGTGCTTGGCCGCTGTTCGGTTGTTGACAGCGACTCAGTCGGTGTGCAGTAATGTTGAATATTGGGTGAGGAGTCGCTATTTGACAGGTTCCGCACTGTATGGGAGCGCATGATAACGACTGCCCTTAGCGACCGGCTCCCACCATATTCATTAACAAATCATGCTCAAAAAATTCTCGCGCTGTAAAATGCATGTTTAAACCCCAGAGCGCTGGCGGCGATGGGTTAAAAGTAGTTTTTTAACCCCCAAACAACCATATTTTTGGAAACCAACAAAAACAAGTTTTTAATAACATTTTGTAATATTAATACATTAATATCAGACCTGTAATATCAATTCTGCACAAAGTTTTTTATTTTTTTTTTTTTACCTTAAAAAAAAAATCTAACATGGCAGAAGTGGTCACAGAATTTTTCACATTAAAAAAAAAAATAAAAATAACATTAATATGAATTAATTATGAATATTTAAAGATTGTTCCATTGAAATGCATTGGAGAGCGCCAGGTAGCGAGAGGTCATACCTGTCGCTGTTCAAGGTCGGACGCTGGCGCTGTGGGCTGAGGCTGGAATAATGATGAATGAGTGGCTATATGGTGCTATCTCAGTCGGTAAGCAGGATCGGCTTGATAAATGTGTGATTGTGGTGGGGAGCCGGCGTTCTCGTGGCGGTGCCCGTCATTACCGGTCGCTCACCAGGCGCTACCTGTCGCTATCCCTTGTTAAATAAGGGCCTCAGTCAATGTGCAGTAGTGTTGAATACATTGTGAGGAGTCGCTATTTGACCAGTACAGCGCTGTATTGGAGCGTATGCTAGCGACTGGTCATAGCGACCGACTCCCACCATATTCAGCAAAAAAACTGCCTCACAAAACTCTGGCGATGAAAAATGCTTGTTTGAAGCCCAGAGCGCAGGAGGCTGTTTGTTTAAAGTGTGTTTTTCAGCATCTATCCACTAGTAACAAGGCGAAAACATATGGAATTACATTGTAACATGAACACTTTAATGCCAGACCTGTAATGTCATTTCTGCAGAAATATCTGAAAAATGAAAAATTTGTCAAAAAACTGCTTTTTCAATGCCAGAAGAGGTCACAGCATTATTTGAGATTTTTTGAAAAAATCATAAAAAAACAAAGACCCCGTTTAAAGAGAAGAAAAGGATCGTCCATTGAAATGTATGGGAGAGCGACAGGTAGCGAGAGGTCACACCTGGCGCTGTGCAAGGCTGAACGCCGGCACTGTTCGCTGAGGCTGTGAAAATGATGAATCAGACGCTACATGGCGTTATCCCAGTTGCTAAACAGATTCTGCATGATAAATGTGTAATTGCGTGCCGTGTCTGGCGTTCTCCAGTCACTACCTGTCGCTGCCTCTCATTAACCAGCCACTACCTGACGCTATCCCTTCTAAAATAAGGGCCTTTGTATTTCAGGACTTCATTCATTCTGAATTTCTAGACAGTGTGCCTTGATCCTGATAATCTGTTTCTCTACAGTGTGTCTTATTGGCTAAGGTTAGAGGATCCCGCTTAATGTACTGGCTAGTGGTAGCTTACATAACCATCATTAGACAAAGCTGAGCATCCAGCAGAGGACGTGCAAGGTTACAGAATTTCACAACAGTCTTACAAATAGAGCCTGGAAGGTCAGCAATGACACAGCTAAGCTTTTAGCACCACTGAATGCATAGGACAAGGAGGGGGGGGGGGGTTGCTCTCCTCTTATCTCCCAGGACTGAAGTCATATTGCAGCTCATAAAAACCATCTGATTGAAACATTTTAACACAGGCTATTTTGCTACAGCTGATGGCTGCTCAGGGAAAAGAAAATGTTTGCTCCTGTACCAAACAGATCTCTAGAGAACTCCAGTGGTTGGGGGTTGAAAAGATTGGATCTAAGTGCTGAAAACGTTTTCTTTAGTACTTTTCTATGTCTGAGATAGTTTGTTAAATGAAACCCAAGAGAGACCATCAGCAAGGTTGAAGAACAGGAAAAATATTACTCCAAGCATTTTAAACACTTGTTACAGTTTAGGACAGAAAATGCCACTTACATTGCAAACTATTTAAAAGTATCATATTCTTGTTAAAGCGGTCCTTCACTCTGAATAAGAGTCTATCTTATATGTTTCCCACACCCTGTACATACAGATTGGCCACATTAAAAATCATCCGACCTGCATCTACTGCATGTTATGAGCCTTTAAACATCCAAGATGGCGGCTTATGGAAGCCGCCATCTTATCAGGCAGCCTGCAAACAGGAAGTGCCTCCTGACTGCGCTGCTCTGCATTCTGGGACTGCTGACCTTTACCTGACCCCAGCTCTGCTCTGTCTGAGCAAAGCACAGCTATAACCCACCCCCCTGTACCTTATCCCACTCTCCTCTCCTCAGTAAGTGTGATGCTTCTGAGTCAAGATGGCGGTGCCCGTATCCTAAATTCCTGAACAGAGTTGCAGCCCAGGGGGAGAAAGAATAATAAGTTAGTGACTAAAAACGTAAAATATATGAATTTTAGATGCTGGGGAACCGTTTTTTAAGAGTTTGGGCTTTTCATTAAATCACGCTGAAGGTCCGGTTTAAGTATATGGGCAACTATGCTATGTTACATTGTCATATCCATAAACATGCAAAGCACTGTAAATATCTGTTCACCTGTCTGAGCTTTCCTTTGCATACAATATTGAAAGTGTAAAAAAATAAAAATACAATATTTGCTAACAAACTATGTATGCAGTTATACAGTATATGCTTTGCATGCCTGTGTTTTAGGCTTCATTCACACCAAGGACATTGTTGGGTGAAGGTGCTCTGTGATTAATCACTCTGCGATCACAAGAAAATTGATGCCCATGTAATTCTACTGGTCCTTTCTCACACACAAAAAATGAAATTACAACCCCATTCAGCCTCTGGAAGCGCAATAACAATTGCTGGTGAGCCACACACCTGCTATTAAAAAGTGATTGCAATTTTTCTTGTAATGAAAAGGAATATGTAACAACAGTATGTCTTTTTTGTCATAAAACTAGATGAATAAACAAAGCGCTATTGCTGTGTTAAAATCACAATCAAGATGCCAAATGCCTAGAAAATTGCAATGAAATTGCCTTACTGTGAATGAGGCCTTGCGATACATGAGGCTGCAAGATTCCAGGGATGGCTACTGGCCTTCTTCCAGGGCAGCAACACTCACCGGCCTCCTCTACAATGTAAACATTTGGCGGCCTCATTCGCACATCTTCGGGCTGTGACAGTGCTCCAACCCTCAGCCATATAGATAGGGAGCACGCTACTTCTGGGTATGTGCCTGCATTGCGCTCTGGATTGCCGAAGCACTGCATATAAACCTGGCCGTTTGCCGAGCATTATATATGACATTATTATTATTTGTATGTAAGTAGATATTGTTTCATAACACCTTCATTACCTCCACAGCTGGGTGTAGAAAAAAACCTTGGTTATGTCCCACCTTCTGTAATACTATTTATTTTGGATAGTCCTTGGGGTGTCACTAACTAAGGTTAAGGTAGGGGTCAGATCCCAAAATAGGCTCCAACCACAGGTGCTCTACAAGCTTGTTCTGCATTTTAGGTGAGCCCACTTGTGTCTCTGCCCATTTCCCCCTATAATTGCTTCAAAAATGACCTGAACAAAGCAGAATAAACCCCACCATAGCTGCTAGGGGGTGTATTTCATCACCCACAATTAATGTGTAAGAATATTTATTATTTACAGAAATATTATATTTATGTGATATTTCTGTGACTAATATATATTATTTTTTTAGGTGGCAGTTAAAATTGTTCATTTTTCATTTGGTTCAAAAGGCCATGAAGAGGGCAGGTATTCTCAGCCAGTGTCTGTGTATTATACTAACAAGCCTTTGTTGATTGCATTCATAGGGTAGGTGTGCTTCATGACCAGAGTTATAAGGGTCCCTGTTTGTTTTATTTTAACATACTTAAGTTATTGATTGATACTAGAGACGAGCGAATCGATTCAGGCGAACCCGTATTCATTCCGAATTTCATGAAATATTCGATTCTGAACGAATCCGAATTTCCCCGCGATTCGATCGATCGAATATTTTCTTTAAACTCCATTTACTGCAATTACAGGCATTGTAAAATGGTGGAGGGACGTGTCTGGACATATCTCCTGGGGCAAGGTATCATGGGAAGGTCACATGCAGCCTATCAGAAGCCAGGAACCCCGGTGACGTCACAGTGGTATATAAGCGTCGGCCATCTTGCTGGTGCACATTTCAGCGTTGTATTGTGCCGAGAACGGAGCTGGGTAGAGACAGGGAAAGACAGGGAAAGACAGAGAGCCACAGAGAGCCAGGGAAAGATAGAGGCAGGGACAGTAGTTAAAGTGACAGAGAAAGCTTTTTTTTAATTTTCATTTGATTTAATAGCCAGATCACAGTTTTAAATTGCTTTTGTGACTGCTGTAAAAACCCCTGGCCACTGGGCATCCCATGTTTGCACATTTAACCCTATCTGTTACACACAAGCAGGTCTTAAAGCTGATTTCATCTAACTAGAGCACAGTTTTAAAAGTGTTTTTGTGTCTGCTTTAGAAACCACTGAGCACTGGGCATCCCATATTGCCAATTTTCATAGTATCTGTTACAGAGAAGCAGTTCCTCAGTTTATTTACCTTCTGCTTTTTAAAGTAAACACATTTTGCCTGTTGCGCATTTCAAATACATAAACATGTCAGGCAGACAATTGCCAGGATGTTCACAGAGGAGTGGCAGAGGCCTAGATTCAGCAGGCAGAGGTCGCAGCAGACTAGGGGCGAGTGGCAGCAGGAGTTGCCGTGAGAGACCTGATCTGCCAGTAACTGCTAGCGGTCGTGTCTCCACCAGTAACGCATCTGCTGTCGTAGGTTGGTTAACGCGGTCATCCACATCATCACAAGTTACATCTGACACCCCTAGTCTACAGTCGGTAGGTTCCTCTGACACAACCCTGAGTTGGCATGGCCCGGGAGCAGTCCCTGTCCTCCCATTGCCTCTGTCCTATGCCGTTCCCTCCCCCAGCGACGTATCCTATGCTATGGGTTCAGCTCCACTCTTTAGTGAGGACGATCAGATAGACGACAGTCAGCAGCTACTGCCCAGCCAAGAAATGGAGGTGGCTTCTTTCGCTAGGCAGACAAATAGTGATGTGGAGAGTGGCGTGGGTGGTGGTGTGGCGAGCGTTCCAGCTCCTGCACCAGACACTGTTGAGGAAACCGAGAACATCAGTGACGTGCAGACACAACTCGATGATGATGATGATAAAGCCGATTGCACTTGGGAGCCGGGTTCAGAAGGGGCTTCATCATCATCATCAGGAGAAGAGGGGCGCAGGTTGCCCCGGAGTCAGCAGCTGAGGCAGCATGGTTGGCAGTCAGCATGGGGGCAGAATTGTAAAGTCTGGAGCCAAACAGGGCCAGGGCCGGGGTAGATCACTTGCTGCGCGGCAGGCTACCTTCTCAGGAGGTAGTGGAGCAGGGGTTCCTGGAGTTGGCGGCAGTAGCAGTGAATCAGTGCGGGCTGTTGGTGGGAAAATTAGCTACTTGGCAGTGTGGCAGTTTTTCATCAAGCATCCGCAGGAGGGTAACATGGCCACATGTAAGATGTGTAGGCAGAAGGTGAAGCGTGGCCAGGGCCCAAATGTTGGCACCACGGCCCTGCGTCAACATATGCTGCATCACCATAAAGCGGCCTGGGAGAACCGAGGCTCCGAAGAGGTGGTTACTTCCTCACCAAGTGGCACGCCACTCCAAATTTCTGCCAGCCAAGGCTCCAGCACCTCAGTCGAAGGCAGCTGTGCGTCATACCCATCCTCTGTCACTCCAGATGCTCCTGCTTCTCCTCCAAGTCATGCATCCCACCAGCAATCCATCAGCGAAGCCATGTCCAAGAGACAGCAGTATGCGCCCACTCATCCTACGGCGAAGAAGCTGAATGTGCTCCTGTCCAAGTTGCTGGTGCTGCAGTCGCTCCCTTTTCAGGTGGTGGACTCTGCACCTTTCAGAGAACTGATGGCTTGTGCCGAGCCGAGGTGGAGAGTCCCAAGCCATCATTTCTTTGACAAGAAGGCAGTACCAGCGCTGCACAATTTTGTTGAACAGAAGGTGGTCCAGTCCTTGAGCCTGTCGGAGTGTGCCAAAGTGCATGGCAGCGCCGACGTCTGGAGCTGTAATTACGGTCAGGAACAGTACATGTCGTTTACGGCCCACTGGGTGAATGTGGTTCCTTTGCAGCAGCAGCAACTTGGACAGTTCACGTCGCTCCAGCCTCCGCGCTCCCTGGGCGTTGTGCCTGTGACACCGTGCGATTCGGCCTCCTCATTCTCTGCAATCTCCTCACCCTCCACTGTAGGGTCAAGTCTCAGTGCCCCACCAGTCTACCATGTGTGCAGGGCATGGAGGTGTCATGCTGTGCTTCACATGGTTTGTCTTGGCGAACGGAGTCACACAGGGGAGGAACTACTAAAATGTATTCATCAAGAAAACTAAACATGGCTACCTCCAAGAAAATTGAAAATGGGAACCATGGTTACCGGCAATGGGAAGAACATTTTGTCTGCGCTGCGACAAGGAAGCCTGACCCATGCGCCCTGCATGGCTCACGTCTTCAATCTGGTTGTGAAGCGGTTTCTGAAGTCTTCCCCCCATCTGCAAAACATCTTAACAATGGCAAGGAAACTTTGCATGTACTTCAGCCACTCCTACACCGCCAAGCACACCCTTCTTGAGCTACAGCGTCAGAACGGTAGCCCCCAACATAGTCTGATTTGCGATGTTTCCACCCGTTGGAATTCCACCCTCCATATGTTGGACCGACTATACGAACAGTGAAAAGCCATCACGGATTTCTTGATGATCCAAGCGGATAGGGTACTCCCCTGTGTAACTTCCGTGTCAACCAGTGGCAGCTCATACGTGACACCTGCTGTTGCTCAGGCCCTTTGAGGAAGCCACTTTATTTGTCAGTTGCCAGGATTACTGGATGAACGACGTGATTCCACTGCTTCATGTGCTACAACACATGTTGGAAACCATGGCTTGTCAGGGCACTGGAGACATGGCGTCTACATCTTACGGCCACATGAACCCCGTTTGAGCTGAACTGGAGGAGGAGAAGAAGGAGGAGGAGGGGCACAGTGAAGCACAGTTTAGGCTTGGCGAAATGGCTGGTTTATCTAGTCATCTGACAGGAGAGGAGGAGCAGGAGCAGCCAGAGGAGCTAGAAGGTTGTGAGGAAGGCGAGACAGGGGACCCAGACACACCGTGGCAGTATGCAGTGGAGATGGAGACAGGTAGTCCCTCCGAGTCACTTGCACAAATGGCACAAAGCATGCTCACGTGCTTGTGTAGTGACCACAGAATTGTTTCCATTTTTCTGCGGGATGACTACTGGCTCTCCACCTTGGACCCTCGCTTCCAGCACAAAATGGGGGCATTTTTTAAACCCTCCGAGAGGGAGGACAAACTGACCTACTACAAAGACATTCTACGTAGTCAGTTGGCCGATGCCTATCTGCACCATGGTCCATACTCTCGCAGGTCTGACTCGGGGAGGGACCTCTGCGCTCACCTTCCACTGCCATGGCTGCTGGGGGGGGGGGTGTCAGGAGCAGCAGCAGCAGCTCCATTAGCAGCAGCCTCAGTCTTCAGTCGCTAATGAGTAGCTTTCTACACCCGCATAGTAAGGCTACTAATGAGCAGCAGGAAGACCTGGAGCAGGACCTGAACCAGCAGGTCGTGTCATACCTTGACATGACCATGCCAACACACCTTGAGGATCCGCTGGACTTCTGGGCAGCCAAACTTGACTTGTGGCCGCAACTAGCAGAGTTTGCCCTGGAAAAGCTGTCCTGCCTGGCCAGTAGCGTGCCATCTGAGCGGGTGTTTAGTGCGGCGGGGGCCATAGTAACGCCGAGGAGAACCCGTCTGTCAACTAAAAATGCGGAGAGACTCACCTTTGTGAAAATGAATCAGAGATGGATCAGCTAGAATTTTTGGGTCCCTGCTGATGCCAACTTCAGGGTGTGCCTTTCAGCCAATTTTTGGGCTCCTGCTGATGCCAACTTCAGGTTATGCCTTTCAGACAATTTTTGGGCTCCTGCTGATGCCAACTTCAGGGTGTGCCTTTCAGCCAATTTTTGGGCTCCTGCTGATGCCAACTTCAGGGTATGCCTTTCAGACAATTTTTTGGGTTCCTGCTGATGCCAACTTCAGTGTGTGCCTTTCAGACAATTTTTGGGTTCCTGTTGATGCCAACTTCAGGGTATGCCTTTCAGACAATTTTTGGGCTCCTGCTGATGCCAACTTCAGGGTATGCCTTTCAGACAATTTTTGAGTTCCTGCTGCTGCCAACTCCAGGGTGTGTCTGTCAGTCAATGTTTGGGTTCCTGCTGCCAACTCCAGTGTCTCTTTCAGCCAATTTTTGGGCTCCTGCTGCTGCTGCCAACTCCAGGGTGTTTCTTTAGGCCAATTTTTGGGCTGCTGCTGCCAACTCCAGTGTCAATTTCAAGCAATGTTTGGGCTCCTGTTGCTGCTGCCAACTCCAGGGTGTGTCTTAAGGCCAATTTTTGGGCTGCTGCTGCCAACTCCAGTGTCTCTTTCAAGCAATGTTGTCTTTAGGCCAATTTTTGGGCTCCTGCTGCCAACTCCAGTGTCTCTTTCAGCCAATTTTTGGGCTCCTGCTGCCAACTCCAGTGTCCCTTTCAAGCAATGTTTGGGCTCCTGCTGCTGCTGCCAACTCCAGTGTATCTTTAGGCCAATTTTTGGGCTCCTGCTGCAAACTCCAGTGTCTCTTTCAAGCAATGTTTGGGCTCCTGCTGCTGCTGCTGCCAACTCCAGGGTGTGTCTTTAGGCCAATTTTGGGCTGCTGCTGCCAACTCCAGTGTCTCTTTCAGCCAATGTTTGGGCTCCTGCTGCTGCTGCTGCCAACTCCAGGGTGTGTCTTTAGGCCAGTTTTTGGCCTGCTGCTGCCAACTCCAGTGTCTCTTTTAAGCAATGCTTTGGCTCCTGCTGCGGCTGCTGCTGCCAACTCCAGTGTGTCTTTAGGCCAATTTTTGGGCTGCTGCTGCCAACTCCAGTGTCTCTTTCAAGCAATGTTTGGACTCCTGCTGCTGCTGCAACTCCAGTGTGCCTTTTGGCCAATTTTTGGGCTCCTGCTGCCAACTCCAGTGTCTCAGCCATTTTTTGGGCTCCTGCTGCCAACTCCAGTGTCTCTTTTAAGCAATGTTTGGGCTCCTGCTGCTGCTGCTGCCAACTCCAGTGTGTCTTTAGTCCAATTTTTGGGCTCCTGCTGCCAACTCCAGTGTCTCTTTCAAGCAATGTTTGGGCTCCTGCTGCTGCTGCTGCTGCCAACTCCAGGGTGGGTCTTTAGGCCAATTTTTGGGCTGCTGCTGCCAACTCCAGTGTCTCTTTCAGCCAATGTTTGGGCTCCTGCTGCTGCTGCCAACTCCAGGGTGTGTCTTTAGGCCATTTTTTGGGCTGCTGCCAACTTCAGTCTCTCTTTCAAGCAATGCTTGGGCTCCTGCGGATGCTGCTGCTGCCAACTCCAGGGTGTGTCTTTAGACCAATTTTTGTGCTGCTGTTGCCAACTCCAGTGTCTCTTTCAAGCAATGTTTGGGCTGCTGCTGCTGCCAATTCCAGGGTGTGTCTTTAGGCCAATTTTTGGGCTGCTGCTGCCAACTCCAGTGTCTCTTTTAAGCAATGTTTGGGCTCCTGCTGCTGCCAACTCCAGGGTGTGTCTTTAAGGCAATATATGAGCTCCCTATGCTGCTGCCAACTCCTGGGTGTGTTTTTCAGGCAATATATGAGCTCCTAATGCTGCTGCTGCTGCCAACTCCTGGGTATGTCTTTCAGGCAGTATATGGGCTCCTAATGCTGCTGCCAACTCCAATGTGTTTTTCAGGCAATATATGGGCTCCTAATGCTGCTGCTGCTGCCAACTCCTGGGTGTGTCTTTCAGGCAATATATGAGCTCCCTATGCTGCTGCCAACTCCTGGGTGTGTCTTTCAGGCAATATATGAGCTCCCTATGCTGCTGCCAACTCCTGGGTGTGTCTTTCAGGCAATATATGAGCTCCCTATGCTGCTGCCAACTCCTGGGTGTGTCTTTCAGGCAATATATGGGCTTCTTATGCTGCTGCCAACTCCAATGTGTTTTTCAGGCAATATATGGACTCCTAATGCTGCTGCCAACTACTTGGTGTGCTTTTCAGGCAATATATGGGCTCCTAATGCTGCTGCTGCTGTTGCCAACTCCTGGGTGTGTCTTTCAGGCAATATATGGGCTCCTAATGCTGCTGCCATGTCCAATGTGTTTTAAGGCAATATATGAGCTGCCTATGCTGCTGCCAAGTCCAGAGTGTGTCTTTCAGGCAATAAATGAGCTCCCTATGCTGCTGCCAATTCCTGGATGTGTTTTTCAGGAAATACATGTGTTTCCTATGCTGCTGCCAAGTCCAATGTGTTTTTCAGGCAATATATGGGCTCCTAATGCTGCTGCTGCTGCTGCCAACACCTGGGTGTGTCTTTCAGGCAATATATGGGCTCCCTATGCTGCTGCCAACTCCAATGTGTTTTTCAGGCAAATATATGGGCTCCTAATGCTGCTGCTGCTGCTGCCAACTCCTGGGTGTGTCTTTCAGGCAATATATGGGCTCCCAATGCTGCTGCCAACTCCAATGTGTTTTTCAGGCAATATATGTACTCCCTATGCTGCTGCCAACTCCTGGGTGTGTCTTTCAGGCAATATATGAGCTCCCTATGCTGCTGCCAACTCCTGGGTGTGTCTTTCAGGCAATATATGGGCTCCCTATGCTGCTGCCAACTCCAATGTGTTTTTCAGGCAATATATGTACTCCCTATGCTGCTGCCAACTCCTGGGTGTGTCTTTCAGGCAATATATGAGCTCCCTATGCTGCTGCCAACTCCTGGGTGTGTCTTTCAGGCAATATATGAGCTCCCTATGCTGCTGCCAACTCCTGGGTGTGTCTTTCAGGCAATATATGGGCTCCCTATGCTGCTGCCAACTCCAATGTGTTTTTCAGGCAATATATGTACTCTTTATGCTGCTGCCAACTCCTGGGTGTGTCTTTCAGGCAATATATGAGCTCCCTATGCTGCTGCCAACTCCTGGGTGTGTCTTTCAGGCAATATATGGGCTCCTAATGCTGCTGCCAACTCCAATGTGTTTTTCAGGCAATATATGGGCTCCTAATGCTGCTGCCAACTACTTGGTGTGCTTTTCAGGCAATATATGGGCTCCTAATGCTGCTGCCAACTCCTGGGTGTGTCTTTCAGGCAATATTTCGGCTCCCTATGCTGCTGCCAACTCCACTGTGTGTCTTTCAGGCAATATATGGGCTCGTCATGCTGATGCCACCTCAAGGCTCTGTAATTATGCCAACTCCTGGGTGTGTCTTTCAGGCAATATATGAGCTCCCTGTGCTGTTGCTGCTGCTGCAAACTCCAGGGTGTGTCTTTCAGGCAATATATGAGCTCCCTATGCTGCTGCCAACTCCTGGATGTGTTTTTCAGGCAATATATGGGCTCCCTATGCTGCTGCCAATTCCAGAGTGTGTCTTTCAGGCAATATTTCAGCTCCCTATGCTGCTGCCAAATTCAGGGTGTGTTTTTTAGGCAATATATGGGCTCCCTATGCTGCTGCCAACTCCACTGTGTCTTTCAGGCAATATATGGGCTCATCATGCTGATGCCACCTCAAGGCTCTGTAATTGTGCCGCTCTGCATCAGCGAATCTAATAGCCACACCTCTGATCTGCATGTCATACTTCTTTACAATAGTATTTCACTAACCCAGCATGCATCCTATGCATGTTACAGCCAAGCAAAACGTTCTGCAACCCTATGGAAGCTCTCGGACGCCCAGAAATAGCCGTTTTTAATAGCGATTCGTCGCGAATAAATTCGGACCAAACCGATTTTTCCCGGAAAATTCGGTGAATCAGCCGAATCGAATTTTTCAAAAGTTCGCTCATCTCTAATTGATGCAATAACTTTTATTTATTGATACAGCCAGAGGTTGTAATATTGTTTACCATAATGAAATTAGGGTTTGTTAGGGGTGTACACTTTAAAGGTAATTTAGCATACATGTAAAACAGCCAGAGGTAGACCTTCATTTACCATAAAAGAACAACAATTCGAGGGGCTGCTAGGCTGGGGAAGTAACCTAGGACAGAGGTGACCAGGCTGAGAACACCACTGTTTCGGGTATGTATGAGGGATGATCATGGTTTGAGAGGTTATGCTGTGCCATTAACCTGTATATATGTATGTTTACATGTATGATTGATGCTCTGTATAATGTACTAACTGTGTTCCTCTGCATAACATTTTCTGATACCCTGAGTATAGGCTGTGTCTGGTAACAGCTGGAAATTAATGGTAGTATACATAATCTAAACTGTGTTCCTCCACATAGGATCAGGTGATATGATACCCTGTGCTTTAACCTACCCTGTGTAACCTGCTCTGTGTTATTTATGTGCCTGTATGCTATTAATATTGTCCTTGATTTGCTGTCCTCTGTGCTGAACTTTATTAAGTGTTCATGATTTTTATGAGCTGCCTAATATCATTGTTTATATTTTAATTGTATTGTATGTGTGCTCAATTATATTAAAATCTTTATCGCTCTCTCCTCCTCTTTGAATTGTCAAGCCTCTAAGGGACCTACATTGGGAATATTAATTCACTCTTTATAACTGGTGTTTAGTGAGATCAGGTGTGTGAGGGATCGTTTTACATATTCCCATTAATCAACAAATTCGGCTGAAGATTTAATACCAAAATAATATTCCTCAGCTGTTACATACTACTGGGCCAGAAATTTTAAACACTTTAGCTTATTAAAAATGTGTGACCTTCGAACACATACACCTACTGTGTATGTGTTCAAAAGTCACAAACTGTACACTTTTTTGGCAGGTTGCTCACACCTCTAGAAGAAGCGGACCTTGAGTCTTGGATGAATCAAGTTTTTCAAGCAGTTTTGGAATGGGATGATCCAGCAACCCTAAAGAATCAGCATATCACTAAAAGTTTAAGGGGGCCAACCTCTAATACCTTGCCACAACCTAAAGATGATTAAACAGAATTGCACAATGCAATATTACCTTGAGCCTCTGATGTGTTTGTGAGACGGAAAAAGATTTCTGACATGTTATATCATAATGAACATACCTATCAGGAAGTTACAGAACAAACTTTTTTATTAATTCTGCTCATGCGGATATGATTATCGAGGATGCCAGGAATACCAATCAGGAAATACCTTGGCTACAAGAACTGATGTCTACCCTTACTGAGGTTTTTACAGGGATGGCTCAAGAACACTCTTGATGATACAGGCCATGCAATCACTTATGAGATCCCAAATGAAGTTGAAATTGTAATGCAGTTGTTTACAGTGGGGAACAAGAAACGTTCAGCCACTGCATACTTTCCTAGATTGCACTCCCTAACCCCAGGAACAGCAGGGCTGTACTGAAGGCACTATCACTATCGGGTTAATCCAAAGCAAGAAGTAGTTTTACTGCAAATGTTTTCATCAACAGTCAACATGACATTCTTTGTAATGCACTTCAATAGCAACTTAGTATAGCACTCCAATAACTACCTTTTGGGTTGGGCGCCAACCGCCAATGCTAAATATAAACAACTTTGGGGTCCCCTACAGCAATGGACCCCACTTTTTGTCTCAATGCACAGTCACGCTGTGTTTTTTCAGGGGGCCAGCCAGACACTGGCCACCCCACAACAAAGTTACTTTCTCCTCAGCCCCCTTCTTCTGACAGGGGCCCACTCATCTCACCTGAGCAGCACCAATCCAGACAAGCCCTCCTTGTATGTCTACTGGCAATGGGGCACCCTGAGGCCTAGTCCCTCTGAGCGTCAGCCTTCCATCCTTATTACAGTGCGGGCTTTCTTCACCATGTCCAGCTCCCTTCTGTACTTCTATTGGACCCCCAACTCCAACAGAAGACATAATCTTGAAGGTACTGCTGGGCTAACCTACCCTGCCCCTAAACAAAATGGCAGCAGCCGACATGCTGGGTGCCGCTCGAAAGCCATGAAAAAACAACAAAAACGTACCTCGTACCTTTCTTACACAAGATTCTATGCATAAGAAGTCCTCTACTCTTTTTGTGTGTGCACACACATTTGTAGAGTTTTCCCAAGTAGTCCTCTAAGCATTCACTGCTGGAAAAGCCGCCAGGAAAGGTTCAAAAACTCCCAGGTAAGGAGATAGCTAGAAGTAAAACGTTACAACCAAGCTAAGCCAGAGTTCATCAGGCTAATCCCTAAATCTAGAATCAAAAATTATCTCAACAGATTGTGACCCGTACTACTGACCATCCCCAAAAGGGAGTTGGTTCAAAGCAAAATATCTGGAGGAACAAGAAATCCATATTACCACCTCCGCCATATTTACAACGCATTCTTCTGTAGTCTAGGTCAAGAATGAGGGGGTGTATGGTAAAAAGCTCTGTTGGATACCAGATCACAGATAACCGTACCCTATAGAGACTGTTGCCAAAATATCTGAAGCATCTGGCTTTAAAGTGGACCAACACCCAGGATTTTTACTATCCTGGGTTTTGGTCCACTTCCGGGGGGGGGCACCCCGATTGGGGGTGCCCCGCTGTGTGAAACCCCCCAGAAAGCCCCAAAAACTCACCTCACCACGCTCCCACGTGACCGCGCCGTCCAATCCCCGCCGACGTCCAAGCGGGTGACAGCGACGTCCAAGACAGCGTGTCCGCCGCCGCCTCCCGCACGTCACTCTTACAGGGCGTGCGCCCGCGCCGGCCATTCACGAACGGCCAGCGCGGGCGCGCGCACGTCTAGGGGGATAAGGTAAGGGTTTTTGGGGGTTTTGGGGGGGTTTCACCCCACGGGATATCCCGATCTCGGATGTCCCGCGATCACCCCTGGGTGTTGGTCCACTTTAAACAAATTAGAAGATTTGAATAAATGGGGTCTCAGTGACACAAAGTTCCCATCTGAATACTTTCTTATGATGCTTTGTAAAATAATTTGCACAGCTAAATTGATCCTGAATTGCCCAGAGGGAAAAATCATGTGAAAAAGCTTTTTTTTTCTCCAAAAACCAAGAGTAAAAAAATTCAGTAAATATGTAAAAATGTAAATATGCTAAACTGTAATTGTAAATATTTTAAACTCCTGTGGTGGGATCTACAGAAAGTTTTGCTAAATTGGCATTTCAGGACCATGGCCCAAAGGTGATGCAGTAGTGGCTATTCTAGTAGGCAACAACATAGATTTTGTGCAGAGAATGTTGGCAACACACAAAAGAACTGTGCACCTGGGGTTGAGGGGGTTGAGACTAGTGATAAGGGCTTCAGATCTGTGCCAAAGCTAGATTCGACCTGGACCTTATTGATTTGGTCCAGTTTGCCCCATCCCAGAAACTGGCAAAATTCCGATAAAATCATCCGGTTTGCTACCTGTTGGTGCTCACTGAACCCTACTAACCTTCTAGCCAGGTAAATGTGCATAACATTACTACTTCATGGTTAACGAGCCATGTTGTGATACATTTGAACGTAACTAGCCCATGAGCAATTCCAGTGACTGCCTTCCTTGAAAGAAATGAATGTACCATTACATCAAAGGGGTTCTTTAGGGATTAGGATTACCAGTATGTTTTGTGTTTTTTCCCTTCTTTTGTCTGTGCAGCACCTAATTTGGGAATATGTGCACAAATCAGATTCTTATAGATTTTTTGCCTATGCCACTTAAAACCTTTGTGATATAATTGTGTGTATGTAAGTGTTTCATAAAACCTTCATTACCTCCACAGCTGGCTGCAGAAATCTGCTGTAATATGGTTTGTGTTGGGGAGTCCTTAGGGGTCAGATCAAAACAGTTAGACTTGGGTGCACTTCTCATCACTAAAACTAGATTCAGAGAAAATATTAAAGCTTCGCAAAGAATGCTGAAGAAAAACAAATTAAACCTATACATTGATATCACTTTAAAATCTCAGCTGAAATCAGTTTCCTGACTTGAAACAGAATATGACAGAATATTAATAAAAAGTTTAAAAAGATATGAGAACCCTGAGCTTGCAGACAAAACCTGTAAATTAATTATCCCTATTATAGTCTAATAAAAATAGAAATACGGTCATTTTGCAAGGATGAAAAATGTTCTGATTTACAATGCAACGAATGACATGCAGATGAGACGTTACCAGTTTGTATTAACTTTAATTATAGTGGTTTTCAATAAAATGAGAGGGATCTGTAAAATATGTAAAACCTATTATTATCCTTAATTGTTTTCTGCCGTGATATAAATATCTAATGGTGGGGCCTCCACACTTCCACACTGGAATTTCACAATGTCAGCTTAATATAAATGTTAAAGCGTTAACACGTTAACATTGGAAAGATAGCAGTGGTTTTAGTTTGGTCGATTCCCAGAATTTTCAAGAAATATTTGTTTCGGTCCGAATTTATTCGCGACGAATCGCTATAATGGCTATTTCTGGGCTTCCGATTAGGGATGAGCGAATCGATCCGGACAAACCCGAATTCGTTCCGAATTTTAGGAAAAATTCGACTCTGAACGAATCCGAATTTTTCCGCGATTCGATCGATCGAAGTTTTCCTTAAAACTCCATTTATTTCAATTACAGCCATTGTAAAATGGTGGATGGACATGTCAGGACATATCCCCTGTGGCAAGTTATCATGGGAAGGTCACATGCAGCCTATCAGCAGGCAGGAAGTCCGGTGATGTCACAGTGCTATATAAACGGCGGCCATCTTGCTTGTGCGAATTTCAGCGTTGTATTGCGGCCAGAACGGAGCTTGCTACAGACAGGGAGAGACTAACAGAGAGGCAGGGAGACCCACAGAGACCCACAGAGTGCCAGGGAGAGCCATGGAAAGATAGGGAAAAATCGTGAAGGATCCAGGCAGGGACAGCAGAGAAAGTGACAGGGAAACTTTTTTTTTATTTTCATTTCACTTCATTTGCCAGATCAGTTTTAAATTGCTTTTGTTTGTGCTGTAAAGATTCCTGGCCACTGTGCATCCCATCTTGGCAGTGGCATATTTAACCCTATCTGTTACACACTAACATTTCTTATAACTCGATTAGTTTTAATTTTTTTTGTGTCTGCTGTAAAAACCCCAGCCCATATGGACATCCCAAAGCAGCACATTTGACCCTATCTGTTACACTAAAGCAGCTTTTAAAGGCTATTTCTCATAAATATATTGCAGTTTGAATTGTTTTTGTGTGTGCTGTAAAAACACCAGCCCACATGGGCATCCCAAAGCAGCACATTTGACCCTATCTGTTACACTAAAGCAGCTTTTAAAGGCTATTTCTCATAAATATAATGCAGTTTGAATTGTTTTTGTGTGTGCTGTAAAAACACCAGCCCACATGGGCATCCCAAACCAGCACATTTGACCCTGTTACACTAAAGCAGCTTGTAAAGGCTATTTCTCATAAATATATTGCAGTTTAAGTTGTTTTTATGTGTGCTTTAAAAACACCAGGCCGCACGGTATCCCAAACCTGCACATTTGACCCTATCTATTACACTAAAGCAGCTTTTAAAGGCTATTTCTCATAAATATATTGCAGTTTGAATTGTTTTTGTGTGCTGTAAAAACACCAGGCCGCAGGGTATCCCAAACCTGCACATTTGACCCTATCTGTTACACAAAAGCAGCTTTTAAAGGCTATTTCTTATAAATATATTGCAGTTTGAATTGTTTTTGTGTGTGCTGTAAAAACACCAGGCCGCACGGTATCCCAAACCTGCACATTTGACCCTATCTGTTACACTAAAGCATCTTGTAAAGGCTATTTCTCATAAATATATTGCAGTTTGAATTGTTTTTGTGTGTGCTGTAAAAACACCAGGCCTCAGGCTATCCCAAACCTGCACATTTGACCCTATCTGTTACACTAAAGCAGCTTTTAAAGGCTATTTCTCATAAACATATCGCAGTTTGAATTGTTTATTGTGCATGCTGTAAAAACACCAGGCCGCAGGGAATCCCAAACCTGCACATTTGACCCTATCTGTTACACTAAAGCAGCTTTTAAAGGCTATTTCTCATAAATATATCGCAGTTTGAATTGTTTTTGTGTGTGCTGTAAAAACACCAGGCCGCAGGGAATCCCAGACCTGCACATTTGACCCTATCTGTTACACTAAAGCAGCTTTTAAAGGCTATTTCTCATAATTATATTGCAGTTTGAATTGTTTTTGTGTGTGCTGTAAAAACACCATGCCTCAGGGTATCCCAAACCTGCACATTTGACCCTATCTGTTACACTAAAGCAGCTTGTAAAGGCTATTTCTCATAAATATATTGCAGTTTGAATTGTCTTTGTGTGTGCTGTAAAAACACCAGGCCTCAGGGTATCCCAAACCTGCACATTTGACCCTATCTGTTACACTAAAGCAGCTTTGAAAGGCAATTTCTCATAAATATATTGCAGTTTGAATTGTTTTTGTGTGTGCTGTAAAAAAACAGGCCTCAGGGTATTCCAAACCAGCACATTTGACCCTATCTGTTACACTAAAGCAGCTTTTAAAGGATATTTCTCATAAATATATTGCAGTTTGAACTGTTACACTAAAGCAGCTTTTAAAGGCTATTTCTCATAAACATATCGCAGTTTGAATTGTTATTGTGTGTGCTGTAAAAACACCAGGCCTCAGGGTATCCCAAACCTGCACATTTGACCCTATCTGTTACACTAAAGCAGCTTGTAAAGGCTATTTTTTCATAAATATATTGCAGTTTGAATTGTTTTTGTGTGTGCTGTAAAAACACCAGGCCTCAGGGTATCCCAAACCAGCACATTTGACCCTATCTGTTACACTAAAGCAGCTTGTAAAGGCTATTTTTTCATAAATATATTGCAGTTTGAATTGTTTTTGTGTGTGCTGTAAAAACACCAGGCCTCAGGGTATCCCAAACCAGCACATTTGACCCTATCTGTTACACTAAAGCAGCTTTAAAAGGCTATTTCTCATAATTATATTGCAGTTAGAATTGTTTTTGTGTGTGCTGTAAAAACACCAGCCCACATGGGCATCCCAAACCAGCACATTTGACCCTATCTGTTACACTAAAGCAGCTTTTAAAGGCTATTTCTCATAAATATATTGCAGTTTGAATTGTTTTTGTGTGTGCTGTAAAAACACCAGGCCTAAGGGTATCCCAAACTTGCACATTTGACCCTATCTGTTACACTAAAGCAGCTTTTAAAGGCTATTTCTCATAAATATATTGCAGTTTGAATTGTTTTTGTGTGTGCTGTAATATCACCAGGCCACAGGGTATCCCAAACCTGCACACTTGACCCTATCTGGTACACTAAAGCAGCTTTTAAAGGCTACTTCTCATAAATATATTGCAGTTTGAATTGTTTTGTGTGTGCTGTAAAAACACCAGGCCGCAGGGTATCCCAAACCTGCACATTTGACCCTATCTGTTACACTAAAGCAGCATTTAAAGGCTATTTCTCATAAATATATCGCAGTTTGAATTGTTTTGTTTGTGCTGTAAAAACACCATGCCTCAGGGTATCCCAAACCTGCACATTTGACCCTGTTACACTAAAGCAGCTTTTAAAGGCTATTTCTCATAATTATATTGCAGTTTGAATTGTTTTTGTGTGTGCTGTAAAAACACCATGCCTCAGGGTATCCCAAACCAGCACATTTGACCCTATCTGTTACACTAAAGTAGCTTTTAAAGGCTATTTCTCAAAAATATATCGGAGTTTAAATTTTTTTTGTGTGTGCTGTAAAGTGGAGACAATTCTGCGGTCACTAGGCAAACACGTGAGCATGCATCGTGCCATTTGTGCAAGTGACTCGGAGGGACTACCTGTCTCCATCTCCACTGCATACTGCCACGGTGTGTCTGGGTCCTCGGTCTCTCCTTTCTCACAACCCTTTAGCTCCTCTGGCTGCTCCTGCTCCTCCTCTCCTGTCAGATGACTAGATAAACCAGCCATTTCGCCAAAACTAAACTGTGCTTCACTGTGCTCCTCCTCCTCAACTCCCACGGGGTTTATGTGGCCGTGAAATGTATGCGCCATGTCTCCAGTGCCCTGACCAGCCATGGTTTCCAACATGTGTTGTATTACATGAAGCAGTGGAATCATGTCGTTCATGCCTTAATCCTGGTGACTGACAAATAAAGTGGCTTCCACAAAGGGCCTGAGCAAACGGAAGGTGTCACGTATGAGCTGCCACTGGTTCACATTAAAGTTACACATGGGAGTCCCGCTATCTGCTTGGATCATCAAGAAATCATTGATGGCTTTTCTCTGTTCGTATAGTCGATCTAACATATAGGGTGGCATTCCAACGGGTATGTTGGGGATACCATTCTGACGCTGTAGCTCAAGAAGGGTGTGCTTGGCGGTGTAGGAAGTGCATACAAAGTTTCCTTCCTGTTGTTAGGATGTCTTGCAGATGGGGGTAAGACTTCAGAAAACGCTTGACAACTAGGTTGAACACGTGTGCCATACAGGGCGCATGGCTCAGGCTTCCTTGTCGCAGTGCAGACAAGATGTTACTCCCATTGTCAGTCACCATGGTTCTCATTTGCAGTTTTCGTGGAGTAAGCCGTGTTTTTATCTCTTGATGAATGAATTTCAGGAGCTCCTCCCCTGTGTAACTCCGTTCGCCAAGGCAAACCATGTGAAGCGCCGTGTGACACCGCCGTGCCCTGCACACATGGTAGGCTGGAGGAGAATTGACTGTACAGTGGAGGCTGAGGAGACGGCGGAGGATGAGGATTAGTTGCACACTGTGACAGGCAAAATGGCCTGGGAGCGCGGAGGACCAAGCGGTGTGACCTATCCAAGTTGCTGTGCAGGAACCACATTCCCCGGTGAAGGGGAAGGCAGCCTGCCGCGCAGCAGGTGGTCTACCCCGCCCCCGGCCACGTGTGGCTCCAGACATCCCAATTCTGCCACCATGCTAACTGCCAACCCTACTACCACCTTGCTGCCTCAGCTGCTGACTCTGGGGCAACCTGGGACCCTCTTCTCCTGATGATGATGAAGCCCCTTCTGCACCGGGCACCCAAGTGCGATCGGCTTTATCATCATCATCATCGAGTTGTGTCTGCACGTCACTGATTTCCTCCTCGGTTTCTACAACAGCGTGTGCTGCAGGAGACGGAATGCTCACCACACCACCTCCCATGCCACTCTCCTCCTCAGTGTTTGTCTGCCTAGCGAAAGAAGCAGCAGATGTCTCCTCTATTTCTTGCCTCAGCTGCTGACTCTGGGGCAACCTGGGACCCTCTTCTCCTGATGATGATGAAGCCCCTTCTGCACCGGGCACCCAAGTGCGATCGGCTTTATCATCATCATCATCGAGTTGTGTCTGCATGTCACTGATTTCCTCCTCGGTTTCTACAACAGCGTGTGCTGCAGGAGACGGAATGCTCACCACACCACCTCCCATGCCACTCTCCTCCTCAGTGTTTGTCTGCCTAGCGAAAGAAGCAGCAGATGTCTCCTCTATTTCTTGGCTGGGCAGTAGCTGCTGACTGTCCTCTAACACATCGTCCTCACTGAATAGTGGAGCTGAACCCAAAGCATAAGATACATCGGCTGGAGGGGGGGGGGCGTAGGACAGAGGCAATGGAAGGACAGGGGCTGCTTCCGGGCCATGCCAACTCAGGGTTGTGTCCAAGGAACCTGCAGACTGTTGACTGGGGGTGTCAGATGTCACTTGTGATGAGGAGGATGACCGCGTTAACCAATCGATGACGGCAGATGCGTTGCTGGTTGAGACATGACCGCCAGCAGATTCCGGGAGATCAGGCCTCCCACCGCGACTCCTGCGGCCACTCGCCCCTAGTCTGCTGCGACCTCTGCCTGATGAATCTAGGCCTCTCCTCGGTGCACATCCTGGCACATCTCTGCCTGACATTTTTAATGCGTTTTTAGAGGGGAAAACAATACACTACACTACACCTAGAACAGTATTTTTGTAACAGCAGGTGTGTAAAAAATTTAGATAAAAATAGGCAGACACTGCAGCTAAAAGCTAATGCAAAAAGACACTGGTCCCTGGTCAGAGTTAAATGCACCACAGGCAGTTTTAAAACGTGGTTTTTGTTCAAAATGTAAAAAAGGTAAAGATGCAGGTACTCTTAAAAGCTGAGTGCTAGTATTCGGGAAGCCCCCCCGGTGAAAGGCAATGTCTGCTTTAAACTTGAAAACCAGACTTTTTTTAAAAAAGGCAAAAGGTAATTTGTCCGGTACTCTTAAAAGATAAGTGGAAGGTAGCACTGACAATGGCCCCTGGTGAAAGGCAATGGGTTCTTTAAACTTGAAAACCAGACTTTTTTTAAAAAAAGATAAGTTGGCCGGTACTCTGAAAAGATAAGTGGTAGCACTGACAATGGCCCCCGGTGAAAGGCAATGGGTGCTTTAAACTTGAAAACCAGACTTTTTTATACAATAGCAAAAGGTAAGTAGGCAGGTACTCTTAAAAGATAAGTGGAAGGTAGCACTGACAATGGCCCCTGGTGAAAGGCAATGGGTACTTTAAACTTGAAAACCAGACTTTTAAAAAAAAAGACAAAAGGTTAGTAAGCAGGTATTCTTAAAAGATAAGTGGAAGGTAGCACTGACAATGGCCCCCGGTGAAAGGCAATGGGTGCTTTAAACTTGAAAACCAGACTTTTAAAAAAAAAGACAAAAGGTAAGTCAGCCGGTACTCCAAAAGATAAGTGGTAGCACTGACAATGGCTCCTGGTGAAAGGCAATGGGTGCTTCAAACTTGAAAACCAGACTTTTTTTTTTAAAAAGGCAAAAGGTTAGTAGGCAAGTACTCTTAAAAGATAAGTGATAGGTAGCACTGACAATGGCCCCCGGTGAAAGGAAATGGGTGCTTTAAACTTGAAAACCGAACTTTTTTTTAACAAAAGGCAAAAAGTAAGTCGGCCGGTGCTCTTAAAAGATAAGTGGTAGGTAGCACTGACAATGACCCCCGGTGAAAGGCAAGGGGTGCTTTAAACTTGAAAACCAGACTTTAAAAAAAAAAAAAAGGCAAAAGGTAAGTTGGCCGGTACTCTTAAAAGATAAGTGGTAGCACTGTCAATGGCCCCCGGTGAAAGGCAATGGGTGCTTTAAACTTGAAAACCAGACTTTTTTTTTAAAAAGGCAAAAGGTTAGTAGGCAGGTACTCTTAAAAGATAAGTGGAAGGTAGCACTGCCAATGGCCCCCGGTGAAAGGCAATGGGTGCTTTAAACTTGAAAACCAGACTTTTTTTTAACAAAAGGCAAAAGGTAAGTCGGCCGGTACTCTTAAAAGATAACTGGTAGCACTGACAATGGCCCCCGGTGAAAGGCAATAGGTGCTTTAAACTTGAAAACCAGACTTTTTTTTAAAAAAAGGCAAAAGGTTAGTAGACAGGTACTCCGAAAAGATAAGTGGTAGGTAGCACTGACAATGGCCCCCGGTGAAAGGCAATGGGTGCTTTAAACTTGAAAACCAGACTTTAAAAAAAAAAGGCAAATGGTAAGTCGGCCGGTACTCTTAAAAGATAAGTGGTAGTACTGACAATGGCCCCCGGTAAAAGGCAATGGGTGCTTTAAACTTGAAAACCAGACTTTTTTTAAAAAAAGGCAAAAGGTTAGTAGGCAAGTACTCTTAAAAGATAAGTGGTAGCACTGACATTGGCCCCCGGTGAAGGGCAATGGGTGCTTTACCCATTTAAATGCCAAGCACATAGTTTCTACATGGTTGCTTCTCCTACAGTTAAGTGCCAAGCACGTAAAAACTACGTGCCTGGCATTTCCCCTTACTAGTAAAAAAATAGATAAAATAAAACACTTACCTCTGGTATTCATGTAAAGATGGGGCTCCCCTCTTCCTCCGGGGGGCACCCGATCCCTCCCCCGGCGTCTTCAGTCTTCAGGAGGGGGGCCGAAACCGGCCGCCCCCCCCCCCCCCCCCCCCGTTTCCAGCGCTGACAGTTATCTGTAGAAAAAAAAAAAACAATCACAGTCACTCACCTCCTCGCCCGATCCCTCTGCGCCATCTTCTCTTCACCAAGGGGGGGTCCGATCCCCGTATTGATATTCCCAGGTTTGTACCATATGTGGTTCAAGTCTGGGAAATAACCCGACCCACCGTTAACCTAGTAAGAATATTGTGGGAAAGATGTTAGAATTAGAAATATTGTCAGGCTGGTTGATAAGTTGACCCCCTATCTCTGTTAGAGAAATATGTTTGCTACAGGGGAGTTTTTGGACTGACTTCCCTGTTGCCAGGATTGGCCAAAAGGGGGTTCAAAAGTAGTCACCACGCCATGATATAGTGTATAACTATGATTCAAAGTACCTTATGTACAAAGTGTGTATAACAAACCCATTTTTTATTTCATTTCACTTAAAAAATAGACAATACATTATAGATGCCCTACTTATGTAGGGGACATAAAAAGCAATAATTATATACCCATATAGATTAAAAACAATGTAGGATGGTCTTAGATACTAATTGTCTGGCGTACAGTCTTGTTCTTTTGCTGTTGTCATCTAGTGGGGTATACTAGTTTCGCCGAAGGAGGCTTCATCAGTACCCATTACGCTAGATGAATTTAGCTATATACAACACATATAAATAATTTCATTATTAACAACACACAATAATATAGTTTACAGTATTTTGGTTCAATTCAAATAACACAGAGTATGATAAGTCTCCAAAATTTCCTGATATGTAAAAAGGATAAAGGAAAGAGTTAATTACCTGAGATCAAGAAGACTGATGCTCACTGCGTGTTCATATAGACCATTCCATTATAAGATAATCAGTGTAAAAGACCGGCCTTTTTCTTGGGTGCTGGATATATTGGGGGAGGGTTGCCCAGTCGTTAATTAATTGCCATACTGGCATACCCACTCTGAAAAGATCATGTTGATATGTATATAAAATATTTGGATATATACATTTACATTGATTGAGATTAGTAGTAGGGAAAGTCCCTTAGCCTATCAAACCATTTGTCCCCATCACCTGAGGAAAGCAGGGGTTTTTTTTAGATGGTCACCAGGATGAAAAGGAGTGTCCCAGAGCGCTGAATAAAAAAGATTTTTCAAGGAAGAGCCACCACCTAAGAAAATTACAGTGTAAACATAATACCTTAATGCGATTCCCTGTGTTGAGCCATACCCCTGTATATTTCAGGTACGAGAACAGGGAGACTGAATTTCTCCCGTGTGTGGACAATGCCACATATGTATGGAGTATCTGCAAAGACCTGCAAATGGTCACTGTGTTATGGAATCGTCTGACATAAGTTTAACATTTCACAGAAACCAAATAAACTAGCTAACCTTGGAGGTGATCGTTGTGAGACTCTCCGGATCCCGGAACGAGTGCCCGTATTGTGGGAAAGAGCGCCCGCCACTCAGACCCTCCGCCTCGTGAGCGATGTCCTGGCTCGCACGAGCGTTACCCACGTGCGCCGGCCGCGCCAACTGATGGAGTCGTCGCACACGATGTGCGATTTTATGGGGGCGGGGTAAGCGCACCAAACCTCCCTCCGGGCCTGTAAGCTGCGCACGCCTCAGTGAGCGCATTCCCTCCCGGATTGTTGACATTACGGGGGAACGTCCCCATGATCACGCGCCTGAAAGACGTTGCCATGGTGCTGGTCAGATGCGTGTTCATCAGGCTCGGGGGAGGTTAAACGGCACCCGGCCATAAGGTTGCTGTCATATAACAATAATGGTTGGCATATAAAAATACCTGTCCTAGCACCTTTACTATTAGAATTAATGAAATTAATGTGGGTATCTTTTGAAAACAGGCTACATTGGCCCTAAGGTGATAATATTCAAATTAACCCATAATAATGATTATGCTGCTAGGTACCCCCCCTGGGCTCCGCAGGCTTCAGGTGAGGACCCTCATCTGGGTCCTCACCGCTTCTAATGGCGGCGATGGCTGCCCCGCCTTTTGTGGGAGGAGTGGGATGACATCATCCCGCTCCTCCTATACCCCTCAGCGAGCACCGGCATCTGTCAGATGCCGGTGGTGATCAGAGCAGGGCGGGTGTCAGGTGAGGAGGCTCCAATTGGACCAGCATGCAACCAGTTAGCAGACAGGTACTCTTCAAATATTTATGCTAGTATTTGGGATGTCCCTCTTCAAATACATAGGTTGGCTGCTTTTACAGTGGAAAAGTGACTTTCTTTACAAAATGCAACCAGTTAGCAGACAGGTACTCTTCAAATATTTATGCTAGTATTTGGGATGCCCCCCGCAAAAGGCAAAGTCTGCTTAAAAAGTGATTTTGTTTACAAAATGCAACCAGTTAGCAGACAGGCACTCTTCAAATATTTATGCTAGTATTTGGGATGCCCCCTCTTCAAATACATAGGCAGGCTGCTTTTACAGTGGAAAGGTGACTTTCTTTACAAAATGCAACACGTTAGCAGACAGGTACTCTTCAAATATTTATGCTGCTAGTATTTGGGATGCCCCCTCTTCAAATACATAGGCTGGCTGCTTTTACAGTGAAAAAGTGACTTACTTTCCAAAATGCAACACGTTAGCAGACAGGTACTCTTCAAATATTTATGCTGCTAGTATTTGGGATGCCCCCTCTTCAAATACATAGGCTGGCTGCTTTTACAGTGAAAAAGTGACTTACTTTCCAAAATGCAACCAGTTAGCAGAGAGGTACTCTTTAAATATTTATGCTAGTATTTGGGATGCACCAGTTTGCTTAAAAAGTGACTTTTTTACAAAATGCAACCAGTTAGCAGACAGGTACTCTACAAATATTTATGCTAGCATGCTTTTTAAAGAATGACACCAGGAAAAGGAAAAGCTAAATAGGCAAGTGTGTTATTAACACTAAATAGGCTTGAAATCTAATGCAAACAATTAAAATTCTCCCTGTCTTTCTCTGTCACTGTCACAGCCTCTCTCCTTCTCTATCTGCCCCTCGCTTCTTCTGTTCTTTGTTCTATCTCTCCCTAGCTGTATCTATCTATCTATCTATCTATCTATCTATCTATCTATCTATCTATCTATCTATCCCTCGCTCTCTCCATGCCTGATCTGCTCTGGCCACAATACAGTGTCAGAATGAGCTTCCGCAAAATGGCCGCCGCTTATATAGGTCTGTGACATCATCGGGAAGCCTGGCTGCCGATAGGTAGCATGTGACGCCTACCCAGGATTCCTTGCCCCATGGGACATGTCCTGACATGTGGATCCACCATTTGAGATGGGCTGGATAGTAGTAAATGGAGTTTTAAGGAAGCGATTTGAGCGATCGAATCGCGGCGATATTTGGAATCGTTACGAATCGAATTTTTCCTGAAATTCGTAACGAATTTGGGTTCGTCAGATTCGATTCGCTCATCTCTAGTAATTAACTCAAAATGGTTTATTTTTACATCCACAAAGTCAAACTTAAGCAGCTTGTCTGCAGCATATAAACGTGAAACACAGGTCTTCACAGCAAACTCTTTTCACTATTTCATCTGGCCCTCAAGGCCTACTCACGGTTTATATAGGGGCACTTCAGCACTGACAACCTTCTCACTCAGTTTAGCAGCAGCCTCTAGCTGGTCTGCTCCTGGTGCACCTTGTAGCCCAGATAGCTACCTGGCTGAGAGTTCTCCTCAGTCCAACCATCCACATTTCACTCCAGTACTCATCTGCAGGTGCAACATGCATCTCAGCTAGTCTAGCAGCAGCCCTCAACTGCGGCTCATCAGCACGCTTCTGAGGCTTATCAGCCTCTTTATAATACCCCTGCACTGGGTCAGTACTAGACCGGGATACTTGTCCAGCTTCCCTTACTGGCCAGACTCCAGAACTCTATAACAAGACCTCCAAGACACCTTACTGGCAGCTCCTTAAAGGGCTGGTAATGGCCCTTTTTCCTGGAGTCTGTTTGTAGCCTGACCCAGTACTTTCCAATCCAAAATCGCTGAAATAACAAATTTTTACACAGTGTGGCAGACACCCTGCCGCCGAGGTCACTGCACTGTTCGATTGGATGGCTTTTAGATATTTTTAATAAATTACAATTAAGCCTTGACTTTGGGCATCTTATTGGATTGTTTGTGAACTGACCCACAGAAAAAACTGGTTTCATTAATCAGCCATAGAGGCTTTCAAAGTTACCTCTCACAAAGCAAAAGTGCAGGTCACTATACACCTGCTGTTTGCCAGATGAAGTACAGCCTATTAACTTCAAAGCACAGTGGGTAAAACAGGGTCACAGAAAAGTCCATATAAAATAGTTGTCAGGTCCCGTGGGACGTCTTCCTTCCAATAAGTCAGCAACCCCCAATCTCCGCTGCTTTCTTCGCCTATAGCCAAGCCCCCGTTTGCCGGGACGCAGGATACGCCTCACCGGACACGGTTGCCCCCAGGACTTGTTAGTACAAAGGATGCTGACTTATGCAGGGGAAGGTGGACGAACCAGGAACAAGACTGGTAAGGCAATCGGGCAGAGGTCATACACAGGTGATCAGTCCAAGGAAGCACAGTACAAGAGGATTGAGACGGAAGAATGGTCAGGGCTAGCCAAAGGTCACACCAGGAGGTCAGAGATACGCGGTACAGAGGAGCAGGCAGGAATCGTGGTCAAAAACAGGTAAGGTCGGTCCAGGCGGCAATCAGGAATGGTCATACACGGCAGAATCGTACGGAAAATAGCAATCACAATCACACCCAGGAGCACGCTATCACGGGCCAGGAACAAGTGCAGAGGAAATCCCTTTATAGTGGCAAAACCGGCAGGATTGGACAGGGAGACAATGGCTAGGATTGGTGCACATAGGATCTGGCGGCCGATTGGAGCACTGGCCCTGTAGTCTGATTGGTGAGCTCTGGGCTGATTGCCCCAGCTGAGCTTCCCAGGCAAACTGCTCAGTGCTGCACCTTCTAGACTTTGTTCTTTTAAACAGCCTCCGGTGGCCATTCTGAGTATTGCACCACCGGAAGACATGAGCTGACTGTATAGGCCAGCAAGCACAAGCTGAGTGACAATGGGCAAGGGGGGAGGACTTACTCGGCGACACATGCGCCATAGGGGATGGCAACTGAGGCATAAGCGGATCCTGGGCAGGAGGAACCCGAGCCCGTTGCCTAAGGACACCACGGGCACGGGTAGAAGGTAAGTTATTCGTGACAATAGTGAGAAGTAATGTTTCCAAGCTCACAGTTTTAAATTCCATCAATCCCTTCTAACAATATAGCCAGCTGCCACTTGTAAGCCTTATTGAGACTAAAAGTGCTTTTAAAGCAGAACTAGTTTTTTTTAATGTGTCCTCATATAGAAGGTCAGAATCACAGTGCTGTGAAATCTATGTTTTTATGTATTTTCAGAAATAATGCTCTCAGCACTCAGAAATAGGCTGTCCCCTGCATCATTCTTATGTCTAGTATAACGCCCTAGGTTTGTACCCCACGCTGGCAAGGAAGTGCCGCTAAGTCATGGTTGTGTGAGTGGCGTTCCTAAGCTGAAAAAGGACTACTTTTTCATAATGTGAGCGATGTTCTGCTCATTTCTAGTATACTGCCCTAGAGCTGTGCACCTTTAGCTGCTCTAATGAGGGCAAGCCACTGATAACTCAGCTGAGGTGATGCTGTATGAGGGAAGATTTCAATCAGGTACATGATTCTATGAAACATCAAGATGACTAGTGATGAGCAAATCGGTCAGGCTATTGTTCATTAGATAAAAACTGTATCTAAGCAAAAATACTAAAGACATTTCCAAAAAATATAAAAAATAAACCTCCAGGCAGTTTAAATGTTAAATGGGATGCTCTTAAAAAAACGTATTCCGCCTGGCCAATCACAGCCATGCACAGAATGGCTGTGGTTGCTGTGCAGCCAATCAGCCTTTTTCAGGTTCTGGCCTGAACACCGTGTTCAGGTCCAGACTCCAGGGGCCAGAAATCGCAAAATTTGGCACAGAATCCGAATTTTGTGGGCTGAATCTGCTCGGCGCTAGAGAACAGGAAAAGTGAAGGAGGGGAAACCCGAGAAGGAAAAATCAATTTGCAATATATAACCTAGTATTAAACGTTTATTATTATAATAACTTGACATGAATAATTGAAATTTGACTGAATAAATTACCATCTTTTACCACTTACAGCAGCATGCTGGGGGAGATAGCAGGGGCAACTGAACAGCTGAGAGTGATGATGCAGTGCTTTACTATTTAAAAGAGAAACAACTGGAGAAATAAGATCTGACTTCCCTGAACACTAATTTTTCTGTGCTCACAGGGTTTCCCTGTTCTGAGGCCCTGCTAAAACTACCATTGTATTGCCCTAAAGCTGATCTTCAAGACAGGGGAAGGCAGCATGCACCTTGCCCTCTTGTGCCAAAGGCTTAGTAGCAGCTGCGTTCCCTGCCTTTACTGTATGCATGCCCCTATCTTCAGCTCAATGTAGTGGCCCGCACTGAATGCTGCAACAGCTTTTTCACAGCTGAGTGTTTGTCATAGTTTCACCACAGTGATTGAGGTACATGTGCCATGCAATTGTAAGTATTGTCTCAAGTTTGCCCCTAGTGGTCACATAATTGTCATTACATGTTAGGCCTACGCCACATATTATACAGTGTTTATTTGTTCTTCCAACTGTCATTTAAGCTGATGCAGAATGAAGTCTATGACTCCTCTGTCACCTGACCATGCTAACCAATGGCAGGGCAGAGGGAGCCAGTTTCCTCCAGCCAGCCCCTGTTGGTCGGAGGGGAAAAACCCTGGGGAGGGAGAGCAGCTCCAGCCTCTGAGCTGGCTGCATGTGTGTCCCAGCTTTCTCCAGAAAACCTACTTCAGGCTTAGGCCTATGCCAGCCTTATTCTCCTACTCATCTCCACCTGTAACCAGTCACCCAAGGATGTTCACAGGACAGTTCTACCTCAGTAGGATAACTTTATTGTGTAAGAAGCCTACTGTCCGGATCGTCTGGAATTTGAGGGTCACCCGCCAGCGACCAAAACTAGTCTAGCTCTCATGCTAGTAGTCCACGCGCCTCTATGCGGTCTCCGTGTACGAGAGCAGCTTCATGTTCAGTAATTCTCAAGTTAAGTAACTCAAGTCGTCTCTACCTGTGCCCTTGCGGTGGGAATCTCGATCTACAGGATCAGGTCTGTAAACTCTTTTAAAGTCTTTTAACGTTATCCCAAGCTAGTATTACTACTCCCAGCACCTCTACAGCCCTAAGGCTTCAGCATAGACTCTCTCACTCTGCATCAGTAACCACTAAAGTCCAGTTTAAAGTTACTAAAGTTACCCTGGTTGCATCCAGAGGAAAGGACATTTACTTGGACACTTGTTCCAGCAATAAAAGCAACGTTGTTTATCCGAACCCTGGCATTGCTTTCTTCAGTGGGTGCCTTGACTAGGATACAGCGGGAACTGCAATGGTTAACTAGCCCTGGGGTCAAGACTACTAGCCACCAAACCCTCGAGCCATACACCGTGACAAGTGTACTCCATAGGCTATCCCCAGGGGGTTACTCCATTTTTGGCGTCACGAACAGGATGTACCTCTGTGCCGTTCTGATTTTCTACTATATTGTTGGACTTTGTCAAGATATTGCACTATCAAGCCAACTATGGGATTTACAAGTGTGCCCGATGGTTTCCCTAAGTTTTCAACTAGTTTGGAGGACATTTTCTGCTCGTTGCTAGGGGCAACCGCACTGGAATTTCATGCTGCGCAACATCCTGGGCCTGAAGGAGTTAATTTCACCACTGCCGATGCGCGGGAAACTAAGCCCTCCATAGACTTTACTGCAGGCACTCCTGATTGGCTGATTCTCCTCTCTGAGCTTACAGTCTCTAGGCAGACCGGGGGGTGGAGTTTGCTGCCGGGGTCCTCCTCCTCCTGGTTGGAAAGCGCGCGAAAGCTGAGCAAGATGGCGACCGCTGGGCCACCCTGTCTGGCTGCAGCGCCACCGGAGCCCACCTGTGCCATCCCGCCGACGGATCTTACCTGCTTGCAGACTCCGCTGCCCGAGGACAGCGACGAATGCTGGGCCGGATCACCTCCTGCCACCGCGGTATCCTCCAGGGCTAGCTCGCCCCTGCCATTCGCTCCAGATGAGGAATCGCCTACGGCCGTCAGCTCACCTGCGTCTCCAGAGAGTTCCCTCAGCGTGTCACCGCCTTGCCGTTACCGGGATGAAGAGTCCTATGCCTTCTCCGATACTGACGTCACTTCTTCAGACGACGGAGCGGTGAGTGAGCAGCGGCTATCGCCGCCATCAGTCCCTGCGGCCCCCGCTACTAGGGCTGCCACTGTCCCCTCCAGAGACTGGGCTAACCGCCATCTTCTGACCCCTATGCCGGTTAAGGGACGGCCTCCTGGGTGCCCCTCGCCACCACTGCCTTAGTGGCTTTACGGAGACGAGCCCACTATTGTAAAGATAGCTGAGGAGATACAACGGGCACTGATTGGGAGCACTATGGCCTATGCCACTGTTACTTCGGCTGCCAAGCCTATAGCAGCCTCTGTGAGTCCTCCTGCACCTGTAGAGCCAGCTGTTGTCCACATGAAGCCTGCTGGGTGCCAAGCCATGGTGGAGAGGGCTAGTGGGGCAGCCTCCTCAGTAACCACCAGGACCAGTCCTGTTAACCCCTGCACTACTGGGTCTAGCACACCTGTAACCTCTAAACAGAGAGCACCCTTTATTACCTACAGTGACTTGTGGGGTCATCCTCGCACTCCGTTTGTGGAATCTTCAGCTACTTCTGAAAGGGACTTTATTAGGAGGCTAGAAAGGCCTAGGCCAGGAGACCCTCCTCTAGAAAGGAGACGAGGGACAGTTACCAAGTTCGACCGTAAGCGTGGGTACGGTCTAATTATGGACTCCTATAATGGACAATTGGTGTTGGTCAACCGCAGGGCCGTTATGAGGGACTACACACCAGTATACCTGCACAACTTGCCGCCTTCTGAGATTGTAGAGTACACCTTAGTGGGTTCTCCAAAGGGACCATGGGCAGCAGCTGTTACTCGCCCTAAAGACCCTGTCCAGAGGCCTTTCCTACCTGCTCCATCAGAAAACTGGGAAGAAGACTGGGAAATCTTCAAACCACTGGGGCCTCTCATCCCACCTAATGTGCCTTCCAAAATAGCATCTCCTCCTATAGATGAACCACAACCAGCTACCTCCGCGCCTATGCCAGTTTCAGCTAACAAGGCTGCACCTTCTGCTGCAGTAAAGAAACCATCATCTTCTACTCCTGCACCTGTGGCTACTGTCACTGACTTTCACCCTACAGTTACTTATCACATTGCTCCGGTCATCTCTCCTACCACTACGGTGACACCCAGCATCAACCTTACCATTGCGTCTAACGACACTCCTGTACGCAGAAGGTCCTTGCCACGTTATTCTGTGGATCTGTCCGCCCTGAAAGAAAGAGTGGACACCTGGAGTCCTTCCAGGCCCTACTATTAAGAAGCCATATCAGCCATGTGACTAGGCCCAGTTGGCCACCTTATTTCTGCACTCTTTTTTTGTTTTTGGGCAAGCTGCCATATCTTCAGTTGGCATAAGGACTTTTATGCCTATAGTGTGAACATTTTCTTTTAGGTCTATTAACATGTTATGCTCGTAAGTTTTTTTCTCCCGCTGTGTTTTCAGTTCTATTTTTGGTAACCGTTAGCAACTGAGTTTAAGAAATTTTGCCTGGTCCGCCAAGAACTACTTAAGTCTCCTTCTCTAATACAGTATGGACCTAAAGTCTCAGGATACAGTGACTTCACGGCATCTGATGAAGAGCCATCGTTCCTGTTTGTCGTCATAAGTATCTACCTCAAGTTTTGCACTAAGTACTGTACTTTGGTATTTTTTTTTTTTCTCTCTCTCTTTTAAGCAGAAAGTGTATTTTGTTTTTTTTAGTTTTATCTGCATCTACATATTTTTGCACTTGGAGTATTGAGTCGCATATATATATTTATATTTCATAGTAGTCATTCTAGTCACTTTATTTCTGAGCCCGCACTAAGTAAGTGTGTAATTTTAGCAAAAGGCCAGAAAACTGTACTCCCACTCTGCACTAAGTATTTTGTCTTCAGTAATGTCTTTTCGTATCCTTCAAGGTAAAGAGTGACATTTTCTTGCTTGCTCACTTAGTCTCCAGAATGTTAGTTGGGTTTTTCCAAGGTACGTCACAACACTTTGCTCTTACCACCACATGATCACATTTTATGGTCCTACCCTGTTCTCTCACATTTTTCCTCTCAGAGAGGTGGCCTTTAGGTTGTATTGTTCACCATGTATATAGTCTCATGTGTCCTGGCCAACTGTAATTTTCTAGTGACTGGCCCTGGGTTGGTAGCTCGCGCCCTAAGAAGAAGGGGCGTTGGACCACTGCGTATGGCTACTGGTAACAGGCTCAGGTACCAGTACACTTTCGTAATGCTAGCCATCATTTTTCCTAAAGGGTATTCTGCAGGGGCACTTACATGCCTGGGCGAGTAGCACCTGTAGTCTCACCTATTGCTACTGAGTATTTCCCCACACATATGTACACATACACGTTTAACTTGTTTCCTCCTCAGGTGCACCTTTTCGTGTAGATGGTCTATCTGGATGTCTGAGTTGAATGCATGGTTGGTATGAATAGGACGTCCTACAATGTATGAGTGTATTTATTATTTTGCCTCTGTCTTCTCCTAGGTGCCCAAAGGGATCTTTACACAAGGTGTTACATACCTTCTTGTTGTTTCTACTGTGACGTACCATAGTGTTTCTACATACTTCCCATATCTTTTACATGTCTCTTAAAAAGTAGTCTTCACTCATTAGTCTAACTGTCGCCGAGGACGGCTCATCTTTTTCGGGGGGTGTATGTAGTGGCCCGCACTGAATGCTGCAACAGCTTTTTCACAGCTGAGTGTTTGTCATAGTTTCACCACAGTGATTGAGGTACATGTGCCATGCAATTGTAAGTATTGTCTCAAGTTTGCCC
Source organism: Gastrophryne carolinensis (assembly GCA_027917425.1). Lineage (NCBI taxonomy): Eukaryota > Metazoa > Chordata > Amphibia > Anura > Microhylidae > Gastrophryne > Gastrophryne carolinensis. The sequence continues at coordinate 125,293,412 of CM051237.1, read as the reverse complement.
CTAGTGGTCACATAATTGTCATTACATGTTAGGCCTACGCCACATATTATACAGTGTTTATTTGTTCTTCCAACTGTCATTTAAGCTGATGCAGAATGAAGTCTATGACTCCTCTGTCACCTGACCATGCTAACCAATGGCAGGGCAGAGGGAGCCAGTTTCCTCCAGCCAGCCCCTGTTGGTCGGAGGGGAAAAACCCTGGGGAGGGAGAGCAGCTCCAGCCTCTGAGCTGGCTGCATGTGTGTCCCAGCTTTCTCCAGAAAACCTACTTCAGGCTTAGGCCTATGCCAGCCTTATTCTCCTACTCATCTCCACCTGTAACCAGTCACCCAAGGATGTTCACAGGACAGTTCTACCTCAGTAGGATAACTTTATTGTGTAAGAAGCCTACTGTCCGGATCGTCTGGAATTTGAGGGTCACCCGCCAGCGACCAAAACTAGTCTAGCTCTCATGCTAGTAGTCCACGCGCCTCTATGCGGTCTCCGTGTACGAGAGCAGCTTCATGTTCAGTAATTCTCAAGTTAAGTAACTCAAGTCGTCTCTACCTGTGCCCTTGCGGTGGGAATCTCGATCTACAGGATCAGGTCTGTAAACTCTTATAAAGTCTTTTAACGTTATCCCAAGCTAGTATTACTACTCCCAGCACCTCTACAGCCCTAAGGCTTCAGCATAGACTCTCTCACTCTGCATCAGTAACCACTAAAGTCCAGTTTAAAGTTACTAAAGTTACCCTGGTTGCATCCAGAGGAAAGGACATTTACTTGGACACTTGTTCCAGCAATAAAAGCAACGTTGTTTATCCGAACCCTGGCATTGCTTTCTTCAGTGGGTGCCTTGACTAGGATACAGCGGGAACTGCAATGGTTAACTAGCCCTGGGGTCAAGACTACTAGCCACCAAACCCTCGAGCCATACACCGTGACAAGTGTACTCCATAGGCTATCCCCAGGGGGTTACTCCATCAAGACTGCTCACAGTCATTACTTTGACAATTGTATAAAGTGCTTATGCTGCCAGAGTTGTCTGCCCTCCATTTTCCTGCTTTAAGTCCCCCAATATGTAATGTAATCCCCCAATAGATACCTGTCTTCTGCCAAACTGCAACCCCATATTCTCCACACACAGGACACCCAAGAATAAGCTATACCTGGTAATGCATGGGGTAAATGTCAGCCCAGCTTAGCTAAAGGGCTAGGTGATAAGTGAGAGCTTACTTCCAACCCTCTGACATTAACACCCAACCTACCTAGAAGCAGTACTGCCTTGTTGCATTATAAGGCTTACAGCACATGTAAAGGGATACTGGCCATGCACAGGGATAACAAAGAATCTTTTGCACGGCAAGAGAGCACCATGCAGGTGATACATCATGATGACCAAGAGAGTATTCAGTCACTACAGTCTTTCTGCTGTTCTGTCTACTGTGTGCCCTCAATTTCCCCTTTACCAAGTCTGTAACCCCCACAGGGTTTTGCACCAAATACCGGTCTTCCCATGCCCCAGGTGGTTGATGGCTTGCCTCTCTGGTGGCATAGGTGGATTGTATATCCGTTGCGTACTCACAATTTGTTACTTTGCTCACCAAGCATTTCACCCTGCTCACCTGTTCTCATCCTGTGTACCTGCTTACCTGTTCACAGCCTGGGACCCTGATCAGCTGCTTTAAGCCTGTGACCCTGCTCACCTGTTCATAGCCTGTGACTTCAACTGCCCAGTTCATATTCTGCACCCCAGTTTCCAGCCTGCACCTCTGTTACTGGTCTACAGCCCTGTTGCTGGTCTATTAACCCTTTCGCTGCCAGCCTACCTGCAGCTTTTGTCACTGTCAGTTGCCAGACCATGTTTCACTATTTTGCGCTCCCCATGTTCAACTGTGATTTTTGAAAGGATTTCCAGGGATTTCCCAGGAAAATTATATATTGTTTTTTTTCAGCAGAGTCTGGGCTTTAACATAAAATGTCTTGTTTGTCATTTGTCAAGACTATTCTTAATATTTTGGGGTGAAATATGTGAAAAAAAATAAAAAAAATCAATCAATCAATAAAATCTTATTGCGTGTGAAATCCCAATTTCTTCTGGTTACAACGGTACCACATATGTATTGGTAGACACCCTTTCCTGCCCAGGAGACTCCCCCAAACTGAAACAGCACTTTAAGAGATTTTTAGAATAAATACAGCTATGCTAAGCGCTATGTGCACCTTGCAGTAGTTTTTTAATAAAAACAACCCTTTACAATTGAAATACCCCCCACAAATTATATATTCTCTGGAAATACACACTTCAAGCTTTCTAGGTGTACCAGGCTTGTTGATGTTGCCACAGTTTTCTGGAAGTTCTCCCTCAATGTATTCTTTGGTTACACAGAGCTTCCCTAAAAATGGATAAAAAATGCAGGATCAAAGCCACATTTTCCTAAAAAAACTATATGCAAACAAGAAAAAACAAATTAAGCAACATCCCCCGAACAGAACAATACCCAACATGTATAGCTACTGTCAAAAGAAGAGTTGCCAAACCCCAAAAAGTAAAGCATGTGCAGTTGTGCACAATGGTAATTTTGCTTGAAAATTTCAGCTCTGCAGACAAAGTGCGCACCTTGCGCTTTTTCTATCAAAACAACCCTTTACATTTGGAATACCCCCCACAAACCATACATTCCTTGAAAGTACACATGATAAGCTTTCTAAGCGTATCCAGCATGTTGTAGTGGGCCCATCTTTCTGGAAGTAATCCCTCAAGGAATTCTTTGGTCGCACAGGGTTCCCTTAAAAAATGTATAATAAAACAGAATAAAAAATGAGTTTTCCTAAAATATCAATATGCAAACAAGAAAAAACAAGCTAAATCTAAAAGCGCAAGGTCCCCCGAGCAGAACGATACCCAACATGCATAGGTACTTTTAACCCTTTTAACTGCCAGCCTACTTGAGGTTTTGTCACCCTCTCTTGACAGGTAGTAATTTTTAACCATTTTGCGCTATGCTTAACTGTGATTTTTGCAGGTATTTGCAGGAAAATGATATATTTTATTTTTGCGGCAGAGTTTAGGCTTTAACATGAAATGTCTTGTTTGTAATTTTTTTACTGTTTTTTTAAATATTTTTGAGTAAATTAAACAAAACAAAATAAAAAATGTATATTTTTAGAAAATTGTCTCCTTTATTTCAAATAAAACCTTTTTTTTTTAAAGAAAACCATATTGCATGTGAAAGCCCCATTTCTCCCGATTACAACGGTACCACATATGTATCGTTATAAAAGAACACTTTATAACATGTAAAAATAAAATACAACTACAATCCACACTATAAAGGGTTAAATCAAGAAAGAAAATGGCATGGGGTTCCCCTTCCAAGGGGGGGGGGGGGTAATCCCCATTTTTTTTTAATTTTAACGGTTAAAAACCCTTAAAAATTCCCATAAAAAATGACATGGGGTCCCCCCTACCCAGCATAACCAGCCCGGGGATCAGCTATGCAGAGCTTGTAGAACAGGGCGCAGGGGCCAGCTTTGGTGGCCCCCCGCCCTGCCAAGTACAAGCCCGCACCGCCTAAATCAGCCCGGGCCCTTCTGCCCCCCCTGGGCTTCGGGGAGGCAGGTAATAGGGGGGCCGGGGTAAATGGCAAGTCACCCGCTAGCCGCAGGTGATTTGACAGCTCCCCAGCCTTGTGAACTGGTGTAGGGGTTTCATCGACTCCTTACAAGTTCACAATGGGTTAAAGTGGACCAACACCCAGGGCTGATCGGCCCGGGAATCTATAAGATTCCCAGACTGTTCTATTCCCTCCCCCCGGGGCATCCAAAATCGGGATGCCCCTCGGTGTGAAACCCCCCGGAACACCCGCTACCACTTACCTGAATCCCGGTCCTACGGCGCATGCGCGGGCCACATCCCCGCTATCCCTCTAGCAGGGCGCGTGCCCGCGCTGGCTATTTATGAATGGCCGGCGCGGGCATGCTCCCTGTTAGAGGGAAGTGGGGGATGCGGTCTCCAGCACGCTCAGAGTGGCTGAGCTTAGACGTCTCTTAGACGTCCATAACTCAGCCGCTCTGAGCGCGCTGATTGAACGAGCGGCCGCGCATGCACCATAGGATCGGGGTGAGATGAGTTATTGTGGGCGATCAGGGGGTTTCACAGAGCGGGGCATCCCCGATCGGGATGCCCCAGGGGAAAGGACCAATACCCAGGATAGTCAAAATCCTGGGTGTTGGTCCACTTTAAATGTAAAAAAAAAACACAAACACACCACAAAATGCTGGAAGCATTTTATACCTGCTGTGTAACAGGACATAAGCAGTTAATTTAAAAAAAAAAAATTGACATAGGGTCCCCCCTCCCAGGGGGGGGGAGGCATTTTTTTGGGGAATTTTAAGGGTTAAAAACCCTTAAAAATCCCCCCAAAAATGACGTAGGGTCCCCACTACCCAGCATTTTCGACCCAGGCCAGCTATGGGGGCTTGTAGAACAGGGCGCAGGGGCCAGCGTTGGTGGCCCCTGGCCCTGCAGGCTACTAGCCCACATAGCCACTAAGTGGCTCGTGCCCTTCTGCCCCCCCTGGCTGTTGGGGAGGCAGGTAATGGGGGGCTGGGGGTTAATGGCAAGTCACCCACTAGCCGCAGGTGACTTGCCAGACCCAGAGCCTTGTGAGCTGGTATAAGGGGTCTCATGGACCCCTTACCAGCTCACAAAGGGTTAACTGTAAAAAAACACACCACACAAAAGTATTTTATTAAAAAAAAAATTTTTTTTTTTACTGTACTTACCTCCAATTGCAAGCTCTTGTCCCGCGCCGCTGTGCTGACAGATACCGGTGATCGGCATCCAGAGAAGGGGGAGGCGGGGCTTAGAGGCAAGATGGCGGCCGCCATCGAGGAGTAAAGGGGAGAGAGCCTCTCGGGCTCTCTCCTGAAGATCGGTAAGTCCTGGGGGGGGGGATCGGAGGCCCCCCAGGGGAAGAGGAGGGACAGCGGGAGCCAGCGCACACGCAGGTAAGTGAATGTCATTTTTTTTTTTTTTTACAGTTAGCAGCTGCTGCTGCCGAAGCGGGGGGGGGGGGGGGCTATTCCGGGGGCCACCCGAGCCCCCACGGGGGATTAAAGAGGAGACCCGGCCGGATCCAACGAGGGGTCAGGTGAGTATTTTTTATTTTTATTTTACTAGCAGCGGGGAAAGTCAAGCACGTAACACCTACGGGCTTGGCACTTAAGGCCCAGCCAAGCCAGCACATAGGTGTTACGTGCCTGGCACTTAAAGGGTTAATGTCCATAGCTATGAACTCTAGAAAGGTGTGCAAAAATCAACTTAAATGTTTTTTTTTTCTGGATCACTCTAAATTTGATAGCATTTCCAAACATGAGTATTCAAAACCCTACAGAATGACCAAAGTTCCCAAGAATTTAGATTCTTGGTATCCTTAACAAAGAAGAAATTTGACCCTCTGCACATGATACTATTAAAAGGCTAGCTAACAGGTAGGTAGAGGCTAATTGGACTCCCTGTTGCATTGGAAGAGCTACAATCCAGCAGATCTGGCCGCTGACCTGTAATTGCAACAGCAAAAAGCAAGGTAGGATGTGCTCTTCCAGTCAATATATAGCAGTCAAGAGGTGCTAGAGGGGTGTGACCACACTCCATAGACAAAAAAGAAATGTAACCCTTTGCATACTCAGGCAATGCAGTTCATGAACCAGCCTGTCATTCATTCTTGGTATCCTTTCGCAGAATGAAAGATGGAATAATGCTCCTGAGATTGATCCCTGTATTGCAGATCTTCCTATCTTTCTATTTTTCAGAGAAGAAAGCTTAGAGGCTTTGTTAAAACATTAGAAAATGGTGTTGGAAGCCACAGACCCAGTTCTGTGTCCATTTTAATTACTAAGGCAGCCCTGGAAGTCATAGTTAGATTGGAAAACATGATATTGCTGACAGTACCTCATTGAATAAAATATTATCCAATGTCTAAGATTTACCAACTTTTAAAGTCCACTTTACATGCTGTCAAGATGTCTGCTAGATCCGTAGCTCCTATCATGGGTTCTAGATCAATTCTTTTGGTTAAGGCAGGGCTGTGGAGTCAAAGTCGGAAAAAGTTTGGCTGAAATCAGCCAGACAGTCAGTAGAAATGTATAAAACAAAATATCTTACTAGCATTGTAAAATGAATGTAACATTATTATTATTATTGTTTATTTATATAGCGCCATCAACTTCCGTAGCGCTTTACAAGTTAAGAATACAGACAAGGTAAAACATATAGCACAGAGAACAATACAAAATTAGATGCCACAGGTTAAAACCAAGTGTTGTGAGCACAGGAGACAATAGGGAGGAGTGCCCTGCCCTTGCGAGCTTACAGTCTAAAGGATGGGGGTGGAGACAAAGGGGGCGGGGTCACAAGTGGTAGAGCTTGAGTATGGCTGCATGTGCCATTGAAGGTTATAGTAGTTGCTTAAGCCAGGTCATATGCTTGTCTGAAGAAGTGAGTTTTGAGGGCGCTTTTAAAGGCTTGGAGTGATGGAGAGTGGCGGATCGAGCGGGGGAGTGCATTCCAGAGAAGTGGGGAGGCACGGGAGAAGTCTTGAAGGCGGGAGTGCGAGGAACTAACCAAGGAAGAGGACAGGAGAATGTCAGAGGCGGAGCGGAGGTTGCGCTTTGGTTGGTAATGCTGGATCAGAGATGAAATGTAGGAAGGGGCCTGGTTAGAGAGAGCTTTGTAGGTTAGCACTAGAAGTTTGAACTGAACTCTATGGGAGACAGGTAACCAGTGGAGGGATTGACAGAGGGGAGTAGCACTGGAGAAGCGAGAGGAGAGATGGATGAGGCGAGCAGCAGAGTTTAGGATAAATTGGAGGGGAGCCAGTCTGTTTGTTGGCAAACCACAGAGGAGGGTGTTGCAGTAGTCCAGTCGGGATATGACCAGGGCATGTACTAGCATTTTAGTATATAATATATCATATCTTAAGACAACGATAAATGTTAATCTGTTAATCATGAATATATTTTATATGTAATAAGCAGCAGGGTGAGTTAGTGGCGATACAGAATTCTCCAATCTTACCTGCTCCTTAAATTCAGTATCTTCATTTTGTTCTAAGGCCCATAGTTACAATGCCTGAAACTTACAGGAATCAAAGACATGGTCCAGGCTATAAGTCTATACTTAGTCCCCGCAGCGCTTGGGTCCAGGTCCAGTGTTCCCTAACAGCTTCTCTGTGCAATACAGGCCTCTATATACTTACCATGGCACAGTGACAGCAAATCCGTCCAGCACTGGTGGTCTAATATGGTGTCACCCATAGAGCCTTGTTACCCCCAGGCACCTACTCCATCAATTGCAATGGAGGGGCAGTGCCAAGGCAGCATTGTCCTTGGCACCCCCTATAATTAAAAAAATGGAGTAGGAGTATTATTATTAAGAGTATTAGGACCTTATTGATAGGCACCATGTCTGCACGAAGATGGAGGATGAAATTGCTTGTTGTCCCTCATAGAAACATAGAAACATAGAAGGTTGACGGCAGAAGGAGACCATACGGTCCATCTAGTCTGCCCTTATGTGTATACTGTATGTACTCTTTATCTTAGGATAGATGTGTGCTTATCCCAGGCATGTTTAAATTCAGTGACTGTTGATTTTTCAACTACCTCTGCTGGAAGTTTGTTCCAAGCATCTACTACTCTTTCTGTAAAATAATATTTTCTAACATTGCTCCTGATCTTCCCCCCGACTAGCTTCAGGTTGTGCCCCCTTGTTCTATCGTTAAGTTTCTTCTTAAAAACACTTCCCTCCTGAACCTTATTCAATCCTTTCACATATTTAAAGGTCTCAATCATGTCCCCCCTCTCCCTTCTTTCCTCCAGACTGTACAAATTAAGTTCTTTAAGTCTCCCCTGATAAGTTTTAAGTTTAAGTCCTTCCACCATTTTCGTTGCCCGCCTTTGGACACGTTCTATTTGAATAATGTCTTTTTGCAGGTAAGGTCTCCAGAACTGCACACAGTATTCTAGCTGTGGCCTTACCAGGGCTCTATACAGCGGCATCACAACCTCCCTCTTCCTACCGGCTCATCGGTAAATATGAATATGTCAGCGCTGCATGGAGAAACTGTGGAGAACAAGGGTGAGTATTAATATCAATTGGCTTGATGCAGAGCCTCCCCGTTCAGCTATCCCGTGCGTTTTCCCGTTGGTTTTGGGCTTTGATCGGGTCAGGAAAGGGTGCTACGTTGATTTTAGTGTGCGTTTATGTGCTCAGGTGTGCGCTCAGCCGCCTTTCCGATTGTCGGCTCGCACGAGGCTGTTTCCCGGGAAAACGGACGCCTCGTTCATTGGTCCTTTTTTTCAGTGATACAGAGCCTTGATTTCCGATTGAAATCACCCTAATAAAACGGGGCCGCCGAGCCTTCACTTAAGGCCAGTCAGAGCAGCCGTATTTGCACTCGAGCAATAATATGCAGTCCTCTGTTGGAGCACATCAGCGGCGCCAGCTCTGCGGTCTTGTCCTGCTGAGTATGGCAGAAACCAGGCTGCACCGCACGCCTTTGGACATCGATGGCATGAGTATTTGTTATATTTTGGGTTTTTTTTGGGGGGTCCTTTTTACAGGGTTTACCTAATTGTTTTTTTATTGCCTGTGTGCAGGAACTGGAAGATGGGACATTGTATAAATGTGCAGGCAGTGGCTGGCCCTGAATTGGTTTTTGGGAGTCGTTTTGCTGGCTTTCCCTGCTCGACGCATGATGCGCACATCTTGAGGAATTCCTGCCTAGATGAGCGATTCAAATCTGGCGATCTTTTTGGTGGCTGGCTACTGGGTATGTGTATGAAACTTGTATTGGTTGAACACCCTGTCTGACTGTGTTTTTTCCCTTAACACACTATTTGGTAACTATTTTCGTAGTATATTTTGAGCCTAATTATTGAGCTTCAAATTAAATGGGTTAAGTGATTGTACCCTATTGCGTCCTGTTCTTGCCCTCTTATGTAAGTACCATCCCACAGACATTTTTAAGGAGTGTCCAGGTTGGATGTGCAGGTAGCCTCATTCCAAATGTCTTTTCCTACAACACTACCCCGCTCACCTATTTGTCCCTCTTCAATAATGTTGCTATGCACCCCTAAACTTTGGGAGTTGTTATAAAATGTTTTTTTTTTTTTTTTTTTTTTGCAGGTGACTCAGGCTATCCTTTGCTCCCCTTGCTGCTGAACCCCACCCTGCACCCATCTTCCCAGGCAGAGGAGCGCTATAATACTGCCCATAGGAGGACTCGCTCGGTGGTTGAGCGAGCATTTGTTTTGCTCAAGATGCGTTTTTGCTGTCTAGATCAGACTGGGGGGGCACTCCAATATAAGCCGGCCAAGGTCATACAAATTGTAATCGCTTGCGGGATCCTACACAACCTGGCCATTCGTAGCAGGGTTACCAGATATTCTGACCTGCCTGCCGATCATATTTTTCTTGCTGAAGAGCACACCCCTCCTTTCTCAGGCAGCCAAAGTGGCACCGCACAAACCATACGTGCGCAACTTGTTGAGAATGTATTTGCATAGAACACAAGTGTTTTTTTGGCTTACTTTTTATTGTGCTTAAACAAATTGTTAGTTTTCATTTCTTGATTTTTTGAAAAAAGGAACACGTGGGGAAAGATATTGTAACCAAAATCTTTAGTGGTATGTGTGGGAGGATGGTGCAGATGAATGCCGGTGTGGAACAATATTTGCAGCAATGTGTGCCAGGCTTTCATTAATGTGCTGCCACTGTTGGACTAGGTCACCCATATGGCTGGTAAGGGCAGACACATTTCGGTATAATACCTGTAATTGGGTACTTATGTTGGTTAATTGTGTGCACACAGTGGCATTGAATTGCTGTGTGCTAGCTGCAAAAGCTATGTTTTCCTGGCACCACGATTCCTCCATAATTTGCAGTTGCACTCTTTGGCTAATCTGGCGCCTGGTATGGGTTCTAGCATTGGGCTGGGTGGTTGGTTCGGGTTAGGAATGAGGTTGTGGATGTGGTGGTTGTGGCTGTGTTGACTGCGTTGCGGCCACTGGCTCAGTAGTGGTTGGTAACAGATGTGGGGTGTCCTCCTTAAAATCTCGGATATCTTCTATTATGGGTGTGCTTACTCTGTGCTGTAAATAAATCTAGTTTCATTTTAGTTTTTTATGGCACACCAATCGATCCTAGTTCAAAGTTAAAAGTACACACAAATGACCATTGACTTACCTCCTCCAAATCCTCATTTTGGGTTCGTGCTGTTGAATCCTGGTTTGGCCTTGCCCTCGGGGTTAAGGCAGGGGTTGCTTGGCCTTGTGTGTCCTGTTGCCTTTGGCCTTGGAATTGAGAATGTAAGATTATATTAAACCCAAAGTAGAGTGTGTTGTCTAGCCTAACACTGGCTTTTGTCCCTCATTTTAAAAGCTCAGGGAAAATTCAAACTCACCTTGGGACCTTACATTCCGGTCTGTGTCGTGTGCCTCTTGCAGGCCCCTGGACGCTGGCAGGGTGTATGTATGTATAGACATGTTCCTCGGCGGGTGTTAGGATTATTTTTGTGGGTAAGGCACCCCCTGTCTGCTGGCTGGGGAAGATTAAATCACACCTAATAAGTGTTACATCCTGTTATCAATGCAACTATAAAGGCATTAAAAATGGGCTTTACCTCTGCTGCCTGCACATGTCCATTTTTTTACAACTATATGATTTCAGGTCCCCAAATGTCCGCTTGATTTTTGCCATATCTCGACAGACATAACCCCATAATGTACCCAAACAGCATTGGCAACAGCCATGCTTTGTGCTTCGCAAAAACGGGCTGTTAGGGTCCCACGGTGTTGTTAGCGCCCACATGGGTGTGTGTTGTCCCCTGCATCACTTGAAATAGATGGTTGGCTATCTGGGGAGTCGTGTGTGGTTCTTGGGCTTAGGGGGGAGGTTGAGGGTGTGTATGTGCTGCTCTGGGTTAATGTCTGGGTTCCTGGTGAGTTATCAGATGTTGAGCTGCATGTGTTATCTGAGGTACTGGAATTGTGAGTACCAGAGGGTTGAGGTGGAGGGGTGGGTGACCTTGGTGGGGTGTTTGTTTTGGCAATACACTTACCCTTGCTGATGTGTTTGTTTTTGTGGGTATGCTTGGTGTGTTGAGGTTGAGTATGCTGCAGGGTCTTACTCGATTTAGCACCCTGGTGTGTTTTTTTATTTTTTTCTGGCGGGGGTGAATGGGTTAATGTCTCCTTGCTCCTGCGTTTTTGGGAATGTGCCTGTGTCTGTGGAGTACCCACCGTTTTAGTTGGTGCATGTTCTGCATGTGTGTTGTGCCTGCTCTTCTGTGTTATTTAGAATGAGGCATGTGTGCGGCTGCTATGTGCCTTTGGCCTTGCTTGGCTATTTTTGCTCACTTTAGGTCTGCCCATATTGATATGGTATCCCACACCGAGCGGAGTGGCTTGTTCTTTAAATATGTTTCCCGTGTGGGCGTGCCCAACAGCGAGTGCGTCACCGCGGGGGAACGTCAGAGCTATACCTTGGTAAAGAAGACAAGATGTCGCCCGCCATCTTTACCCCGGAGCAGGACGACATCATCATGGATGTGAGTATGCGAGCGTGCGTTTATGTGCGCGCACCCATTCCTTGTAATAAAAAAAAAAAGCGCAAGAATAGTCCGAAACAACTTAGTTTGTCACGTTACATACCAGCCCACCTTAGTTTAACACATGTACGCAGCAACAAACTAGCCTACATGCAGATAGCAGAACTAGGGCAATGTGAGGCAGCAAGAGGTTAATAAAGTGACTTGAGTTAGGCCAGGAAACTTGTTAATGTATTTGGTGGATTAATGGTGTGTCCTTGTATTTTTTAATAACAGATGATGCTGAGGAATCGCTACGACTTCCTGCCATCAGATTATGACAAACAGACGTTGGCCCTGGAGGTGGTGGACGTGATAGAACGCCGATCCCAAACCACCTATACCTTCACCCAGATCGCCCAACACTGGTCTGATTTAAAAAGAAGGCATAAGCCCCGGGTGAGGCGGTACTTCGCAAAACATTTCCCATGTAAGTATTTAAAATGTCAATGCACCTATAACCCTGGCATCGCCTGGGCGTGGTTTAATGATTGTGTTTGTATTTCAGCCCATGAATGGAATATACGGTTCCGCCCCACCCGGACCAGGACACGCAGCCCAGTGTTGGGCGAAACAGGTGAAGGTGTAGGTGGGCCACCGCCTGGGTCAACGGCCACCCCCTCCTCTGTAAGTGACTCGGAGGATCCGCTGGACCTCAGCATGCAGGGGAGGGGGGGATCTGACGGCAGGGAGTCTAGCAGAACAGAGCCTCAACCGGACTCCGGTAAGGGAAATATAGTTAGATATGTGCTAATACATGCATTAAATATAGATACTCATGTGCACTATTGTTGTAGATTCAGACGTCGCTGGAACATCCCAAGGGATGAGTGAGGAAAGGGGCGAGGAGGAAGAGGTTGCTGGGGAAGGTGAGTAGATTGATACCTAGAAGCCTAACTTAATATTATATTCATGAAAGAACAACAGTCTCTAATATCAGTGTGTTTGTCATCCATACAGATTCACAACAGCAACAGAGGGAGGCTGAAGGGAGACTCCGCCCCCGACGCAATGTGCGGCCAAAACCTTGTAAGTGGTGTTTATTTAAACTAAAGAAAATGAGCAAACAATTCCATTTGAAAACTAAAATTCAGAACCATTTCCAAAATAAATTATAAAAAAAAGCCCTTAAAGCGGACCTTAACTCTGAATAAGAGTCTATATTAGTTTAAGATGCTGCGGAATCTTTTTAAAAGAGTTTGGGCTTTTCATTAAATCACGCAGAAGGTCCGGTTTGAAAAGGGCCCCAAAAAAACAACGCACAACCAAACCAAAAAAAAAATGCTAAACGAATGTTGTTTTTCATTCACAGATCAAAGATTACCACACCCTCAAGACCCCGAGGCCTAATTTTTTTTTTGTAGTTTACAAATGTTAAACTTTTTATTTTTCATTTTAATCCAAAAAAAACCTTAACCAACCAAAAAAAACAAAAAAAAATTTAATAAAAAAAAATAATAATATTTTGAGAGTTGTCTTTCCTGCAAAAGTACAATCACACAACATCAGCACACATTTACATGACACAAAAGGTTTAGATATGGGACAATAAATCAGAAAAACTCACAAACAATTAAGGTAAGTATTAATGGCAAGGAAGAAGGAACAAACAAGGAGATTAAGGTATGCATTAAGGACAAGGAAGAAGGAACAACCAAGGAGATTAAGGTATGCATTAAGGACAAGGAAGAAGGAACAACCAAGGAGATTAAGGTATGCATTAAAGCCAAGGAAGAAGGAACAACAAAAAATTTATTTAAATATATATATATGTGTGAAATTGGCAGTTGTTGCCATATGTATATTCCAATGGAGGTTGAGGGATGTGCGCTTGCGTGTAGCCAGATTGACAACTGAAGAGCCATGGAGATGTAAGTATACTTGAAAAAAACACCAAAATGGAAGGTCAAATACGACGGGAGGCAAGCAGGTACGTTCAAAAAGCAAGAAAAAAGCTGGGAAAAACGGGCCGCCCGTGTGAACGGGAACGGAAGCCCCGATCTAATTGAAGGCACCCGAGAGAGCAAAAAACACTTCCCGATTGAAGACAAATTGACGGATCAGTTAGGGAGCCATACCGACGGAGGCTCTGCATCACATTTGAGCCACGATTCAAACGGGAGCCCCGGACAATCGGAAGGTTTTAAGCTCAGACCGGGGGAGGCTCTGCATCAGGCCCAATGTCCTTTTATATAAGGCTATAGACTTTTAGACTTTTGTTAATATTGATTAGCCAGGAACTTTAAAGTAATTCAGCAGGTAAAACAAATCAAAAGGGTACTAACCTGCTGCAGCCTTTGCTTTTCGTTTGCCACAGACCTAAACTCCGCTTACGCCCCCCGCACTATCAGTCACAGGGGCGAGGCCATGCCCTCTTCATTTACTACAATAGAGGGGGGACACGTCAGGCCTTGACACACTATACATTGCAATCATTTGAAAGGGTGTGGGGGTATGGCAGCTTATCTGTGATCGATGGTGAGTTGCAAGCCTGGCACACCATCAATCCCGATCCCATGTTCGAGCTCCAGACAGCACAGGATCACTAGCTGTGGTCCAGATTCGAATGCAGTGATCAGTGGAAGGTGTAAAAGTTAAGAACTCTTTTGTTTTGCCTGCTGAATTACCTCACTTTTTTCTTCAGAAGGGCCACTCCTAAGCCCTCTACTGCATAAAGATTTGCCCACTATCATCTATTGGGTTGGGGAATTCAGGTTAACACAAGTTTGGTTTGTCCAAGTGTCATACTCCAAATCATGGAAGTAAGTACTACCGGATGCAATTCAGAATTCTAAGCCTTCCCTTCTAGTCGCATTTCATTTTGACCCTGCTACAGGACCCTGTTCAGATATTTCAGCTAAGCAGTTCAAGACCTTCTGCATGCAGGAGTGATTATTCCAGTTCCTTTTTTGGATCATGGCAGTGGTTTCTATTCCAACCTTTTCCCTAAAAAGATGGTTCTTTTCGACCAATATACATATCTAATTAAAAATACATACATATGGTTCCCACATAATTGACATTGACTATTTATTCAAAGAGAAGCTCTTTTGATTCCAGCTTTTCAGATAGGGATTACTCAGAGTCAACACATAACCACCAGACAAAAAGAGCACATTATTTTAAACAATCACATGCATAGAGTAGATTTACATGATATGACAATGGTGAATATTGATCCAGAAGTAATGTGTGAAATGGCTGCTGCAGAGAATACAATTATAATCAGGAGAGTGCACAAGACGAGAAATAACATATGGGGCGGCGGAGACAGTAATGTAACTCAAGAGGCTAGGATGGAGCAAAATGCATAAAAAGAACACGGGTTAGAAAAAGTACCAATAGATTTCACATATCAACAGAAACAACACGTAACAGGCAGAAGTGAATAATTACATATCTAACCATACAGAAAACAGTTCACAGTACAATATATGTTATAGTTAATAACATAAAATTACATTAATTAAAGACATATACTCATATGCATGTAAATTATCTTTAACAATACAGAAAGAAAATAAAATACAATAAAAGTATCAATAATACCGAACGTGAGTCCAGTCTTCCACTTTCCCCCCCAGTACTAAGTTCTTTGCGCACCCTTCTGGGACGTCCTTTGGCCCCCCCAGACGGGAGAACAAGGCTACTTTTGGCCGAAGGAGGGTGGGAAATTACCCTCCCCCCTCGTGATAAAAGGCGCATTACCTGGTGTCCTCTGTCAAGTAGCGCCAGTTGACTCATTGTCAGATAACCTCTAAATTTCCTTCCCATCCCCCCCCCCTGCCCACCCTCGTCCCAGCATCCCCTCTACTTCATCCCTCCCCCTCTTTTACCGCATCCCCCTTGTGGTGCTCGTTTCTCCCCCCCCCCCCCCACAGAGGCACAGGCCCTTCGACAGCTTAGGACCCTAGCGCTCGACTCATTGGAATTTGACCCCCCCCCCCCCCGGAGGTTCCCTCGGGAGTGCAGTAATGGGCTCCGTGAGGGTGGTGTCACTGAATGCTAAGGGCCTTAACTCATTTTAAAAAGAATTACTGCCTCCGCCTAAGCAGTAAGTGTTTTCCACGGGTGTTCATTGGCAGCACTGCCGAAGGGAAGAAAACGAAAGGTGTGGAAATTATGCTGGTGAGGGCCCTCCCATTTGTAGCTCAGGAAGAATGGAGTGACGAAGCAGGGAGGGTAGTCATGGTTAAGGGTTTACTGGGACGCAGGAAATATACATTGGCCTCAATTTATGCACCTAATCAGGGGCAAAGCAAGTTCCTTGCCCACACCCTGGACCAGCTGTTACACTTCGTGGAGGGGGAGGTAATACTGGGTGGAGATCTCAACCTAGCCATTGAGCCTCTAATAGATTCATCATCAGGCAAGTCTGCGATTTTGCAGTCAGCCCTTAGAATGGTTAGGAAAAAATTACATGAGGCACAGCTCATAGATGCGTGGCGGATTGCACACCCCACAGTGAAGGATTACTCCGTTTTTTCGAAGACGCGTGGGACATACTCCAGGATTGATTATCTGCTGGTTACGCATAGTCTGTTGGGCAGTGTCACGGGAAGTGGTATACATCCTATTTCTTTTTCAGATCATGCCCCAATATACTTAGACCTGGCTATTGTAGATAGGCCCCCCCACCCGCTGACATGGAGACTTAATGAATCCCTTCTCCAAGGTGCAGTTATAACCAAGGAAATTGGGGAAGGCATTAAGGCATATTTCAGGGAGAACAACAACGGGGAAGTATCACCATTAATGCTATGGGAAGCACACAAGAGCATGATTAGGGGCCTATTGGTCAAATATGCCACCAGGAAAAAACAAGAAAGGACTGCCCAGCTGACAAAGCTCTTGGAGAGGGTCGAAAACCTGGAGTTGTCACATAAGAGGTCTGAGGCTGCACAGGGGTTAGGAGAGCTGATTCAGGCAAGGGAAGCCCTAAACGCTCTCCTCCTGAGGAAAGCAAAGTATGTAAGAGAACTTACTACGAGCATGGGAACAAAGGTGGCGCCTTGCTCGCCAGGGCGCTGCGGCAGCAACGCTCACAAAATTTTGTATCAGAGATTCTGGATAAATTCCGAAAAAAACAATTCTCCCCCGAGGCGATAGCCGATACATTCAGATACTACTACTCAAGCCTTTATAACTTCCCTTCGAGTTCCAAGGCCGGGGATCTCCAGGTCAAGCAGAGGGAATACATAGAAAGCTCAGGTATGCCAGTGATCTCCAAAGAGGAAGCCGAATCACTAGAGGCCCCCATCACAGTGGAGGAGTTAGAGGAGGTGTTGAAACAGTCCCCGACCTGGAAGTCCCCTGGGTCAGATGGCTATACTGTCAGGTACTATAAGACCTGCTTAGCAGTTCTGGGACCACGCAGGGTGAGGTCGTGGAACACGATTGAGACCCCGAGGCATGGGGCAAATTCTCTGACAGGGACTTAGAGGCACATATTACAGTTATCCACAAGCAGGGTAAAGATCCTTTAATCTGTCAGAGCTACCGACCTATCTCCTTACTCAACGCAGATTTGAAACTGCTTGCCAAGGTCCTGGCTAACAGGTTGGCCCCTGTAGTGTCCCATGTAGTGCACTTGGACCAGACTGGATTCGTCCTGGGAAGAGAGGTCAGGGACAATGTGGTTAGGGCTATCAACATGATACATGGGGCTAGGTCATCCGGGACCCCTGCAATGCTTCTTTCCCCCGATGCGGAAAAGGCCTTTGATAGGCTTAATTGGTCTTTTATGTGTGAGACATTCCGGCATTTGGGTCTGGGAGAGGTAATAAGGGGGTCCGTGGGGGCCTTGTACACCTCCCCTTCGGCTAAGATCAGGGTGAACGGCCTCCTGTCGGATCCAGTGCACATTCGTAATGGGACGCGTCAGGGATGCCCGCTGTCCCCGCCCCTTTTTGCACTCTCCATGGAACTGTTTCTGTGTAGAGTCAGACAAAATGGAGACATCAGGGGACTTGAAACCCGGGACGGGACACACAAGGTCACCGCCTATGCGGATGACCTTCTGTTTTTCGTCACAAGCTCGTGTCTCTCCCTCCCGGTACTGATGAAGGAGATTTAAATCTATGGCCGACTCTCATTTTATAAAATAAATTTTGAAAAGTCGGAAGCACTAAACGTGACTCTCAGGGAAGATGTTAAGAGTAACCTGCAGCAATCCTTCTCCTTTAAATGGGCTAAATCCGCGATTACCTACTTGGGAACACGGCTGCCGGGCCAACTGTCAAACATATATGCCCTGAATTTCCTTCCGCTTGCGCAGAGGATTCAGGCAGAGCTAGAGAAATGGGATTCGCCCACATTCTCCTGGATGGGGATGGTGAACATTATCAAGATGTCGGTGCTCCCCAGGTTATTGTTCCTATTTCAGGCACTCCCAATTAGACTGCCAGCGCACTTCTTCAAAGATCTAAATAGAGCCTTCCGGAGGTTCATTTGGCAGAAAAAGAAACCCAGGCTAAAGATGCAGTTACTTTGCAGACCAAAACAACAGGGGGGGGATGGCCCTTCCAGACATCAAACGCTATTGGGTTGCGTCCCACCTTCAGAGAGTGTGTGAGTGGCACGTGTGCCGAGGGACAAAGAGGTGGGTTCAGGTGGAGGGGGCGGTAGCGGGAATTCCCCTGGACATTGTCACGTGGAATAGGGAACACCCCGATGCCGTGATCAAAGCGCACCCCACTATATCGGGCACACTCGACACATTCTGGGGACTTAGAGAGAGGAAGGAGTTGTCGCCCTGGCCCTCCCCTTTGGTGTCCCTCCTGGACAACCCTCTGTTGCCCATTAGTCGCCCCAGATCTGGTCTCAGAGAGTTGGGGGAAATACGCTCCCTCAAGTGTGGGGACCTGCTTAACGCTAATGGGTGGACCCCTCTGGAAGAGTTGAAAACCAGGAACTCTGCTTGCAGCTTGGATCCGTGGACTCTCCTGCACTTTCAGCTCTTTCTGACTTGCATGGGCTTCAGAAAGGTTAGGTGCAGACCTCCTGCGATCTTTGAGAGGATGTGCCTGGGGGAGCAGGATCACTCGCAACTGATTTCCCAGATTTACTCACTCCTTTCAGGGGAGCAGGGGCCCTCTCCAGCATTTTGGGGAGAATGGGAGGCTGACCTAGGCAGGCATTTCACGGATAAGCAAAGAGAGAAAATGGCAGCGTTGGCCCACAAGTCCTCTACGGCAACTAAAATACAAGAAGCCAATTATAAACTACTAACGCGATGGTATTACACCCCGGATAGGCTCAGCAAAATGTTCCCGAAGGTAGATCCACTTTGTTGGAGATGTGGCAGGGAGAGGAGCACGCTATTGCATATATTTTGGGACTGCAGGGGAGCCCGGGAGTACTGGAGAAAAGTAATTCCAGTGATCACAAAGCTTACTGGAATAGAGGTCCTAGAGGATCCAGCATTGATCTTATTACATTTAGGGGACCTCCCGATAGGCAAGTACAAAAAATCCATACAAGTACAATTACTGAATGCAACTAAACAGGTGATACCCCAGCTTTGGAAACAGAAAAAAACCCCGGCAATGAAAGACTGGATAGGGGAAGTCTTACATATTAAAGAAATGGAGGATATGACGTTATCCCTACATGATAAGGCCGAACGATTTAGGAACACATGGTTACCGTGGCTAGTATTCCAAGAGTCAGACAAGTTTAGAGAACTTTTGAATGGATAGACACCTGAGTTACATGATGGCACTACTGGGGGTCTTAGGAACCTGAACCTGGTGAGAAGGTTTAAACGTACAGTGCGACGAGGCCGAGAGCCCTGAGGAAGGGGGGACCCCCCCTTCCTCTTTCCCCACCATCTTCCCTATATGGGTTACCCTCCTTCCCTTAAACCTATCCCCTCCTCTGTGTGAGATACCCTACTTAAGTCAGTGGTCATGTTGAAGAATGGTGGGACAGAGCGTATATATAGTCTGAGTTATGTGACAATGGCAGGGACATGCCAGTGACTGCTATGTGCCACACGGCATCTGGATAATATGCTGTCCTCGGATAACCAATGACCTAGCATACTGAAACTCGTGAGAAGACAGGTAAGGTCAGATTAGGCATAGAGCATTGAGCGCGATGTCCTACTATACTGTTTGTTCTTGCCATAAGTAACAATGTGAAACCTGTAAAACACTGACTAGTATGTATGGTATTTGTTTATACCCTGTATTGTTTCTACTGTTCAATAATTAAATAAGCCAAAATAGCCATGCAAGTACAATCAGTTCATTTATATAAAGTGCTAGTGCAATCTATTGAATCTGTGACCTATATTAATTGTGGTGTAGAGCCAGTATAAAGCTGTAGCATCAAGCGGTATCTTATTCTCAGTTCCAATATATGTGTTACAACTTTCATTAGGTCAAAATAGCCTAGGTCTCAACTATTTCCAGACAACACATATATGCTTCAGGATGAGATGCTGTTTGAGATAATGCGATGTCTTCAGTCAACCAAAGTGACAGTAGAGCAATCTCTTCTTCCCATTCGCTCTAGATTCTTCACCATGAATGGTCAGTATTCTGGTGTTCTGGCGGACAAATCAATTTAGCAGAAGTTGTGGATGAAGGAAGCAAGGCTGTCAATCAATGTTCTGGAACTGAAGGTTGTGCTTCTGTCACTGGTCAAGAATTCTGATGTGTTGCCCAATAAGCTTGTAGTAGGACAAGAAGGTGGATTCAGAGCCTTTCTGTAAATGCTTGTTTTTGCGCAAAAGCATATTTGCAGCACGGGAACTTCCGAATGCTCACGTTATTTACAGCCATGTCCAAGAATAGTTCGCTCGTGCATATGCAATCGAAAGTGCTGATATGCGGAAAAAAAAGTGCTGCCCATAAGCTTTCATTTCAGCTGAGCATTTAGGTTTTTGGCCAACGAAAGTGCATCTTAAGGTGAAACAGTGAACCTTTTTACTGACGAATGTTGCTGCAGAGTCTATTCTCACTGTAGGTGGTCCAGCTCATCTGCATGCCGCTAAATGCATACAGGTGTAGTCATTGCCATTCCTGTAGTCCACCTTTGGGGCATTCCATGTTAATGTTCACCCCCGCAGTCACTTACCTTGTTTCTCCTTGTAGGTTCTTCCTCCTGTGCTCTTACTTAGCTGCTTCACCCGGTTTACATAACTGTCTCCCCACTTTCCCTTCAGAAACATGTAGTCAGCATGTTGTTGTGAAAGAAGTCACCGCACACCGTAATCTTATTTTAAACATTTTTTTTGTTTCCGTCTGTGAACTTGCCTTCTTCTCTTTTTTGTCTTTTGTGTAAAACTGGATACAACTTTTTTGGGGGGGGGTTTCATGTCCCACGACGTACATTTTATTTACATAGGGTAACAATTTTATATATGTTTATTTGTATATGCTGAACAGTGAGCATTAAATTCCCCTTGTCCCCTCCAGGCTCCCTTAGTCTTGTTCTGATGTAAGTAACCCCTCCCTTCTTCCTCTCCCTTGTGGCTATTTTTACTCTGACATCCAAGCAGTGCACACCTGCTGCTACCTTCTTCAGCTATAGTTCATTTACCGGTTGTTGCTGTATGGATTACACCACAAGTTCCAGCTTTATTGAAAGTACATGTCTGCTGTACCAAGATTCTGTACCGAAATAAAGCTTTTGAAAACTTATCACGTGATCTAACCAACAATTGAGTAAGCTATCTGCCGAGCCTATGGAGTGAAGAAAACATCCAGCACAGACACACACACAGGGAACGTGAGTTGTCTACAGGATTCCATTTGCTGCCATCTGGCGAGTCAGAATAGGGGTATAAAGAAAATAATAAACACTTTTAAAATGAGCCGCTACCACAGGCAACCTGTCAGCTTTCTGGTCCCCAGCTTGTGTAAAGACAAAAGGAATGCAGGTCAACATCTCATCTCATGTGTCCATGGTCCCATTTAGAATTGCCCACACCGCTCATGACTTACTTAGTAGATGTTGCCCTGGTGGTTAGGGTGCCACCCCCTGCCTTGGTGCCATGCCTTAATCTGTGTGTACATGAAAACTTTTGCAAGAATTGAGCACATATTTTATGTGAACCTTTCTTTTATAGCAGCCTAGTTGTGTTTCACTTCCCCACCTGTCCTGTGTTGGTTCGTCTTCCAGTAGCAACATTGCCACCATCTTGCCGTGGTCTGAAGAGTAGCCAAAGTAGCACAAAACGCAAACACATAGAAAAGGTGTCATTAATTTATGTGTGTCTTGCTGCCTACCTGAGTTCTGGGACTGTGGCTGCGACTCCATGCCCAAACCTCCTCTTCTTCTGAAAGGTCCAGGGCTGCTGCTTGTTCATTCGAATTGGAGAATGAGGACGTTGGTACTCTTCGCGCCCGACCCCTTACATGCACACCCCCTTTGTGGCAAGACAGTGGTCCGACTCTTTGCAACTAGATTGGCTTTGTTCCCTGCCAGAACTTCCGACTCTAGAGGGGAAGCACAATGATGTAAAGCAGCTCAACATTGGGGGCCAACAATGTAGCAGCCACTTACCATGGAATTTCTGCAGAAAAACTTCTCACACAGGGCATCTTCTGTCTCTTCAGGTCTGACCACTGCTGGATGACCTGCGTGTGTGTGTAAGCAATGGCTTCACTAGGCAGACAGGGTTATGCTCTCCACATGTGTGAGCTTAGTGAAACGAGGGTTCCGTCATTAATGTGTGCCATGCAATGTACCTTGGTTCATATGCCTTCTCTCGTACGACCTGTCCTACTATTTGTAATGTAGAAAACAAGCATGCACAAAGCTTCTCTTCTGCCATTAGCGAATCTTGGAAGTGGGGAGCTGTCTGATGTGCATAAGCCCATGACTGAGTAGTCTATTGGGTGCTAACGTCTGTTCTTTCCTTTTCAATAAAGTGTCAATTGCTTACTAATTACTAGAGATGAGCGAACTTTTGAAAAATTCGATTCAGCTGATTCGCCAAATTTTCCGCCAAAATTCGTTTCGGTCCGATTTAATCGCGACTAATCGCTATTAAAAACGGCTATTTCTGAGCTTCCTAGACCCTCAATAGGGTTGTAAACCATTCTGCCTTGCTGTAACGCGCATAGGATGCGTGCTGGGTTACTGAAATAATACTGTAAATAATTATGACATGCAGATTAGAGGCATCGCTATTAGAATCGCAGAGCGGCACAATAACAGAGAGTTGAGGTGGCATCACTATGAGGGGTCCCTATATTGCCTGAAAAACACACCCTGGAGCTGGCAGCAGCAGGAGCCCAAATATTGGCTGAAAGACATCCTGGAGTTGGCAGCAGGAGCCCAAAAATTGGCCTGAAGACACACACTGGAGTTGGAAGCAGGAGCCCACAAATTGTCCGAAAGAGACACTGGAGTTGCCAGCAGCAGCAGGAGCCCAAACATTGGCTGAAAGAGACACTGGAGTTGGCAGCTGGAGCCCAAAAATTGGCCAAAAGACACACTGGAGTTGGCAGCAGCAGGAGCCCAAACATTGGCTGAAAGAGACACTGGAGTTGGTAGCAGCAGCAGGAGCCCAAAAAATTACACACCCTGGAGTTGCAAGCAGCAGCAGCAGCAGCAGCAGCGGCAGGAGCAGCAGGAGCCCAAACATTGCTTGAAAGACACACTGGAGTTGGCAGCAGGAGCCCAAACATTGCTTGAAAGACACACTGGAGTTGGCAGCAGCAGCAGCAGGAGCCCAAACATTGCTTGAAAGACACACTGGAGTTGGCAGCAGGAGCCCAAACAGTGCTTGAAAGACACACTGGAGTTGGCAGCAGCAGCAGGAGCCCAAACATTGGCTCAAAGAGACACTGGAGTTTGCAGCAGGAGCCCAAAAATTGGCTGAATGACACCCTGGTTTTGCAAGCAGCAGCAGCAGGAGCCCAAACATTGCTTAAAAGAGACACTGGAGTTGGCAGCAGCAGGAGTCCAACATTGCTTAAAAGACACACTGGAGTTGGCAGCAGCAGCAGCAGGAGCCCAAACATTGCTTGAAAGAGACACTGGAGTTGCAAGCAGCAGCAGCAGGAGCCCAAAATTGCCAGAAAGACACACTGGAGTTGGCAGCAGGAGCCTAAACATTGATTGAAAGACACACTGGAGTTGGCAGCAGGAGCCCAAAAATTGGCTGAATGACACCCTGGAGTTGCAAGCAGCAGCAGCAGGAGCTCAAAGATTGCTTAAAAGAGACACTGGAGTTGGCAGCAGCAGCAGCAGGAGGCCAAAATTGCTTGAAAGACACACTGGAGTTGGCAGCAGCAGCAGCAGGAGCCCAAACCTTGCTTGAAAGACACACTGAAGTTGGCAGCAGGAGCAGCAGGAGCCCAAACATTGCTTGAAAGACACACTGGAGTTGGCAGCAGGAGCCCACAAATTGGCCTAAAGACACACTGGAGTTGCAAGCAGCAGCAGCAGGAGCCCAAAATTGCCAGAAAGACACACCCTGGAGTTGGCAGCAGATATCTTATCTGAGGAATATTAATAAAAAGTAAGAATAACTTAAAGCAATTTCTCAATAATTACTTGTGGTCTGATGCGGAGGAATGTCTGTAACTGGAGAGCAGCGCCTTAAATTTGTTTTGCACGATCCATATTTCTTTAGTGTTGGTCTGGCCCCATGATCAATCTACTCTAATGCATCAGGCATTGGTGGGTGGAAATCTTGGCTGATCCATGCCCGATTCATTTCCACGCAGGCCAGTCTCTGAAAAAAAAAACATTTTTGAAGCATACTGGAGCACATGGAATTGCTCTCATCAGAGCATCACTTACGCACATCTAAGAGTTTCATCACTTTGTTCGTGTTAAAGTCTTCAGGGCCTAGTTACTACTTAGTGAAAGACCATAGATAGTTACACACCTGCTGCTCTTATCGACAAATCCTGTTTTAAGTGTAGTGTAGCGTTTTGTCCTCCCCTCATATATGCACTAAGTATGTCAGGCAGAGAAGTGGCAGGATGGGCACAGAGAAGTTGCAAAGGCCTAAATTCATCAAGCAGAGGTTGCAGCAGACTAGGGGTGAGTGGCAGCAGGAGTCTCAGTGAGAGGACTGATCTCCCGGGATCAGCTAGCGGTCGTGTCTTGACCAGCAACCCATCTGCCATCATCCATTGGTTAACACGATCATCCACTGCATCACAAGTGACATCTGACACCCCCAGTCAACTGTCGGTTATGTCTTATGCTTAGGGTTCAGC
Source organism: Gastrophryne carolinensis (assembly GCA_027917425.1). Lineage (NCBI taxonomy): Eukaryota > Metazoa > Chordata > Amphibia > Anura > Microhylidae > Gastrophryne > Gastrophryne carolinensis. Next base: position 125,268,589 of record CM051237.1, on the reverse strand, counting down.
TCCACTATTCAGTGAGGACGATCTGATAATCAGAAAAATCAGGAGCTACTGCCCAGCCAAGAAGTGCAGGAGACACTCGCCGCTTCTTCCACTAGGCAGGCAAGTAGTGATGAGGAGAGTGGCATGGGAGGTGGTGTTGCAAGCGTTTTGGCTTCTTAAGCAGACACTGTTGAGGAACCTGATGAGGACATCAGTGAGTTTTGAGGGCACTTTTAAAGGCTTGGAGTGATGGAGAGTGACAGATTTAGTGGCCAGCATGGTGGCAAAAGGGGAAAGTATGGAGGCAAATGTGCTCGGGGTAGACCACTTGCGTGGCAGGCTATCTTCCCAGGAGATGGCGGCGGCGGCAGCAGCAGTGAATTAGTGCGGACTGTTGGTAGGAAAAATCAGCCACAAGGCCATGTGGCAGTTTTTCATCAAGCATCCGCAGGAGGTTAACATGGAAGATGTGTAGGCAGAAGGTGAAGTGTGGCCAGGGTCCCAATGTTGGACCCACAGCCCTGCGTCAACATTTGCAGCGTCACCATCAAGCGGCCTGGGAGAGTTGGTTCCAAAGTGGTGGTCCAGCCTGCTGCATTACCCAGTGGCACGCCGCTCTCTGTTCCAGCCAGCCAAGGCTCCACCACCTCCTGTGTGTCATACCCATCCTCTGTCGCTCCAGATGCTCCTCCTCCTCTTAAGCCGAGTCAGTCATTCCGCCAGCAATCCATTGGCCAAGCCATGTCCAAGAGACAACAGTATGTGCCCACTCATCCAACGTGCAGAAGCTAAATGTGCTCCTGTATAAGTTGCAGGTGCTGCAGTCCCTCCCTTTTGAGTTGGTGGACCTTTCAGAGAACTGATGGCTTGTGCCAAGCAGAGGTGGAGAGTCCCATGCTGTCATTTCTTTGCGAAGAAGGCAGTACCAGCCCTGTACAATTTTGTTGAACAGAAGGTGGGCCAGTCCTTTAGCCTGTCAGTGTGTACCAAAGTGCATGGCAGTGCCTACGTCTGGAGCTGTAACTACGGTCAGGGACAATACATATCCTTTAAGGCCCACTGGGTGATTGTGGTTCCTGCACAACCACAACAGCAACTTGGACAGGTCCCTCCGCTGTGGCCTCCACGCTCCTAGGCCTTTGTGCCTGTGACAGTGCACTTGCACTTAGCAATGGTGTCACAGAAAAAAGTGGCTAATTGTCAATTACTTATTAATAGCTAACATTATCTTATTTGAACATATTTATAATTATAACATATAATAACATATAACATAGCAACAATAACATCTAACATAATAACAGTAACATATAAAATGTATCAACATTTTTTTTTTGTTTTATTTTTAATTTTTTTTTCATATTTTTTATTTTTTAAAAACATATATATATATTTTTATTTTTTTTAAATATTTTTTTCCATTGTCTTTTTTTTTTATATTTTGTGAATTTTTGTACCAATTTTTTTTTTTCATTTTTTATTTTTTTGCATTTTGTTTTTTCTAAATATTTTTTTTTTAATTTTTTTTTCCCCAGTGCCCTTCCAGCCTACCATGTGTGCAGGACACGGCGGTTTCATGCTGTTCTTCACATGGTTTGCCTTGAGCCACAGAGCCACACATGGGAGGAACTGCTAAAAATGAGAACTCAATAAATTAAATAAATAAATCCATGAAAAATGCAAATGGGACCCATGGTGACTGACACTGGGAAGAACATCTTGTCTGCGCTGCGACAAGGAAGCCTGAGTCATGCGTCCTGCCATGGCACACGTGTTCAATCTAGTTGTCAAGCATTTTATGAAGTCTTCCCCCCATCTGCAAGACATCCTAACAACGGGAAGGAAACTTTGCATGCACTTCAGCCACTCCTACACCGCCAAGCTTCAGCATCAGAACGGTATCCCCAAACATAGTCTGATTTGCGATGTTTCCACCCAAGGAATTCCACCCTCCATATGCAGGATCGACTATAGGCTTGCGTAGTGACCGCAGAATTGTCTCCATTTGTCAGCGGGATGACTTCTGACTCTCCACCTTATTGGACCCTCGCTTCCGGCACAAAATGGGGGCATTTTTTACACCCACTGAGAGGGAGGACAAACTGACCTACTACAGAGACATCCTACGTAGTCAGTTGGGCGATGCCTATCTGAGCCATGGTCCATACTGTGATGCCCAGCAGGACACCAGCCTTCTGTAAGCAGGCAACCCCCAATCTCCACCGCTGCTTCTGACTATAGTCAAGCCCCCGTTTGCCGGGACGCTAGGTATGCCTCACCTTAATAGGCACAAAGGATGGCTGCTTACGGTGAAGGCCGATGAACCACAAGGGTATCCCGAAGCCAAGCTCGTTCACAGGTAGTCAATCCGGAGGGTGCGTCAGAGTACAGGGATGAGACAGGTGCGTAGTCAGGAGTAGCCAAAGGGTCAAGCCAGGAGGTCAGAGATCGCGGGGCATCCAGAGGGGCGGGCAGCTTCGTGGTCTGACAAAGCAGAGGTCAGTACAGGCAGCAGACTGGAATGGTCAATCAAGCCGTGTCGGAACTGAACCGGCACAAAATGGGGGCATTTTTTAAACCCGCCGAGAGGGAGGACAAACTGACCTACTACAAAGACATTCTACGTAGTCAGTTATCTGCGCCATGGTCCATACTCTCGCAGGTCTGACTCAGGGGGACCTCTGCGATCACCTTCCACTGCCATGGCTGCTGGGGGGCTGGAAGGAGAAGCAGCAGCAGCTCCATCAGCATCAGCCTCAGTCTTCAGTCGCTAATGAGTAGCTTTCTACACCCGCATAGTTAGTCTACTCATGAGCAGCATGAAGACCTGGAGCAGGACCTGAACCAGCAGGTCGTGTCATACCTTGACATGACCATGCCAACATACCTTGAGGATCCGCTGGACTTCTGGGCAGCCAAACTTGACTTGTGGCCTCAACTAGCAGAGTTTGCCCTGGAAAAGCTGTCCTGCCCAGCCAGTAGCGTGCCATCTGAGCGAATGTTTAGTGCGGCGGGGGCCATAGTCATGCTAAGGAGAACTTGTCTGTCCACGAATAATGTGGAGATGAATCAGGCATGGTTCAAGCAGGATTTCCAGCCAACAATGGCTGATCTATGGTAGTAGCTGGTGCATGGTAGCTCCTTATGCTGCTGCCAACTCCAGGGTGTGTCTTTCAGGCAATATATGGGCTCCCTATGCTGCTGCCAACTCCTGGGTGTGTCTTTCAGACAATATATGGGCTCCCTATGCTGCTGCCAACGCCTGGGTGTGTCTTTCAGGCAATATATAGGCTCCCTATGCTGCTGCTGCCAGCTCATATGTGTGTCTTTCAGGCAATATATGGGCTCCTAATGCTGCTGCTGCCAACTCCAATGTGAGCACTCTTAAAAGACGCATGCTAGCATATTTGGGATGCCCCCCGGTTAAAGGCAATGGCTGCTGGCAATTTGACAAAGTGACTTTCTTTACAAAATGCAACCAGTTAATAGACAGGTACTCTTGAAATATTGCTGCTAGTGTTTGGGAAGCCCCCTCCTCACATACAGAGGAGGCCTCCCTTGATTGTGGAAAAGTGACGTTAATTATAAAATGCAAGCAGTTATTAGACAGGTAGTCTTGAGATATTTATGCTAGTGTTTGGGATGACCATGTGGGCTGGGGTTTTTACAGCAGACATAGAAACAATTCAAACTGCGATATATTTATGAGAAATAGCCTTTAAAAGCTGCTTTAGCGTAACAGATAGGGTCAAATGTGCAGGTTTGGGATACCCTGAGGCCTGTTTTTTTACAGCACACACAAAAACAATTCAAACTGCGATATATTTATGAGAAATAGCCATTTAAAGCTGCTTTAGTGTAACAGATAGGGTCAAATGTGCAGGTTTGGGATACCCTGCGGCCTGGTGTTTTGGCAGCAGGACAAAAACCAATTCAAAATGCAATAGCTTGATTAAGCTGAGGATGAACAAGGGTATTTAGTATAACAGATAGGGTGCTACGTGCAGGTTTGGGATACCCTGCGGCCTAGTGTTTTGGCAGCAGGACAAAAACCAATGCAAAATGCAATAGCTTAATAAAGCTGATGCTTTTCAATGCTTATTTAGTATAACAGATAGTGTGCCATGTGGTGGTTTGGGATACCCTGCGGCCTGGTGTATTGACAGCAGGACAAAAACCAATTCAAAATGCAATAGCTTAATAAAGCTGATGCTGAACAACGCTTATTTAGTATAACAGATAGGGTGCAACGTGGTGGTTTGGGATACCCTGCGACCTGGTGTATTGACAGCAGGACAAAAACCAATGCAAAATGCAATAGCTTAATAAAGCTGATGCTGAACAACGCTTATTTAGTATAACAGATAGGGTGCAACGTGCAGGTTTGGGATACCCTGCGGCCTGGTGTATTTAAAGCAGACCAAAACCAATTCAAAATGCAATAACTTAATAAAGCTGAGGCTGTAGAAGCTTATTTAGTATAACAGATAGGGTGCCACGTGGTGGTTTGGGATACTCTGCGGCCTGGTGTATTGACAGCAGGACAAAAACCAATGCAAAATGCAATAGCTTAATAAAGCTGATGCTGAACAATGCTTATTTAGTATAACAGATAGGGTGCAACATGCAGGTTTGGGATACCCTGCGGCCTGGTGTATTTAAAGCAGACCAAAACCAATTCAAAATGCAATAACTTAATAAAGCTGAGGCTGTAGACGCTTATTTAGTATAACAGGTAGGGGGCCACGTGGTGGTTTGGGATACCCTGCGGCCTGGTGTATGGACAACAGGACAAAAACCTATGCAAAATGCAATAGCTTAATAAAGATGATGCTGAACAACGCTTATTTAGTAAACAGATAGGGTGCCACGTGGTGGTTTGGGATACCCTGCGACCTGGTGTCTTGACAGCAGGACAAAAACCTATGCAAAATGCAATAGCTTAATAAAGCTGATGCTGAGCAACGCTTATTTAGTATAACAGATCGGGTGCCATGTGGTGGTTTGGGATATCCTGCGGCCTGGTGTATTGACAGTCGGACAAAAACCAATTCAAAATGCAATAGCTTAATAAAGCTGACGCTGAACAACGCTTATTTAGTATAACAGATAGGGTGCCATGTGGTGGTTTGGGATACCCTGCGACTGTTGGTGTATTGACAGCAGGACAAAAACCAATGCAAAATGCAATAGCTTAATAAAGCTGAGGCTGTAGACGCTTATTTACCATAACAGATAGGGTGCCATGTGGTGGTTTGGGATACCCTGCGGCCTGGTGTATTGACAGCAGGACAAAAACCAATGCAAAATGCAATAGCTTAATAAAGCTGATGCTGAACAACGCTTATTTAGTATAACAGATAGGGTGCAACGTGCAGGTTTGGGATACCCTGCGGCCTGGTGTATTTAAAGCAGACCAAAACCAATTCAAACTGCAATAACTTAATAAAGCTGAGGCTGTAGACGCTTATTTAGTATAACAGATAGGGTGCCATGTGGTGGCTTGGGATACTCTGTGGCCTGGTGTATTGACAGCAGGACAAAAACCTATGCAAAATGCAATAGCTTAATAAAGCTGATGCTGAACAACGCTTATTTAGTATAACAGATAGGGTGCCACGTGGTGGTTTGGGATACCCTGCGGCCTGGTGTATTTAAAGCAGACCAAAACCAATTCAAAATGCAATAACTTAATAAAGCTGAGGCTGTAGACGCTTATTTAGTATAACAGATAGAGTGCCACGCGGTGGTTTGGGATACCCTGCGGCCTGGTGTATCAACAGCAGGACAAAAACCAATGCAAAATGCAATAGCTTAATAAATCTGAAGCTGAACAACACTTATTTAGTATAACAGATAGGGTGCAACGTGGTGGTTTGGGATACCCTGTGGCCTGGTGTATTTAAAGCAGACCAAAACCAATTCAAAATGCAATAAATTAATAAAGCTGAGGCTGTAGACGCTTTTTTAATATAACAGATAGGGTGCCATGCGGTGGTTTGGGATACTCTGCTGCCTGGTGTATTAACAGCAGGAAAAAAACCTATGCAAAATGCAATAGCTTAATAAAGCTGAAGCTGAACAACGCTTATTTAGTATAACAGATAGGGTGCCATGTGGTGGTTTGGGATACCCTGCGGCCTGGTATATTTAAAGCAGACCAAAACCAATTCAAAATGCAATAACTTAATAAAGCTGAGGCTGTAGACCCTTTTTTAGTATAACAGATAGGGTGCCACGCGGTGGTTTGGGATACCCTGCGGCCTGGTGTATTGACAGCAGGACAAAAACCAATGCAAAATGCAATAGCTTAATAAAGCTGATGCTGAACAACGCTTATTTAGTATAACAGATAGGGTGCAACGGTTTGGGATACCCTGCGGCCTGGTGTATTGACAGCAGGACAAAAACCTATGCAAAATGCAATAGCTTAATAAAGCTGATGCTGAACAACGCTTATTTAGTATAACAGATAGGGTTACATAAGGTACTGCATAGATGGCATGCACAGTGGCAATGCAGATTACGGTTTACATCACAAAGAAATCAAATTGAATTGAAAACTGATCAGGCAAATCACCCTGTCACTTTTATGCTGTCCCTGGATTGTTCCGGTTTTCCACTATCTTTCCCTGGCTCTGTCTGCCCCTCTAAATCTCCCTACCTATCTGTAAATCTCCCTACCTATCTGTAACTCTCCCTACCTATCGCTAACTGTCTGTCCCTGTCTGCAGCAACCACCACTGTCTCACCAATGCAAGTCTGAAATGTGCACAAGCAAGATGGGCGCCGCTTTATATAGCACGGTGACGTCACCGGGCTTCCTGGCTGCTGATAGGCTGCATGTGACCTTCCCATGATAACTTGCCCCAGGGGATATGTCCAGACATGTCCATCCACCATTTTACAATGCCTGTAATTGAAGTAAATTGAGTTTAAAGGAAAACTTCGATCGATCGAATCGCGGGGAAATTTGGATTCATTCAGAATCAAATATTTCCTGAAATTCGGAACGAATTCGGGTTCATCCGGATCGATTCGCTCATCCCTACTAATTACACATCCTGTTGTGTATAAAATCTCTGAGACTCCACCTGTTGCTTGATGCCAGTGCTTACGTAAGCTAGCTAAGAGCTTACCTGAGGCAGCTAAATCCAGACACTTTATAGACAACTCAAGATACCCCGCAAGAGGTGCCATCACACCTCCAGTACCCCAGAACAGAGGCATGGCAGGAGGGTGCGCACCCGGGCAAGTTGACACAGCCTGGGGTGCAGACACCCCTGTTTCCAGGCACACCAGCCACTCCCAGCATGTGACACACAGCAACTGGAGAGCCACCAGTATGGCTCACGTAGCCCCCCCCCCCCAGCTGCACTCACCAGGCATCACACCGGATCCCAGGTGGACATCCAGCATTTGTAGCAGCAGCAGAATCCCACACCTCCTCTGGGATCGATTCTGACAGACCTCAACCGTCCATCAGAGGTAAGAGTTTGTAGTCAACAGATGTTTATGTTGGATTGTGGCCTGCACACGGCACATTTGCACAGAACATGTGTGGCCCAACAGGGAGGGATTTGCAGTGACACATTTGGCCAACAAGGGCATAGATGGTTGGTTAGACATACCATCTGAATAATGACCTGGTATTATAAGATGTCATAAATATTGGCCAGGACCTACCTAGGTTAGCTTGGTAATGTGTCCCCCATGTTTAATGCATTCATGAGTGCAGCAAGCTAATGCCGAATGTTCTTTGTACCTTCCATTGCAGCAGCCAGCCAACCGGCACCAATTAGAACCTCCTCTGGTCTTCAGTGTTCCACCAGGCAGCCCAACCAGGAGTGATCAGACACGACCATTCTATGAGGTAAATGTTATGAGGTAAATGTTATGAGGTAAATGTTATGTCAGTTTTAAGGGGAACATGTTAGAGAAGGCCCACTTGAGGTCCAAGTCAGCAAGTGCACTGGAAGCAGATGCCAGATGTTTCAGCCACACAATTGGGCTGATGGCAAGGGGCATGGGGGATATGTGGGATCATACAGGATCAATGAATTGTGGTATGAGATGGGGTTGTACCTTAATTGACACACACTAATTTTTCCATTTCAGCACACAGACCAACCCAGGTGGACATCCAGCATCTGTAGCAGCAGCAGAATCCCACACCTCCTCTGGGATCGCTAAATCTGGTTCCTATACCATCCCCTGGATCAGACCCTGCGATCCCCATCAACCACTTCAACTGAGCCGGCAGGACCCAGCACACCACAGCCAGTGGCATGGCACCATATTTCTAAGGCACAGTGAGTACAGATGATGGAGGAGGATTGGCAGGCAGACAGCACTGCATTTAAAAGGAACACAACCCGGTTTCATAATAGCATGCGCCGCTCCCTCAACCGCCTCCACAAGGACTTAGCTGCAGAGGTGGAGGAGAAGCACAGACTCAACTGGAACATGGAGGACCAGATTGTGGAGTGGTGTAGGCTAAATCCAAACCTAGAGAGGTTGGTGGCTCTCCATGCCCCAACCAATCTCACCAACAGGGCCAACCATTCCACCTAAGCTGGCACCCATTTCTTCCTTGATTTTTTTTTGGGGGGGGGGGGACAATGCCTATGTTTTATTTCAGTTTACAATGTGCACAGTGTGAAAAACCTTGTTTCGGGCAGTGTTGTTGGCCCAAAAATAAGCAGCTTAAGACGTTGAAATGCGTTTTCATGTTTTTAGTCACAGAAAACAATAGAAGGGGGGTTCCAAAAACGGATATACTTGTCCTGTAGGGCAACTATCGAGAAATTGAGTCAGGCTGTGGCTCAGGGAAGGCTGGAACATGCCAGCAGACAGCAGAAATTTTAGTACTCAGTTTTCTTTTGTGGAGAGTGCAGGTTCCTCCCTGCATTGTTTGTGGAGAGTACAGCTTCCTCCCTGCATTGTTTGGATTGGCTGCAAATATATATTTTTTTGACTCTTGTTGTCAAGATGAGTATTTGATTGCTTTTTTATGGATGATAGTTACTACTTGTTACGAACAGGAAACCATTGCCAGGAGCAGGGGCAAACCTAAGGGAGTAGACTTTTGGGGAGCACCCCACCAGTTTTAAAGCTGGATTCAAACAAAGGGAAGGGTGGCCTTAGTGAGTTGTCCAATGTTTCCTGTTCAGCACTTACCCCTCAGCCTGTCTGTTGCTGAGTTTCTGCCGAATCACCACCTTCAGGTTGTCCCACTTTTTCTTGGCTTGGGCACCATCCTTGGGTTCTGGCCCCGTCTCCAACCATGACTGTTCCCACAACACTTTTAGGGTTGAGCGGGAATAGGACCCAGCTAGTCTATCATAATTTTTGTCAACACCATCCAGCAGAACCTCCAGCTGGGTATCATTTGCGCCCCAGGGTGAGTGGCCGATGCTGTAGTCTGCTGGGTAGTGTCTTGGCTGAAGGGGGAGTCACTATGGCAACTTGGTGGATTCCGGGAAAGAGCAGGCCTGGCTGTGGCAATGTTTATGTGGTTCGCATAGTGCTCCAGTGTCCTGACCGTGGCGGGCTGTGTCGGGAGCATTAGTTTTCTGACTCCCACTGCTGATGCCTTAAACTACTCTGGGTGACCCGCTCAGAGTGGCTAGTGTGGGTATCAGCAGGGGAGTGCCTGGGTCTTGGGGCTGGGGTAGCAGTACCTGACACAGGTGCTGCCGGTTCCTCGTCCATGCCTTTGTTCCTGGCTCTAGGGGCTGTGGTGGTGCCTATGGTTTGGCATAGTGAGCTCCTAAGTCAGCAGTGGCAATAAAATCTGACCCTCAGATGTGTTCTTTTAAACCTAATTGAGTGGGTAATTGTATTGGAAACAATTTGGTTTATTTAACAGCCCAGCAACCTTTAGGCTACATGTGTGCATGGACGCAAGCACACTTCCGTGGTCTGCCAGGGTGTGTCGACGCTTGTGCGTCTCGGCGCAGGGAAGGGTCATACAGATGACATCCAAAGGTCCAACATGGCAACCACCGTGTTCACCCATGAGGACATTATGATGGTAAGTCACACTTTCATGCCATTCGCCTACTCATGTGCGCTGCATTACACTCCTGCCAAAGTGCAAACAGGTGACAGAGTAGCTGCAAAATACTTGGTGCCACTGAAATGGTGGAGGCCTGGCCTTCCAATGTTACAGTCCCACAGTACTTTGTTGCCACTGCCACATGGACCCCTCTGGCATGTTTGTATGTGACACAGTGGTGCCTAAGTGATTTTTGTTTGACATTTCTATGCAATCCGCTACTATTGTGGGATGGGAGAGCTGGCTTCGCCTTGTTGCTGGACGCGGCTACTATCAGCGACTACTATCCGACAGTAGTAGCGGGGGGGAGAGTTAGGTGCGCCTTTTGGCCTAAGTGCGTCTGCACTTGTAATCTGCTACTATTCTGGGATGGGAGTGCTGGATTAGTTAACATTGGCATACACTAGCGTATAAGAGGCTTGGGTGCTTGCACTGTCCCTGAATTTACTTAAAGGGGCAGGGGCATGCATGTGGAGCCAAAGGAGACTCAGAGGACATAAATTAACAAAGCATATCTGTTTGTTGTTTGCAGACAATTATTGACCAAAGGTACAACACACACATGAAAAGAGGACATTGGCAGAGGAAGTGGCAGCCCATGTGAGTGGCGAGTGAATGTTGCCTTACACCTTCACCCAACTAATGCAGCACTGGTTGGCAAATGTGGCCCTGGGGCGTTCCTGTTGTAGGGGTTAGGGGCAGCGGCTTCCCAACTATCCTGCCAGTGCTTTTGCGGCATAGATCTCATACCCTGGTCGATGGTGTCTGATACCGGGTTGCTGAACTTCCTTGTAGCAGTTTGTATGTTGGCAAGAACTACAAAGGCCAGACTGAGAATCCCATTATTTTCTATTGGCATCCAACAGAACGTCTTACTCTGCAGTACACAGTGGCCTTAATACAGTAGAGTTTGGTGAAAATAAAGACTGTTTCCTGCTTTAGGTCAGAATAAGGTGTGAGATAAAACGAAGTGTGACTGAGAGGAGAGAAGTTAGAGCACGATTTGTACCTAATACTAGAGAAATGCAACAGCTTTAATTTTATTTAAAGTAAATTTTTAATAGTAGTTTCACTGCCAGTGGATCTTTTTTTACTGCCAGTAAGCAAACATTTTAGGTGTTAATAACAAACATAAGTGCACTTATAAAGGAAAGCTACCTTTTTTGGTGTTCTGCCTTATAGTTTTCCTCTTCTGGAATGTAAAATAATCATTTCAGTTAGAATTGTGCCTCTATACCATACCTGTGATTTACTTTTCTTATATTTCCATGTGTCTATGATCCTAAAGTGGGAGTGGTTCTCCTGATATTGAGTAAATACTAACTACGTGCCCCAAAATGCTTTCACTGTAACAGATAAATTCATGAGTACCTTTCGCTAAATCAAGCAGCAGTAATGACCACACCTGAGAATGGTGCCAGTAACCCTTTAGCTGTTAGTGCAAGATTCTGATTCTCTTATCTACAGAGTTTGATTTAGAGCAGATGTCATCTGAGCCTCAGCCAATCAGATGATTCACAAACCAGAGTCAGGAAGTCTATGATATGTATTCGAAAACATCACTTTGTTGTACGTTGCTAATATAAACACGTTGTTGCTACAGAAAATGGCTTTCTTAAATAACACAAACAAAATTGTTACAAACAAGCAAAAAGAAAAAAATTACATCATCTTGGCTCACACAATAATGGAAACTTTAAAAAAAATCCATCGAATTTAAAATGACACTTCTAAAGCATTTCTAAACACCTGCAATAGAAAAACACAAGGTGTGTATCTTGATTTTAATTTTTCTACAAATGTATTTGTAAAATTGTAGAAGCATTTCCTCTGTGTTTTTGACGTTGAGAGATGGTGAGATACTTCTATGGATATGGGTATACCACCCAGCTTTACAACAAGTTGTTATGCAGAGTAGTGGGTGTCTACCAGCTGGTTACTCCCCTAAATAATGTACCCATAAAGTACACAGAAGCATCTCTTGACATGAATCGACATGCCGCACAGCTGCTGGACACACTCCTACTTCATTGAATCTTCCAATGATTCATAATATGAAGACGGCTAAGCTTATCCAATATTATGTTTACCATGTGCTTACTTCATTAATATTTCAAATAGCAAATGTCCCCAGCAAATGATCACAAACTCTAAATATATTCTCTGCATTGGCTTGTGCTTCTCTTAGAAGTTAATCGCGCATAATTATCAGGTGTTTGCAAATATGTTCAAAGCTGTCCAAATGCGTTTGGCAAATGTTTTAAGCACAGCAGGAAAGAGCTAATTATTTTTATGTTGTCAAAAAATGCCTCTAACATTAGAAATATTTGAGATGGCTCTATTAAGATCATCTGACCTTGAAGCTTTCGCTAGTCAGCTCCTAGCGAGACACAGCGACAGATGACAATGTGCACTGCTCTGTGTAACATTTAAAGAAACAGTCAAAGTTACATAACTTTCATTAATTTTGTAAAACCCTTCAGAAATTATGTTTTTTTACATAACAGCTGGAAACAGGTTTGAGGGAGAGTGATGATGAATTTTGAAGATCTGAAGAAATTAGTTTATTCTAATACCAGACACAAGCAGTGTAGCCATACAATTTACTCAATGGGACACATATTTAAATTCTAGTTCAATTAGCATTATATAATGAAAGGGAGACCTAGTTGTTGAGTGTAAACTTGTGTGACGGGTAAGACTAGTGGAGCACCCCACTTCCAGTCAGTGCCTTCAGGAAGTATATAGCCTGAAAGGTACTACAGCTCGATGGTTGGTGGTTAGAGGTAGCTGTATTATACTAAGCAAGCCACTCACAGCAGTATTGGAATAAGGTAGAGAAATAGGTGGAAATATGTGCTCACATTCTTAGAGGGGTCTGTAAAGTTCTGCACATGAAGATGCATGTGCCCTGCCTTGCTAATATTTAGTGTTCGGCTGAACAAGCAAGTTGGCTGAACTTTAAATAAAATTTCATTTCGGTGACACAAACCCAAATCCAGTCCCCATTGAAATCAATGGGAACCCAAACTTTGAAAAGTGATTCTGCCTCCGGGGCAGAGTGACCAGCAGCAGGAAGCAGCTGTAACTTACCAGAGCCTTGTGATCTGGAACCTGGAAAGCGGTTGGCGTTGCTGCTGTCAAATGGGCTATGGCTGGGGCCACAGAAAGGTGGCTACCACTACCATCAGTGGGGACACTTCTAGTACCAGCTGCCTTTTCCATGTTCGGGCTGCATGTCGAACTACAATGCAGACTTCTGGCTAAAGCCTTTGTTCGCAACTCGCATGATATGACTGGAAGGGATCAGACATTATAAGTGAGAAACCAATCAGAACTAGGCTGATTAATGGTTCTAGGAGTGGAACCTTTTTTATATTTATTACACAAGGTAGAAGAACCTGCATAGAACCTACAGGGGAACCCAGCCAAAAAGGCTGATGCTAAATGCCCAGAAACCTACTTGTATGAGAGAGGGCCATCTGTTTATTTCAGATGGTCAGATTTGTTGACTAATATACTTTAGGCGACCTAAACCTGTAATCTTCTCAGGCCATGCCTAAGAAAAGTGACTAGGTTAAGTAGTAACAAGGAAAAGTGAGAAAACTGCTTAAGAAAAAGCAGAGAAAGGGAATAAAAGAAGGCAGGGCTAGTTATGGATCTAGGGTGTAATCCATCTAATCCAGGGGTGCACAACCTTTTTTGGTCCAGGGGCTGCATCATTTTAACATTTCACTTCAAGGGGCTACAATAAAATGGAAGCAGAGAAAACACTGGTTACTGCAGGAAATCAGGTGTGCGATGGAATGATGAAGTGGGCATGGTGTAAAGTAGGCAAAGTTGAGGTGAGCAGAAGTGGTAAGGGGTTAAGCAGAAAGAGGTGAGCAGAGGTGAACACAGGTTGGTTACAGGCTCTCCGTTGAGTGTGGGACCTCCTATGCCCCGAAATCATGCTCTCAGTCTGTGTCTCCAACCTCCTGCTCCCAGTCTGTGTCTGTGACCTCCTACTCCCTGTCTCTACCTCTGACATCCTGCTTCCATTCTGTGACTCGGACCTGCTGCTCCCAGTCTGTGTATCTGACTTCCTGCTTCCATTCCTGATCTCCTGCTTCCATTTTGTGACTGACTGATACCACTCTGTAATTCTGTTCACCTGCCCCTAGTGTGAGACTCTGCCGGCTCCCACTGAGGTAGATACAGATAGCTCCCAGCAGTATCACCTGTGACCTCCCCTGATAGTGGTTACAGGGGAAACACAGCAGAAGGGAAGGCCAGAGTGTTAAGTGTGATGGGGATGAAGAATCAGGGACGACAAGCAGGAGCTGAGGAATATCTGGAAGGGAATGTATGGTTAGGGCTGACAGTACCTGGAGGGAGCCAGCAATGAGTAGTTGATGAAGTGCTACGCCATGCACAAATTCCTGCAGGGGGAGTCTGCCGACAGGTAGTGCAACATAGCAAAGGTCCAGTTCAGGTTTTCTAGAAATGTTATGAAACAAGCCAAAGGCTTCAGAGCCAGAAAATGCCATAATCCACAAGCCAGAGTTTAGAGAGCCAAAGCAGGTATTCATCCAAGCCAGGGGAAAAAAGCCCGAGTGGGGTCAGTATCCAAGCCAGAGGGTCAGAGCCAAAGCAGCATCTGTATCCAAAGCCAGAGAGTCAGACCCGGAGCAGAGTCGATGTTCAAAACCAGGAAGTCAGAGCCAAAGTCGAGCCGGGAACATACACACAGGAATCGGAAGGCAATCGTCATTCAGGAAGATGACCACCTGCTTCCAATCTGACACTTTGACCACCTGCTTCCAGTCTGACACTCTGACCACCTTCTCCCAGTATGACACTCTGACATCCTGCTCCCAGTCTGTCATTCTAACCGCCAGCTCAAAATCTGTGTGACTCAGCACCATTATTTTTGGTTGGTCCTGTGCCCCTATTTCTGGTCCTGTGACCTCCTTGTTTAAACCTAGTACTGCTCACCCAGTTTGTGTCTAGAGTCCACTTTCGAATTCAAACAAGTCTGTTTCTTAGTTCCTTAGTTCCTAGTCTGTATTCCAGACCAGTCATGCTTCAGATCCCAGATCCCAACATTCTCATTCTGTATATATACCTCATTAAATGATTAAAAGATGCACTATTTCATTATTCAAAAGGATCTCTCTGACCTCTTGTTCCCAGTCTGTGACGCTGGCTATCTGCTCCTCCTCTGACCAGCTTACTGTCATGTCCAATTGCATACATTTTGGGGTCCGTGGTTACTAGTCACTAAAGACTAGACATCAGCTGTCAAGTGGCTGTATTATTCTGCTTTAAATTTATAACGTTCTTACATTTTTCATGTATTTTTATATCATTAAACTAAATTCCTACTAGGATGCAAGTTGTTCTTTTTCAAGCATTAAAAATAGATTTTACAAATGAAACAAATTTATTTTTAATATTATAGTCTTGCTTTCTCTGTGTCCTGTGATTGTCTGGGCAAAATGGACCACACATTTTTATGAATATTTTCATTATTCAAATCTCATTATAACATCTTTGTACTGCCAGTGGTTGTGGTCTGATCATTAATTCAGGAATATATTATAGCAGTAAGACAGGGGACACATGCAAAAAATATTTATAATAATAATAATAAAAATGTATATAAGGGGAATAACTATAGGGGGTACAGAGGTTGTGACTGCCCATAATGTCAGTGCCCACTGTTGTTCCTCCACCTTATTTATTATTATGCTCTCATGGCATCATATACAGAAAAAATAACATAGATTGTCTCAGCTGTTTCAGTCTTTAGTTTTCTAGTTGTATATACTGATATACATATGTATTATATATCTTTGCACACAAACAGTTTTATTTCAGCATGGCATCATATACAGAAAAAATAACATAGATTGTCTCAGCTGTTTCAGTCTTTAGTTTTCTAGTTGTATATACTGATATACATATGTATTATATATCTTTGCACACAAACAGTTTTATTTCAGCAATTGAGGACATATACATGCATCACAGGGTGTAATAAGTTACTGTATTTTTCGCCATATAAGATGCACTTATTTTTCCCCAAAAGTGTGTGTGTGTGTGTGTGTGTGTGTGTGTGTGTGTGTGTGTGTGTGTGTATTCAATGCGTCTTATTGGGTGAATGTAAAAAAGAAAAATGTACATTCCATGGCTCCCCTGCTGCCCACTGCCTTCATAGTCAAGTTCAGGGCGATCTGGTTCCGGACCCTGGGTAGGGCGTGGCCTGTGATTTGTGTCAGTGTCCAATGACGCTGGCAGGAGTCATAGGCCACACCCATCCAGAAGCAGGAGCCGCCTCGCTCTGTTCTTGTGGCAGCTACAGAGGTGGTGGGGATCGGCGGCTACAGAAATGGTGGTCAGCAGCCGCAAGTTGAGAGCGAGACGGTTCCAGCTTCTGGATGTTATTTGGCAACATCTAGGTCCTGAGATTTTATTATTGACAAGCCACAATGCAAATTCTGTACAAATAAATGTGTGTAATATTAATTAATTATAAGCATCCAGTTCTTGACCTACAGCAGAAAAACACAATTGCGGCACACGAAAACAAAATAAAAAAATTAATAAACATATGCATAGGGCATAATAATAATAATTTGCTACCGCACCACCAAATATATCAAGATATAACAACGAAATGTATTGCAATACAAATCATGACACATACACAAGCACAAAGACATTTAAAAACAAAAAGGGGCTTCCACCCCTCCCTGAGTAAACTCTCCCTCCAAAAAATGCAAGTGCAAAAAACTAATGCTCATTATAAAATTATGTACAATATTATAACAAATTCATAAACTGCATACCGTATATACTCGAGTATAGGCCGACCCGAATATAAGCCGAGGCCCCTAATTTTACCACAAAAAAATGGGAAAAGTTATTGACTCGAGTATAAGCCGAGGCGGCTTTTTTAAGCCCAAAAAGTGGGCTGAAAAACTTGGCTTATACTCGAGTATTTACGGTATTTCCCCCCCCTCTCATACACCATGTGCCATACTATTTCCCCCCCCCCTCATACACCATGTGCCATACTATTCCACCCCCCTTCTCATACACCATGTGCCATACTATTCCCCCCCCCCCTCTCATACACCATGTGCCATACTATTCCACCCCCCTTCTCATACACCATGTGCCATACTATTCCCCCCCCCTCTCATACACCATGTGCCATACTGTTCCACCCCCCTTCTCATACACCATGTGCCATACTATTTCCCCCCCCCCTCATACACCATGTGCCATACTATTCCACCCCCCCTCTCATACACCATGTGCCATACTATTTTCTCCCCCCCCCCTCTCATACACCATGTGCCATACTATTCCACCCCCCCTCTCACACACCATGCCCCATAATATTCTCCCCCCCCCCCCCCTTTCATGCCCCATTCTATTTCTCTTCGCGGCTGGAAAGAACGTCAGACACAACACACACAGAAATACACACACACACAAAGACAGAGACACAAAACACAAAGAGAGAGACATACACACACACACACACACACACGCTTACCACGGGGGCGCATCAGCGGTGACTGTGTTGTTTCCCTGCTCCTGCCCCTCCTCCTCCCACGTCATCTGACCTCTCTGTGGCAGAGAGCTAGTGCGGAACTCGGCGGCCGCCATCTTGCTACACCCAGCACTGTGTGGGTGTATCTCCGCTCTCACCTCCCGGCGCTGCAGTGTCACCGGCTCTTCTGCCGCCTCCTCCCCGCTCCTCCGCCGCCGTCCGGAGCAGTCTTGTGCTGCCGCCCGCCGGGGACAGCCGCCTCCTCTCCGCTCCTCCGCCGCCGTCCGGAGCAGTCTTGTGCTGCCGCCCGCCGGGGACAGCCGCCTCCTCCCCGCTCCTCCGCCTCGATTCACACCCTCGCAGATCCGGGGACGCACGTGGCCGACACAGCCGTTCCTCCGCTCCCAGCCGCCTGCTCCACAACACAAGGGTGAGTGCGGGAGCAGGCACGGGGGCGGGAAATTTTCACTGACTCGAGTATAAGCCGAGGCGGCTTTTTTCAGCCCAAAAAGTGGGCTGAAAAACTCGGCTTATACTCGAGTATATACAGTATATTAACTATGTAATCAAATAACATCCAATAATCAGCTCACATGTTGCACAAATACCCTTAGTGTAGAAATCCCCAGTGCAACAGTCCAATATCACACATGGACTACAAGACCCAGCAAGAAAAAAAGGAAAAAATGAAATAAATATCACCAGTTTAAATCCATTAAGGTGGAGCAGTAGAAACAGACAAGCAGAGGAAAAGCAGCTACTGTATCCCTCCCCATAGACACGTTAAATGGTGCGTGTCACACAGTGTAATGCAGAAGCCGATAGGAGGCCTGCTGCATGGAGGCCAAGGACTGCACATGGCCAAGCACCCTCAGGGATGCCAGGGAGAGGCCTGCTTGCCACTAGATTCCGGTGTTTCAGGTTCAGACTCAGGTTCAGAGCACCAAACAGATGGATAAACAAAGCAAACAAATCAAACAAAATCCTGCTGCACCAGGTGAAGGGCGGAACCACTTACATAGGCCTCACACCAGGTGAAGCAGTAGATGGAAAGAGAGAGCAGCCAGGGCTCTACTGACACCCGCTAGTGGCTGACAGAACTGCAGGCAGGGTGATAAATGACACCAGCCACCAGCTGGAAAAGTCAGTCGGGATCTCACAGCCGCGGAGGCAGCAGGCAGCGGCCTACACTGATAATGTATGTTTGTCTGTCTGTGTGTTTATGCCAGTGGGAGACAGTTGATGCAGGAACCGCAGGCCAGCAGTGTGGGAGCTCTGGAAATGTAAGGGTTCTTTTTTTAATTCACTCCATAAGATGCAGATAAGTGAGGGGTGCATCTTATAGTATGGTTTATTAATATAGAGCGCAGGGAGTGGCAAGCATCACTTCCACGGCTCCTTTCTAGTTATGCATGCCCACACCATTCATTAAGTTAAGCCTGGGACGGGAGCATGCATTCATTGGAGGGATACTGCTGCAACCTGCACATGTGCTGTGGAATCGCCAGTTCTATAATGGGTGAACCAGGGCGTTTGGCCCTGAAATCTTTTAGGCTGAGACAGGTTTTATCCCCTTTAAGACCTTCATATTCAAATCAACAATTTTGGCATTTTGTATTGCTGTTCACTCCTTTCAAATGAATATTTGCATCTGATTATTTTCAAGGATATTTTCTATTTTATTAATAATGTCATGCAAACACACTATAGTTCACTACACATGAATGATAAGCAGATATTCATGTTATCTAAAAGATCAGCTTCTGGTATTCATTTCTTATGCAACATACTTAATATTGGATGGAGATTAAGGCCAGATAAAGCACACAAAATTTTTTTTTGTTCATGTGTGCAATCATTATCTCCATAATGCATCGTTTTTCCGCTTATCTCTGTAATGCAGCTCTGGCTAAGTGGGCATTTAGGAGAGCACATGGCACTGACAATCCCAAAGATCTGCGCTCAAGAACCATCAATCACACACAAATTGGGCATTTCTTGTTTCATTGTTGTAGGGCAGCACATAAACAATTGTAATAACAAGACATACAAAAATGAATACTAAAAGATAGAGAATGTCATACATGCTTCTCCACTTTACTCGATTCTATCATTTTCAGTTCACTGTTAAAGGGTACATTTGGGCATTTTACATTCATTGCCAGTCCAGCATAGTTTAGAAATTGGGCAATTATAGTGTGTTTTCTAGAATCTGTTCACATCAAGATAGGTTGGGGACCACTGATGTTAGGGAATGAGATAGAAGGGGGGGGGGAGGGGAAGAAGAGGAAAAGAAAAGAACCAAGACAGAACCAAACAGGTTTCAAGACCCAGAGGAAGTGAATGTATGTTGCCCAGAATGTATGTTGCCCAGTTTCTAAACTATGCTGGATTGTCAATGAAATAAAAAAATGCCCTAAATGTACCCTTTGACAATGAAGTGAAGAAAAAAACAAATCTTATGAACCCTCTTTCCATCTTACACATTTTGAGTGTATGGCTTGGCTAATTATAAACAACTTACTGACCTGCTTGTGGGTGCATCTGGCCTGCAAGCTTTTTAAGGTTCCTTTAGTCTCTTTTGGGTGTTCACTGTTTTGTGTGTATAACAGCCTGTGATATTTCTTTATAACATCATCTCTGACAAGGAAGGCTAAGTATTCTTGAAATCTTACCTAAGGTCTCACCTTATTTCATCACTTTCTATTTCTCTCAATGGCAACACATAAGGGTCGACTCACATCCTCTTTTAAGTGCATTTACACGTGAAAAAGTGTGTGTATGTGTAATTCCTGTGTATTTTTTTGAGCTTCTGGTGTGTTTTTTTGATCGTATTGGCGTTTGCATAAGTGTGTGTAAGCCTTTTCGTTCACGTATCTAATGTGCATTAGCTTCATATTGTTTTCGCATTGATGTGTATAATATGTGAAAGTATGGGCTTGCGTATGATTCAGAGCCTTAATTAGGCCTTCGAGAGAGGCCAATAAAATGGGATCTTTCATGCTCCACTTATAAGCTATATTTCCTGGCGAGAGTGTGTTGTTATGGTGTGCGGGAAAGTGTAAAGGAGTCCTCTGAGGATTATCTAGCCAAGTATGAGTGTCTGCAATGTCGCGGCTTGCTCTTCATGTGTCTGATAGACTTTGAATTGCATCAACCATGTGTGGATGTTTATCACATGCATGATGTTGAGCTATTCGAGCTGACCCGACTTGTATATGTTACCCTCGATAAACTCTATTGTGAGTTGCGGCCATGGTTGGCCCCCACCACAAGCAAGGGGCATGCAATTTCAGACATGACCAAATTGGTTGACTGCCTTCAATTTCTTGCGAATGGTTCTTTCTAGAGGCATGTCCCAGCCTACGCTCAGCCGCACCCTTAATAAATTTCTCAATGGCATGGCTACCTTGGTGGACAAATACATTTATTTCCCTGACACCATGGTAGCCTGGAATGCTGTCAAGTTTAGATTTTACGAGGTGGCCAATATGCCTAATGTCATGGGTGTGATTGATTGCTCACATGGGGCGCTGGTGCCTCCAGTTGCTGATGAGTATCTCTACAGGTATGTCTTTTTTGTCCCTTTGCCTCCTTCATTTCATGCAATGTAGGTAATTATTTTTGGAGTCTAGCTTCCCCATATTTAGTGTGTATTTTTACCTTGCATTGCATTGGCTTTGTTAAAGTGGACCTCAGTCTCCCCTTTCAACTAGTGAACAAGTGGTAAGCCAGTCAGGCTAATTGGGCATAGCTAGTCGAGGCCCAAGTGTCTAGGAGGGCAGGGTGGGAAGGATGCTGACATTTGCAGAATAACACAGGCGAAAGCAAGTGCGCACATGGGCACCATGCAGGGATTTCTTGGAAGGGAGGGCTCTTGGTGCATAGCTAGGTGTAACAGCCACATACCGGGGGGCAGCCCAGGTGTTAAGTACACCGCCCAATAAGATCTGTTAAACAAAGATGCCAAAATACCTTAATGCTGAACTAAAGTGTATGTGGCCTGATAACAACCTGCTAGGTTTATTTTAAATATGTATATCATTTTATTTTTAAATATATGTACGTTCTACATTTTAAATGATGATGATGTACCGATAAGACTTCCTGCCGGACATATGTGACTTGAAAAGTAGCAAGAAGCCCCGAGTGAGGATTTTTTCAGGAAACTATTCCCAAGTAAATGAGAATTCTTGCCTAAACATTCACTACTACATTCACATTAGGCAGGCCTGTGTTTAAAACAATGCAATTCTCTTCTTCTGTCAGAATTTAGCCAAAGAGTGCGGCCCACCCGGAAGCGACAAGTCGGGCAAAGGCTAGCAAGATCTGGTGGACGTAAAGGTGGTGGTGGACAGGTGCCAACATTCTTACCCTCCTCTGCAGATGAGCCCTAAGCTCACCAGGACCAAGGAGCAGAGAAGGAGGAAGCCCAGATGTCGGGCAGGGAGTCTAAGGATGGTGGCCATGAAGTCAGGTATGAGCATCACATACAAACACACAGGAAGACACATACTAAACACACACACTCATGTTGTAATGTGGGTAAGGTAAGCATTAGGAAGATGAAAAGAAGAATGCATGCCAAGCATGAAAGTGGTTAGGGTAAGCATTAGAAAGAATAGAAGAATGCATGCCTAACATGAAAGTGGTTAAGGTAAGCATTAGGAAGAAGAAAAGAAGAATGCATGCCAAGCAAGGCATGGCATGCTAAGTACTTTGGAACAGATGACTTGGCACAGCAATAAGTAAGTAATGGAATACCAGGGCCGGGGTATGGGAAACAGTAAAAACAGAGAGGCTCGCATTCGTACAAACCAGCATACAAGCCAGCATATGCATTCCGTATAAACGCACAAAAAATGGGATTTACGGGCTAAATAAAGGGTAAAAACAGGTCTTTTTCGACGTGAACTAGTAGGACCTCGCTGGACACTGAAACATTACAGAGCAAGGTACATTGAAATATGCCCTAAAAACGCTAAAGTGTTTTGCTTCAACGTAAATGAAACTGTTGTCATAAATGCACGTATAATCGTCAATAAATATGTGTAGTGAACGCACAAAAATGAAAACTAATTTAGAAGGCTCTGAATCACCCCTAATATTATTGGTTAGCAGAAGTGAATGTGACCCACTATTTAAAGCTGAAACCTGGTGCAATCGGTGATGTTTTATTCAGCAAGGCACTTGGATCCTTCACTATAAAGTAGATCTGCTCAAAAAGTTTTATGAGGCACTCAGCAGAACCAAAGAAAGCCAATCTAATTATTAAGAGGTTATCATCCATTTTCATTTTGAAATCAGAAATAGGGAGCCACACTTCTTTTTCCCAGTAAAACTGCTTATGTTATTATGGCCCTATACTTCTAATATACCTTCTTCTTCCTGTAGGTATCAGAGATGGTCCAGGTTATATATGATGCAACCTAGGCTAGTGCCTAGAGCCCAGTGGCTGTCAGTACTCCAACACGGTCCTCTACTGTAGCAACACTTGATTCCAACCTGAGCACAGAATGATTTCAGTCTGCATTGTAAACAGCCAGGCATGTGAATGGTGTTACAATGTAATAATGGCTGTTTCCTTCTGTGTTACAATGTATACAGATTCCCAGCTGACTCACAGCTGACTTTGGTGTGTAAGTGATCTCTCCATTTTGCTGCTGGGATGGCGAGATCACTGTAAAAAATGCTAGCTGCTAGCTATAGAAGAAAGAACATGGAAACAGAGGAGAGGAACAAAAGATTTTGCATCAACTTTGGAGTGCTTGTTCTTTCACAATTTTCTGGGCTAGCGGTATCTCTGCGAAACAAAGCACCCATGACGTATGAACTTTTTTACTGGTAAGAGTGCTGTGATCACAACTTTTGAGGGTAGTGATGGCCCATATGCTGCCCAACGGCAACAGCTGGTAGAATGCTGGATAATTTGACCCAGATCCTGCCAGGATGGGGCAAACCTGAGGATCTAATCTAGCTTCAGCCCAGATCTAAAGCCCATCGCTCAGTACACAGCATGGTAAACACACAAGCATAATGAATATGTTAAAAAATGGTATTACATTTGATACACATACGCAGTTGCAACTTTTAAAGCCCTGTGTGGGCGTACACCATTGAGTAATACCATAGCATAAAAAGAAATCGTGCAAGTGAACATGGTGATTTTTACATAAAACATGATGCAATCAATAGCTTTAAAAACAAAAAAAAATTGTGGCAACAGCTTGAAAGTGTGCCTGTGGCATGAACATGCACATGAACACGGATATGTGTTCATTTGTTATTGAATGTGATATTACATACAATGTTTGTTTGATGTGTTTTCCTTTTTTTTACATATTCTTTTAGATGGCTAAACTTATATAGGTACAAAGAAAAAGAAACAATTTTACCATTTTATTTTTGCAGTATTTTATTTTTGCCTTCATTGAAACAAAGAATAGTGTCCCAGAATGTTACATAATTTCTAAAACCTTTAAACCATTATAATATATGAAATAATTAAATTACATATATAGTACAACATTGCAATCAGAAGGATTCTTCTCCCCTCTGCAAGTTAAGTTGATTTGCTTAAACTTACAGCTATCAGGAAAAAAGGAAAAGAAAAAATCATCAAACAAGAACAACTTTATAACTAATATAATAAGTGGTTTCTCTAAGTCCAACAAAGCCTTGATTCAGTGACCTTGCCTTAGAATATCTCCTTCCTTATATAATAACGTCTGAAAGGAGTAAGGAAAGGAGATTTTAGCATTATTTTCACCTAAAACATTTACTAAAAAAATGTGAAGATTTCTTTTCTTTTACAGTAACTAATAAGTACATCTTATTTTTAACAGTTACTGGATTTTTTTACCTCTCCCGAGTTAAGGTTTTAGGAAAACAAACATATTTATTTTTTATGCTAAAATGGCTCTTATTTTCCATGAGATCTTTCGGGAGGTTCACAGAACCAAAGCCTATATGTCTACATATGAAATACTTACAATAAACTTTAAAGGGAATAGTCCAGTCAGAAAAAAATAAAAACCACACGCATCATTTGTGTACTATAGCAAAGCATAGTATAGTCCACCTTAGCACTTTCCTCCCTATTCTGAACTGGGTGTCAGAGTCCCCTGTAGTCCACAGTCATCCACTGCTTACTATTGGACATAGAGGAGCAATGTCAGCAAATTCAAGTCATTCTGCATGCAGTAAAAAATGCTATACTCACCTTTAATCCCCTGCAAGTGATCACTCATAGTGTGGTGTTGAGGCACTTACCGGAACGTCTGATCCAGTCCAGCACCACCCGAGCAGCCTCCACTAGCTGCCAGCAGCCACATGCAATTGTTGCAGGAACTTTACCGCAATGGAGAGGGTGTGCCATAGTGTCTGTGACGAATGGTGTGGGATGACCCATTGAGCAATGAATTGAAGTGGCTGAATGATGGCAACAGTGGTGTGGGATTGAGATCAGGTGATCAGGTAAGTGTCTGAGCGTCGGACTATCAGCAATCGCCTCTGGGGGATTGAAGGAGTATAGCATTTTTTTTACTGTCTGCAGAATGACTTTAAGTGGGTATGTTTGAGTCACTGTGACTGTGTGGGAGGGTCGACTATGTTGCTGGTGGCCAATAGTGCTCAGGGACACAATTTTGGCACCTGGAAAGAGTAGAATGGAAGCCATTCTGGGGACAAAAGAATGAGATTTGTTTGCTTTTCCTGCCGGAACAGAGCCTGTAAGGCAAACAACATTTTATGCAAGCACCTTGAATTTTCATTCACGTCTTTACATATTATTAGGGGCAACTAAGACCAAACCAACCTAACAAACCAGTTTCATTTTATAGACCTTTATAAAACTAAGCAGTAGTGGCCCAGGGTGACAAATAAATCATAGTTAATACGATTGAAAAAATATATATGTCCATCAAGTTTAATAGTGTGTGAAATCTTTTATAAACCATGTAATATATTATAATATTGAATTACATATACCGTATACTGTAAATGTTAAACCAGACCTTCAGCATCATTTAATTAAAAGCCCAAACCCTTAAAAAAATATTCCCCAACATCTAAAATGAATACATTGTAAGTCTTTAGTTGCTTACTTATTATTCTTTACCCTGCTGGGGATACGGGTGCCGCCATCTTGCCTCAGAAGCATCGCATACTGAGGAGTGAAAAGTACAGGGGGTGGGTTATAGCTGTGATTTGCACAGACAGGGCAGAGCTGGGGTAAGGAAAAGGACAGCAATCCCACAATGCAGAGCGGTACAGCCAGAAGGCACTTCATGTCTGCAGTCTGAGACTCCATGGGCCGTCATCTTGGATGTTAAAAGGCTCAGAAAACACGACAGGTGCAGGTAGGATGATTTTTAATGTGGGCAATCTGTATGTACAGGTTGGGGGAAACAGACAAGATAGGGGCTTATTCAAGGTGAAGGTCCGGTTTAAATGTACAAACTTTTGTCTGTTTGCCCAAAAAATAATACAGTCAAACAAGAACAGTTTAAAATCGATTAAAGAGTAAGTGAATCCAAACCAAAAAAAATGAAATGGTACTTACCTTTTCTTCCCTGCTAGTGTAGTACTCTAAAACATCACAGTTACTGGAAATGGGGCTCCTGGTATCCTCATGCTCTCCCCCACCCCATTTGTCTGTCACAGTGACTCTGTATGCCCTGTATGCCCTCTCCATTCATTGCAATGAAGGAGGAGTGCCAGGTGCAGTCTTGGGTCCTCCTGTCTTTGCAATGAATGGAGGGGGGTGTGCACAGACACTGTGGCCCTCACAGCAAGCATTGCTTTTGGCCCAAAGAATTATGGGGCACATGCTTATAGCACTGCACATTCTTAGAAAACAGGAGGTTTCTGAGTGGCTGTCCAGTCGAGAGCTGTGGAGGGGAAACAAACTTGGTTTTGTTTTTCTGTTTGGGTTTACAGACCCTTTAATGTGACAAATATAAAAAGTCGCTTCTCAAACTTCAGCATAAATGTCATTTCCGAATGATTCAATGTTTTAATGACATGCATCTTTAGTATTCAGGTAAAGCGATCTTTATCCATTATGACCTGCTGCAGACATGATGCAAAGCCACACACCAAACATCTTATTCTTCTGATCATGAGCGATGGCCGTCAGTAGGGATGAGCGAATCAATCCGGGCGAACCCGAATTTCAGGAAAAATTCGTTTCTGAACGAATCCGAATTTCCCCGCGATTCGATCGATCGAAGTTTTCCTTTAATCTCCATTTATTTCAATTACAGGCATTCTAAAATGGTGGATGAACATGTCCATACATATCCCCTGGGGCAAGGTATCATGGGAAAGTCACATGAAGCCTATCAGCAGCCAGGAAGCCCGGTGACATCACCGTGCTATATAAACCGGTAGCCATTTTCCTTGTGGGCAGTTCAGCGTCGTATTGTGGCCAGAGCAGAGCTGGTTACAGAATGGGACAGAGTTAGAGATAGGTAGGGAGAGTCAGAGCGACCGATAGAGAGGCAGAAAGAGAGGTAGACAGAGCCAGGGAAAGATAGTGAAAGATAGGGAAAAACCGGAATGATCCAGGCAGGGACAGCATTGAAGTGACAGGGAATTTTTTTTTTTTTTTTTTCATTAGCCAGATCAGTTTTCAATTCAATTTCAGTTCTTTGTGCTGTAAACCTGCCTTGCCACTGTGCATCCTATCAATGCAGTGGCATATGTAACCCTATCTGTTACACACAAGCATTTCTCATAACTGGATTAGTTTTAATATTTTTTGTCTGGTTTAAATACACCAGCCCACATGGGCATCCCAAACCAGCACATGTCACCCTATCTGTTATACTAAATTAGCGTTGTTCAGCCTCATTTTAATTAAGCTATTGCATTTTGAATTGGTTTTTGTCTGCTTTAAATACACCAGCCCACATGGGCATCCCAAACCAGCACGTCACCCTATCTGTTATACTAAATAAGAGCTGTTCAGCCTCATTTTAATTAAGCTATTGCATTTTGAATTTTTGTCTGCTTTAAATATACCAGCCCACATGGGCATCACAAACCAGCACATGTCACCCTATCTGTTATACTAAACAAGCGTTGTTCAGCATCATTTTAATTAAGCTATTGCATTTTGAATTGGTTTTTGTCTGCTTTAAATACACCAGCCCACATGGGCATCCCAAACCAGCACATGTCACCCTATCTGTTATACTAAATAAGCGTTGTTCATCCTCAGCTTAATCAAGCTATTGCATTTTGAATTGGTTTTTGTCTGGTTTAAATACACCAGCCCACATGGGCATCCCAAAACCAGCACATGACACCCTATCTGTTATACTAAATAAGCGTTGTTCAGCCTCATTTTATTTAAGCTATTGCATTTTGAATTGGGTTTTGTCTGCTTTAAATACACCAGCCCACATGGGCATCACAAACCAGCACATGTCACCCTATCTGTTATACTAAATAAGCATTGTTCAGCCTCATTTTAATTAAGCTATTGCATTTTGAATTGGTTTTTGTCTGCTTTAAATACACCAGCCCACATGGGCATCCCAAACCAGCACATGTCACCCTATCTGTTATACTAAATAAGCGTTGTTCAGCCTCATTTTAATTAAGCTATTGCATTTTGAATTGTTTTTTGTCCTGCTGCCAAAACACTAGGCTGCAGGGTATCCCAAACCTGCACGTAGCACCCTATCTGTTATACTAAATATACTTATTCATCCTCAGCTTAATCAAGCTATCGCATTTTGAATTGGTTTTTGGTCTGCTGCCAAAACACTAGGCAGCAGGGTAGTTGCCAACTCCAGTGTCTCTTTCACACAATGTTTGGGCTCCTGCTGCTGCTGCTTGCAACTCCAGGGTGTGATTCATCCAATTTTTTGCCTCCTGCAGCCAACTCCAGTGTCTCTTTCACGCAATGTTTGGGCTCCTGCTGCTGCTGCTGCTTGCAACTCCAGGGTGTGATTCATCCAATTTTTGGCCTCCTGCAGCCAACTCCAGTGTCTCTTTCAATCAATGTTTGGGCTCCTGCTGCTGCTTCTTGCAACTCCAGGGTGTGATTCATCCAATTTTTGGCCTCCTGCAGCCAACTCCAGTGTCTCTTTAAAGTAATGTTTGGGCTCCTGCTGCTGCTTGCAACTCCAGGGTGTGATTCATCCAATTTTTGGCCTCCTGCAGCCAACTCCAGTGTCTCTTTCACGCAATGTTTGGGCTCCTGCTGCTGCTGCTGCTTGCAACTCCAGGGTGTGATTCATCCAATTTTGGCCTCCTGCAGCCAACTCCAGTGTCTCTTTCACGCAATGTTTGTGCTCCTGCTGCTGCTTGCAACTCCAGGGTGTGATTCATCCAATTTTTGGCCTCCTGCAGCCAACTCCAGTGTCTCTTTAAAGTAATGTTTGGGCTCCTGCTGCTGCTTGCAACTCCAGGGTGTGATTCATCCAATTTTTGGCCTCCTGCAGCCAACTCCAGTGTCTATTTCAAGCTATGTTTGTGCTCCTGCTGCTGCTGCTTGCAACTCCAGGGTGTGATTCATCCAATTTTTGGCCTCCTGCAGCCAACTCCAGTGTCTCTTTAAAGTAATGTTTGGGCTCCTGCTGCTGCTTGCAACTCCAGGGTGTGATTCATCCAATTTTTGGCCTCCTGCAGCCAACTCCAGTGTCTATTTCAAGCTATGTTTGTGCTCCTGCTGCTGCTGCTTGCAACTCCAGGGTGTGATTCAGCTAATTTTTGGGCTCCTGCTGCTGCCAGCTCCAGGGTGTGTTTTTCAGGCACTATAGGGGCCCCTCATAGTGATGCCACTTCAACTCTCTGCAATTGTGCCGCTCTGCAATTCTATTAGCGATGCCTCTGATCTGCATGTGATAATTATTTACAGTATTATTTCACTAACCCAGCATGCATCCTATGCGTGTTACAGCAAGGCAGAATGGTTTACAACCCTATTGAGGCTCTAGGAGGCTCAGAAATAGACGTTTTTAATAGCGATTCATCGTTAATAAATTCGGGTCGAAACGATTTTTGTCGGAAAATTTGGCGAATCAGTCGAATCGAATTTTTCAAAAGTTCGCTCATCTCTAGCCGTCAGCCCACCAACATTCTAGGATATACTTGGTGCAGCTGCCTTCTTTAAAGCCAACTGTAAGTGATCTATGGAGTTCAGGCAGCTACTTCAGAATGTAAAAGTAATGATACAAGGTACTTGTTATGTCACCATTGTGGCCAGGTAAAAACTGGGGGTACCTAATCTCTCATAGTAAACCCTGTATAAAACAGCCTAGCTGCATAAGACATAACAGCAGTTACGGAGTTAACCCCTAGAGGCTGCTGTGGGAAAGTGACATCATCAACAGAGGTTATAAAAGTGCTGACACCATTCTAGAAGAGTCAGTCTGAGTCTGAGTCGTATCTGAGTTGTCTCGAGATGATATACTGAGTTGTGATAAGATGGAGTACTGAGAGAGAGAGCCATGGGGATGTAGTGTGCCGAGCAGTACCTAATGGAGCCTGCTAACCCTTTTGAGAGAGGAAAGCTACTACTACATAGGAGAGACAGAGCTACAGTTTGCTGAGCCAGCAGAAGCAGGACAGAGAGCTACTTACAGAGAGACATCCGTGTGGGCCTAGGAGGAGTGGAGTGCACTCAGGACCAACATACAAGGTACCAAGGTAGCATAGTCCCAGTCCCTAGAGAGACCTCAGGAACCTGTGAGCCTGTTTGCTATTGTGCTGAAGTACTTTGCTGATTTGCTGTTGCTGATTTGGAAGTGTGGTTGCTTTAATAAAGTTTGGAAAGATATCTGCAGTGTGTGGTGACTCCACCTGGCCAAATCCCAATCATCCCTCAAGATTTCAAGAACTCGTGACAGCTCGCCCCGCACGTTATCCGGCCCTGGAGTGAGGTGTGGGTTACACCATTATATACTGTGTGTATCAATGTTCTTGATATAAAAATAAAATATCCGCATGCTGAAATGTGTTATAAAAAACAAATATCTCCATGTGTTGGATATTAATCCAAACTATTTATGGGTATTTTGTGCACTTTATATGGCAGTGCTTGAGATAATTAGAAAATGGAAAGTGGTACTTGATGACAAAATGTTTGAGGACTCCTGCTATAGCTTGTAAAATTCCTAAACGTACTGTCACTTTGCCATTGTACTGTTCTTCATTTATTGTTATCATACTGTACATCAAATCATTAATAACACAGCCTGCTAATAGATGTCCAGCATATTAGAGACTGATTGTGCCTTTATATACCCTGGCACTGTACAAGTGACTATTCTCTGCATAGCAGTGTGCCACAAATGGACACAATGTTACATATGTTTGATATGAACATACACATACTGTATACACACAACTGACACAAATTTTTCTTCATTTAACATACCAAGACTCTACAAATTCAAACACTGTATTAGACTACAACAAACATTTTTGTAAATGTAGGCAAGGTTTGTACAAATATGATGCCTGAAAATGCTATGCATTAGCTTGCGGTGGAGATCACTTACTATCATACACATAACGGGAGACAATTCCACACATAGCAAAGCCACATAAAACATTAAACAATGACAAGTCCCAAGTTTCCTACCTAAGCATTTAAAAACATTCATAGTCACTCCTTATATCATTTAAAGGGACTATCCAGGCAACCGAAAAAGAAAAAAAAACACACTCGCCTCATGTCTCTAGTAGCTGTATTATCCTACTGCAGTTGGTTAACACTAACCAGATCCCAAGAGCGAGTGCTGCGGCAGGCAGGCCTATCCCTTCTTTCACCAGTGACTTCTGGGATGTAGTGCTTCCCTCTGCATCAGTAAGGGTCTTAAGCATTGCAGTGATTAAAGTGGGCACGCTCTTCATTGCAGCCAGTAAAGTGCACATACTCAGTTCACGGTTACTGATGCAGGGGGTGGCCCCTATATCCCAGAAGTCTCTGGTGAGCATAAATGTTGCTGCATTCAGTAAAACAGAACAGCTGCATGGAACAAGACAAGTATGACTTTTTATATTTTGCCTGGGCATACTCTTTAATACTCTTGCTAAATGTGAAAAAGACATCTGTGGGCAACAAAATGTCTGTATACCTACATAGTCTCTCCAACAAAATCATGTTTTTAAGGTCCTTTAACAAGCTAGAGACCATTCAAGTGAATCAGAGAGAGGGTTTGCTTGTCCTGTACTCTGCCCCCTTACCTAGTGGGAGCGTGTGCAGGAACACAAGGGATCATGGTTAGTGATGGGCGAACCCAAACCACAAAGATTGGATTTGTACCGAACTTTGCAAGTTTTTGCTTCCCAAGCCAGAAGTCATTGTTCGAGTTTGGCGTCCAGCCCAAACATGGAAAAGCTGGTTGATGGTCAAAAAGGATGCTGAAAAACTTACCTGAGCCCTCAATCCCCTTCCTGCCAGCACGGCCAGGGCCACAGAAAATGGCTGCCACTCCCAATGCGTGAGACACTCCTAGTGGCAGCTGATAGTAATAGCGCTAGGAGGGTCCTCACACATTGGGAGTGGCAGCCATTTTTTCTGTGGACCATTTTGTGTCCTCACTCATGGGGGTGGCCATTTTTCTGTGGCTCTGACCGGGAAACCATTTCAAAGCTGCCGCTGACAGGAAGGGGTTTGCAGGGCTCAGTTAGGTTTTCCTGCAGTGCTCCCTGCTGCACACTCTGTGACCCGCCCCCCTTCCAAGCTACATTTTTTTTTTACTTCCATGATTTTGCCTCTGGGGGGGGGGGGGGGGCTTGACAGACACCCCCCTCTGACTGGTGAAGAGTGCGGCGACTAGGTTCAGCTGAAATTGCCGGACCCGAACTTTGGGTGGTTCGAACATCCCTAATCCTGATGAAGCATGCTTTCTCATAGGGTAAAAGGCAAGAAAGGCAGTGAATCAGATCCTACTATATCCTTTCTGTTTAGGATGGATGATTTGCTGGTTGAATGCCTTGAGACATCCCAAATAAGCATGCCCTGTTGTGTGAACCCCCCCAGTAAATTCACCTTCTTCCTGGCTGCCTCGCCAATGTAAACATAGGGTGGCCGCATCCCCTGCATCTTTTGGCTGTGCGCACACTACCATTCAGATCGGCTGGGGGTGGGAGCATGCACGCTGCAGGGGATGCGGCCACTTAAGCTCACGATTGCCATAAACAGATCCATTTGCTAAACATTACATATGTATAGAAAGCGGCTCAGATTGGATGAGAGCCTGCGCATTAGCCACTGGATTGGGAAACAAAACCCAGGATAGTCAAAATCCCAGGTTTTGTTCTGCTTTAATAAAACTGAAACACATTGCTCAGGTAAGTCTTCAGAGTACATATTGTAAGGTGCATGGCCATATGTGGAATGGTGGCCAATGCTTTTTTAGTTTTTACACAAAGGATCAAAGTCAATATCAAGTCCAATTTCTAGGCTTAAATAACCTATATTTAGCCTAGGCTGCTTTCATTTTGACTGGTGAGACTGCTATAACAAACATGTTCATGTTATGCATTGTTTGGTAATATAAATTTTAAAAGAGAAAGTCTGCTTTCGTGAACTCTCCAATAGACCTCAGATTAAAATGTGCCAGGGAACACTTCACTTATAAGTTCACTGTGTACGGAGACACCCGTTGAACTCAATGAGAGCACTTTACACTCAGGCCACACCTACCTGTCGATCTATTCACACCTCCCTGTTTGCGCTGCTTTGGGCAGCAAAGTCACAATGCAAAGAAAAAATGCTGTTCATTATTTTAATGGATCAGTTCACATATATATATGCAACGTATATATGTGAACTGGCCCATTAAATACAACGGGCAGCATTTTTCCTTGTGTTGTGACTACGTTGAGGAGAGGTGTGACTAGAGCCTTAGAGCACCACTGCAGGTGAGCAATTAGCAGCACGTGGTCTGAGGGAAAGTCCCTGAAAGTGGACTTTCCCTTTAAGTCCACATAATCAGCATACATATTTTAAAGCATTTTAGATTAAACATTCCAATAGCTTCCTTGAAAACCTGCATGGGTGAGCATAAATGGCAAGTAAGAAATTAAATGCCCAAACTGTATATGGAGCTAGTACATCTTTAATAAACATTTATAACATGTTCTTGTCATCTGATGGAACTTGGTGCTTGAATGGCCCGTTTCTTTTTTCAGGTGCATTCCGTGCATTTTATTAGAATGCATTCCATGCAAATTTTATTAGAATAAATTATTAGGGTGTATAATAAGCTACCAAAGTGACAGAAGATGCAGGGTTAAGGTGCCGCAGTTTTGCCTCATCTTGGCAATAGTTGGCCAGTTTTGTGTCCTCGCTGATAATAGGTGTTCTCTCCATTTCAGAGGTAGGAGGTTTAAAAGAAGCAGCATTGCAAGCCATGTTTTCAGGTAGCTTCCGTGTCGCCATGCAAATTTTAGTGGTTTTGGTGGAGCCTTTATTGCTTGAGGTCTGGGGTGCAGTGTTGCAGTGAAGTAGGGCAATAAAGCACCTGTAAAACTTAAAAAGAGAAAAATAAATATCTATCATCAGTAATTTATATGGAGCCATTATGTGCCTTGGCATTTCACGAACTAATCATTTTAAACAATAATGGGACATACAATCAAACCTGCATGTACTGTATACTGCAAAATCATTCCCATTGGTTTAAGCATACAGTAGAGCAGAGCCCTGCCCTTACAAGCTTACAATCTAATACCCTGTCTCCCCTGAAAACAAGCCCTAGGGGCTATATTGTGAAGTCACCCAGATCATGTGACTCACGTGAATAATGCTGCACACTCTAAAGCTGAGTCTATTTAATCTGAAGCCCTCAGTAGTAAATATTAACACAGGAACATGTGGGGGTGAGAGTTGGGCTGCCATATTATGATAGCTCTATCAATTTTGGAATGAAAATTAAGAAAAAATGTAGTTTGTTGTTGGCCATCCCCTCAAAATAAGCCCTGGCGTATGTCTTGGAAACAAAAAAATGTATAAAAGACCACAACTGTAAAGAACTATGCAGGTTCGGGTTCCCACACCTGAACACAGACATAAGCCAGAAGTCCATGTTCGAGTTCGGCGTCTGACACAGAAACTTTGGTTGATGGGCATCACCCTATGGGTGGATGGATGAGCAGGAAGCTGCCGTAACTTACCTCAGCCTGATCTTCCTCAGGAGCAGCAGTGACAGTGGGTGCAGCAGTGGCAGAGATTTAGAAATGCAGAAATTAAAAATGAATTAAATCTAACACAACAAACAGTGCTCTTATGCCCCCTCCCCAGGGCAATTTAGATTGATGCACATAAAAATTAATTTACCTTTTTCTAACACCAACTGGGATACATTTTAAAAACAAGATGGCTGCTCATGCACTTGCAGGCCACCTGCAAACAGAAAGTCATGCTGGGTTTCCTGTTACTGTGCATTTCAGTTAGTCAGTTGGGAGAGGAAGCTCCAAAATGGCCACTACCTTTCTTTTCCAACTATGCCAGGCTGTTTTTCCCGTTTAACAATCCGCACAAGAAGATATATTTAAAAGTTAAAATTAAAATCTCTTAATAGTCTCTAAAATCAGGCAGTGTTCATTTGCCCAAGTTTACTCCATTGAATGGTGTATGTATTAACATACACCAACTGTGCGCAAAAATGTCACCACATAATTTATATGCGTACCGGATTTTTTCATATAAAAGGCCATAGGCCAAATCGTTTGCCACTTCCTTCTTTTGGCTCACAAATATACAGATCCATACAGATATAACATAACATATACAAATTCTTGCACTCAAAAGACAATTCCTCTATTTAAATTCTTCTTAAGCTTATAAGAGAGAAAAGATAAAAACACATAAGACTTGATTCAGAGAAACAAAAAAAGACTTTCGTTTTTGAGCCGATCTGTTTTTTTTTTAAATGTTCCCGCTCTCGTATGAGTGTGCGAGCGATTCTATGCATGCATTGCAATCCTTCTGTAAAGTTTCCGTCCATTCGTATGCCAGAGTACGAGTACGAGGATGTCATTTTCCAGCGTGATTTTTCTGTTTCATTTTCTCATGTTACAATGTTGGCTTTTGTTTTTTGCTTTTTTTTTTAAATTTTACAAACGTTGTTTTTTTTAAAACATTAAAATGTTTTTAAACTTCAAAATTAAAAAACTATTTACAAAATAAATGCACAGTGACAGGACCCAGGACACTAGTCTTCTTCTGTTGTCCCCAACGAGTCACGCAGCTGCTGCATATCGGCCACCAACTCAAGGACCCTTTGATTCATTTCTTCTACTCTTGCCCGTGTGGTCCCTGTATCAAATTGATAAAAAAAAACATTAG
Organism: Gastrophryne carolinensis; assembly: GCA_027917425.1. Lineage (NCBI taxonomy): Eukaryota > Metazoa > Chordata > Amphibia > Anura > Microhylidae > Gastrophryne > Gastrophryne carolinensis. Next base: position 125,232,688 of record CM051237.1, on the reverse strand, counting down.
TTTGAGACAAATACATGTTTCTCACCTGTGGATGGAATGTTTGTTAGTTGGCAACCTAAATCATGACCACATATGTCATTCTGCTAAGTCATTTATGTAAGGAAGTGGGCAGAGGTCATTCTGCTAATGCCATTGACTATGGCTTGATGTATCTGGGTGATCATGTCAATTAGCACATACTACAAAGAATGACTTTACAACTTACTTGGTTGGTGGCCGACCGCTGCCTCATTGGGGACAACCCTCCGTCCTGGGCCCTGCCACTGCTGTGAAGTAGAGGCTGTAGAGACATGGCAAATAGGGTCACTTATAATGTCTTAGTCAACAGTAATCAAATGTCAATTTCAATGTGTGTGTCACATCACTCACCTAATCCCTGTGCCTCCTGGGCGAGATCTGCTGCAGACTGCACATCTTAACCCGCTCCAGAAGCATCTAGAAAAAAAGATTAAGGGAATTAGCTTTGTAGTAAATAGCATGTATATGTGTGTGCGGTTACATGAAGAGTCACATACCAGAGGCTCCCGCCTGCTTTGCTGGATACGACTGCCTGCCCACGTCATGATGCCCTTCGTCTGTGGAAAGGTCCAGGGGGAGGACCGTCGCCCTGGAGAAACACCACCTTTACTTCCAGCTGCAGATTCATGCAGCACTGGTCGGCCTGTGCGCCTCCGGGTGCGGCGGATTCGGTACTCAATTTCCAACACTAGAAAAGAAAAGCAATTATAACTAAAGGCCTACCTTCTGTATTAGTTACATCTTGCATGCAATCGCTATGTACTTACTAGGGAAATGGAGTCCAAAAAACCACCGCACCCGGGGCATGTGCAGCCATTTCGGGTCCGACCAATGGTGCATGATCTGAGTGTGGGTGAAGGTGGTGTTCGTCTAATGTTGGATTCTGGAAATCTTCAGGGCGACGGTCCGCTTCTCAAATGAGTTGGGCAGGTAGTCGTACCTGCGCTCCAGCATCGTCTACAAAACTTAAAATAAACATAGGTTTTAGAAAACTGATCAAACTGAATTCAAATATTTGTCACAAATCTATCATTTGACTAAATGACATTAACAGACACATTTCTAGCCTAATACAATCCTTGTAGCTGGCATAAGTCTTTGTTCGCACGTGTGGGCCCTAACTTCTGTTTGGCACGGAGTTTTAGACAATTTTAAAACAAACCATTTATTCCTGCGCTTCCTTAAGGGCTAGGCATGCATTTAGATGGCAAATCAAAGGCATTAAAAGACACTTACAAGCATGATGATCTCTTCTTGTTGGCGGGTGAAGATTGTGGGTGCCATCTTGCCTCTTGTCTGCAGCAGATAAGTTATGCCCCAGCGGTTTCCGGGTTCAGCACGGCCGGACGAATGGTCGTACGCACGCGTACGAAGCCCCAGCCCCCCCAGGTCCCCATCACCCCACCCACGTGTCTCAAAATCTAATCTAATCTAAAGTCTAAGAGCAGAACCCACCGGGAAAGAAGCCCCAGCAGGGCAAGAAGCCCAAGAAGGCCAAGAAGCCACAGCAGGCCAAGAAGCCCAAGAAGGCCAAGAAGCCACATCAGGCCAAGAAGCCCAAGAAGGCCAAGAAGCCACAGCAGGCCAAGAAGCCCAAGAAGGCCAAGAAGCCACAGCAGGCCAAGGAGCCCAAGAAGGCCAAGAAGCCACAGCAGCCCAAGAAGGCCAAGAAGCCACAGCAGGCCAAGAAGCCACAGCAGGCCAAGAAGCCCAAGAAGGCCAAGAAGCCACAGCAGCCCAAGGTCGCCATCCCCACCCGCACGGGTCTCCAAATCCTCTGGCAAGAGTGCAAGGCACCGGACAAGAAGCCAAAGCTCTGCATCACCCCAGGACTGGCCTACAACCTCCAAGGGGCATGCAACTTCTAAGGGCCCACAGAGGCACAGGGCCCCAAGCCCAAATTCGTCAAGCACACCCTTTCGTCCTCGGCCACATTCTCCACCTGCACAGGTGGCAAGGCACTCATCATATGCCACATCTACACCTGCTACTTCAGTGGCCACACAGCCACAAACACCCAGTCCCTTCCAAAGTCCTGTTCAATCTCAAGCCAGCCAGCAGTCATTAATTTCACACCAACACAGACAGGCCAGAATGTCCCCCGATTTGCCTGCAAACACTGAGGAGCCAGAACCGCAAGCAACAGGGCGCACATTGCGTAGAGGCCACTTGAGTGGCAGGTTTGGGGAGGCCCAAACTCTGGCATTGGCTAGTGGGCTCATCTTGCATTATGATGAACTATATGGGCGCAGAGCCAAATCAACCAGCTAACAGCGCAAAGCAGAAATTTTAGAGGAGCTCACCAGACAGGTCAATGCAGCGGGGGAAGAACGAAAAGATGTTGAGCAGATTCAGCGCAAAATATCGGACCTGAAGTATGCAGCACGGAAGAAAGAAAATAAACAGCGTAATTACAGGTACATATCTATTTTGTGGATTTCTCTGCTTCCTGTATGGTCAACATTTAGCTAAATTTGCCAAACTATCTTTTTCAGCTTACAAACTGGCGGAGGCTTTCCCACTAAACTTTAATTTACCCCAGCTAAGAAGATGGTGCTTGGCCTGCTACATCCTGTGGCCTTAGAGGGACACTTGGGGCGACGGGATACGGACATCCCGACTATTCCTGCAGGTTAGTAATGTTAGTGTGTATGTGATATGTTTTCTACAATGAGGCACCAAGGCATATATTAACAAATGCCCCTAGGGAGTGCCTTGTAGTGGAGGTAAAAATTTAACCAGGGTCTATCACGTCTGTGGAATGTTAATTTTCTAATTTACTTGGCCATACATGACCTTTTAGAGTATTTATGGACACTATTAAAGTATTTAGATTAGCAAAGTACTGCCTGTTATGTTCTTCTAGTCAATCTGATCCAACACTTCCATCTTTAACTTTAGACCACTTGGGTTTGAGCTGTGCTTTGGTCAGAAATACTTTATCTGGGGTGCTTGAAAGGTTTACCTAGGAAGAATGGCAACCACCATAATCTTAATCCAAATGCTATTTGCAAGCTGAGTGTGGGCCCCTAATGGCCCTTTATGGATGTGTGAAGCCTCATAACAGCCAGTACATGCATGTTTTGTTTGGTTTAGGTGACAACTTGGACCGTTGGGGGAGTTGCCATTCCTGCTTGCCCACGTGTTGTAGTGAAGCATAGGTATTAATACACATCAACAATGCATAGTTGTGTGTTTACATGCCTTTTTTTAAACAATGCAGCTCAGCATCATCCCTCAGCTACTGTGGAAGCCTCAGCCAGTTTGGCCACGCCGTCAACTTCCGTGCTGCCTAGGACCCAGGATCCGATATATACGGTAAGTGTCTTTTTCTGAATTTGCTGATGCATGTGAATTTACATGTTTTTCTTTGCTGGAATTACATATGTAGTGCACAAACTGAACCTTTTTTTTTTACATGTCCCAACAGACCCACACACTGATGGAGGAAATCCAGGAGCTGGAGGAGGATGGAACCTTCATGGGACCTTCACTACAGTCCCCCCCCCCCCCCCCCCGGAACATAATCTGCAACTGTCCCAACATGTTTCTCCACCAAATCCTCAGCAGCAGAGTGAAGCTGGCTGCATGCTGCCAGCCCATCGTGGGAAGCATGCAGAGACTGAGCATACAGTCCCCAGTGTTAGCTCTGCTGCCGAGGATTTGGCAAGCAGATCTGTGGCTGTTGGTCGAACTAGAGTCGTAGTCAGCTACGTCGCCCAGTTTCCCAGGGGAGGCGCGTGCCAATCATGGAGTCGGCATGGCACCATGAGGGGCGTTTATTTCGCCAACAAAATCAAAGAAACAACGAACAGCATCATGCCCAATTAGAGACATTAAATAATACCTTAAACAGCCTGCTGACAGAATTTAGGTCGACCAACAGCCACGTGGCCACCTTATCAAATAATTTCAGTGTCATGCTTGAGGATGTTCGAAATAGCAACAGCCGCATGGCCACCTTAACTAGCAATTTCAGCGCCATGCTGGCTGAATTTCGAACTACCAATAGAAACATGTTGGAACAGTTGCAGATTATGAATGCCACACATGCCCAGGAGGTCCACCACCAGGGTTTTATGGGCATTCCCCATTTTAAGGTCTATTTGTACTGTATCTGCTCAACATCTTTGCTCTACATCCCCACTGTATTGACCTGTCTGGTGAGCCCTACAAAGATCCCCTTAGGGTATGGCTTTGCTTGTATGCTTTGGATCGGCGCCCATATAGTTCATCCTAATGCCAGGTGAGCCCACTAGCCAATGCCAGAGTTTGTACCTCCCCAAACCTGCCACTCAAGTGGCCTCTGCGCAATGTGTGCCCTGTTGCTTGCTGTTCTGGCTCCTTAGTGTTTGCAGGCAAATCAGGTGAAATTCTGCCCTGGCTGTGTTGGGGCGAAATGTATGACGGCTGGCTGGAGATTGAACTGGACTTGGATTGGGACTGGGGCTTCTTGTTTGGGTGGGCCACTGACTAACAGGCGTAGATGTGGCATATGTATGGCTGCTTTCCACCTGTGCCTGTGGCAAATGTGGCCAAGCAGGAGAGGGTGTGTATGTACCCCTATTTCTTTGCTAAAAAATATTGTCATGCCAAGGCTTGTCCCATATGTGTGTGTATTTTAGATTTGTTTGAAGCTTCGGCCTGGAGTGCTTTACTTTAAAACTACTGCCTGTGGGCAATTGCTATGTGCCATGATTTGTCACTAATGACATTTGTTGTTTTACCATGTCTTAACATGAACTATGGGAGTGACCATCAACTCCAATTTAAAGTTCTAAAATAAAAAAAAAACGATTGTGACTTGACCTGTGGTTGACTAAGTTGATGCCTTAATCTATTTTTTTTATAACATTACTTAAAGTTTTCACTAACAAATTGGGCACCAAAAAAAAGCCATGAGTCTATAATCAATTTGTCAATTTTTTAGTAATTACATCATTACTATTTTGGACAGTACCAAACAAAAATACAAAAACTAAGCAAAATTATCTAAAACAACAATCAATACAGGGACAAAACAAACACAGACACAAAAAATTAAGAAAAATGTGTGGAAATCAAATTAGCACGCACTGCTTGCCCAGAGGCACTAGTTGGGCCACGATATACTTCATCGGGGTCATGGCTGGGTGGAGAGGGGGGCAGATCCACATACCGGGGGACACGCTGCAAGCTGGCATAATTATGTAATACAGCACACGCCAGAATGATATCAATGACCTTCTTGGGGTCATACTGTAGTGCCCCCCCCCCGGTATGGTCCAAGCAATGAAAGCGGGTTTTTAATAGGCCAAACGCCCTCTCCACCATGGCCCTGGTCTTCCGGTGTACCCGATTGTAGACATCCTGTGCGGCATTCAGGGGCCGAAGGACAGGCGTCAGCAGCCAGGGAAGGAGTGGACAGCCAGAATCACCTGAAAAAATGCATACCAAATATCATAAATTACACATTACTCCCTAAATTGAATCCAATACAATATTCATCACCAAGACGGGGAGGCCGATTCATTAATAGCGCCAGGTAGCGACAGATGAGCGACTGTAGCGTGATTTTTACAGCGCCAGCCAGTATTCGCTGTGCTTGGCCGGCATTTGCTTGATGACAGCGACTCAGTCGGTGTGCGGTAATGTTGACTATGGGCTTAGGGGTCGCTGTTTCAGAGGTTCAGCGTTGTATGTGAGCGCCTGACAACGAATGGCAAGAGCGAACGGCTTGCTTCATATTCATTAAAAAATGACGCTCCGAATTTGCTGGCGCTGTCCATTCCTTGTTTAAACCCCAGTGCGCTGGCGGCGATGGGTGTTAACTAGTTTTTAACCCCTAAACAACCATATTTTTTGATTGTAACGTTATACATGTTTTTGGAATCATTTTGTAATATGAATATATTAATATCAGACCTGTAAGATCAATTCTGCACAAATTTTTTTTTATTTTTTTTTACTTTAAAAAAAAACCTAACATTGCAGAAGTGGTCTCAGAATTTTTGACATTAAAAAAAAAAAAAAAAATACCAATTAATTATGATTAATTAAACATTGCTCCATTGAAATGCATTGGACAATGCCAGGGAGCGACAGGTCATACCTGGCACTGTGAAGGAATTTGCAGCGGCGCTGTTCGTTCCAGGCGGCTTCATGATGAATCCCGCGCTAGCCGTCGCTCTCGCTGGCGCTAGCCTCATTTAGCTTGATAAATGCTTCATTGTGACCGCCGCCGGGCGTACTTGAGTCGGTAGCCGCCGATAGCTGGCGGTACCTGGCGCTCGTCAGACACTACCTGGCGCTAGCCCGTGATAAATAAGGCCATAAGAGGCTATGTAACATTTGAGCAACACCCTGAGCATACAGATTGAGCAGCCAAAAGGTTTAGGACTGTGCTGCTTAGCATTCAGGGATGTCTTAAATTTTCTGGACCCCGTATCTGCTTTGTCTGAGGCAAAAACAGCTCTAACCAGGCCCTTGCACTTTATCCCGCTCTCCTCTACACAGTAAGTGTAATGCATGTAAGCAAAGATGGCGCAGACCCTATTATATAGTCCAGAACATAATTGCAGCCGAGTGTGGGGAAGACTAAAAATGAATTTACTATAAAGTAGAAATTTCTTATTTGGAAATGCTGGACAAACATTTGACAAGGGTTTGTTGTTAGAAAAATCTAATGTTTAAGGTCGTGTTTCACATGTAATGAAGGGGGAAAAATAGGCATAGTTTCATACATGTGTCAGAAACTATATTCATAGGCATACATTGAAAAGTCAATGACGTTATTGGCGTCAGCTTACCAAGGAGCCATCCACCGGAGAATTCTCCAGACTCAAACCGACGGTACAATCCAGATCTTCTCAGAATGTAGGCATCATGGGATGAGCCTGGAAACCCGGCGAGAACACTAAGGAACCGTATGTCCGGGGCCACCACTGCTTGGACATTCAGGGAGTGGCCCATTTCCTGGGATAAAAGAAAAATGAAAAAACAAGCAAGGCAAGGTAAACTAGTGAAACACTAACTAATAACACCCTACCAAAAACCTGTGGGCCAATACAAATAACACTAACCAAGTACATATGTATTTTTGTATTAAAAAAAAGGATATGTATGTTGGATCAAGTAAAGAATAACTTTAAAGTGCCTATTTAAGGTCCGCATTAGAATGTTTCCCTTTGGCCAACATGAAAAACATTTGAGAAGCTAAATACGGTCCATTGTTAAATTGTTAAATAGGGACTATTTACAAGGAGGGATTTTACAAGGAGGGATTTTGAAAATTGAAAAAGAACATTTAGGTAAACTATATTAAAAAATGACGGATTGGACTTGCCTGTAGATGTACTCGTCGGCTGCCGGAGGCACCAGGGCAACGTGGGTGCAGTCAATGGCACCCATGACGTTGGGCATGTTGGCGATTTTATAAAATGCCAGCTTAATCGCGTTCCTGGCTACCATGTCGTCAGGAAAACAAATATATTTCTGACTAATGGTAGCCATGCCTTCCAAAAACTTGGATAGCGTGCGGCTCAGCATAGGCTGGGAGATCCCCACGGAGAGGGCACCCAGCCTCTGGAACGAGCCGTTCGCCAAAAATTGCAGGCAGCCAAGCATCTTGGTCATACCTGAAATAGCTTGCCCCTTCCTTGTGGTGCGGGCTAACCATGGCCGCAGCTCACTATACAACTTATGGAGGGAAGCGCGATTAAGTCTGGTGAGCTCGAACAGCTCAATGTCATGCATGCTATTGGTGTGCATGGGTCGCCGGTGCAATCTGGTCTCAGCCCTCCGGACAATTTCTATGCCCATGAGCTGCAGATCCTCATGCTCCTCAAATACACATCATCCATAGCTGCTAGTCTTGAGGTCAAAATGGTCCCATAAGGGGATCGCAAAGGAAACGGGTTTATAGCGTGGTGGTCCGTCGGCAATCAGCTCTCTGAATGAGATGCAAGCCCATACCAATAAGGTAAATTATCTGAATGAACGAAACATATCAGATTTGGATGGGAAAATGATCCGAACTAAAGCAAATTATCAGATTTGCTTTCGTTCATCGAAATCGCATAGACGCATTTGCCCGAACTTTCTTACGAATGAAAAATGAACGAAAAAAAACAAAAAATTACAAACACACATAAAAACTTTCACAGCTACGGAAGTCCAGACGAATGTGCCTCTGAATTGAGCCTATAGTGCAGCAAGGAACAGGTGCACTCGCAGTGCGTTTATTAGATTGCACTCACCAGAATTCAAGTATAACAAGCGCATTCAAAAGGCAATGGACCCCACTTCTGCTAAATTCTTAAAGTATTCAGCTGTGAAGAAGTATTCATTCTTATCAGATTCAGCTGTGAAAGTGACACCCCATGAAGTGCAATTTCATTCTTGCATGAATACATTAAATGAATCACCAGTGCCTTCCCAAAATAATATAATATCATCCACAAACCGACGCCCAAAAAATTAACCCTTGATGTTGCAAGCGTTTTCATTTGGTTCTACAACTGGGGCTACAAAAAAATAGCCAGCGGCTCCCATGAGTGAGGACACTTCTAGTGCCTGCACTGCAGCTGACACTAGAAGAGTCCTCACTAATGGGAGCCAGCGCCCCTCTTTCTGTAGCCCCAACTGGGGCCAAATTAAAACTCCACTCCGCTGCCTCCACCACTGTCGCCACTTCAAGAGAAGAGGATCTGGCTGAGGTAAGTTACAGCAGCATGCCACCCCCCCCCCCCCCAAAGTTTGGCCCTTCATTGATTTTCAATTTGGGGCATTGGAGGGTGTGGAAGAGGCCGGTGCCTATTAGTGTGGGCACCCCTGGAAAGGGCCCCAAGCCCATACCAAAGGGCATAAGTGCCTGTAACTTATAACCTGTAACAGGGACAGGGGTCACCAATAGCGCAGCCTATGAGCCCTGGGTTACAAGTCCTATGTCTGGTGCCCGGGCTGGTAGCCTTTGGGGAGAGACCCCACTTTTTTTTTTTTTAATGTAATAAACATTAAAAAAAATAATAAGAAGATCCCCACTGTCACTTTCTTGGCTTTAATGAAATGAAAATTGCAAAAATACAATAAAAAACTTTGAGCTATTCTTTGATAGATAAAATTTGTATCTAACCAAAAATGTGCCAAAAAATATTAGAAAAATAAACCCACAAGCAGTTATGTGCAATGGGAACAAAATTAAACATGGGAAAAAAATCTGTATTTTTTATATATTTTTAAAATTATTTTTTTGCTTTCTGTGATTATTCAGAGTACCTTTCCTACCTCATTTTGTGCAGGGTAATCTCCCTGATGTTACCCCCTGATTTGCTAGTAAAAAAAAAAAATCTCTTTTCTTTATTTTCTTTGGTTTTCTGTTATTATTTTAAGTACTTTTCCTATCCTTTTGCCCGGGTGTCACACTGTTTGCAGCCCTATAGCCATTGTTACCACCATTTTACAGCTATTTTTGGTTATATTTAACTTGTCAAGCCTGAATTACAGCGGATACGCTCATCCCTAATAATGGGCAAAACAAGATGTAGGAGAGAAAAATTATTATATACGCATTATATATGTTACCATGATGCCGGACTGTGCTGGGTTCCATTCCTGTTTATTTGCATGTCTGTACTGCTGGTGCTAACGCATACATGCCCACCTGTCCTGCACTTTGCAGTGTGGTGATGCACTGGGATGAGCTGCTGCCTCTGTAGGTGAATCCATGGATGTGGATGCTGCTTCCCCAGGAATGCAGATTGGTAAATATTACTGCTCAATTTCATTTTTTTGACTCTAGACATTTCTGTCAGAGGTTTCTCCAGTTAGCGAATAGTTCAATAACCGCTTTTTTCTTTTTATTTTGCTCACTAGCCTATTTCATGGGAGTAGAAACATAAGTTGGTATCTTCCCTTCCCCTCAATCACATTTTCAGGGTGGAAATCCACTTGCTGTAGGGGAAGTGCTGGTTACATATGGGCAGGCTGATTCATCACTAACGCCAAGTAGCGACAGATGAGCGTCTGTAGCAGGCATTTCAGATCGCCCGCTAGTAGTCGCTGTGCTCGGCTGTGGGTCGCTAGTTCATAGCGACTCAGTTGCTGTGCAGCAATGATGAATACATTGTGGGGAGTCGCTATATGACCAGTAAAGCGCTGTATGGGAGCGCATGTTAGCGACTGGTCAGTGTGACCGACTCACAACATATTCATAGAAAAAACAGCCTCACACACCTCCAGCGCTCAAAAATGCTTCGCTGTAGCCCAAAGCGCCGGAGGCTGTGTCGTTAAAGGTTGTTTTTGAACATGTATCCACCAGAAACAAAGCGAAAACATATGGAATTACATTGTAATAACATTGTAACATGAACACATTATATGCCAGGAGAGGTCACAACATTATTTGAGATTTAAAAAAAAAACAAAAAATAAAAAAAAAACCCTTTTTAAAGAGAAATAAAAGAACGTCCATTGAAATGTATGGGAGAGCGACAGGTAGCGAGAGCTAATACCTGGCGCTCTGCAAGGCTGAATGCCGGCGCTGTACGCTGAGGCTGGGATAATGATGAATCGTACGCTACATGGCGTTGTTCCAGTCGCTCAACAGATTCTGCTTGATAAATGTGTAATTGCGTGCAGTGTCCGGCGTTAGCCTGACGCTTCCTGTCGCTACCTGTCATTTACAAGGCACTACCTGACGCTATCCCTTCACGAATAAGGCCCTAAGTAACTATAGGTTTAGTGCTGCATCTGATGCCAGATCAGAGGTCACATTTCTAATTTCAGCATGTTGTTCAAGCCTAAAGATGATACATCTGGCATTTATAGGAGCCACATAATATTTTATACAAGCTTAGTATTGGCATGTGTCTTCTAATTAATAAGATCAGATAGAATACCTTTCATCTATCCGTAATTAATACTAGGGATGAGCGAATCGATCCGGACGAACCCGGATTCGATCCGAATTTCATGACAAATTCGATTCGGATCGAATCCGAATTTCCCCGCGATTCGATCGAGCGAAGTTTTTTCCTAAAATCCATTCATTTCAATGACAGGCATTCTAGGATGGTCTACGTGACATGTCCAGACATGTAAGCTGGGGCAGTGTATGCTATGACAGTCACATGCAGCCTATCAGCAGCCAGCAAGCCCGGTGACGTCACAGCGCTATATAAGGCGGCGGCCATCTTGCTTTTGCGCATTTGTCTATTGCATTCGTGAGAGCCAGGACTCAGGAGGACACTGCAGACTGTATTCAGGGAGAGATAGGTAGAGAGTTAGGGACAGCCAGTAGACAGCCAGTAGACAGGCGGGAGACAGGCAGGAAGTCAGGGAGAAGCAGGGAAAGGTAGGAAAAAAACGGATGCAGTGACAGGGATTTTTTTTTTGTTTTCATGCAGCCTGAGTGTTACTGCCTGGGTCACTGGCTTTGTTAGCTGTTTCACCCTGGTTAACCACTGTTGCTTTGCATAGTACTACTGCTCCCAGGTGCTCTGCTGTTGGGGCATCCCATTCTGTAACTACACCAGCCTCTATTTACTATAACCCTTTGCACTTATTCTAAAAATAATTTGGCCTGATAAAGACACTTTTGCTTTGCATAGTACTACTGCTCCCAGGTGCACTGCTGTTGGGGCATCCCATTCTGTGACTACACCAGCCTCTATTTACTATAACCCTTTGCACTTATTCTAAAAGTAATTTGGCCTGATAAAGACACTTTTGCTTTGCTTAGTACTACTGCTCCCAGGTGCACTGCTGTTGGGGCATCCCATTCTGTGACTACACCAGCCTCTATTTACTATAACCCTTTGCACTTATTCTAAAAGTAATTTGGCCTGATAAAGACACTTTTGCTGTGCATAGTACTACTGCTCTCTGGTGCTCTGCTATTGGGGCATCCCATTCTGTGACTACACCAGCCTCTATTTACTATAACCCTTTGCACTTATTCTAAAAGTAATTTGGCCTGATAAAGACACTTTTGCTGTGCATAGTACTACTGCTCCCAGGTGCTGTGCTGTTGGGGCATCCCATTCTGTGACTACACCAGCCTCTATTTACTATAACCCTTTGCACTTATTCTAAAAGTAATTTGGCCTGATAAAGACACTTTTGCTGTGCATAGTACTACTGATCCCAGGTGCTCTGCTGTTGGGGCATCCCATTCTGTGACTACACCAGCCTCTATTTACTATAACCCTTTGCACTTATTCTAAAAGTAATTTGGCCTGATAAAGACACTTTTGCTTTGCATAGTACTACTGCTCCCAGATGCACTGCTGTTGGGGCATCCCATTCTGTGACTACACCAGCCTCTATTTACTATAACCCTTTGCACTTATTCTAAAAGTAATTTGGCCTGATAAAGACACTTTTGCTGTGCATACTACTGTACTACTGCTCCCAGGTGCTCTGCTGTTGGGGCATCCCATTCTGTAACATACCATACCCATCTTTATTTACACTAAGCAGCTCTCTTATTTACACTAAGCAGGCCTGTTGGAGGCTGAGTGTTACTGCTCACTTTTGGTGTGCATTATATTCTGTTTCATATAGACCCACCGCTGCCTGGGGGTTCTTAAAATATCACCTACTACCACGCCAGTTAGACTATGTCGGGCAGACAAGTGCCTGGAAGTGAAAAGAGGAGTGGCAGAGGCCAAGATTCCGCAGGCAGAGGTCGCAGCAAACTGGGGGCCAGTAGCAGCAGGAGTCACACTGAGAGACCTAATCTGCCAGTATCTGCTAGCGGTCGGGTCTCCACCAGTAACGCATCTGCCGTGGTAGATTGGTTGACGCGCTCATCAACAACCACATCATCTCGACTTACGTCTGAGAGCCCCAGTCTAGGGTCGGTCGGTTCCTCAGACACAACCCTGAGTTGGCATGCCCCGAGAGCAGTCCCTGTCCTCCCACTGACTCTGTCCTACGCTGTTCCCTCCCCCAGCGACGTATCCCATGCTTTGGGTTCAGCTTCACTTTTTAGTGAGGAGGACGATCATCTGGAGGACAGCCAGCAGCTACTGGCCAGCCATGAAATGGAGGTGCCTTCTTTAGCTCTGCACAGAAATAGTGATGTGGAGAGTGATGTGGGTGTTGGGAGCTTTCCAGCTCCTGCGCCAGACACTGAAACCGATAAGATCAGGGAGCTACAGCCACAACTCGGTGATGATGATGATGATGATGATGAAGCCGATCGCACTTGGGAGCCGGGTGATGAAGGGGCTTCATCATCATCATCAGGAGAAGAGGGGCGCAGGTTGCCCCGGAGTCAGCAGCTGAGGCAGCAAGGTGGTAGCAGTCAGCATGGGGGCTCAATTCCAAAGGCTGGAGCCGGCCGGGGCAGGGGTAGAGCACCTGCTGTGCGGCAGTCTACCTTATCGGGAGGTAGTGGAGCAGGGGTTCCTGTAGTTGGCAACAGCAGCAGTGAATCAGTGAGGCCAGGGAGTGGGAAAAGTAGCTACTCGGCAGTGTGGCAGTCTTTCCTGAAGCATCCGCAGGAGGGTAACATGACCACATGCAAGATATGTAGGCAGAAGGTGAAGCGTGGCCAGGGTCCAAATGTTGGCACCACGGCCCTGCGTCAACATATGCAGCGTCACCATAAAGCGGCCTGGGAGAACCTAGGCTCCGGAGAGGTGGGCCAGACGGCTTCCTCACCGAGTGGCACGCCGCTCCCAATTTCTGCCAGCCAAGGCTCCAGCACCTCAGCCGAAGGCAGCTGTGCGTCATACCCATCCTCTGTCGCTCCTGCTCCTCCTCCTCCTCCAAGTCATGCATCCCGCCAGCAATCCATCAGCCAAGCCATGTCCAAGAGACAGCAGTATGCGCCCACTCATCCTACGGCGCAGAAGCTGAATGTGCTCCTGTCCAAGTTGCTGGTGCTGCAGTCGCCCCCTTTTCAGGTGGTGGACTCTGCACCTTTCAGAGAACTGATGGCTTGTGCCGAGCCGAGGTGGAGAGTCCCAAGCCGTCATTTCTTTGCCAAGAATGCAGTACCAGCGCTGCACACTTTTGTTGAACAGAAGGTGGGCCAGTCCTTGAGCCTGTCGGTGTGTAGCAAAGTGCATGGCAGCGCCGACGTCTGGAGCTGTAACCACGGTCAGGGACAGTACATGTCGTTTACGGCCCACTGGGTGAATGTGGTCCCTTTGCAGCAGCAACTTGGACAGGTCACGCCGCTTCGGCCTCCGCGTTCCCTGCCCGTTGGGCCTGTGACACTGTGCGACTCGGCCTCCTCATCCTCCGCCATCTGCTCACCCTCCACTGTAGGCTCAAGTCTCAGTGTCCCTCCAGTCTACCATGTGTGCAGGGCACGGAGGTGTCACGCAGTGCTTCACATGGTTTGTCTTGGCGAACGGAGTCACACAGGGGAGGAACTGCTTAAATTTATTCATCAGGAAATCCAAACATGGCTTACTCCAAGAAAACTTAAAATGGGAATGATGGTTACCGACAATGGGAAGAACATTTTGTCTGCGCTGCGCCAAGGAAGCCTGACCCATGCCCCCTGCATGGCTCATGTCTTCAATCTGGTTGTTAAGAGGTTTCTGAAGTGTTCCCCCCATCTGCAAGACATCCTAACAAATTCAAGGAAACTTTGAATGCACTTCAGCCACTCATACACCGCCAAACACACCCTTCTTGAGCTACAGCGTCAGAACGGTATCCCCCAACATAGTCTGATTTGCGAAGTTTACACCCGTTGGAATTCCACCCTTCACATGTTGGACCGATTATATGAACAGAGAAAAGCCATCACGGATTTCCTGATGATCCAAGCAGATAGGGGGACTCCCCTGTGTAACTTCAATGTCAACCAGTGGCAGCTCATACGTGACACCTGCCGTTTGCTCAGGCCCTTTGAGGAAGCCACTTTATTTGTCAGTCGGCAGGATTACGGGATGAACGACGTGATTCCACTGCTTCATGTACTACAGCACATGTTGGAAACCATGGCTGGTCAGGGCACTGGAGACATGGCGTTTACATCTTACGGGCACATGAACCCCGTCGGAGCTGAACTGGAGGAGGAGGAGGAGGAGGAGGAAGAGGAGGAGGAGTTGCCCAGCGAAACACAGCTTAGGCTTGGCGGAATGGCTGGTTTATCTAGTCAGCGGACAGGAGAGGAGGAGCAGGAGCAGCCAGAGGAGCTAGAGGTTTTTGAGGAAGGCGAGACAGAGCACCCGGGCACACCGTGGCAGTATGCAGTGGAGATGGAGACAGGTAGTCCATCCGAGTCACTTGCGCAAATGGCAGGAAGCATGCTCACGTGCTTGCGTAGTGACCCCAGAATTGTTTCCATCTGTCAGCGGGATGACTTCTGGCTGTCCACCTTATTGGACCCTCGCTTCCGGCACAAAATGGGGGCATTTTTTAAACCCACCGAGAGGGAGGACAAACTGAACTACTACAAAGACATTCTACGTAGGCAGTTGGCCGATGCCTATCTGCGCCATGGTCCATACTCTCGCAGGTCTGACTCGAGGGGACCTCTGCGCTCACCTTCCACTGTCATGGCTGCTGGGGGGGTTGGCAGGAGCAGCAGCAGCAGCTCCATCAGCAGCAGCCTCAGTCTTCAGTCGCTAATGAGTAGCTTTCTACACCCGCATAGTGAGGCTACTCATGAGCAGCAGGAAGACCTGGAGCAGGACCTGAACCAGCAGGTCATGTCATACTTTGACATGACCATGCCAACACACCTTGAGGATCCGCTGGACTTCTGGGCAGCCAAACTTGATTTGTGGCCGCAACTAGCAGAGTTTGCCCTGGAAAAGCTGTCCTGCCCGGCAAGTAGCGTGCCATCTGAGCGGGTGTTTAGTGCGGCGGGGGCCATAGTTACGGCGAGGAGAACTCGTCTGTCAACTAAAAATGTGGAGAGACTCACCTTTGTCAAAATGAATCAGGGATGGATCAGCCAGGATTTCCACCCACCAATGCCTAATGCATGCGACTAGATTCAGCATGGTGCCCCGTTTTACACTTTCCAAATGGTGCAAAACATATTTATGTCTTTAGGCCAATTTTTGGGCTCCTGCTGATGCCAACTCCAGGGTGTGATTCATCCAATTTTTGGGCTACTGAAGCCAACCCCAGTGTCTCTTTAAAGTAATGTTTGGGCTCCTGCTGCTGCCAACTCCAGGGTGTGATTCATCCAATTTTTGGGCTCCTGAAGCCAACCCCAGTGTCTCTTTAAAGTAATGTTTGGGCTCTTGCTGCTGCTGCCAACTCCAGGGTAAGATTCATCCAATCTTTGGGCTCCTGCAGCCAACTCCAGTGTCTCTTTAAAGTAATGATTGGGCTCCTGCTGCTGCCAACTCCAGGGTGTGATTCATCCAATTTCTGGGCTCCTGAAGCCAACCCCAGTGTCTCTTTAAAGTAATATTTGGGCTCCTGCTGCTGCCAACTCCAGGGTGTGATTCATCCAATTTTTGGGCTCCTGAAGCCAACCCCAGTGTCTCTTTAAAGTAATGTTTGGGCTCCTGCTGCTGCTGCTGCTTCCAACTCCAGGGTGTGAATCATCCATTTTTTGGGCTCCTGAAGCCAACTCCAGTGTCTCTTTATAGTAATGTTTGGGCTCCTGCTGCTGCTGCTAACAACTCCAGGGTGTGATTCATCCAATCTTTGGGCTCCTGCTGCCAACCCCAGTGTCTCTTTAAAGTAATGTTTGGTCTCCTGCTGCTGCTGCCAACTCCAGGGTGTGATTCATCCAATTTTTGGGCTCCTGAAGCCAACCCCAGTGTCTCTTTAAAGTAATGTTTGGGCTCCTGCTGCTGCTGCTGCCAACTCCAGGGTGTGAATCATCCAATTTTTGGGCTCCTGAAGCCAACTCCAGTGTCTCTTTAAAGTAATGTTTGGGCTCCTGCTGCTGCTGCTGCTGCCAACTCCAGGGTGTGATTCATCCAATTTTTGGGCTCCTGAAGCCAACCCCAGTGTCTCTTTAAAGTAATGTTTGGGCTCCTGCTGCTCCTGCTGCTGCCAACTCCAGGGTGTGAATCATCCAATTTTTGGGCTCCTGAAGCCAACCCCAGTGTCTCTTTAAAGTAATGTTTTGGCTCCTGCTGCTGCTGCCAACTCCAGGGTGTGATTCATCCAATTTTCGGGCTCCTGAAGCCAACCCAGTGTCTCTTTAAAGTAATGTTTGGGCTCCTGCTAATGCTGCTGCTGCTGCCAACTCCAGGGTGTGATTCATCCAATTTTTGGGCTCCTGAAGCCAACCCCAGTGTCTCTTTAAAGTAATGTTTGGGCTCCTGCTGCTGCTGATGCCAACTCCAGGGTGTGATTCATCCAATCTTTGGGCTCCTGCTGCCAACTCCAGTGTCTCTTTAAAGTAATGCTTGGGCTCCTGCTGCTGCCAACTCCAGGGTGTGATTCATCCAATTTTTGGGCTCCTGAAGCCAGCCCCAGTGTCTCTTTAAAGTAATGTTTGGGCTCCTGCTGCTGCCAACTCCAGGGTGTGATTCATCCAATTTTTGAGCTCCTGAAGCCAATCCCAGTGTCTCTTTAAAGTAATGTTTGGGCTCCTGCTGCTGCTGCTGCTGCTGCCGCCAACTCCAGGGTGTGAATCATCCAATTTTTGGGCTCCTGAAGCCAACTCCAGTGTCTCTTTAAAGTAATGTTTGGGCTCCTGCTGCTGCTGCTGGCAACTCCAGGGTGTGATTCATCCAAATTTTGGGCTCCTGAAGCCAACCCCAGTGTCTCTTTAAAGTAATGTTTGGGCTCCCGCTGCTGCTGCTGCTGCCAACTCCAGGGTGTGATTCATCCAATTTTTGGGCTCCTGAAGCCAACTCCAGTGTCTCTTTAAAGTAATGTTTGGGCTCCTGCTGCTGCTGCTGCTGCCAACTCCAGGGTGTGATTCATCCAAGTTTTGGGCTCCTGCTGCCAACCCCAATGTCTCTTTAAAGTAATGTTTGGGCTCCTGCTGCTGCTGCTGCTGCCAACTCCAGGGTGTGATTCATCCAATCTTTGGGCTCCTGCTGCCAACCCCAGTGTCTCTTTAAAGTAATGTTTGGGCTCCTGCTGCTGCTACTGCCAACTCCAGGGTGTGATTCATCCAATTTTTGGGCTCCTGAAGCCAACCCCAGTGTCTCTTTAAAGTAATATTTGGGTTCCTGCTGCTGCTGCTGCCAACTCCAGGGTGTGATTCATCCAATTTTTGGGCTCCTGAAGCCAACCCCAGTGTCTCTTTAAAGTAATGTTTGGGCTCCTGCTGCTGCTGCTGCCAACTCCAGGGTGTGAATCATCCAATTTTTGGGCTCCTGAAGCCAACTCCAGTGTCTCTTTAAAGTAATGTTTGGGCTCCTGCTGCTGCTGCTGCCAACTCCAGGGTGTGATTCATCCAATTTTTGGGCTCCTGAAGCCAACCCCAGTGTCTCTTTAAAGTAATGTTTGGGCTCCTGCTGCTGCTGCTGCAAACTCCAGGGTATGATTCATCCAATCTTTGGGCTCCTGCTGCCAACTCCAGTGTCTCTTTAAAGTAATGTTTGGGCCCCTGCTGCTGCTGCTGCTGCCAACTCCAGGGTGTGATTCATCCAATTTTGGGGCTCCTGAAGCCAACCCCAGTGTCTCTTTAAAGTAATGTTTGGGCTCCTGCTGCTGCTGCTGCTGCTAACTCCAGGGTGTGATTCATCCAATTTTGGGCTTCTGCTGCCAAATCCAGTGTCTCTTTAAAGTAATGTTTGGGCTCCTGCTGCTGCTGCTGCTGCCAACTCCAGGGTGTGATTCATTCAATTTTTGGGCTCCTGCTGCCAACCCCAGTGTCTCTTTAAAGTAATATTTGGGCTCCTGCTGCTGCTGCTGCCAACTCCAGGGTGTGATTCATCCAATTTTTGGGCTCCTGAAGCCAACCCCAGTGTCTCTTTAAAGTAATGTTTGGGCTCCTGCTGCTGCTGCTGCCAACTCCAGGGTGTGATTCATCCAATTTTTGGGCTCCTGAAGCCAACCCCAGTGTCTCTTTAAAGTAATATTTGGGCTCCTGCTGCTGCTGCTGCCAACTCCAGGGTGTGATTCATCCAATTTTTGGGCTCCTGAAGCCAACCCCAGTGTCTCTTTAAAGTAATGTTTGGGCTCCTGCTGCTGCTGCTGCCAACTCCAGAGTGTGAATCATCCAATTTTTGGGCTCCTGAAGCCAACTCCGGTGTCTCTTTAAAGTAATGTTTGGGCTCCTGCTGCTGCTGCTGCTGCCAACTCCAGGGTGTGATTCATCCAATTTTTGGGCTCCTGAAGCCAACCCCAGTGTCTCTTTAAAGTAATGTTTGGGCTCCTGCTGCTGCTGCTGCCAACTCCAGGGTGTGATTCATCCAATCTTTGGGCTCCTGCTGCCAACTCCAATGTCTCTTTAAAGTAATGTTTGGGCTCCTGCTGCTGCTGCTGCTGCTGCCAACTCCAGGGTGTGATTCATCCAATTTTTGGGCTTCTGAAGCCACCCCCAGTGTCTCTTTAAAGTAATGTTTGGGCTCCTGCTGCTGCTGCTGCTGCTGCTAACTCCAGGGTGTGATTCATTCAATTTTGGGCTTCTGCTGCCAAATCCAGTGTCTCTTTAAAGTAATATTTGGGCTCCTGCTGCTGCTGCTTGCAACTGCAGGGTGTGATTCATCCAATCTTTGGGCCCCTGCAGCCAACTCCAGTGTCTCTTTCAAGCTATGTTTGGGGTCCTGCTGCTGCTGCTGCTGCTTGAAACTCCAGGGTGTGTCAGTCAATGTTTGGGCTCCTGCTGCTGCCAGCTCCAGTGTCTCTTTCAGCCAATGTTTGGGCTCCTGCTGCTGCTTGCAACTCCAGGGTGTGATTCATCCAATTTTTGGGCTCCTGCTGCCAACCCCAATGTCTCTTTAAAGTAATGTTTGGGCTCCTGCTGCTGCTACTGCCAACTCCAGGGTGTGATTCATCCAATTTTTGGGCTCCTGAAGCCAACCCCAGTGTCTCTTTAAAGTAATGTTTGGGCTCCTGCTGCTGCTGCTGCCAACTCCAGGGTGTGATTCATCCAATCTTTGGGCTCCTGCTGCCAACCCCAGTGTCTCTTTAAAGTAATGTTTGGGCTCCTGCTGCTGCTGCTGCTGCCAACTCCAGGGTGTGATTCATCCAATTTTTGGGCTCCTGAAGCCAACCCCAGTGTCTCTTTAAAGTAATATTTGGGTTCCTGCTGCTGCTGCTGCCAACTCCAGGGTGTGATTCATCCAATTTTTGGGCTCCTGAAGCCAACCCCAGTGTCTCTTTAAAGTAATGTTTGGGCTCCTGCTGCTGCTGCTGCCAACTCCAGGGTGTGAATCATCCAATTTGTGGGCTCCTGAAGCCAACTCCAGTGTCTCTTTAAAGTAATGTTTGGGCTCCTGCTGCTGCTGCTGCCAACTCCAGGGTGTGAATCATCCAATTTGTGGGCTCCTGAAGCCAACTCCAGTGTCTCTTTAAAGTAATGTTTGGGCTCCTGCTGCTGCTGCTGCCAACTCCAGGGTGT
The DNA here is from genome assembly GCA_027917425.1 of Gastrophryne carolinensis. Lineage (NCBI taxonomy): Eukaryota > Metazoa > Chordata > Amphibia > Anura > Microhylidae > Gastrophryne > Gastrophryne carolinensis. The sequence goes on along the minus strand of CM051237.1, from coordinate 125,212,233 downwards.
GATTCATCCAATTTTTGGGCTCCTGAAGCCAACCCCAGTGTCTCTTTAAAGTAATGTTTGGGCTCCTGCTGCTGCTGCTGCCAACTCCAGGGTGTGAATCATCCAATTTGTGGGCTCCTGAAGCCAACTCCAGTGTCTCTTTAAAGTAATGTTTGGGCTCCTGCTGCTGCTGCTGCCAACTCCAGGGTGTGAATCATCCAATTTGTGGGCTCCTGAAGCCAACTCCAGTGTCTCTTTAAAGTAATGTTTGGGCTCCTGCTGCTGCTGCTGCCAACTCCAGGGTGTGATTCATCCAATTTTTGGGCTCCTGAAGCCAACCCCAGTGTCTCTTTAAAGTAATGTTTGGGCTCCTGCTGCTGCTGCTGCCAACTCCAGGGTGTGATTCATCCAATCTTTGGGCTCCTGCTGCCAACTCCAGTGTCTCTTTAAAGTAATGTTTGGGCTCCTGCTGCTGCTGCTGCTGCCAACTCCAGGGTGTGATTCATCCAATTTTTGGGCTCCTGAAGCCAACCCCAGTGTCTCTTTAAAGTAATGTTTGGGCTCCTGCTGCTGCTGCTGCTGCTGCTAACTCCAGGGTGTGATTCATCCAATTTTGGGCTTCTGCTGCCAAATCCAGTGTCTCTTTAAAGTAATGTTTGGGCTCCTGCTGCTGCTGCTGCTGCCAACTCCAGGGTGTGATTCATCCAATTTTTGGGCTCCTGCTGCCAACCCCAATGTCTCTTTAAAGTAATGTTTGGGCTCCTGCTGCTGCTGCTGCTGCCAACTCCAGGGTGTGATTCATCCAATCTTTGGGCTCCTGCTGCCAACCCCAGTGTCTCTTTAAAGTAATGTTTGGGCTCCTGCTGCTGCTACTGCCAACTCCAGGGTGTGATTCATCCATTTTCTGGGCTCCTGAAGCCAACCCCAGTGTCTCTTTAAAGTAATGTTTGGGCTCCTGCTGCTGCTGCTGCCAACTCCAGGGTGTGATTCATCCAATTTCTGGGCTCCTGAAGCCAACCCCAGTGTCTCTTTAAAGTAATGTTTGGGCTCCTGCTGCTGCTGCTGCCAACTCCAGGGTGTGAATCATCCAATTTTTGGGCTCCTGAAGCCAACTCCAGTGTCTCTTTAAAGTAATGTTTGGGCTCCTGCTGCTGCTGCTGCCAACTCCAGGGTGTGATTCATCCAATCTTTGGGCTCCTGCTGCCAACTCCAGTGTCTCTTTAAAGTAATGTTTGGGCTCCTGCTGCTGCTGCTGCTGCTGCCAACTCCAGGGTGTGATTCATCCAATTTTTGGGCTCCTGAAGCCAACCCCAGTGTCTCTTTAAAGTAATGTTTGGGCTCCTGCTGCTGCTGCTGCTAACTCCAGGGTGTGATTCATCCAATTTTGGGCTTCTGCTGCCAAATCCAGTGTCTCTTTAAAGTAATGTTTGGGCTCCTGCTGCTGCTGCTGCTGCCAACTCTAGGGTGTGATTCATCCAATTTTTGGGCTCCTACTACCAACCCCAATGTCTCTTTAAAGTAATGTTTGGGCTCCTGCTGCTGCTGCTGCTGCTGCCAACTCCAGGGTGTGATTCATCCAATCTTTGGGCTCCTGCTGCCAACCCCAGTGTCTCTTTAAAGTAATGTTTGGGCTCCTGCTGCTGCTACTGCCAACTCCAGGGTGTGATTCATCCAATTTTTGGGCTCCTGAAGCCAACCCCAGTGTCTCTTTAAAGTAATATTTGGGCTCCTGCTGCTGCTGCTGCCAACTCCAGGGTGTGATTCATCCAATTTTTGGGTTCCTGAAGCCAACCCCAGTGTCTCTTTAAAGTAATGTTTGGGCTCCTGCTGCTGCTGCTGCCAACTCCAGGGTGTGATTCATCCAATTTTTGGGCTCCTGAAGCCAACCCCAGTGTCTCTTTAAAGTAATGTTTGGGCTCCTGCTGCTGCTGCTGCTGCTGCTAACTCCAGGGTGTGATTCATCCAATTTTGGGCTTCTGCTGCCAAATCCAGTGTCTCTTTAAAGTAATGTTTGGGCTTCTGCTGCTGCTGCTGCTGCCAACTCCAGGGTGTGATTCATCCAATTTTTGGGCTCCTGCTGCCAACCCCAATGTCTCTTTAAAGTAATGTTTGGGCTCCTGCTGCTGCTGCTGCTGCCAACTCCAGGGTGTGATTCATCCAATCTTTGGGCTCCTGCTGCCAACCCCAGTGTCTCTTTAAAGTAATGTTTGGGCTCCTGCTGCTGCTACTGCCAACTCCAGGGTGTGATTCATCCAATTTCTGGGCTCCTGAAGCCAACCCCAGTGTCTCTTTAAAGTAATGTTTGGGCTCCTGCTGCTGCTGCTGCCAACTCCAGGGTGTGATTCATCCAATTTCTGGGCTCCTGAAGCCAACCCCAGTGTCTCTTTAAAGTAATGTTTGGGCTCCTGCTGCTGCTGCTGCCAACTCCAGGGTGTGAATCATCCAATTTTTGGGCTCCTGAAGCCAACTCCAGTGTCTCTTTAAAGTAATGTTTGGGCTCCTGCTGCTGCTGCTGCCAACTCCAGGGTGTGATTCATCCAATCTTTGGGCTCCTGCTGCCAACCCCAGTGTCTCTTTAAAGTAATGTTTGGGCTCCTGCTGCTGCTACTGCCAACTCCAGGGTGTGATTCATCCAATTTCTGGGCTCCTGAAGCCAACCCCAGTGTCTCTTTAAAGTAATGTTTGGGCTCCTGCTGCTGCTGCTGCCAACTCCAGGGTGTGATTCATCCAATTTCTGGGCTCCTGAAGCCAACCCCAGTGTCTCTTTAAAGTAATGTTTGGGCTCCTGCTGCTGCTGCTGCTGCTGCCAACTCCAGGGTGTGATTCATCCAATCTTTGGGCTCCTGCTGCCAACCCCAGTGTCTCTTTAAAGTAATGTTTGGGCTCCTGCTGCTGCTACTGCCAACTCCAGGGTGTGATTCATCCAATTTGTGGGCTCCTGAAGCCAACTCCAGTGTCTCTTTAAAGTAATGTTTGGGCTCCTGCTGCTGCTGCTGCCAACTCCAGGGTGTGATTCATCCAATTTTTGGGCTCCTGAAGCCAACCCCAGTGTCTCTTTAAAGTAATGTTTGGGCTCCTGCTGCTGCTGCTGCCAACTCCAGGGTGTGATTCATCCAATCTTTGGGCTCCTGTTGCCAACTCCAGTGTCTCTTTAAAGTAATGTTTGGGCTCCTGCTGCTGCTGCTGCTGCCAACTCCAGGGTGTGATTCATCCAATTTTTGGGCTCCTGAAGCCAACCCCAGTGTCTCTTTAAAGTAATGTTTGGGCTCCTGCTGCTGCTGCTGCTGCTGCTAACTCCAGGGTGTGATTCATCCAATTTTGGGCTTCTGCTGCCAAATCCAGTGTCTCTTTAAAGTAATGTTTGGGCTCCTGCTGCTGCTGCTGCTGCCAACTCCAGGGTGTGATTCATCCAATTTTTGGGCTCCTGCTGCCAACCCCAATGTCTCTTTAAAGTAATGTTTGGGCTCCTGCTGCTGCTGCTGCTGCCAACTCCAGGGTGTGATTCATCCAATCTTTGGGCTCCTGCTGCCAACCCCAGTGTCTCTTTAAAGTAATGTTTGGGCTCCTGCTGCTGCTACTGCCAACTCCAGGGTGTGATTCATCCATTTTCTGGGCTCCTGAAGCCAACCCCAGTGTCTCTTTAAAGTAATGTTTGGGCTCCTGCTGCTGCCAACTCCAGGGTGTGATTCATCCAATTTCTGGGCTCCTGAAGCCAACCCCAGTGTCTCTTTAAAGTAATGTTTGGGCTCCTGCTGCTGCTGCTGCCAACTCCAGGGTGTGAATCATCCAATTTTTGGGCTCCTGAAGCCAACTCCAGTGTCTCTTTAAAGTAATGTTTGGGCTCCTGCTGCTGCTGCTGCCAACTCCAGGGTGTGATTCATCCAATCTTTGGGCTCCTGCTGCCAACTCCAGTGTCTCTTTAAAGTAATGTTTGGGCTCCTGCTGCTGCTGCTGCTGCTGCCAACTCCAGGGTGTGATTCATCCAATTTTTGGGCTCCTGAAGCCAACCCCAGTGTCTCTTTAAAGTAATGTTTGGGCTCCTGCTGCTGCTGCTGCTAACTCCAGGGTGTGATTCATCCAATTTTGGGCTTCTGCTGCCAAATCCAGTGTCTCTTTAAAGTAATGTTTGGGCTCCTGCTGCTGCTGCTGCTGCCAACTCTAGGGTGTGATTCATCCAATTTTTGGGCTCCTACTACCAACCCCAATGTCTCTTTAAAGTAATGTTTGGGCTCCTGCTGCTGCTGCTGCTGCTGCCAACTCCAGGGTGTGATTCATCCAATCTTTGGGCTCCTGCTGCCAACCCCAGTGTCTCTTTAAAGTAATGTTTGGGCTCCTGCTGCTGCTACTGCCAACTCCAGGGTGTGATTCATCCAATTTTTGGGCTCCTGAAGCCAACCCCAGTGTCTCTTTAAAGTAATATTTGGGCTCCTGCTGCTGCTGCTGCCAACTCCAGGGTGTGATTCATCCAATTTTTGGGTTCCTGAAGCCAACCCCAGTGTCTCTTTAAAGTAATGTTTGGGCTCCTGCTGCTGCTGCTGCCAACTCCAGGGTGTGATTCATCCAATTTTTGGGCTCCTGAAGCCAACCCCAGTGTCTCTTTAAAGTAATGTTTGGGCTCCTGCTGCTGCTGCTGCTGCTGCTAACTCCAGGGTGTGATTCATCCAATTTTGGGCTTCTGCTGCCAAATCCAGTGTCTCTTTAAAGTAATGTTTGGGCTCCTGCTGCTGCTGCTGCTGGCAACTCCAGGGTGTGATTCATCCAATTTTTGGGCTCCTGCTGCCAACCCCAATGTCTCTTTAAAGTAATGTTTGGGCTCCTGCTGCTGCTGCTGCTGCCAACTCCAGGGTGTGATTCATCCAATCTTTGGGCTCCTGCTGCCAACCCCAGTGTCTCTTTAAAGTAATGTTTGGGCTCCTGCTGCTGCTACTGCCAACTCCAGGGTGTGATTCATCCAATTTCTGGGCTCCTGAAGCCAACCCCAGTGTCTCTTTAAAGTAATGTTTGGGCTCCTGCTGCTGCTGCTGCCAACTCCAGGGTGTGATTCATCCAATTTCTGGGCTCCTGAAGCCAACCCCAGTGTCTCTTTAAAGTAATGTTTGGGCTCCTGCTGCTGCTGCTGCCAACTCCAGGGTGTGAATCATCCAATTTTTGGGCTCCTGAAGCCAACTCCAGTGTCTCTTTAAAGTAATGTTTGGGCTCCTGCTGCTGCTGCTGCCAACTCCAGGGTGTGATTCATCCAATCTTTGGGCTCCTGCTGCCAACCCCAGTGTCTCTTTAAAGTAATGTTTGGGCTCCTGCTGCTGCTACTGCCAACTCCAGGGTGTGATTCATCCAATTTCTGGGCTCCTGAAGCCAACCCCAGTGTCTCTTTAAAGTAATGTTTGGGCTCCTGCTGCTGCTGCTGCCAACTCCAGGGTGTGATTCATCCAATTTCTGGGCTCCTGAAGCCAACCCCAGTGTCTCTTTAAAGTAATGTTTGGGCTCCTGCTGCTGCTGCTGCCAACTCCAGGGTGTGAATCATCCAATTTTTGGGCTCCTGAAGCCAACTCCAGTGTCTCTTTAAAGTAATGTTTGGGCTCCTGCTGCTGCTGCTGCCAACTCCAGGGTGTGATTCATCCAATTTTTGGGCTCCTGAAGCCAATCCCAGTGTCTCTTTAAAGTAATGTTTGGGCTCCTGCTGCTGCTGCTGCCAACTCCAGGGTGTGATTCATCCAATCTTTGGGCTCCTGCTGCCAACTCCAGTGTCTCTTTAAAGTAATGTTTGGGCTCCTGCTGCTGCTGCTGCTGCTGCCAACTCCAGGGTGTGATTCATCCAATTTTTGGGCTCCTGAAGCCAACCCCAGTGTCTCTTTAAAGTAATGTTTGGGCTCCTGCTGCTGCTGCTGCTGCTGCTAACTCCAGGGTGTGATTCATCCAATTTTGGGCTTCTGCTGCCAAATCCAGTGTCTCTTTAAAGTAATGTTTGGGCTCCTGCTGCTGCTGCTGCCAACTCTAGGGTGTGATTCATCCAATTTTTGGGCTCCTACTACCAACCCCAATGTCTCTTTAAAGTAATGTTTGGGCTCCTGCTGCTGCTGCTGCTGCTGCCAACTCCAGGGTGTGATTCATCCAATCTTTGGGCTCCTGCTGCCAACCCCAGTGTCTCTTTAAAGTAATATTTGGGCTCCTGCTGCTGCTGCTGCCAACTCCAGGGTGTGATTCATCCAATCTTTGGGCTCCTGCTGCCAACCCCAGTGTCTCTTTAAAGAAATGTTTGGGCTCCTGCTGCTGCTACTGCCAACTCCAGGGTGTGATTCATCCAATTTTTGGGCTCCTGAAGCCAACCCCAGTGTCTCTTTAAAGTAATATTTGGGTTCCTGCTGCTGCTGCTGCTGCCAACTCCAGGGTGTGATTCATCCAATTTTTGGGCTCCTGAAGCCAACCCCAGTGTCTCTTTAAAGTAATGTTTGGGCTCCTGCTGCTGCTGCTGCCAACTCCAGGGTGTGAATCATCCAATTTGTGGGCTCCTGAAGCCAACTCCAGTGTCTCTTTAAAGTAATGTTTGGGCTCCTGCTGCTGCTGCTGCCAACTCCAGGGTGTGATTCATCCAATTTTTGGGCTCCTGAAGCCAACCCCAGTGTCTCTTTAAAGTAATGTTTGGGCTCCTGCTGCTGCTGCTGCCAACTCCAGGGTGTGATTCATCCAATCTTTGGGCTCCTGCTGCCAACTCCAGTGTCTCTTTAAAGTAATGTTTGGGCTCCTGCTGCTGCTGCTGCTGCCAACTCCAGGGTGTGATTCATCCAATTTTTGGGCTCCTGAAGCCAACCCCAGTGTCTCTTTAAAGTAATGTTTGGGCTCCTGCTGCTGCTGCTGCTGCTGCTAACTCCAGGGTGTGATTCATCCAATTTTGGGCTTCTGCTGCCAAATCCAGTGTCTCTTTAAAGTAATGTTTGGGCTCCTGCTGCTGCTGCCAACTCCAGGGTGTGATTCATCCAATTTTTGGGCTCCTGCTGCCAACCCCAATGTCTCTTTAAAGTAATGTTTGGGCTCCTGCTGCTGCTGCTGCTGCCAACTCCAGGGTGTGATTCATCCAATCTTTGGGCTCCTGCTGCCAACCCCAGTGTCTCTTTAAAGTAATGTTTGGGCTCCTGCTGCTGCTACTGCCAACTCCAGGGTGTGATTCATCCAATTTCTGGGCTCCTGAAGCCAACCCCAGTGTCTCTTTAAAGTAATGTTTGGGCTCCTGCTGCTGCTGCTGCCAACTCCAGGGTGTGATTCATCCAATTTCTGGGCTCCTGAAGCCAACCCCAGTGTCTCTTTAAAGTAATGTTTGGGCTCCTGCTGCTGCTGCTGCCAACTCCAGGGTGTGAATCATCCAATTTTTGGGCTCCTGAAGCCAACTCCAGTGTCTCTTTAAAGTAATGTTTGGGCTCCTGCTGCTGCTACTGCCAACTCCAGGGTGTGATTCATCCAATTTTTGGGCTCCTGAAGCCAACCCCAGTGTCTCTTTAAAGTAATGTTTGGGCTCCTGCTGCTGCTGCTGCCAACTCCAGGGTGTGATTCATCCAATCTTTGGGCTCCTGCTGCCAACTCCAGTGTCTCTTTAAAGTAATGTTTGGGCTCCTGCTGCTGCTGCTGCTGCCAACTCCAGGGTGTGATTCATCCAATTTTTGGGCTCCTGAAGCCAACCCCAGTGTCTCTTTAAAGTAATGTTTGGGCTCCTGCTGCTGCTGCTGCTGCTGCTAACTCCAGGGTGTGATTCATCCAATTTTGGGCTTCTGCTGCCAAATCCAGTGTCTCTTTAAAGTAATGTTTGGGCTCCTGCTGCTGCTGCTGCTGCCAACTCTAGGGTGTGATTCATCCAATTTTTGGGCTCCTACTACCAACCCCAATGTCTCTTTAAAGTAATGTTTGGGCTCCTGCTGCTGCTGCTGCCAACTCCAGGGTGTGATTCATCCAATCTTTGGGCTCCTGCTGCCAACCCCAGTGTCTCTTTAAAGTAATGTTTGGGCTCCTGCTGCTGCTACTGCCAACTCCAGGGTGTGATTCATCCAATTTTTGGGCTCCTGAAGCCAACCCCAGTGTCTCTTTAAAGTAATATTTGGGCTCCTGCTGCTGCTGCTGCCAACTCCAGGGTGTGATTCATCCAATTTTTGGGTTCCTGAAGCCAACCCCAGTGTCTCTTTAAAGTAATGTTTGGGCTCCTGCTGCTGCTGCTGCCAACTCCAGGGTGTGAATCATCCAATTTTTGGGCTCCTGAAGCCAACTCCAGTGTCTCTTTAAAGTAATGTTTGGGCTCCTGCTGCTGCTGCTGCCAACTCCAGGGTGTGATTCATCCAATTTTTGGGCTCCTGAAGCCAACCCCAGTGTCTCTTTAAAGTAATGTTTGGGCTCCTGCTGCTGCTGCCAACTCCAGGGTGTGATTCATCCAATCTTTGGGCTCCTGCTGCCAACTCCAGTGTCTCTTTAAAGTAATGTTTGGGCTCCTGCTGCTGCTGCTGCTGCCAACTCCAGGGTGTGATTCATCCAATTTTTGGGCTCCTGAAGCCAACCCCAGTGTCTCTTTAAAGTAATGTTTGGGCTCCTGCTGCTGCTGCTGCCAACTCCAGGGTGTGATTCATCCAATCTTTGGGCTCCTGCTGCCAACTCCAGTGTCTCTTTAAAGTAATGTTTGGGCTCCTGCTGCTGCTGCTGCTGCTGCTGCCAACTCCAGGGTGTGATTCATCCAATTTTTGGGCTCCTGAAGCCAACCCCAGTGTCTCTTTAAAGTAATGTTTGGGCTCCTGCTGCTGCTGCTGCTGCTGCTAACTCCAGGGTGTGATTCATCCAATTTTGGGCTTCTGCTGCCAAATCCAGTGTCTCTTTAAAGTAATGTTTGGGCTCCTGCTGCTGCTGCTGCTGCCAACTCCAGGGTGTGATTCATCCAATTTTTGGGCTCCTGCTGCCAACCCCAATGTCTCTTTAAAGTAATGTTTGGGCTCCTGCTGCTGCTGCTGCCAACTCCAGGGTGTGATTCATCCAATCTTTGGGCTCCTGCTGCCAACCCCAGTGTCTCTTTAAAGTAATGTTTGGGCTCCTGCTGCTGCTACTGCCAACTCCAGGGTGTGATTCATCCAATTTCTGGGCTCCTGAAGCCAACCCCAGTGTCTCTTTAAAGTAATGTTTGGGCTCCTGCTGCTGCTGCTGCCAACTCCAGGGTGTGATTCATCCAATTTCTGGGCTCCTGAAGCCAACCCCAGTGTCTCTTTAAAGTAATGTTTGGGCTCCTGCTGCTGCTGCTGCCAACTCCAGGGTGTGAATCATCCAATTTTTGGGCTCCTGAAGCCAACTCCAGTGTCTCTTTAAAGTAATGTCTGGGCTCCTGCTGCTGCTGCTGCCAACTCCAGAGTGTGATTCATCCAATTTTTGGGCTCCTGAAGCCAACCCCAGTGTCTCTTTAAAGTAATGTTTGGGCTCCTGCTGCTGCTGCTGCCAACTCCAGGGTGTGATTCATCCAATCTTTGGGCTCCTGCTGCCAACTCCAGTGTCTCTTTAAAGTAATGTTTGGGCTCCTGCTGCTGCTGCTGCTGCCAACTCCAGGGTGTGATTCATCCAATTTTTGGGCTCCTGAAGCCAACCCCAGTGTCTCTTTAAAGTAATGTTTGGGCTCCTGCTGCTGCTGCTGCTGCTGCTAACTCCAGGGTGTGATTCATCCAATTTTGGGCTTCTGCTGCCAAATCCAGTGTCTCTTTAAAGTAATGTTTGGGCTCCTGCTGCTGCTGCTGCTGCCAACTCTAGGGTGTGATTCATCCAATTTTTGGGCTCCTACTACCAACCCCAATGTCTCTTTAAAGTAATGTTTGGGCTCCTGCAGCTGCTGCTGCTGCTGCCAACTCCAGGGTGTGATTCATCCAATCTTTGGGCTCCTGCTGCCAACCCCAGTGTCTCTTTAAAGTAATGTTTGGGCTCCTGCTGCTGCTACTGCCAACTCCAGGGTGTGATTCATCCAATTTTTGGGCTCCTGAAGCCAACCCCAGTGTCTCTTTAAAGTAATATTTGGGCTCCTGCTGCTGCTGCTGCCAACTCCAGGGTGTGATTCATCCAATTTTTGGGTTCCTGAAGCCAACCCCAGTGTCTCTTTAAAGTAATGTTTGGGCTCCTGCTGCTGCTGCTGCCAACTCCAGGGTGTGAATCATCCAATTTTTGGGCTCCTGAAGCCAACTCCAGTGTCTCTTTAAAGTAATGTTTGGGCTCCTGCTGCTGCTGCTGCTGCCAACTCCAGGGTGTGATTCATCCAATTTTTGGGCTCCTGAAGCCAACCCCAGTGTCTCTTTAAAGTAATGTTTGGGCTCCTGCTGCTGCTGCCAACTCCAGGGTGTGATTCATCCAATCTTTGGGCTCCTGCTGCCAACTCCAGTGTCTCTTTAAAGTAATATTTGGGCTCCTGCTGCTGCTGCTGCCAACTCCAGGGTGTGATTCATCCAATTTTTGGGTTCCTGAAGCCAACCCCAGTGTCTCTTTAAAGTAATGTTTGGGCTCCTGCTGCTGCTGCTGCCAACTCCAGGGTGTGAATCATCCAATTTTTGGGCTCCTGAAGCCAACTCCAGTGTCTCTTTAAAGTAATGTTTGGGCTCCTGCTGCTGCTGCTGCTGCCAACTCCAGGGTGTGATTCATCCAATTTTTGGGCTCCTGAAGCCAACCCCAGTGTCTCTTTAAAGTAATGTTTGGGCTCCTGCTGCTGCTGCCAACTCCAGGGTGTGATTCATCCAATCTTTGGGCTCCTGCTGCCAACTCCAGTGTCTCTTTAAAGTAATGTTTGGGCTCCTGCTGCTGCTGCTGCTGCCAACTCCAGGGTGTGATTCATCCAATTTTTGGGCTCCTGAAGCCAACCCCAGTGTCTCTTTAAAGTAATGTTTGGGCTCCTGCTGCTGCTGCTGCTGCTAACTCCAGGGTGTGATTCATTCAATTTTGGGCTTCTGCTGCCAAATCCAGTGTCTCTTTAAAGTAACATTTGGGCTCCTGCTGCTGCTGCTTGCAACTGCAGGGTGTGATTCATCCAATCTTTGGGCTCCTGCAGCCAACTCCAGTGTCTCTTTCAAGCTATGTTTGGGGTCCTGCTGCTGCTGCTTGAAACTCCAGGGTGTGTCAGTCAATGTTTGGGCTCCTGCTGCTGCCAGCTCCAGTGTCTCTTTCAGCCAATGTTTGGGCTCCTGCTGCTGCTTGCAACTCCAGGGTGTGATTCATCCAATTTTTGGGCTCCTGCTGCTGCCAACTCCAGTGTCTCTTTAAAGCAATGTTTGGGCTCCTGCCCCTCATAGTGATGCCACTTCAATTCTCTGCAATTGTGCCGCTCTGCGATTCTATTAGCGATGCCTCTGATCTGCATGTGATATTTATTTACATTATTATTTAACTAACCCAGCACGCATCCTACGCGTGTTACAGCAAGGCAAAATGGTTTACAACCCTATTGAGGCTCTAGGAGGTTCAGAAATAGCCATTTTTAATAGTGATTCGTCGCGAATAAATTCGGGTCGAAACGATTTTTGTCGGAAAATTCGTCGAATCAGTCGAATCGAATTTTTCAAAAGTTCGCTCATCTCTAATTAATACTATACATCCTGTAAGGAATTATAATAGTGTTGAACCATTACAGATTGTAGAAATGCTGACTAGATGATTTAACTATCAGTTCAACCCCCCAATCAGACTAGATAACCAAAATAGTGAGATAGTCACAAAATAAAATCAGGTCACCTTTCAAAATTCATCTCTAGTGTCTAGTCTAACTTTGTGAGTTTGGGTTCCCAGACCTGAACCCAGACTTTAGCCAGAGAAGTCAATGTTTGAGTTCACCCATAAAAGCTGGTTGATGGGCTGCTCACCTAATGCAGAGTGTACAGCAGCAGGAAGCGAATGTACACTTACTTGAGGGGGTAAATCGGGTCGACGTTCCCTGTCAAATTGTCCACTGCTGGGGCTTCCAAAAGATGGGGTCTTCTCATGAGTGAAGACACTGGCAGCAGTCCTAGTGCCAGATGCCAGTCCTCACTCATGGGAACAGCCGTCTTTTTGAATCCCTGGCCATGGCCAAAAAATAAAAATGGTTCCACCCAGCCAGTCACAGTCGCTGTTAAGTTAGCAGGGCCAGCTGCTGAGCATTCAACCTCCAGGCCCTGGGTTAATACTGTAGCTTCTATGTTTGATGCACCACTTTGGTTGCCTTGGGGGAGGGGACTACACTTTTATGGGGATGATTGGGAACCCTTTATCATTACAGAGTGATGGGGCTGAGAGTAAAGGTGGGTTGCTAGTTACTCATACCAATCCTAGACCCACAAAAGGGTAGATTAGGCTGGTGTCAATTAGTATAAGGATGGAGCTGTACCAATATTCATTATGGTAACTCCCTGGTAGAGCATCCCTCAGTGCTGCAGGACGTGCAGCATTGTGTGAAGTTAGCTTTGTGAACTCTGAACTGCTGCCAAGTGGTATCTTAGAAAGAATGATAACCCCGTATGCAGGCATACAAGTACACAGGCCCTTAGACATTTTTGGATCACTGCATGCAGCACAGCTCAAACTGCCTTTATTAAATCAGGGCCCCTATATTTTTATAAAAAAAAAGTTTGGATACATTTTGGAAGATAAACTAAAGGAATCCCTGTTTTCCAAACGTGACATATTTTGTAATGTGTCCCCAGCAGATTTTTTACTCACTACTTCACGCTTTACAACTTCATCAATTTAAAAGGGACAACAGCAACAATAAGTCAGCAAGTGTGTGCCTCTTCTCCATTTCTTGCAGTGCTTGCAGGGGCTGTAGCTGGGCTCCGAAGTTTTCCCTGCTTTCATTCATTCCTCCAGGACCATTCAAATAAGTGGTCTCTCAGAACCAATGAGCATGGTAAACCACAGTGGTCCCGCAAATGGCTATGTCCACAGCAGAGTGCTTGCAAAACTCCTGAAGCTGTGCCATGACATGCTCTTCTTGGCTCAGCCATGACACAGAAATTGAAGAGAAGAAAGTGGTTTTGCTTAGAATGCACATTGTTTTCAAGGGGGATGAGGGGGAGTGTATTCCTGGATAGTGACATTAAATGTGTGAATAACAAGTCATTCTGATTTATTGGGAACACATAAGCTGCAGACATTTCCCCAATGCCCTTCATTAACTGGCCTAGAAAATATCTAGTCATCATTTCAGTGTTGGAATTATTTGATAAAGAGTTTTATTTAAATGTAAATTGCGAAAGGCCTCACAGTTGAACTTGAAATATTCTGCTTACTGTTAAAGGTATGAAAGACGCAAAGGCTGTGTTATAATAGCACAGACATGACTGATAAAGATCCCTTTTCTGCATATCATTTGGCTTTACAAAGATGATATGTGGCTTATTTATTTGTTTGATCTGCCGGATTTCAATTACCCAAGAACATACAAGACCAATATTGAATTCCAAGTTCTAAAGAAAGATTACTTTGTGCTTCTCTTTAAAGCATATTTTAAAGGTTAGGCAAAAAGCTAAAGGGCATTTGTAAGCTAAAAAATATTATCTCCCCCCCCCCACCCAGCTCCCTCCCCACCTATTTTACTCAGGTTATGGGAGTTATATGTGATAAATAATGCCTGGTAGATGTTTCAAACTTACATTCCATAATTAGACAAATATCTCTTATGAATTAAAAAAAGCTCATAAGAGTTAATAAAGGACCTTTGGTAAATCAAGCCCATTGCCTGGACTTAAATATATATATGATAATCTCTTACTTGTTACCGATCCACGTGGGCTAGTGGTCCACCTTTTTGGTGAAGCCAGTGCGGATTGCAACCTGCATCCCGGTGAGCTTTTTAGCGATATCACACAAAAAAGGTCCTTGTCCTACATTTTCCCCCCAAAAAATCATCTGTACATGTGATGGCACATTTTTACAGGTTAGTTACATTATTTATCTTGTGATGTAAGGATATATATTTTTAAAGTTTGGAAATAACAGCACCCTATGGGCTATGCTAAAGATTTCACCAATCTTTTCTGCGTAACCCATAGTGTTCTGTTATTTCCAAACGTTAAAGCAAATACACTTACCTCACTGGAAAAATGCCCCATCACAGGTATGGGTAATTTTTTGGGGAAAAGGTAGAAGACATTTTTTGCACTTTTTTGTGTCTAAAAGCTAAAATGCTCACTGGGCTGCAGGCAGCAATCCCCACCAAAATATACACTGCAAGTCACACTGGCTTCACCAAATATTTAGCATGACCCCCATAATATGTTTTAGAATGGTATCTTGGGCTGAAAAGGAAAATTGATACAGTAAGGGGTCAACGGGGAGGCTGATTTATTAATAGCGACATGTAGCCACAGTTGAGCGACTGTAGCAGTATTTGCACAGCGCCCGCTAGTAGTCGATGTGCGTGGCCGTTGTTCGGTTGTTGACAGCGACTCAGTCGGTGTGGCATAATGTTGAATACAAGGTTCCGAGTCGCTATTTGACAGGTTCCGCGATGTATGGGTGCGCATGATAGCGACTGGTTGGGCAAAGCGACCAGCTTCCACCATATTCATCAAAAAATCACGCTTAAAAAATTCAAGCGCTGTGAAATGCATGTTTAAACCCCAGAGCGCTGGAGGCGATGTGTTAAAAGTACTTTTTTAACCCCCAAACCACCATATTTTTGGAAACCCAAAAATTTTTACATAATTTAGTAATATGAATACATTAATATCAGACCTGTAATATCAATTCTTTACAATTTTTATTTTTATTTTTTTTCCCTTAAAAAAATGATCTAAAATGGCAGAAGTGGTCACAGAAATTTTCACATTTAAAAAAAAAAAAAAAAAAAAAACATTAATAACAATTAATTATTAATATTTAAAGATTGTTCCATTGAAATGCATTGGAGCGCGCCAGGTAGCGAGAGGTCATACCTGTCGCTGTTCAAGGTCGGACGCTGGCGCTGTGGGCTGAGGCTGGAATAATGATGAATGAGTCGCTATATGGCGCTATCTCAGTCGCTAAGTAGGATTGGCTTGATAAATGTGTGATTGTGGTGGGGAGCCGGCGTTCTCGTGGCGGGGCCCGTCATTACCGGCCGCTCACCAGTCGCAACCTGTCACTATTCCTTCATAAATAAGGGCCTAAGTTGTTTTGTGACTAGGGACTAAAAAATCCAATATAAATACACAAAATGAGCCATTTACTCAATCCAACCTTACTCCTGTAGCAGTAACACCTGGCATTGGTAAGTGTTCAGTGGCAGTCTGTGCACTCCTGGGTGGCAAACTTTATTGGTCACCAGCAGGTCATGAAGTGAAAGCTTGTGGCCCTATTGTAAGGAGGACTGAGTATATAAAGTATATTATGGGGCTGGAGTTATTTTGGAGTTGGGCATCCAGATCAAGGGTATCCAGCAATGCTTTTTGAGCACTTAGGCTTATAAGTACATTTTAAAAATCTGACTGGTAAAACTGTTACCGATATCATCTGCCCGCTATTGATTGATTTCAGTTATTTAATAAACTGAAGTTTTAAAATACTTCAGACCCCCCCCCCCGCGCAAAGTTCAGGTACATTGATTTCAGTGGGGACCGGGTTTGGGTTCAGGTTCAGGTACCCAAACCTGAACTTTTTTTTCAATCCCGAACCATGATAGCCCACGTCTAATCCTCCAGAGATGTGAGCTTCATGAACTTGCAGATGCCCTGTCCCCTTTCCTGCCTCCTCTCCCCCGTGGCTTCTTTCCGTTGAGTGCTGCTGTCATGTGTTACACAGTCATTGCCTGGCTGCTCATTGACACTAAGAAGCCTCTAAAGCAGGGGTGCACAATCTTTTTTAGTGCACATGGATGAGATTAGCAGAAGTGTGGAGAGGTTGCAAGGCTGGATAGAGTTAGTCAGCGGTGAGATGGGAAGAGAAGGGATGACAGAGGAGGGGTAGGAAGAGGTGAGCAGAAGTGGGTAGAGATAGGTACAGGTAAGGTGAGCAGAGGTAAAAGTAGGAGAAGTGAGGTGGGAAGAGGTAGACAGAGGTGATATGAACACAGGTAAGTTGAGAAAAGTTTAACAGTCTACATAGGCATCTCCAGCCACACCCTCCTCTGGAGAGAAGTAAATTGGTGCCTCACTGCCTGCTTCTGGAATTAGCGACACACTCCCTTCTAGTGAGAGTCCAGCCAGACAAGGCAATCTCAGCTCACAAACTACCAAGGGGTGCTCGGGGGGCTGCAACTGATTGCAGTGAGGGTAGCGTGAAGCCCCTGGGCCACAGGTTGTGCATCCCTGTTCTAATGCAAACAGAGGCCATGCTGCAATCAAAAGTGCCACAAAAAAGGCAGCTGCAGACCCTTCAGTATTTCCCTGTCTGTGAGAGGGCTGCTTAACGCATTAAACTAACCTACCCCCTAACACCAACAGTGAGCCCTGCATTAGAGACACTGGCCTTTTATGGGGTGCTCCATCTGATGGGGTACAGGAAACCACATCTCCTACAATGGTAAGTATGTGACACTGCAGCGTGCAGCTGTTTCTTGGTCCCGCATTAAGGCAAGGTATTTCCTAAATTTAGGAGCAAAGGGGAGTACTATAGGTGGGTTAGGGTCTTCGCAAAGAGTTTCCAGGGTGCTGTTAGGCGTGCGTTGGATCAGGTTGTGAGGTTGCATGGATCGGTTTTCACTTTGATATAAAAATCAAAGCTGAGGTCCAAGCTGCTAGGGGTGCAGCCTTTACTACTCCCTGGAAATTTCAAACTGGGATGCTCAATACCCCCCCCCCCCCAGTACACATTTACTGATTAAGCCAGTTACCAACAGGGATATGACTATACACAGTTGGCCATATGTGAAGCATTTCCCCAACTGCATGTGTCTTGTACAAATCAATAAGGTGCATCAGGCAGTGGGCATCGCAAATTGAGATGTTCGGTGGTTGGGGGAGTATGCATCAGCCTGGAAAGACGCTTTACCTGTGGTACAGTAAAACCTGAAACCTTTTTCAATTTTCATCATCTTATTCTAACATTATTTACACACATTTAGGCACTTTATAATATTTGGCAAATACGTAGTATAGTATATTTACATAGTAAAGACATCATTTCTTTTTTATCCTCATTTCAGCTCCCTGAGTATCATAGTACCTGAGTGAGTATCAAACATAGAGGCCGATTCATTAATAGCGCCAGGTAGCGACAGATGAGCGACAGTAGCGTTATTTTCACAGCGCCCGCTAGTATTCGCTGTGCTTGGCCGTTGTTCGGCTGTTGACAGCGACTCAGTCGGTGTGTGGTAATGTTGAATACGGGGTTAGGAGTCGCTGTTTGACATATTCCGCGCTGTATGGGAGCGCATGACAGCGAACGGCCATAGCGAACGGCTCCCAGCATATTCATTAACAAATCACGCTCCAAAAATTCTCGTGCTGTGAAATGCTTGTTTAAACCCCAGAGCGCTGGCGGCGAGGGGTTAAAAGTAGTTTTTTAACCCCCAAACAACCATATTTTTAGAAAAAAAAAAAACCATGTTTTTCAAAACATTTTGTAATATGAATACATTAATATCAGACCTGTAATATCAATTCTGCACACATTTTTTTTTTTTTTTTTTTACCTTGAAAAAAAAATCTAACATTGCAGAAGTGGTCACAGAATTTTTGACATTTAAAAAAAAAAAAAAAAAAAAAATAGCAATTAATTATGAATATTTAAAGATTGCTCCATTGAAATATATTGGAGAGCGCCAGGTAGCGAGAGGTCATACCTGTCGCTGTTCAAGGTCGCTCGCTGGCGCTGTGGGGTGAGGCTGGAATAATGATGAATGATTCGCTATCTGGCGCTCTGTCAGTCGCTAAGTAGGATCGGCTTGATAAATGTGTGATTGCGGAGGGGAGCCGGCGTTCTCGTGGCGGTGAGCGTCATTACCGTTCGCTCACCATTCGCTACCTGGCGCTATCCCTTGTTAAATAAGGGCCACAGTAACAAGAATATCTGCATTCTCTCTGAACATGAATTGCTCTCCAGCTGAGCATTCATGTAAGCTAATTGAATGATGCTGCTTACTCGCAGGTACAGCTAATGGAATTATTTTAGAGGGATTATTTATGAAGGTATTACATTTCAGTATTAATTAGAATTCAGCCTACCTGTTTTGAATCTAAATTTATTTGGGGGGTCTATAGAAACAGATTCATTGAAAGAGGGTTACTATTTTAAGTTAGTATTTTTTCAATAAAATACGGGGGCATTTATTGTCATTATGCAGTTATTGCCCAAAAACCTCCCTAAGTGTATTGCCCTCTTTGCCGGGATAAAAAAATATTTAAATAAACCTGTTATACATTTTCTATTTGATAAACTTTATCCTAATGGAGATTTGCATTATCTTTGCATTTTATTATTTGTTTTGTCTTCTGCTCAAATTTATTTTAAAGGTTTTGCAAAGCCAAACCAAACAGGAGCTTTCCAGGTCTGGTGTCTTCAGTTTGTGCCACTGACACTCATGTCAATCACAGTGACTGTCACTTCCCCCTCCATTGCAGTAAGGGGATCATTTATGTAACTATTCGCTGGCTATTCCCCTGCCACTCATCGGCCAGTTATTATATTCCGCATTTACAACTCGCACTGCTGCTTGTTTGCCCTGTGATTTATTTTTATCATCTTTATTTTTAGAGCATGAACATCAGAAAGTTACCCAGTATGTGAAAAACAACTAATGATAATGTTTTTACATGACTTCTATATTCGCAGGCAGTTTGCTGGCATTCTCCTAACCACTTTTCAATGTAAATACCAGTGATTTTGGGCAGCAAATTATATTGCAAACACAAAAAAAAACAAAATAATAAAAACAGAAAGCAGTTAAGGACAGTTCCAAACTGTCCCAACACCATAGGCTCAATTCAGAGGCACATTTGTCTGGACTTTCAAAGCTGTCTGTGAAAGTTTTTGTGTGTGTTTGTCATTTTATTAGTTTTTTTCGTTCATTTTTCATTCGTACGAACGTTCGGGCTAATGCGTATATGCGCTTTCGAAGAACGAAAGCAAATCAGATCATTTGCGTTAGTTCGGATCATTTTCCCATCAAAATCTATCATCATAAATCAAAATTTTGCATTCGTTCCGATAACTTACGTTATTGCTATGGGCTTGCGTCTCATTCAGAGAGCTGATTGCCGAGGGACCACCACCCTATAAAACCATTTAATTTGCGTCTCCTTACGGGACCATTTTGACCTCGGATACCCTTGCAATGAACCTGTTTTGTGCTTTTGTGGAGGAGCATCACGAGCTCCAGCTAATGGGAATTGAATGTATCAGCAGGGCCGAGACCAGATTTTACCGGCGACGCATGCATATCGATGGCATGCATGACGTTGAGCTGTTCGAGCTCACCAGACTTAATTGCGCTTCTCTCCATAAGTTATATAGTGAGCTGCGGCCATGGTTAGCCCGCACCACAAGGAAGGGGAAAGCAATTTCAGGTATGACCAAGATGCTTGGCTGCCTGCAATTTTTGGCGAACGGCTCGTTCCAGAGGCTGCGTGCCCTCTCCGTGGGGATCTCCCAGCCTACGCTGAGCCGCGCTTTATCCAAGTTTTTGAAAGGCATGGCTACCATTAGTCAGAAATGTATATTTTTTCCTGACGACATGGTAGCCTGGAACGTGCTTAAGCTGGCATTTTATAATATCGCCGACATGCCCAACGTCATGGGTGCCATTGATTTCACCCACATTGCCTTAGTCCCTCCGGCAGCCGACGAGTACATCTATAGGCAAGTTCAATCAGTCATTTTTTTATATAGTTGGCATAAATGGTATTTTAAATATCTCTTAATCCCTCCTTGTAAATACTCCCTGTGAAATAGCTTACGCTGTATATCTGTTAATCCCTCCTTGTAAATAGTCCCTGTGAATTAGTTTACACTGTATATCTGTTAATCCCTCCTTGTAAATAGTCCCTGTGAAATAGCTTACACTGTATATCTGTTAATCCCTCCTTGTAAATTGTTCATGTGATATATTTGGCCGGATTTAGTGTCATCAATGTTTTTCATGTAGCCCAAAGCCAAACATTTGCATGTGGACCTTAATTTGTCATTTGAAAGTTAATCTTTAGTTGATCCAACATACATATCCTTTGTAGGCCTAAAAAATAGTTAGGTACTTAATGTTATTTGTATTGGCCAACATGTTTTTGGAGGATGTTAGGAGTTATTGTTTGAGTAGTTTACCTTGCCTTGCTAATTTTTTTTTTCTTTTTTCCCAGGAACCGCAAATGGGCCACTCACTGAATGTCCAAGCAGTGGTGGCCCCGGACATGCGGTTCCTTAGCGTCTTTGCCGGGTTTCCAGGCTCATCCCATGATGCGTACATCTTGCGACAATCTGGATTGTACCGTCGGTTTGAGTTTGGAGAATTCTCTGGTGGATGGCTCCTTGGTAAGTTGATGCAAATAACGCCATTCCCTTTTCAATGTATGCCTATTAATATAGTTTCGGACCCATGTCTGAAGCTATGGCTGTTTTTACCCCTTGATGACAGGTGAAACCGGACCTTAACCATGATCTTTAGCAAAGCACAAACCCTTACAAAATGAGTTTCCACAATTAGTAAATAATATATTTATACTTTCTAGTAAATTACTTATTATTCTTCCCCACACTCTGCTGCAATTCTGTTCTTGACTTTATGATAGGGTCTGCACCTTCTTTGCTCAGAAGCATGACACTTACTGAGTAGAGGAGAGCGGGATAAAGTGCAGGGGGCGGGTTAGAGCTGTGCTTGGCTCACACAAAGCAGATCTGGTGTCCTGAAAAGGTAAGACATCCAAGAATGCTGAGCAGCACAGTTCTAAGCCAATACCTCTTAGCAGTATGCCTGATTTGCCCTCATCCGCCATTTTGGATGTTTAAAGGGTCAGAACATGCAGTAGATGGTGTTAGGCTGTTTCTTTAGCAGAGCAATCCCTGTATGTTCAGGGTGTGTCTAAAATATAAGATAGGCTCTTATTCAGGGTGAACAACCTTTTTTTTTTAATACATTTTTGTGTCATGTGTAATTTATGTTAGTATTTTCTTATTTTTTCATGGTATTCCAGGCTATCCATTTCTTCCCTGGCTGCTGACGCCCGTCCTTCGGCCACAGAATGCCGCACAGGACGCCTACAATCGGGCACACCGGAAGACCCGGGCCATTGTGGAGAGGGCCTTTGGCCTGTTAAAAACACGCTTCCGGTGTTTGGAACCATACTGGGGGAGCACTCCAGTATGACCCCAAAAATGTCATAGACATCATACTGGCCTGCTGTGTCTTACATAACTATGCCATCATGCAGCGTGTCCCCCGTCATTTGGATCTGCCCCCCTCTCCACCCAGCCAGGACCCAGAAGACCACTACCGTGGCACACCTAGTGCCTCTGACCACAAGCAGCCAATTTGATTCAGGCACATGTTGCATAATTTTTGTCGCCTGTGTTTCTTTTGTGCCTGTAAATATTATTTGCTCCTCTAATTTTGCCTTGTAAATCTTTTATTATTTTTTGGTGTATCAACTAGTAATGAGTTAATTACTAAAATATTCACACATGATCTGAGACTCATGCATTTTGCCCTGTTTGTTTAGGAAAACCTTAAGTAATCTAAAAAAAAACAAAACATAAATGCATCAACTTAGTCAACAACAGGTCAAGTCACATTCAAATTTTTTTATTGAAATATGAAAATTTGGAGTTGAAGGGCACTCGCATACTTCATGTACATACATAGTACAACATTTAAATACATTCGTGGCAAATCATGGCACCTAGCAATTGGCCACATCCAGGAGTTTTAAAGTAATGCACTCCAGGCCGAAGTTTAAATCCTAAATAAAATACACAGACATAGGGAGCAAGCATTTGCATGTCAATATTTGCCCTGTAATAAATAGGGCCACATACACACCCTCTCCTGCTTGTCCACATTTGCCACAGGCACAGGTGGAAAGCAGCCATACCTATGCCATATCCACGCCTGTTAGTCAGTGGCCCACCCAAACAAGAAGCCCCAGTCCAAATCCAAGTCCAGTACAATCTCTACCAGGGTTCAAGGTAGTAGTTTGCCAGCCCAGAATGTCCCCTTAATCATGCCTACAAACAGGATGAGCCAGAAGCAATGTAATTAGGCCAAAGCCTGCAGCGCAACAGTTGAGTGGCAGGTTCAGTGAGGCTTGAGCTCAGGCATTGGCTAGTGGGGTATCTCAGCACTCTAATGAGCTATATGGGCAAAAATCCAAAGCATACAAGCAAAGCCATACAAAAAGGCTATATTGGTAGCGCTCACTAGACAGGTCAATACAGTAGAGATGTAGAGGAAAGATGTGGAGCAGATACAGGGCAAATAGGTGTTAAAATGGTTGATGCCCATAAAACCCTGGTGGTGGGCCTTGGAGGTGGCCCATCACCTGGGCATGTGTGGCATTCATAATCTGCAACTGTTCCAACATGTGTCTATTGGTTGTTCAAACTTCATCCAGCATGCCACTGAGATTACTAGTTAAGGTGGCCATGTAGGTGTTGCTAGTTTGAACTTCCTCAAGCATGGCTGTGAAATTAGTAGATGAGGTGGCCATGTGGCTGTTGGTCGAACTAAATTCTGCCAGCATGGTATTTAATGTATTATTTAAGGTCTATGATTGTGCATGATGCTGCTCTGTGGTTCTTTCAGTTAGATGGCGAAATAAATGCCACGGTGCCACGCTGATTCCATGATCGGCACGTGCCTCCCCTGGGAAACTGGGCGACGTAGCTGACTACGCCTCTCTATTCCCCGGGTTGGAGCACCTGCAGATGATGGACGTCTAGGCAGACCAACAGCCACAGATGTGCTTGCCAAATCCTCTGAAGCAGACCTACGACTGGGGACTGTAGGCTCAGTCTCTGCATGCTGCCCACGATGACCTGGCAGCATGCAGCCAGCTTCACTGCTGCAGAGGATTTGGTGAAGAAACATGTTGGGACAGTTGTAGATTATGTTCCAGGGGGGTCTGTTGTGAAGGTCCCATCAAGGTGGCATCCTCCTCCATCTCCTGGATTTCCTCCATCAGTGTGTGGGTCTGTTGGGACATGTGAAAAAAAAGGTTCAGGTTGGGCCCTAAATATATTTGTTAGGCCAATTAGTCATGTTCATTCACATGCATCAGCAGATTCAGCAAAATACACTTACTGTATATATCTGGTCCTGGTTCCTAGGCAGCACGGAAGTTGACAGCGTGGTCCAACTGGATGAGGCTTCCACACTAGCTGAGGGTTGATGCTGGGCTGTATTGTAAAAAAAAAAGGCACGTAAACACCCAAATATGCATTGATGATCTGTATTACTACATATGCTTCTATAAAACACGTGGGCAAGCAGGAATGGCAACTCCCCCAACGGTCCAAGTTGACCTTCACTATGAATGTCATTATCTGTTATATGTATGATTCACCCTGTACATACACATTGGTCACCTTAAATAATACAAACATGCATGTACTGCATGCTATGAGGCTTCACACATCCCTAAAGGGCCATTAGGGACCCACACTCAGCTTGCAAAGAGCATTTTGCTTAGGAGTATGCTGGTGGGCATTCTTACTATGTAGACCTTTCCCTGACCCCAGATCAAGTATTTGAGACCAAAGCACAGCTCAAACCCAAGTGGCCTAAAGACAAAGAAGGAAGTGTTGAATTTAATTGAGTATAATCACATAACAGGGAGTCCTTTGCTAATATTAAGACTTTAATAGTGACCATAAATACTGTCCAAGGTCATGTATGGCCTAGCAAATCAGAAAATGAACATTTCACAGACATTACACACCCTGCTAAAACTGTAACCTCCCCCACAAGACACTCCCTAGGGGAATGTGTTCATATATGCCTGTGAGCCTCATTTTAAATTTCAGTTTAAAACATTTCACATACACACTAACATTACTAACCTGCTGGAATAGTAGGGATGTCCGTGTCCCATCGCCCCGAGTGGCCCTCTAAGGCCACGGGATGTATCAGGCCCAGCACCATCTCCTCAGCTCTGGTAAATTGTAATTTAGTGGGGAAGCCTCCATCAGCTTGTAAGCTGAAAAATATAGTTTGGCAAATGTAGGAAAATGTTGACAATACAAGAAGCAAATGCACAAATCATATGTACCTGTAATTGCGCCGTTTATTTTATTTCTTCTGTGCTGCATACTTCAGGTCTGATATTTTGCGTTGAATCTGCTCCACATCTTTGAGCTCCTCCCCCGCTGCATTGACCTGTCTGGGGAGCTCCTCTAAAATTTCTGCTTTGCGCAATTTGCTGGTTGCTTCGGATTTTCGCCCATATAGTTCATCATAATGTAAGTCAGCCCACTAGCCAATGCCAAAGTTTGGGCCTCCCCAAACCTGCCACTCAACTGGCCTCAGCGCAATGCCCGCCCTATTGCTTGATGTTCGGGCTCATCTGTGATTGCAGGCAATTCGGGGGACATTCAGGGCTGGCTGTGTTGGGTCGAAATGTTGGACAGGTGGCTGGATAAAGAATGTACTGGACTTGGAAATGGACTTGGGGTCCTTGCCTGGGTGGCCACTGAACTTGCAGGCATCGATGTGGCACATGGAGAGTGCCTTGCCACCTGTGCCGGTGGCAAATGTGGCCAAGGAGGAGAGGGTGTGCTTGATGTTGTTGGGCTTCTTGCCCTGTGCCTCTGAGGGCCCTTGAGACTTGTGCTTGCATGCCCTTGGGAGGTAGTTGCATGTGTCTGTGGTGATGCTGAGCTTGGTGGCCTGGAGCTTCTGGCCCAGTGGCTTTTACTCTTTCTGTGACCGCTTTTTCCACGTGTATGTAGAGATGCTGAGCTTTGGGGGCTGGGGCTTCTGGCCCGGTGGCTTTTCCTCTTTCCATGCCCGCTTTTTCCACGTGTATGTGGTGATGCAGAGCTTTGGGGGCTGGGGCTTCTGTCCCGGTGGCTTTTCCTCTTTCCATGCCCGCTTTTTCCACGTGTATGTGGTGATGCAGAGCTTTGGGGGCTGGGGCTTCTCTTAGTGGCCTTTTTTGCGGGCGTACCTGTCTGCTTGGTGGCCTGGGGCTTCTTCTTCACCACTGCCTCCTTTGGTTTGCTGGTTGTTGGTGCCTTAGCAGACTTTGTTGGCATTGTCGCCTTGGCCGGCCCACTGCGGGTTTCCCGCACCTTCGGCCTTGGAATTTTGGAGCGAGTGGTCGGCCCTGAAGAAGGCTCCTCACGCCACTCTTGCATTTTGCTGCTGCCCTCCTTGCCTGCTTTTGCCTTCCCACCGTTTTTTTTGGGTGCCATAATGTTGAGACTCTAAAAGAGAATGAGCTGTGGGTCCAGGACCCTTTAAATACTAATGCCTGGGTATGACGCTTATGTGTTCGCGTGCGTACGGCCGTTCGTCTGGCCGCGCAGAACCCGAAAACCGCTGGGGCATTGCTTATCTGCTGCAGACAAGAAGAAAGATGGCGCCCACGATCTTCACCCGCCAACAAGAAGAGCTGATTATGCTCGTAAGTGTATTTTAATGCCTTTGATTTGCCATCTAAATGCATGCCTATGCCTTAAGGAAGCGCAGGAAGAAACGGTTTGGTTTAAAAGTGTGTAAAACTCTGTGCCAAACAGAAGTTAGGGCCCATATGTGCGAACCACGTCACTTCCATCTAGAAGGATAGTTTGAGGCTCGAAATGTGTCTGGTAATGTCATTTTGTCAACTGATCGATTTGTAACAGATATTTGTGTAAACAATTATATGAATATAATAATATATTATTAATATCTCCTGGATGGCTCTTAGCCAAACGTAAACAAGTGGATATTAATATTAATAACTAGATATATCAATATCTAGATATTAATTTATAACTATAAATCTTCTGCTTGGGTATATTAATAGCTAATATTAATAATATCTCCTGGCTGGCGCAAGCCAATTATGTAAACAATATTAATAGCATAAACATCTAAAATATTAATAATATTATGTATATATTTATATCCTGCCCGGCTCGACTAAAATAGGCAACACATATACCAATATTATCAATATCTGGCCAATGATCACGCAATGGATACACGCATAAGACTATAAGACTGTAGTTCTTTTGACTTCTGGTAAATGCAAGAGACACTGGGACAAGTAGTAAATAAAGATATATATTGTTGACAAAATAACACAATGATGCAATCAAATCTCAAATCAAACACAATACATGAGACTGGCATACAGTTATGAGACTGGCATACATATATACAGGGAAAGACACATTACCCTCCTGATACGGCACTCACAAGCTTCTCCTGTGCCAGCAGTCTCCGGTCCAACACGTCCTTCCTTCTGCCTCCTTTTCTTCTGCACCCCCCTCAATTATACTAAGAGTCGGCTTCTGGTATTCCTTTGATCTTTTACGACCCTAGTCTTCTTCTAATCTGGCCTCTCAATCTTGTCCCAGCCCTGCTTTATTGTTGCAGGATGCTGTCCTATCTGATTGATTGGAATACAATTCCTGCCCGGCCACCTGTGCATGCTGGTATTGTAAACTATTTGCTGTATATTCCTATACTTAAATATGCAACATTATTAGCAATATTGATTTTCCCTAAAGGCCCCTTATTTACATATCGCCCACTTGAGACAGAGATATATATATTATATTTATATGTATATATATATATCGAGGTCTCACAAATATATAAAATGTAAGTGCTTCAAATTTGCTGAGACCGATGGGACCCGATATATTACCGCACAATGTTATCACAACCTACAGTATCTCAAGTTACAGTCCGAATCCTTCAGCCACCACACAAATGTTTTAATGCCACACCTTCTTTAACAGATCATCAAACATATTTCATATTTTTACACCATCCATAACCGCTTATGTGATTTTGGGTGACCAAATCTGGTGACATCCGGATTTATTCACTGCTGCTGGTATTGACAGACATCCGTCGACTTCCATTGTATGTTGCAGACAATGCTTTATCAGCTGTCACTGAGTGTCCAAGGCCTGTATTATCAACGAAGTGGGTGCACAAGGTGACAGTCCATAATATACTGATTGCACCGTGTGACAGTCCATATGGTTATGAGTGCACATCATCAGAACTGCCCATTGTTTCATGGTGCACAGCATCCGAACTGCTCATGGTTTCATGGTGCACAGCATCAGAACTGCCCATATTGTCATGGGTGCATATCATTAGAACAGTCCATATTGTTATGGGTGCACATGTACTTTGACAGTTCACACAGACCATAAGGAGTTACAGCAACAGTACATCTGCAATATTAGAAGCAATCGGTGATATACTCTCCAACACAGTGATACACAGCAGACTCCAAGAAATAGATTTTTGGTCACAGAGCATAAACATAATGCAACATAGCAAACGGCGTATTACGGTGGAAATGTCTGAAAGAAAACCTTGAACAAAAGAAAGTGTGACTCTGTAGATGTGGCTTTGAGGATTCAAGCTATAACCAAATAATAAGGTTGCCACTATGCTATATCAATAATCCCCCTCCGTCTCTGCAAACTCAAATCAAGGGCATATCTGGGCTATCTATGGAAAATCTGTTAAAAAGTTATGTTTACAATATACCACATATTACAACAAACATCCCTAAGATATTAGGTCAGCCTAATGCCGACCTGGTATGTTGACCATTTGAACAATCCTAAGCACTAAACCGCGCCCACTTCATAACATTTAAATTAAAACTTGTGAAGAAAATGGGGAGAAAAGCTGCTCGCCCACTTCATACCATTCAGAGTAAGAAAACAAACAAACAGATAGTTTCAAATTGTGTGCCTGTGTACCAACTACAAAAAAAGAGTTCCTTAGGAAAAAAAATAATGGTTCCCACTCCAATAACCTAACAGGAAAAATAGCTTACAAGCACACAATTTAAAATGATTGATCCAATGAACAGGCTAAATTATGAATTTTAGCCTTTTCATTGTTCATTGTAAAAGGAAAAAACGCTTTAAAACCGGTTCCCAATGCATTGTCACTGGAAAGACACTGGCTGTATAGAAATGCTAATGATAATGCCTGTGAGTGACACTGCAGTCCCAGCAACCGAGCATTCCACACAGCCTGCCAGTGACACCTGGGAGCACAACCTACAAACACTAGGCTGGCACTAGTTACTAAATATGCGCAATCTGTAAGATATAGCGCAATCATAAAAAAATACTTAATTTTCACTTTAATGGAAATCAGGGATATCCGAAACCCTGTCCATGCCAGCTTAGCAGTTCAGGTCTTTTAACTAAAAACCAAAATGAATTTAGATTTTTGATAACCTGACTGCTTTCATCAAATTAATCTTTGAGGCTTATCCTAAACGTGTGCACATAAAAAAAAAAAAACCCAACACAAAAAAGCCCACGTTAAGGTCCTCAAAACCTAATGGGAAAATCAAAGCGTTAATCAGAGACTTAGCCGGAGTTTTATCCAATGGACCTAAAAGACAAAACACATAGAATTAATAACACCTAACTGGGTGCCTCTCTATAACCTTTTGTCTAAGCCTTGGCTCATCCGACATTCTTCTGTTCCCCGACATACTTACCTCTTCACTTATGGCCATAACCTGTTGTATCAGGGAGCTCATATCACTCTTCAACTGCAGATTTTCTGCCATAAGGTATTCATTTCTGGCTCTTAACCATTTTACTGGGACACACTTTATAGGTTTGCTTTGACTATAATGCTCCCTAGCAAATTTCTTTTGGTTAAAGCTCCCTGTCCCAAATCTAGCAGAGTAAACCATTGTCTGCCTTTTGTGGGTTCTATAGTTCTGGGCTTTATTACTACACATTGATTTTGCAGAGGGGCAGAGCCTGGAAATGTGATCCGCTTGGCCACAAGAGTGGCACTTCACACTTCTAGCTCTCTTTACATTGTCTCTGCACGGTACAGCAGAGTTAATTAGTCTAGGCATTGCTTTTTGTAATGGGGGCCTTGAGACTGCCACTGGAGCTTGTGTGACTGCACTAACCTTTGGGGCTTATTTGGTGAAGATCCACATGAAACCTCCTCAGCAGCACTAGGAAAGACATCACAGACATCATCCTGTCTCCTGATATCCACAGACACAAGTTCAACTTCTTTTTCTGTGACTATCAGCTTTTCTGACATCATCTGATTGTTTCTGCGCAATTCTCTGCTCTCAGCTCTCAGCTGCTCCACAATTGCGCCCAAACTTTCAGTAGATGCCCTCATGGCTCCTAGCGCTTTATCCAAGGAGTTTACCTCCTCTTTGAGGCTTTCATTTTGTATTTTCACCAAAACAAACTCCTTTGCAATCCAAACTGCCCCATAAATCAAAAAGCGTTTGCCCTCAGATTTGGAGATTTGCTTAGCAGCAATGCATTTAGACACATAATCCTGGGCTTCAGCCCATGGGTTACTGGATCCCTGCATTGCTCTAATAATCCCCTCTGCATTCTTTACCTTGTTAATCTTTTTTACAAGACCCTCCATGTCTATACAATAAGGCACTTCAAATCAATTGCCACACTTTAAAATATGCTATAGTTACCAATAGCCACAGCGGTCTGTGAACTATAGAAATTGAATTGCACAATGTATTATATACCACAATACACTCAATATTCACCACAACACAGCGCTCTGCAAATACACAAGATGCCTCGTGCCTGGCTTAGCCAATCTGTAAACAATTATATGAATATAATAATATATTATTAATATCTCCTGGATGGCTCTTAGCCAAACGTAAACAAGTGGATATTAATATTAATAACTAGATATATCAATATCTAGATATTAATTTATAACTATAAATCTTCTGCTTGGGTATATTAATAGCTAATATTAATAATATCTCCTGGCTGGCGCAAGCCAATTATGTAAACAATATTAATAGCATAAACATCTAAAATATTAATAATATTATGTATATATTTATATCCTGCCCGGCTCGACTAAAATAGGCAACACATATACCAATATTATCAATATCTGGCCAATGATCACGCAATGGATACACGCATAAGACTATAAGACTGTAGTTCTTTTGACTTCTGGTAAATGCAAGAGACACTGGGACAAGTAGTAAATAAAGATATATATTGTTGACAAAATAACACAATGATGCAATCAAATCTCAAATCAAACACAATACATGAGACTGGCATACAGTTATGAGACTGGCATACATATATACAGGGAAAGACACATTACCCTCCTGATACGGCACTCACAAGCTTCTCCTGTGCCAGCAGTCTCCGGTCCAACACATCCTTCCTTCTGCCTCCTTTTCTTCTGCACCCCCCTCAATTATACTAAGAGTCGGCTTCTGGTATTCCTTTGATCTTTTACGACCCTAGTCTTCTTCTAATCTGGCCTCTCAATCTTGTCCCAGCCCTGCTTTATTGTTGCAGGATGCTGTCCTATCTGATTGATTGGAATACAATTCCTGCCCGGCCACCTGTGCATGCTGGTATTGTAAACTATTTGCTGTATATTCCTATACTTAAATATGCAACATTATTAGCAATATTGATTTTCCCTAAAGGCCCCTTATTTACATATCGCCCGAGCGGCAGGCAGGAGATTAATATTGTTTACAGTTTGGCTTGCGCCAGCCAGGAGATACTATTATTATTATTATTATTATTATTATTATTATTATTAATATTATTATTATTATTAATATTTGTTTACATTTGTATGCAGTTTGATCTAAAAAATATGTTTATTTTGTGTTTTTTAGACGATGCTTCGGCGCAAGTACGACTACCTGCCCAACTCTTTTGAGAAGAGGACCATCGCCCTGGAGATCGTTCCCAGGATCCAGCAGGAGACTGACACCACCTTCACACATACGCAGATCATGCAGCATTGGTCGGACCTGAAGCGACTCCACATGCCCCAGGTGCAGCGATTTTTCTGACTCCATTTCCCAAGTAAGTACATAGCGATTGCATGCTAGATGTAACTAATACACAAGCTAGGCCTTTATTTATAAATGCTTTTCTTTTCTAGTGCTGGAAATGGAATACCGAATCCGACGCACCCGGAGGCTCACAGGCCGACCAGTGCTGCATGATTCTGCAGCATAAAGTGAAGGTGGTGGATCTCCAGGGCGACGTTCCTACCCCTCCTCTGTAGCGGCCTCCGACCAGCCCCTGGACCTTTCTACAGAGGAGGGGCGTCACGGCGTGGGCAGGGAGTCGTACCCAGCGACGGAGCCGTTAGCCTCTGGTATGTGACTCTTCATGTAAGCGCACACACATACACGCTATTTAAAACAAAGCTAATTCCCTTAATCTCTTTTCTAGATGTTAATGCAGCGGGTGAAGGATCTGTGGAAGAGTCTGCAGCAAATCAGGCCCAGGAGGCACATGGAGAAGGTGGGTGATGTCACACACACATTGAAATTGTAATTTGCTTACTGTTGACTAAGACATTAGAAGTGACCCTATTTGACATGTCTCTATAGCCTCAACTTCCCAGCAGTAGCAGGGCCCAGAACCCAGGGTGGTCCCCGATGCACACGTCGGCCACCAACGAAGTAAGTTGTAATGTCATTCTTTTGACTATGTGGTAATGGACATGATCACCAAGATACCTAAAGCCATAGTCAATTGCATTAGCATAATGACATATGCCCACTTCCTTAGATTAATTACTTAGCACAATGACATATGGCGTCATTAGGTAACTTTCCACCTTAAAAAAAAAACATCCACACGTGAGAAACTTGTATTTGCCAACAAATAATGTTTGTTTCTTTTTTATACAGGGACCACACGTGCCAGAGTGGCAGCAATGAGTGAAAGGGTCCTTCAGTTGGTGGCCGACATGCAGCAGCTGCGTGACTCGTTGGGAACCACAGATGAAGACTAATGTTCTGGGTCCTGCCATTGCTATGTATATAGTTTTTTATTGTTAACTGTTTTAGATTTTTTTTAACATTTAAATGTAGTATTTAAAAAAAAAAAATTATAACTTTTTATAAATACTATTAAAAAAAAAAGCCACCAAAAAATGGCATTTGTTAATTGAAAAAAAAAACGTTTCAGTGTCATTTCATTTCCAAAATACATTAACACAAAACGAATGGGCCGAGAAATATTTAGAGATGAAGATTCACATGACCGCGAAGTGGTTTGGGTAAGTTTTAGGGGAGAAAAATGTAAGAAGAACCTAACCGCGAAGTGGTTTGGGTAAGTTTTAGGGGTCAAAAATGGAAAAAGAACCTAACCGCGAAGTGGTTTGGGTAAGTTTTAGAGGAGAAAAATGGAAGAAGAACCTAACCGCAAAGTGGTTTGGGTAAGGATGGATAAAGAATGTACTGGACTTGGAAATGGACTTGGGGTCCTTGCCTGGGTGGCCACTGAACTTGCAGGCATCGATGTGGCACATGGAGAGTGCCTTGCCACCTGTGCCGGTGGCAAATGTGGCCAAGAAGGAGAGGGTGTGCTTGATGTTGTTGGGCTTCTTGCCCTGTGCCTCTGAGGGCCCTTGAGACTTGTGCTTGCATGCCCTTGGGAGGTAGTTGCATGTGTCTGTGGTGATGCTGAGCTTGGTGGGCTGGAGCTTCTGGCCCAGTGGCTTTTACTCTTTCTGTGGCCGCTTTTTCCACGTGTATGTAGAGATGCTGAGCTTTGGGGGCTGGGGCTTCTGGCCCGGTGGCTTTTCCTCTTTCCATGCCCGCTTTTTCCACGTGTATGTGGTGATGCAGAGCTTTGGGGGCTGGGGCTTCTGGCCCGGTGGCTTTTCCTCTTTCCATGCCCGCTTTTTCCACGTGTATGTGGTGATGCAGAGCTTTGGGGGCTGGGGCTTCTCTTAGTGGCCTTTTTTGCGGGCGTACCTGTCTGCTTGGTGGCCTGGGGCTTCTTCTTCACCGCTGCCTCCTTTGGTTTGCTGGTTGTTGGTGCCTTAGCAGACTTTGTTGGCATTGTCGCCTTGGCCGGCCCACTGCGGGTTTCCCGCACCTTTGGCCTTGGAATTTTGGAGCGAGTGGTCGGCCCTGAAGAAGGCTCCTCACGCCACTCTTGCATTTTGCTGCTGCCCTCCTTGCCTGCTTTTGCCTTCCCACCGTTTTTTTTGGGTGCCATAATGTTGAGACTCTAAAAGAGAATGAGCTGTGGGTCCAGGACCCTTTAAATACTAATGCCTGGGTATGACGCTTACGCGTTCGCGTGCGTACGTCCGTTCGTCTGGCCGTGCGGAACCCGAAAACCGCTGGGGCATTGCTTATTTGCTGCAGACAAGAAGAAAGATGGCGCCCACGATCTTCACCCGCCAACAAGAAGAGCTGATTATGCTCGTAAGTGTATTTTAATGCCTTTGATTTGCCATCTAAATGCATGCCTATGCCTTAAGGAAGCGCAGGAAGAAACGGTTTGGTTTAAAAGTGTGTAAAACTCTGTGCCAAACAGAAGTTAGGGCCCATATGTGCGAACCACGTCACTTCCATCTAGAAGGATAGTTTGAGGCTCGAAATGTGTCTGGTAATGTCATTTAGTCAACTGATCGATTTGTAACAGATATTTGTATGCAGTTTGATCTAAAAAATATGTTTATTTTGTGTTTTTTAGACGATGCTTCGGCGCAAGTACGACTACCTGCCCAACTCTTTTGAGAAGAGGACCATCGCCCTGGAGATCGTTTCCAGGATCCAGCAGGAGACTGACACCACCTTCACACATACGCAGATCATGCAGCATTGGTCGGACCTGAAGCGACTCCACATGCCCCAGGTGCGGCGATTTTTCTGACTCCATTTCCCAAGTAAGTACATAGCGATTGCATGCTAGATGTAACTAATACACAAGGTAGGCCTTTATTTATAAATGCTTTTCTTTTCTAGTGCTGGAAATGGAATACCGAATCCGACGCACCCGGAGGCTCACAGGCCGACCAGTGCTGCATGATTCTGCAGCATAAAGTGAAGGTGGTGGATCTCCAGGGCGATGTTCCTACCCCTCCTTTGTAGCGGCCTCCGACCAGCCCCTGGACCTTTCTACAGAGGAGGGGCGTCACGGCGTGGGCAGGGAGTCGTACCCAGCGACGGAGCCGTTAGCCTCTGGTATGTGACTCTTCATGTAAGCGCACACACATACACGCTATTTAAAACAAAGCTAATTCCCTTAATCTCTTTTCTAGATGTTAATGCAGCGGGTGAAGGATCTGTGGAAGAGTCTGCAGCAAATCAGGCCCAGGAGGCACATGGAGAAGGTGGGTGATGTCACACACACATTGAAATTGTAATTTGCTTACTGTTGACTAAGACATTAGAAGTGACCCTATTTGACATGTCTCTACAGCCTCAACTTCCCAGCAGTAGCAGGGCCCAGAACCCAGAGTGGTCCCCGATGCACACGTCGGCCACCAACGAAGTAAGTTGTAATGTCATTCTTTTGACTATGTGGTAATGGACATGATCACCAAGATACCTAAAGCCATAGTCAATGGCATTAGCATAATGACATATGCCCACTTCCTTAGATTAATTACTTAGCACAATGACATATGGCATCATTAGGTAACTTTCCACCTTAAAAAAAAAACATCCACACGTGAGAAACTTGTATTTGCCAACAAATAATGTTTGTTTCTTTTTTATACAGGGACCACACGTGCCAGAGTGGCAGCAATGAGTGAAAGGGTCCTTCAGTTGGTGGCCGACATGCAGCAGCTGCGTGACTCGTTGGGAACCACAGATGAAGACTAATGTTCTGGGTCCTGCCATTGCTATGTATATAGTTTTTTATTGTTAACTGTTTTAGATTTTTTTTTAAATTTAAATGTAGTATTTTTTAAAAAAAAGTTATAACTTTTTATAAATACTATTAAAAAAAAAAAGCCACCAAAAAATGGCATTTGTTAATTGAAAAAAAAAAACGTTTCAGTGTCATTTCATTTCCAAAATACATTAACACAAAACGAATGGGCCGAGAAATATTTAGAGATGAAGATTCACATGACCGCGAAGTGGTTTGGGTAAGTTTTAGGGGAGAAAAATGTAAGAAGAACCTAACCGCGAAGTGGTTTGGGTAAGTTTTAGGGGTCAAAAATGGAAAAAGAACCTAACCGCGAAGTGGTTTGGGTAAGTTTTAGAGGAGAAAAATGGAAGAAGAACCTAACCGCAAAGTGGTTTGGGTAAGTTTTAGGGGTGAAAAAGGGAAGAAGAACCTAACCGCGAAGTGGTTTGGGTAAGTTTTAGGGGAGAAAAATGGAAGAAGAACCTAACCGCGAAGTGGTTTGGGTAAATTTTAGGGGTGAAAAATGGAAGAAGAACTTAACCGCGAAGTGGTTTGGGTAAGTTTTAGGGGTGAAAAATGGAAGAAGAACCTAACCGTGAAGTGGTTTGGGTAAGTTTTAGGGGTGAAAAATGGAAGAAGAAGGAAAGCGCAAAGTAATTTAGGTGAGTTTTAGGGGTCATACATGGAAGAAGAAGGAAAGCGCAAAGTGATTTAGGTGAGTTTTAGGGGTCATAAATGGAAGAAGAAGGAAAGCGCAAAGTGGTTTAGGTGAGTTTTAGGGGTCATAAATGGAAGAAGAAAGAAAGCACAAAGTGATTTAGCTAAGCATTGCAGCAGAAGTTAGTAATGCAAATATGTAGGCGAGCACTTTAATAAGTTAAGTTTGTAGTGCGCAGTCGTAAGATCGTAAGGATTTTTGTCTGGACAATTATTTATTGAAAAAGGAAAACAGAATCTAACGGGAAACGTAAAGGATTCGTGGAAGGAGACGATGGAAAAAGGGCAAAAACAAAAGCCGACATTGTAACATGAGAAAAGAAAACGGAAAACTAACACTGGAAAATTCTCGTACTCTGGTATACGAACGGACGAAGACTTTACAGAAGGCTTGCAATGCATGCATAGAATCGCTCGTACACTCATACGAGAGTGGGAACATTTAAAAAAAACAGATCGAAACAAAAAGTCTTTTTTTGTCTCTCTGAATCAACCCTAATGTGCCCAACACAATGGTGTAAAAATTGTCTGTGTCTGAAATATGACTTTAACTAAACATGTAGCTCATAGGCCTTGTAGCACTTTTATAGCACAAAGTAGGGATGAGCGAATCGATCCGGACGAACCCGGATTCGATCCGAATTTCATGAAAAATTCGATTCGGATCGAATCCGAATTTCCCCGCGATTCGACCGCTCGAAGTTTTCCTTTAACATCCATTCATTTACATTACAGGCATTCTAAGATGGCGGCGGGACATGTCCAGACATCAACCCCGCGCCAGTGCAAGCTGGGACAGTCACATGCAGCCTATCAGCAGCCAGCAAGCCCGGTGACGTCACAGCGCTATTTAAGTCGGCGGACATCTTGCTTTTCCTCATTTCTCTATTGCATTCGTGAGAGACAGGACGCTGCTGTAGGCAGGGAGAGACAGTTAGACAGACAGGGACAGACAGGGACAGGCTGGAGACAGGCAGGAGACAGACAGAAAGTCAGCGAAAAGCAGGGAAAGCTGGCTGACTGGCTTTGTTAGCGTTTTCAGGCTGCTTATACACTAACTGTGCATATATACTGAACTGATCTCAAGTCTGCTGTGAGGCATCCCATTCTGTGACTACACCAGCCTCTATTTAATACCATAACCATTTGCACTTATTCTAATAGAAATTAGGCCTGATAAAGACACTTTTGTTGTGCATAGTCTTACTGCTGCCAGGTGCTCTCTGGTTTTTGGGGCATCCCATTCTGTGACTACACCAGCCTCTATTTAATACCATAACCATTTGCACTTATTCTAATAGAAATTAGGCCTGATAAAGACACTTTTGCTGTGCATAGTCTTACTGCTGCCAGGTGCTCTCTGGTTTTTGGGGCATCCCATTCTGTGACTACACCAGCCTCTATTTAATACCATAACCATTTGCACTTATTCTAATAGAAATTAGGCCTGATAAAGACACTTTTGCTGTGCATAGTAGTACTGCTGCCAGGTGCACTGCTGGCTGTTGGGGCATCCCATTCTGTAACATAGCATACCCCTCTTTATTTACACTAAGCAGCTCTCTTATTTACACTAGGCAGGCCTGTTGGAGGCTGTATGTTACTGCTCACTTTTGGTGTGCATTATATTCTGTTTCATATAGACCCACCGCTGCCTGGGGGTTCTTAAAATATCACCTACTACCACGCCAGTTAGACTATGTCGGGCAGACAAGTGCCTGGAAGTGAAAAGAGGAGTGGCAGAGGCCAAGATTCCGCAGGCAGAGCTCGCAGCAGACTGGGGGCCAGTAGCAGCAGGAGTCACGCTGAGAGACCTAATCTGCCAGTATCTGCTAGCGGTCGGGTCTCCACCAGTAACGCATCTGCCGTGGTAGATTGGTTGACGCGCTCATCAACAACATCATCACAACTTACGTCTGAGACCCCCAGTCTAGGGTCGGTAGGTTCCTCTGACACGACCCTGAGTTGGCATGCCCCGAGAGCAGTCCCTGTCCTCCCATTGCCTCTGTCCTACGCCGTTCCCTCCCCCAGCGATGTATCCTATGCTTTGGGTTCAGCTCCACTCTTTAGTGAGGAGGACGATCAGATAGAGGACAGTCAGCAGCTACTGCCCAGCCAAGAAATGGAGGTGGCTTCTTTAGCTAGGCAGACAAATAGTGATGTGGACAGTGTCGTGGGTGCTGCGAGCGTTCCAGCTCCTGCGCCAGACACTGTTGACGAATCCACGAACATCAGTGACATACAGCCACAACTCGGTGATAATGATGATGACGATGAAGCCGATCGCACTTGGGAGCCGGGTGATGAAGGGGCTTCATCATCATCATCAGGAGAAGAGGGGCGCAGGTTGCCCCGGAGTCAGCAGCTGAGGCAGCAAGGTGGTAGCAGTCAGCATGGGGGCACAATTCCAAAGGCTGGAGCCGGCCGGGGCCGGGGTAGAGCACCTGCTGTGCGGCAGTCTACCTTATCGGGAGGTAGTGAAGCGGGGTTCCTGGAGTTGGCAACAGCAGCAGTGAATCAGTGAGGCCAGGGGGTGGGAAAAGTAGCTACTCGGCAGTGTGGCAGTTTTTCCTGAAGCATCCGCAGGAGGGTAACATGGCCACATGCAAGATATGTAGGCAAAAGGTGAAGCGTGGCCAGGGTCCAAATGTTGGCACCACGGCCCTGCGTCAACATATGATGCGTCACCATAAAGCGACCTGGGAGAACCGAGGCTCCCAAGGGGTGGTCCAGTCTGCTTCCTCACCAAGTGGCACGCCGCTCCCAATTTCTGGCAGCCAAGGCTCCAGCACCTCAGCCGAAGGCAGCTGTGCGTCATACCCATCCTCTGTCGCTCCTGCTCCTCCTCCTCCTCCTCCAAGTCATGCATCCCACCAGCAATCCATCAGCGAAGCCATGTCCAAGAGACAGCAGTATGCGCCCACTCATCCTACGGCGCAGAAGCTGAATGTGCTCCTGTCCAAGTTGCTGGTGCTGCGGTCGCTCCCTTTTCAGGTGGTGGAATCTGCACCTTTCAGAGAACTGATGGCTTGTGCTGAGCCGAGGTGGAGAGTCCCAAGCCGTCATTTCTTTGCCAAGAAGGCAGTACCAGCGCTGCACACTTTTGTTGAACAGAAGGTGGGCCAGTCCTTGAGCCTGTCGGTGTGTAGCAAAGTGCATGGCAGCGCCGACATCTGGAGCTGTAACTACGGTCAGGGACAGTACATGTCGTTTACGGCCCACTGGGTGAATGTGGTCCCTTTGCAGCAGCAGCAGCAACTTGGACAGGTCACGCCGCTTCGGCCTCCGCGCTCCCTGCCCAATGGGCCTGTGACACCGTGCGACTCGGCCTCCTCATCCTCCGCCATCTCCTCACCCTCCACTGTAGGCTCAAGTCTCAGTGCCCCTCCAGTCTACCATGTGTGCAGGGCACGGAGGTGTCACGCAGTGCTTCACATGGTTTGTCTTGGCGAACGGAGTCACACAGGGGAGGAACTGCTTAAATGTATTCATCAGGAAATCCAAACATGGCTTACTCCAAGAAAACTTAAAATGGGAATCATGGTTACCGACAATGGGAAGAACATTTTGTCTGCGCTGCGCCAAGGAAGCCTGACCCATGCCCCCTGCATGGCTCACGTCTTCAATCTGGTTGTCAAGCGGTTTCTGAAGTGTTCCCCCCATCTGCAAGACATCCTAACAACTTCAAGGAAACTTTGCATGCACTTCAGCCACTCATACACCGCCAAACACACCCTTCTTGAGCTAAAGCGTCAGAATGGTATCCCCCAACATAGTCTGATTTGCGATGTTTCCACCAGTTGGAATTCCACCCTTCACATGTTGGACCGATTATATGAACAGAGAAAAGCCATCACGGATTTCCTGATGATCCAAGCAGATAGGGGGACTCCCCTGTGTAACTTCAATGTCAACCAGTGGCAGCTCATACGTGACACCTGCCGTTTGCTCAGGCCCTTTGAGGAAGCCACTTTATTTGTCAGTCGGCAGGATTACGGGATGAACAACGTGATTCCACTGCTTCATGTACTACAGCACATGTTGGAAACCATGGCTGGTCAGGGCACTGCAGACATGGCGTTTACATCTTACGGCCACATGAACCCCGTTGGAGCTGAACTGGAGGAAGAGGAGGAAGAGGAGGAGGAGGAGTTGCCCAGCGAAACACAGTTTAGGCTTGGCGAAATGGCTGGTTTATCTAGTCAGCGGACAGGAGAGGAGGAGCAGGAGCAGCCAGAGGAGCTTGAGGTTTTTGAGGAAGGCGAGACAGAGGACCCGGGCACACCGTGGCAGTATGCAGTGGAGATGGAGACAGGTAGTCCATCCGAGTCACTTGCGCAAATTGCAGGAAGCATGCTCACGTGCTTGCGTAGTGACCCCAGAATTGTTTCCATCTGTCGGCGGGATGACTTCTGGCTGACCACCT
Organism: Gastrophryne carolinensis; assembly: GCA_027917425.1. Taxonomy (NCBI): domain Eukaryota; kingdom Metazoa; phylum Chordata; class Amphibia; order Anura; family Microhylidae; genus Gastrophryne; species Gastrophryne carolinensis. Next base: position 125,172,383 of record CM051237.1, on the reverse strand, counting down.
TATTGGACCCTCGCTTCCGGCACAAAATGGGGGCATTTTTTAAACCCACCGAGAGGGAGGACAAACTGAACTACTACAAAGACATTCTACGTAGGCAGTTGGCCGATGCCTATCTGCGCCATGGTCCATACTCTCGCAGGTCTGACTCGAGGGGACCTCTGCGCTCACCTTCCACTGCCATGGCCGCTGGGGGGGTTGGCAGGAGCAGCAGCAGCAGCTCCATCAGCAGCAGCCTCAGTCTTCAGTCGCTAATGAGTAGCTTTCTACACCCGCATAGTGAGGCTACTCATGAGCAGCAGGAAGACCTGGAGCAGGACCTCAACCAGCAGGTCATGTCATACTTTGACTCACCTTTGACCTTGACTCACCTTTGTCAAAATGAATCAGGGATGGATCAGCCAGGATTTCCACCCACCAATGCCTGATGCATGCGACTAGATTCAGCATGGTGCCACGTTTTACACTTTCCAAATGGTGCAAAACATATTTATGTCTTTAGGCCAATTTTTGGGCTCCTGCTGATGCCAACTCCAGGGTGTGAATCATCCAATTTTTGGGCTCCTGAAGCCAACTCCAGTGTCTCTTTAAAGTAATATTTGGGCTCCTGCTGCTGCTGCTGCCAACTCCAGGGTGTGATTCATCCAATTTTTGGGCTCCTGAAGCCAACTCCAGTGTCTCTTTAAAGTAATGTTTTGGCTCCTGCTGCTGCTGCTGCCAACTCCAGGGTGTGATTCATCCAATTTTTGGGCTCCTGAAGCCAACCCCAGTGTCTCTTTAAAGTAATGTTTGGGCTCCTGCTGCTGCTGCCAACTCCAGGGTGTGATACATCCAATATTTGGGCTCCTGCTGCCAACCCCAGTGTCTCTTTAAAGTAATATTTGGGCTCCTGCTGCTGCTGCTGCCAACTCCAGGGTGTGATTCATCCAATTTTTGGGCTCCTGAAGCCAACCCCAGTGTCTCTTTAAAGTAATGTTTTGGCTCCTGCTGCTGCTGCTGCCAACTCCAGGGTGTGATTCATCCAATTTTTGGGCTCCTGAAGCCAACCCCAGGGTCTCTTTAAAGTAATGTTTGGGCTCCTGTTGTTGCTGCTGCTGCTGCCAACTCCTGCCAACTCCAGGGTGTGATTCATCCAATTTTTGGGCTCCTGAAGCCAACCCCAGTGTCTCTTTAAAGTAATATTTGGGCTCCTGCTGCTGCTGCTGCCAACTCCAGGGTGTGATTCATCCAATTTTTGGGCTACTGAAGCCAACCCCAGTGTCTCCTTAAAGTAATGTTTGGGCTGCTGCTGCTGCCAACTCCAGGGTGTGATTCATCCAATTTTTGGGCTCCTGAAGCCAACCCTAGGGTCTCTTTAAAGTAATATTTGGGCTCCTGCTGCTGCTGCCAACTCCAGGGTGTGATTCATCCAATTTTTGGCCTCCTGAAGCCAACCCCAGTGTCTCTTTAAAGTAATGTTTGGGCTCCTGTTGCTGCTGCTGCTGCTGCCAACTCCTGCCAACTCCAGGGTGTGATTCATCCAATTTTTGGGCTCCTGAAGCCAACCCCAGGGTCTCTTTAAAGTTATATTTGGGCTCCTGCTGCTGCTGCTGCCAACTCCAGGGTGTGATTCATCCAATTTTTGGCCTCCTGAAGCCAACCTCAGTGTCTCTTTAAAGTAATGTTTGGGCTCCTGCTGCTGCTGCTGCTGCTGCCAACTCCTGCCAACTCCAGGGTGTGATTCATCCAATTTTTGGGCTACGGAAGCCAACCCCAGTGTCTCTTTAAAGTAATGTTTGGGCTCCTGCTGCTGCCAACTCCAGGGTGTGATTCATCCAATTTTTGGGCTCCTGAAGCCAACCCCAGTGTCTCTTTAAAGTAATGTTTTGGCTCCTGCTGCTGCTGCTGCCAACTCCAGGGTGTGATTCATCCAATTTTTGGGCTCCTGAAGCCAACCCCAGGGTCTCTTTAAAGTAATGTTTGGGCTCCTGTTGTTGCTGCTGCTGCTGCCAACTCCTGCCAACTCCAGGGTGTGATTCATCCAATTTTTGGGCTCCTGAAGCCAACCCCAGTGTCTCTTTAAAGTAATATTTGGGCTCCTGCTGCTGCTGCTGCCAACTCCAGGGTGTGATTCATCCAATTTTTGGGCTACTGAAGCCAACCCCAGTGTCTCCTTAAAGTAATGTTTGGGCTGCTGCTGCTGCCAACTCCAGGGTGTGATTCATCCAATTTTTGGGCTCCTGAAGCCAACCCTAGGGTCTCTTTAAAGTAATATTTGGGCTCCTGCTGCTGCTGCCAACTCCAGGGTGTGATTCATCCAATTTTTGGCCTCCTGAAGCCAACCCCAGTGTCTCTTTAAAGTAATGTTTGGGCTCCTGTTGCTGCTGCTGCTGCTGCCAACTCCTGCCAACTCCAGGGTGTGATTCATCCAATTTTTGGGCTCCTGAAGCCAACCCCAGGGTCTCTTTAAAGTTATATTTGGGCTCCTGCTGCTGCTGCTGCCAACTCCAGGGTGTGATTCATCCAATTTTTGGCCTCCTGAAGCCAACCTCAGTGTCTCTTTAAAGTAATGTTTGGGCTCCTGCTGCTGCTGCTGCTGCTGCCAACTCCTGCCAACTCCAGGGTGTGATTCATCCAATTTTTGGGCTACGGAAGCCAACCCCAGTGTCTCTTTAAAGTAATGTTTGGGCTCCTGCTGCTGCCAACTCCAGGGTGTGATTCATCCAATTTTTGGGCTCCTGAAGCCAACCCCAGTGTCTCTTTAAAGTAATGTTTGGGCTGCTGCTGCTGCCAACTCCAGGGTGTGATTCATCCAATTTTTGGTCTCCTGAAGCCAACCCCAGGGTCTCTTTAAAGTAATATTTGGGCTGCTGCTGCTGCCAACTCAAGGGTGTGATTTATCCAATTTTTGGGCTCCTGAAGCCAACCCCAGTGTCTCTTTAAAGTAATGTTTGGGCTCCTGTTGCTGCTGCTGCTGCTGCCAACTCCTGCCAACTCCAGGGTGTGATTCATCCAATTTTTGGGCTCCTGAAGCCAACCCCAGGGTCTCTTTAAAGTAATATTTGGGCTCCTGCTGCTGCCAACTCCAGGGTGTGATTCATCCAATTTTTGGGCTCCTGAAGCCAACCCCAGTGTCTCTTTAAAGTAATGTTTGGGCTCCTGTTGCTGCTGCTGCTGCCAACTCCTGCCAACTCCAGGGTGTGATTCATCCAATTTTTGGGCTACTGAAGCCAACCCCAGTGTCTCTTTAAAGTGATGTTTGGGCTCCTGCTGCTGCTGCCAACTCCAGGGTGTGATTCATCCAATTTTTGGGCTCCTGAAGCCAACCCCAGTGTCTCTTTAAAGTAATATTTGGGCTGCTGCTGCTGCCAACTCCATGTTGTGATTCATCCAATTTTTGGGCTCCTGAAGCCAACCCCAGTGTCTCTTTAAAGTAATGTTTGGGCTCCTGTTGCTGCTGCTGCTGCTGCCAACTCCTGCCAACTCCAGGGTGTGAATCATCCAATTTTTGGGCTCCTGAAGCCAACCCCAGTGTCTCTTTAAAGTAATGTTTGGGCTCCTGCTGCTGCTGCCAACTCCAGGGTGTGAATAATCCAATTTTTGGGCTCCTGAAGCCAACCCCAGTGTCTCTTTAAAGTAATGTTTTGGGCTGCTGCTGCTGCTGCCAACTCCAGGGTGTGATTCATCCAATTTTTGGGCTCCTGCTGCTGCCAACTCCAGTGTCTCTTTAAAGCAATGTTTGGGCTCCTGCCCCTCATAGTGATGCCACTTCAACTCTCTGCACTTGTGCCGCTCTGCGATTCTATTAGCGATGCCTCTGATCTGCATGTGATATTTATTCAAAGTATTATTTAACTAACCCAGCACGCATCCTATGCGTGTTACAGCAAGGCAGAATGGTTTACAACCCTATTGAGGCTCTAGGAGGCTCAAAAATAGCCGTTTTTAATAGCGATTTGTCGCGAATAAATTCGGGTTGAAACGATTTTTGTCGGAAAATTCGGCCAATCAGTCGAATCGAATTTTTCAAAAGTTCGCTCATCTCTAGCACAAAGTAAAAAAAAGTTTTACTGTTAAAATAGTAAACCAGAGCTGTTAGACCCCTCCAGTGTACCCCTAAACATCATTTGGGTATGCGTACCATGGGTTGAGAAACAGTGCCCTATCCGATGTACTTGCCATCTCAAGGAATTTCTAGTATATACTGTACTGTATTTCATAACAAACAATAAAGTGATTCAAATATAATGGTAAAATCTTTCAACAAGTTCAACTTTAAAGTCATACGCTTTCATGGAGGTGCAAAGGTTTTTACAATTATAAAATAACTGCCTCCTATATGGTATCCTATCCACTAAGGATGGTGGAGAGCTTAACCCCAAATCCATATTTATTCAAATATCCTAAATGTTTATGTGTGTTGTCCCAACATGCTGGTGCCTGGTTACTCATATAAAGTTTTTATGAAGTGTTGCAAACAAAAACTTCTTTTTAGAAAGTTGCAGCAAAAAAGATAATTTGGAACCTTCTCTCCCAGGTGCAATCCAAACAGCAAAACCGATTTTAATAAAAGAATGCATTATTCCATGCTAAATAGAAAATAAAAAACTCTTCAAAGTAAATCCCATTCAGAGACAAGCCAAAGACACCAGCATCATCAGAAATTCACCTGTGATCAGTCTGGCAATCTGTTAAAGCTAATTAAGGAAATATAAATTATGACTACAAGCATTAACCTGTATCATATTCCCTCAACATAAAACTGTGTAATTAGAAAATATTAAAGAGGAACATCAGACCTAAAATAAAAAGGGTCTGATTTCCCCCGCCCCCCCTCCATCGGCCCCTACTAACCTTTTGGATGTTTCACGCTGCCTACTACGGCGACATCCGACTGCTTCAGGGCCCGAGCCTCTGCCCTCCACCAGCAGTGCATGATTGGATGAAAGATGGTGATGCCCGTTGGAAGGTCACCCGGAATCCAAGGAACCCAGAAGATGGATGCCCTGGCGAGGATTGATGTGCGTAGCCAAACATGGACATGTTCAACCAAATGCAGATAAGAATTGCTCTATGATTTATTTCCTAGGGACCCAGAAGCAGCTTGATCTGCCTAATCATCTGCTTAATAGTCATGCTGTGACTACCCATGCAATCTGCCCTCCCCACACCCCAGAGCCAATTAGTGAGTTAAGTGCTTAAAAAATATTTCTACTCTCTCTCTGAAAAAAATGATAAAAACTAAAGTGGCGGCCATCATAAATAAGACCCTTAAACACAATGCAGAAATGTGGAGGAATACAGACAAGTGTGAAAGTAGCCAAATTCAAAAAGTGAAAGTGAATCTTCCTAGAACTCATCTGGCTCTGAAACACTTACAGACAGTTAAAATGTTAAACTACACGAATGTTTAGGTTCTCCCCCATAACTCCACTCCACTCCATTTGACTTGATTTGGACTACGATGATTTATTACAAAACCGTCCAAAGTTTGTTCAAAATAATGTATATAACGATATAGTAAAAACAAAATCCTTTTTGCATTCTTTTCCAGGTTGCAACCTAAGTCAATGATTACTGTCAAAAAATGCCCCAATGATCCATATGAATATGCTGGATGGCTGCAGGAGGAGTCACTTACGGCATCAAGCCATCAAGAAATATCCAGCCAGGCTTGGTTTTGTCTTTTAATGGAAGAAAGAGGAATCAAGGGGGCAGGTTATGTCCCCTGATATACTCAGAAGCCTGTCACCCCTGGATTTCTACCAGGAGAAGAAAATCACAACCCCCCCAACCCTTACAACCCTGCACATATGTATATTGTTTGTTGTTTTTTAATAATAATAAAAAAACAGGACAGGAGGGTGGGAAAAGTCAACAGGGTCCCTCTCTATTGCATATTCTCTTCCACCTCCTTATTTAACCTAAATCAATCCTGACCCTCTCAGGGATCTCGAGCATGGCTCCCCTTCAGTTATGTCCATCTGCTCCTTAAAGAGCCCTGGTTCTCCTGTAAAATAGGCATTCGTGTAACCATCGGGGTGTGGGTACAGTGACCCAACTCTGAATATAAAAGAAGTTGCCCAATCACAAAAACCCTGTCTGTGTTTGTACTACCGTATGAAGTACACATGACTAAAAACAACCATCTACACCATAGAAAAATATTTTGCTTACTATATGAAGCCTACTGAGATATCTGCTTATTTGCTGTAAATCTTGGAAATATGTTAATATAACCAAAAAATTGTGAACCTCAAACCTCAAGTGGAAAAAAAATCCCAAGACACAGCTGTAGAGCGGCTATGTGGAGATCCACAAAGCATGACCTGTTGAGAGGGTCCACCTAAATAATTTGGGGGAATAATCCAGTGTTATCTTCTATGCACTTGTAGCTAAACACGTGGAGGCTGATTCACTACTAACGCCAGCTATCGGCAGATGAGTGCCTGTATAGCGGCGCCTAGAGCGACCGCTAGTAGATGTTGTAAGCGGGTATTGGGAGCTGTAACAGAGCACCTCAGTCGCTGTAGTAACCTGTAGTAATTTTTGTGTATTAAAACACTAATAACTCCGCAGGGAATATCAATAATAAAATATTTCATTCATCAGCACTTGCTGTCTCACCTATTGGGCGTGGTCTGTGTGGGAAAGCGCCACTACGTTGTTAGAAGCAAGGAGGAATAGGTGAGACAGCAAGTGCTCTTTACCCCGGCGGCCGAGGGGGTTGAGTGCGGTGTCCGCTTCACTGAATAGCTCAGCGCTGCAAAGGCTGGCTTCAGCTGCGAGCGCAGCCTGATCGCACTTAAGGGAAATTATCTGAAGGCTTACAACACTTGATCAGCGTCTAATTGTGATATGCAAGTTACTTTTGTTGTTCTGGTAAGCAACTATTAAAAGTGGGCAGGTAGCCCAGTGTTTTAAGGATCTTATGCTATGTTAGTCTAATTTTTTACATGTGAATTGCGCAATTGGAGGGGATTGATCCCTAAAGAAGTACCTTTATTATATTTGATTCCCATTTGGCTGGAGGAAGCAAATGCTGATTTATTAATTGATACCCTGGAAGATTACATCTGCTGTTTATTATAAAGTGTCCCTTGAGAGAAGTTATACTTGTGGTATTATCTAACTAAGGAATCTGGTACGTGATTTAACCATAAGTGGTGTTGGGATTCACAAAGCCTGCATTCTTTTTTTCTACACTGAAGGTGATGAATGAAATATTTTATTATTGATATTCCCCGCGGAGTTATTAGTGTTTTAATACACAAAAATTACTATTGTTTGAAGACTGCACCAATACGGTCTTATCAACTCCAGCGGAAGAAAGGACTGCCTTTATAATATGGTTTAATTTAATTATAATTCACTGTAATATTTTTACAAATATATTTCTTCATTATTTTCTGACATATTTAGTTTTTTCCTATGCTCTCTTTAACCCTTCTAGTGCCAGCTGTTAAAGCTAATTAAGGAAATATAAATTATGACTACAAGCATTAACCTGTATCATATTCCCTCAACATAAAACTGTGTAATTAGAAAATATTAAAGAGGAACATCAGACCTAAAATAAAAAGGGTCTGATTTCCCCCGCCCCCCCTCCATCGGCCCCTACTAACCTTTTGGATGTTTCACGCTGCCTACTACGGCGACATCCGACTGCTTCAGGGCCCGAGCCTCTGCCCTCCACCAGCAGTGCATGATTGGATGAAAGATGGTGATGCCCGTTGGAAGGTCACCCGGAATCCAAGGAACCCAGAAGATGGATGCCCTGGCGAGGATTGATGTGCGTAGCCAAACATGGACATGTTCAACCAAATGCAGATAAGAATTGCTCTATGATTTATTTCCTAGGGACCCAGAAGCAGCTTGATCTGCCTAATCATCTGCTTAATAGTCATGCTGTGACTACCCATGCAATCTGCCCTCCCCACACCCCAGAGCCAATTAGTGAGTTAAGTGCTTAAAAAATATTTCTACTCTCTCTCTGAAAAAAATGATAAAAACTAAAGTGGCGGCCATCATAAATAAGACCCTTAAACACAATGCAGAAATGTGGAGGAATACAGACAAGTGTGAAAGTAGCCAAATTCAAAAAGTGAAAGTGAATCTTCCTAGAACTCATCTGGCTCTGAAACACTTACAGACAGTTAAAATGTTAAACTACACGAATGTTTAGGTTCTCCCCCATAACTCCACTCCACTCCATTTGACTTGATTTGGACTACGATGATTTATTACAAAACCGTCCAAAGTTTGTTCAAAATAATGTATATAACGATATAGTAAAAACAAAATCCTTTTTGCATTCTTTTCCAGGTTGCAACCTAAGTCAATGATTACTGTCAAAAAATGCCCCAATGATCCATATGAATATGCTGGATGGCTGCAGGAGGAGTCACTTACGGCATCAAGCCATCAAGAAATATCCAGCCAGGCTTGGTTTTGTCTTTTAATGGAAGAAAGAGGAATCAAGGGGGCAGGTTATGTCCCCTGATATACTCAGAAGCCTGTCACCCCTGGATTTCTACCAGGAGAAGAAAATCACAACCCCCCCAACCCTTACAACCCTGCACATATGTATATTGTTTGTTGTTTTTTAATAATAATAAAAAAACAGGACAGGAGGGTGGGAAAAGTCAACAGGGTCCCTCTCTATTGCATATTCTCTTCCACCTCCTTATTTAACCTAAATCAATCCTGACCCTCTCAGGGATCTCGAGCATGGCTCCCCTTCAGTTATGTCCATCTGCTCCTTAAAGAGCCCTGGTTCTCCTGTAAAATAGGCATTCGTGTAACCATCGGGGTGTGGGTACAGTGACCCAACTCTGAATATAAAAGAAGTTGCCCAATCACAAAAACCCTGTCTGTGTTTGTACTACCGTATGAAGTACACATGACTAAAAACAACCATCTACACCATAGAAAAATATTTTGCTTACTATATGAAGCCTACTGAGATATCTGCTTATTTGCTGTAAATCTTGGAAATATGTTAATATAACCAAAAAATTGTGAACCTCAAACCTCAAGTGGAAAAAAAATCCCAAGACACAGCTGTAGAGCGGCTATGTGGAGATCCACAAAGCATGACCTGTTGAGAGGGTCCACCTAAATAATTTGGGGGAATAATCCAGTGTTATCTTCTATGCACTTGTAGCTAAACACGTGGAGGCTGATTCACTACTAACGCCAGCTATCGGCAGATGAGTGCCTGTATAGCGGCGCCTAGAGCGACCGCTAGTAGATGTTGTAAGCGGGTATTGGGAGCTGTAACAGAGCACCTCAGTCGCTGTAGTAACCTGTAGTAATTTTTGTGTATTAAAACACTAATAACTCCGCAGGGAATATCAATAATAAAATATTTCATTCATCAGCACTTGCTGTCTCACCTATTGGGCGTGGTCTGTGTGGGAAAGCGCCACTACGTTGTTAGAAGCAAGGAGGAATAGGTGAGACAGCAAGTGCTCTTTACCCCGGCGGCCGAGGGGGTTGAGTGCGGTGTCCGCTTCACTGAATAGCTCAGCGCTGCAAAGGCTGGCTTCAGCTGCGAGCGCAGCCTGATCGCACTTAAGGGAAATTATCTGAAGGCTTACAACACTTGATCAGCGTCTAATTGTGATATGCAAGTTACTTTTGTTGTTCTGGTAAGCAACTATTAAAAGTGGGCAGGTAGCCCAGTGTTTTAAGGATCTTATGCTATGTTAGTCTAATTTTTTACATGTGAATTGCGCAATTGGAGGGGATTGATCCCTAAAGAAGTACCTTTATTATATTTGATTCCCATTTGGCTGGAGGAAGCAAATGCTGATTTATTAATTGATACCCTGGAAGATTACATCTGCTGTTTATTATAAAGTGTCCCTTGAGAGAAGTTATACTTGTGGTATTATCTAACTAAGGAATCTGGTACGTGATTTAACCATAAGTGGTGTTGGGATTCACAAAGCCTGCATTCTTTTTTTCTACACTGAAGGTGATGAATGAAATATTTTATTATTGATATTCCCCGCGGAGTTATTAGTGTTTTAATACACAAAAATTACTATTGTTTGAAGACTGCACCAATACGGTCTTATCAACTCCAGCGGAAGAAAGGACTGCCTTTATAATATGGTTTAATTTAATTATAATTCACTGTAATATTTTTACAAATATATTTCTTCATTATTTTCTGACATATTTAGTTTTTTCCTATGCTCTCTTTAACCCTTCTAGTGCCAGCTACGTGACTCTCACGTAGCTGCCTCTCCAACCGCTGAGTGCCAGCTACGTGAGAGTCCCCTAATTTGAAAGTGCCAGCGATTCTGTACAAGAATTTTCGCCCACGGGCTTCTGATCTTCAGGAGGGGGCCCGGAATAGGCCCCCCCCCGCCGGCGCGGACATCTGAAAAAAAAAAAAGTAAATGTCATTTACTCACCTCGCAGCGCGATGGCTCTCCCCGGGTCTTCTCTTCACCAGGGGGGGGGGGGCTCCGATCCCCCCCTGGGCTTTCCACGCTTCGGGTGAGGGCCCAGAAACAGGCCCTCACCATCCTCTTTGGCCGGCGCTGGCCCCACCCCTAACTCCACCCCTAGCCCCGCCCACTTGATGAAGACATCCCGCTCCTCGGGTTACCGGCACCCGGGCTCCATTCTGCCAGTTGTCCGTAGCGATCGGAGCAGGGAGGGTGGCAGGCAGGGAGGCTCTGATCTCCCTGCCTCCCTCCCTGCTCTGATCACTACCGACAACTGTCATCTGCAGCGGCGTGGGACACTGGATGGGAGGTAAGTATAAGTGAAAGAAGAATAATAAAGAATTTTGTGTCTGTGTCTTTTTTTTTTACTTAACCCTTTGTGAACTGGTAAGGGGTCCATGAGACCCCTTATACCAGTTCACAAGGCTCTGGGTATGGCAGGTCACCTGCGCCAAGCGGGTGACTTGCCATAACCCCCAGCCCTCCATTACCTGCCTCCCCAACGGCCAGGGGGGGCAGAAGGGCCCGGGCCACGTGGCTATGTGGGCTAGTAGCCTGCAGGGCCAGGGGCCACCAACGCTGGCCCCTGCGCCCTGTTCTACAAGCCCCCATAGCTGGTCCGGGTTGGTAATGCTGGGTTAACCCCTTACAACTATGCAATCATATTGCATAGTTGTACTCTATCTGAAATCTCCTAAACAGCTGTTTCAGTTTTGGGAGTTTCCTGGGCAGGAAATGGTGTCTACCAATACATATGTGGTACCGTTGTAACCGGGAGAAATAGGGCTTTCACACACAATAATATTTTATTAACAACCTTCATTTTATATTAGAAAAAAACACTACAAATTGTAAAAAATAGTTTTTTTTTATTTTTTGCACATATTTCACCCAAAGCCCAGACTCTGCTGAAAAAAAACAATATATAATTTTCCTGGAAAATTCCTGGAAATCCCTTCAAAAATCCAGTTTGAACACGTGTAGCACAAAAACGTGAAAAGTAGTCCGGCAACAGAGTGTGACAAAAAATCTCGGTAGGCTGGCACTCAAAGGGTTAAAGTGGACCAATAGTCAAAAATTACTTTAACCAGTGCAGAAAAGGGGTTGGTTCTCTCTCTGGGGAGGGAACCGGGATGTGCCTGTTTTTTACCCTAAATTATGAGCTTCCCATGATGTGCATATAAAGTAGTCCTGTTTATTCATGCAGGTACATCATATACATTATTTACATTTTTTTACACATATTTTTACCAATACACACATATTTGTCAACATATTTTACCTATTCACATATATTTGCACAGTTTTCCACTTTTTCCACAGTTTTCCACTTAAACCAGACCAACACAACAAGCAGGGCTCATATGCATCCCTCCCTTTGGCAATTTAGATTGCTGCACATAAAAATTAATTTACCATTTTCTAACTCCTGCTGTAGCAAATTATAGAAACAAAATGGCAGCTCATGCATTTGCAGGTCACCTGCAAACAGGAAATGCTGCTTGGCTTCCTGTTACTATGCATTGTCAGTTATGTCAGTTCAATGCAGGCAGCAGCATGGCTGAGATGCTGGAAGAGAAAACTCCAAAATGGCCGCTACCTTTATTTTCCAACTGTACCAGGCTGTTGGTCCGGTTATACTTACATTGAGCTCCATAGAGTTCTACAGCACACGTCGCCATCTACTGGTGCTCAGCAGCCCATCAACCATCTTTTCTGGGTTTGGGCCGAACACCGAACTCAAATATCGTTTGCTGGCAGAAGTCCGTATTCGGGTTTGGGAACTGTACTCGCAAAGTTTGGTACAAACCTAACCATTGTGGTTTGGGTTCACCCAACAATTATAGCAGAAAATACATTATCACAAACTATAGACTATACAGTTAAAGTGGACTTCTAGCATCGATATGGAGGAAAAAATTATTACTCTTTCACTGTAAAAATACATGATTATATTAAAGGGGACTTCAAGCTTTACATATCAGTGTTATCGAAGAGTAAAAGGAAGGAGTGAGGCTTTATTATTTCAATATAAGAACTCAAGCACTAATTCTGTTTATTATAGTTAAAGGTTTTTTTCTGCCTTCATCCACTTTCAAATACATTTTACATTTACATTACATTTACAGTTGTCTAATGGTGAATTCCAATGTTAAAACCAGTTGGCCACTGGGCCGAAAACTTGGCTGGTAGGCACCCACATGACTGCACTAACCAGAGCTCTGGATTTTTCCAGGGGGAACGAGGAAAAAGGTTTTCCCCATTCTGTGCTGGTAATGTGCAGGGGGGGCACCCTCAATTGCCCCCCCCCGCTCTCGAAACAACACCCATTTTATTAAATAAAACCCCAAAAAAGGCTATTGTATGTATAGAAGTGACATTTGTATTGTATTTATCTACCTGTTTATTCATGAAGATGTAGATAATAGGGTTGTACACAGTGCTGCTTTTGGCCAAGACAGAGGGTATAATGCTGGCAGAAGGGGTGATCAAGCCAGGTTTTCCAAAAGTAGCAATCAATGCCATTATCCCATATGGCAGCCAGCAGAGAAGAAAACAGATGACCATCACAATTACCATAAAGAGAACCTTCTGTTCCCGAGTGCGGCCTGAGACTTTTATGACACCACTGACCTGCAGAATATAAGAAACACACGTGAAGCACAGAGGTACAAAACAGAGGTAAAAGCATCACCATGAAACAAATACACCTGGCAATTACCCATACACATGCTTTCAATTATTATTAACAAATAAAAGTTTTAGTTCAGCTCTGTAGAAGACGCTTTTTTTATCTTAGTATTAGATTGGTTTGCCAAACAGAAGGTATATTCACTTATAATACAATAGGTTTGGCAATGTTAAAATTAACCACCTCCCAGCTCCACCACCCTTGGAGAAAGCTTGTTCTAAGTGTGCAAAAAATGCTTAACTTGCAGCTTTGACTTGGGTTACAGCAGGTTCTAGACCTTCTGCTGCTATGGAAGTGATTGAATTACGATGAAGGTATTTTTCAAAAGCTTCCCTCTAAAGCAGCAGTGCCATCTGGTAGGGGACAGGAAACAGCTGCATAGTCATGTGGTAGTTGCACCTCCCCCGGCTGGAGACATGGTTCGTTGCAGAACATAGCTATTTCTATATTAATATCTTATAGCGCGCTGACAAAATATGTTTGATGAATTTCTGAAATACCAGTGCTTACAACATTTGCTTTGTGTAATATCAGTTTGTGGTTAGATATATTTATAGGTGTGTATAGACCATCTTAATACCACGTCCACCCTCGAAAGTAATAATGCTTAAATGTTCATCACTGTTAAAACCATGTTCACTTACTATTACAAAAAAGAATTGCATTACAAGAAAGTCAAAACAACTGGGTTATTCTCTATGCAATACATTTAAAATGCACACTTTGTTACATAGTTTCATAGTTACATAGTTAATACGGTTGAAAAAAGACATATGTCCATCAAGTTCAACCAAGGGTGTTGGGGTAGGGGAAGTTTTTTTTTAATTTTATTTTATAGGGGAAGCTATTTATTTTATTTTTTGTTTTTTATTTTTTTACTGATAACCGCTAATAGTAACTGTTAATGTTATTTTCTTCTAAAAAAGCATCTAATCCTTTTTTGAAGCTGTCAGCGATTGATGCTGTAACAAGCTTCTGTGGGAGGCTATTTCACAGATTTATAGTTCTTATGGTAAAAAATGATTGTCGCCTCCGGAGACTAAATTTCTTTTTTTCCAATCGAATGGAGTGCCCCCTTGTCTTTAGAGAGGATTTTAGCTGAAATAGTGTTCTCCCATTTTTTATATGGACCATTTATATATTTATACAAGTTAATCATGACCCCCCTCAGTCGTCTCCTCTCAAGACTAAACAGATTTAATTCTCGTAATCTTTCCTTGTAAGATTCTTCATTCCCTTTATTAGTTTGGTGGCTCTCCTCTGCACCCTTTCCATAGTCAGAGTGTCCTTTCTATGAATGGCTGCCCAGAACTGGACGGCATATTCCAGGTGAGGGCGCACCAATGCCTTGTAAAGAGGCAAAATTACATCTCTATCCCGTGATTCTATGCCTCTTTTAATGCATGATAGTATCTTGGTGGCCTTGGAAGCAGCTGCTTGGCGTTGCATGCTGTTATTTTGCCTGTGATCTACCAGTACCCCAAGATCCCTCTCAACAAGGGACTCTCCCAGTTTTACTCCCCCGAGGACATATGTGGCCTTCAGGTTATTAGACCCCAAGTGCATGACTTTACATTATTCCACATTGAACTTTGTGACAGACGCTCTGTCTTTTGGACTTTACACAGGTTCATTACTTTCCTTTTCTTAAGCATGTACAGACTGCCATTGTGTTGATTGATTACGTTATTCATTGTTCTGATTGATTACGTCACAGACAATGGCATTGTTCTGATTGAGTGTATTACAGACGTCTATTGTTTTGCTGATTGCGTCACCGGCAGAGTTGAGGGATTGTGTGCCCTGCTCCCATTGGTCTGTGTATTTGTCATGAGGTCCACGGGGGAGGTCCCCTTGCATGGAGCCTTGCATATAAGGCACAGTGTGGCACTAATAAAGTAAACTTCACCTTCACCCTCAATACTGAAGTTCTGTCTCTTATTGGGGGAAACGCTATATTACAATTCACTAGCCCTTGTAAGGGCTGTTCCTGTTTCCTCACGGACGACTCTGGAATTCCAGCAGCACCTCTCACGATTGGGAAAAGGACGTCTCGGGTGGTGAAGCCCTCCGGCGATAAGGGTTATCGCTACAATTGGTGGCAAGCGGTCGGATGGTCCTTTGTACCCAGAGAGAGTGTTACCCTGATGGAGAGTCAGTAGGACAAGTTGAAAAGGCTGACCCTGAAGGATCTACTCGAGAGCCGGGGAAGGTCAGCTAGCAACCGCCCACATCGGGAACTGATAGCCGAGCTGATCGAAATGGATCATGCAGCAGTGAGGACCGAAACCAATATAGAGATCGATGAAGACGCTGCTCTTGTTCAAGCGGTTCGGAACAGATTGTCGGTCTATGGCCCGAATCCATCACAGGAACTGATCGACCGAGTCTTCGCCGCAGCAGAGGCAGAGGCCAGTAAGCGAAGGGAAGATCGGCGACTTTCAACCCAGCAGCCTCTCAGCCTCAGTTACACTGGGGGGAGAAAGATTCCATTTGCAGCATTTAAGTCCTTCCAGGAAAGTGACGACGAGATTGACGGATTTTTGGCCGATTTTGAACGCCAGTGCGCTTTACACCGGGTACCCACGGAGGAATGGGTCACCATATTATCAGGGAAACTATCTGGGAAAGCTTCCGATGCTTTCCGGGCCATCCCTGATGCGGACTTACCACACTACCATCTGGTAAAGGAGGCTTTGTTAGCCCGGTACGCTGTCACCCCGGAAGCCTACAGGCGACGATTTCGGGAATCCCAAAAGAAGGGAGGGGATTCTTACATGGAGTGGGCATGTCGCCTCCATCGTACAGCATCACACTGGGTCACTGGATGCAAAGCCACGACCGCTGAGGATGTACTACAGTTGTTTTTACTAGAACATTTTCTCAATACCCTGCAACCAGAGCTAAGAGAGTGGGTACGTGACCGGAGGCCTCTAACGCTACCTGAGGCTGCTCGTCTAGCCGACGAGTACACCGATGCTCGCCAGACAGAACAGTCCGCTCCAAAACCACAACCTCCCATCAAATTTCAAGCACCTGTGGCTTCAGCGCCAACTCGTTACTCTGGGCCACATAGGC
Source organism: Gastrophryne carolinensis (assembly GCA_027917425.1). Taxonomy (NCBI): domain Eukaryota; kingdom Metazoa; phylum Chordata; class Amphibia; order Anura; family Microhylidae; genus Gastrophryne; species Gastrophryne carolinensis. The sequence goes on along the minus strand of CM051237.1, from coordinate 125,156,174 downwards.
CAGCGCAGCAACCGAGCCTCTCCACAGTTCAGTGCCATCGTTGCAAACAATGGGGACATTATCGCAGTGATGTCCATTGTGTTGATTGATTACGTTATTCATTGTTCTGATTGATTACGTCACAGACAATGGCATTGTTCTGATTGAGTGTATTACAGACGTCTATTGTTTTGCTGATTGCGTCACCGGCAGAGTTGAGGGATTGTGTGCCCTGCTCCCATTGGTCTGTGTATTTGTCATGAGGTCCACGGGGGAGGTCCCCTTGCATGGAGCCTTGCATATAAGGCACAGTGTGGCACTAATAAAGTAAACTTCACCTTTACCCTCAATACTGAAGTTCTGTCTCTTATTGGGGGAAACGCTATATTACAATTCACTAGCCCTTGTAAGGGCTGTTCCTGTTTCCTCACGGACGACTCTGGAATTCCAGCAGCACCTCTCACGATTGGGAAAAGGACGTCTCGGGCGGTGAAGCCCTCCGGCGATAAGGGTTATCGCTACAAACTTCATTTGCCCAGATGCTCAATGTGTCAAAGTCAGCCTGAAGCTTGTGAACATCTTCCATAGACTGCACTGTGCTACATATCTTTGTGTCATCTGCAAAAATAGAGACAGTGCTTTTAATTCCATCTTCTATGTCGTTTATAAACAAGTTGAATAATAGTGGGCCCAGCACTGAACCCTGGGGTACGCCACTTTCAAACGGTAATTGTGAATAGCCGGTTACAGACAACAAACACTGTTAAATTCCTTGATGATCTGGCTCTCTCAGAGAGTATTTTATTCCACTTAATTTGTGTTTGTATCAATACTCATGCATCTAGCAATAGTCTTGATTACAAATGGTGTAATTTCAAAAAAGCATAAAGGTGCCTGTGCAGTGGGGTCCCCTGCTGTATATATGTAAGATGTGCACAGCACTCTGTCTTCTATCATTTATGGTGACTAGATGGCTATCACTCCCGTCCACAGTGTCTGACCAGCTGGTCTTCCTACTGCCCAAAATGCTAAATAAAAAAATATAAATAATACTATGGGCTTTAATCATCAAGGGATAGCGTCAGGTAGTGCCTTGTAAATGACAGATAGCGACAGGTAGCAGTAGGTGAACGCCGGAGACGACACGCAATACCACATTTATCAAGCGGATTCTGTTGTGCGACTGGGATAACACCAAGTAGCGTCCGATTCATCATTATCCCAGCCTCAGCGTACAGCGCCGGCGTTCAAACTTTCAGAGCGCCACGTCTTACCTTTCGCTACCTGTCGCTTCCCCATACATTTCAATGGACGTTCTTTTACTTCTCTTTAAACAGGGGATTTTTATAATTTTTTTTTTTATTCTGAAATAATGTTGTGGGCTGGAAAAAGACATTTTTGAAAAATGTTTCCATTTTTTATATATTTATGCAGAATTGACATTACAGGTCTGGCATTAATGTGTTCATGTCACAATGTTATAACAATGTAATTCCATATGTTTTCGCTTTGTTACTGGTGGATATGTGTTCAAAAACAGCCTTTAATCACTCAGCCTGTGCGGTGTGTGAGGCTGTTTTTTTGATGAATATGGTGTGAGTCGGTCGCACTGACCAGTCGCTAACATTCACTCCCATACAGAGCTGTACTGCTCATATAGCGACTCCCCACAACGTATTCAACAATGCTGCACAGCGACTGAGGCACTCTGAACTAGCGAACCACGGCCGAGCACAGCGACTACTAGCGGGCGCTCTGAAATGCCTGCTACAGACGCTCATCTGTCGCTACCTGCCGCTAGTAATGAATCAGCCTGCCCGTCTATTGTATATACTGCATGTTAAGGGGGTTATTTAAGAACGGCTAGCGGCAGGTAGTGCATTATAGCAGAAGACAGTATCTGGCGAACGTCGGGCGCTGTATGCAAAGCCACATTTAGGAAAGCGAATCTGGTGAGCGCCGCTAACAGCGCCATGTAGCGTCACATGTATTACTAGAATCGGCTCAGTGTATAGCGCCGGCGCTCTAGGTTCAGGAGCACCACGTATTACTTATCGTTCAGTGTCGCTCTCCCATACATTTCAATGGGGTTTCATTTGTTTGTGTTTAAATATCGTGTTTGGCAATTAAATTTTTTTTTTTTTGCTCAAATCATTGTGTGACCTCTCCTGGCTGCAAGCAAACATTTGTTATTATACATTTTTTGGACTTTTTATATTTTTATGCAGAATTGTCTGGCACTAAAGTGTTAATGTCACAGTGTTAAAACAATGTCATTCCATGTGTTTTCCCTTTGTTACTGGTGTATATGCGTTCAAAAACAGACTTTGATCACAAAATGTCTGGCGCTCTATGCTATAGCGACCAGATTTAGAGTGTCGACACCGTGTGTGTGTAGTTTTTTGTTAAATATGGTGTGGAGCGCCGAGTGCCGGACGCACTGAGCTGGCTCTACCTCTCCCTCCCTGCAGCGTTATACTGTTGTTAGAGCGCCCAACACACATCATGTTCATCAATGCAGGCCAGGTTACTACACAGCGACCACAACACTAGGTTACAGTGCACAATACCCGCTTACAGCGTCTACTAGCGGTCGCTCTAAGCGCCGCTATACAGACGCTCATCTGGCGTAGAGCTAATAGTGAATCAGCCTCTATGGCCCTTATTCATCAAGCGATAGCGCCAGGTAGTGTCTGACGAGCGCCAGGGAGCGGCAGCTAACGGCGACTACCGACTCAAGTACGCCCGGCGGCGGTCACAATGACGCATTTATCAAGCTAAATGAGGCTAGCGCCGGCGAGAGCGACGGCTAGCGCGGCATTCATCATGAAGCCGCCTGGACCGAACAGCGCCGCTGCAAATTCCTTCACAGCGACACGTATTACCTGGCGCTACCTGCCGCTCTCCCATACATTTCAATGGCAGACGCTGCAATGATTGTTTTTAGTGGTTTTTGTGGTTTTTTCTTTGGTCCCAAATTCAACACATGTTTATATTGATATGTTTTAATAATCTGGCTGGTTATTTTTATGTATTTGAAGTTTTTATTATTTTTCACAATGTAATGTTGTGAGTGACATGGGTATTGCATCTCCTCCACCCAAACTCATTGGCATCAAAATCGCTTGTTTTCAACACAAACGGGGCTTGTAAAGCTATTTTGTAGCCTGTCATGTTGGGCGGTCACGTTCGCTCTTCGAAATTGTCAGCGCCCAAGCTATTCGGCAGCCCTGTCTTTGATGAATCTGTGTTGGTCAGTGTTTGTGCAGTCGCTGTTTTAATTCGCTATGTGGCGGCGCGAGCGTCGCTGTGCCTCGCTGCGCTGCGTTGTGCGGCGCTGTGCTGTTCATACATGTGCCCTTCTGCCATTTGCAAGGAATTCACTTCCCGCGACCCCAGTCGTTGTTAATGAATACACTGTAGTTGTGAGCGTGGCTGCCCACAGATTGCAGGATAACATTCAGTCGTACCAGCTCATAACAACCCGTTATGCATTCTCATGTGTGCCACATTTTCAGGTAGTTGTCTACTTTGATTGTGTGATGACTTTTGGATTGATTCAGATTTGTATATGTAAGGCCCACGGTGTATGCTTTAGAAGGACCTATGCATTACAGTATGTAGAATCCCCTGCTAAATCAAGCTAAGAATTCTTGGCGCCTTTGGCCCTAGCTTGTTTTGCAGCGTCATTTTAATGTATTTCCGCCACTTAGCGTGTACATAGCTGATATTAGCTTGTCCCTGTTGCGCGCATGTTTGCTTTTGAATTTGGAAGCACAGTTGCTTGCGTCATATCCGGTTCCGGGATCCTCCTTTGCGTTTCAACGCCACCTTAAGGTAAAACTGTCTAGCGCTTATGCCAATAGCTTGTTTTTCTGCGTCATTTTAATGTATTTCCGCCACTTAGCTTGCACATAGCTGATATTAGCTTGGCCCTGTTGCGCGCATGTTTGTGTTTGAATTTTGAAGCACAGTTGCTAGCGTCATATCCGGTTCCGGGCTCCTCCTTTGCGTTTCAACGCCACCTTAAGGTAAAACTGTCTAGCGCTTATGCCACTAGCTTGTTTTCAAGCGTCATTTTAGTTTTTCCGCCACTTAGCTTGCACATAGCTGCGAATAGCTTGTTGCTGGTGCGCGGAGCGTTTTTTTTTTTTAAACTTTTTCCCAATGTCGCTTGGGTCATTTCCGGTTCCTGTTTCCTCCTTAGCGTTTCCAATATGATGCCCAGAAGGCGAGTCATGCGCCTCCCCAGCTCCTCCTCAGACTCCGACCCCACCACCCCTCCCCCACCTCCCCAACCTACCTCACCTTCCTCAAGCACCACCCCTCCCACCCCTTCCCCTCCTGGGCCTATTAAGGCCAAGCGCACCCGGGTGGATAGTCGTGTCAATGGCCAGGTGGTAAAAGTGAGTATTTTTTTGTTTGTCTTTTTAGCTGAAAAGTTTCAGAACACACAGGGGGGATTGTTTATGAGCCTCCTGTGTGACACTGTAGATGTGTGTGTGCCTGCGCTCTTTTTCAAAATGGCCTGCGCATCCGCACACACTCGAGGAGTGATGTGTTGAAGGCAGCGGGCGCGGAGTAAGTTGGCTCATGCAAATTGTGTGGCTCGGCCAAAGTGGACCCAAACCAAGATTAGCAGCAATCCTGTGTATAGGCCCACTTGTAACAGACACATGTTTCCTGGTCCATTGTCACAGCTGGTTTGATAAGGTACCCTAACCTCACAAACCCCACTACAGTGCTAGCCAACTGTCAACCACCCCTATGTTTCTGACAACACCATGATGGGTGTTTGCATTTCTTTTCTTGGGTTAAGTTGTTCCCGCTCCAACATGTGGCCCACTATTAACATTAGCCAAACAACTGCAAATGATTCCTTTAAATAGCACTGTCTATGTTATTTGCACATTCTCTTTAGGGATACATGTGTGAAGCCTTACAAATTGACATTAACTCATGGTCCAGGAAATATGCTAATTTAGGTCAACCTGTATGTAACCATGCAAGCCTTTGCATTTTCAGACTCAATAACCAGATGGATGTCAAATAGTCATGTGTCATTTGCCCACTAATTGTGTTTTTGCCTTTTGCTTTATGTTGACAGATGTTGCGACGCAGACGGAGCCAGAGACCCTCCTCCCCACCCCAGCTCCAGGGACGGCCAGCAGCATGGGCCCCCGCCACAGCTGCGATGGTGAGTACATCCCACTTCATATGCCTAAAGACTTGTGAAACCTATGTCTTCTAGTCACATCAGCAGCCAATTCAAATTTACCTATGTGTTAATTTCACACACATCTCTATTCAATGTGTTGGCACAATAATCCAACATGCCTGTTTGCATGCTTGATTGTTGGCTCACATCCTTCATTAGGCCCCATAGAGACTATTTTTGCGTTAGACACAACCAAATGGGCCCGATTAGGTCTGGACCTGTAACATTATAGGGTAAACTCGTGGACTCGTTCGGACTTAGGCCCTGATGTTTGGCTGTTACTAAACACAAAAATGGACACACAGGGAATTAGACCTTCTTTGCTTCCCAAGAGTTAAACTGGAACAACAACCAGGATTTTGACTTTCCTGGGTGTTGTTCCACTACGGTGGGGCACCCCTGATTGGCACCGCTGTGTGACAACCCCCTGAACTCACTTTGACTCCAAAAAATGTACAAGCCATTGCAAATTGCCTCCTCCTCCGCCTCCCCCGCGCCCCTTTTTACGGGGGCGTGCCTGCGCCGGCAATTCACAGACGGCCGGCGCAGGCACGCACACGTCTAGAGGGGCACCAGGGAGGGCCCAGCGGCACTGCCACACAGAAACTGAGGTAGGTATTTTGGGGTTTGGGGGGGGTTTCACACCCAGGGACATCCCGATCTTGGATGTCCCGCGGGGAGGGAGGTGATGGGGCAGGGAATCTGATAGATTCCCGGGCCGATCACCCGTGGGTGTTGGTACACTTTAAGCTAAAATGTATGCTTGGGATGTGTTGTTCACATTCCTGCCAGTCAATAGTACTCATATAATGTTAACCAATAAGCACACAGTGGTCAACAATGTTAATGTGAGTGTCACCTAATTGGACACACTGACATTACATTGCTACATCTGTGTCTGTTGAGGTCACTGCCAAATTATTAATAAATTGTTGTTTCTACATTTCTACAGCTTGTGAAAACCAGCATCGCAGACTGTGGCGGGAGATCCGGCTCCTGAAGCTGATGCTGCTGGCCAGGAAGAGGCGCCAACGGCGTCGTTAGGGTGGGGGGAAGGCTGGTATCTTGATGGCCGTTGTTGGCCAAGGTTGGCCGTGTTGGCCATTGTTTGTATTAAAAAATTTTTGATTCACATCATTACAGTGTGTTGCATTGCAAAGCATAGTTTAGCTGTCTCCCAAAACATTTGTGGGTCAATGTAGCCATACCTTTTGAGCCATTTCAGGTGTTAACCATAGTAAGCTATGGGCTCCAATGTGTGGGCTAAATTGACCAATACATTGACATATGTAGATCCAGATACTCATCCCTGACTGTGTTATTAGCGAGGTCTTAGGAAACACACAATTTAGAGGTGGGTGAAGCAAATATATTTACATAACCAAAAAGATACAAAATTAATATTCTTGGCTGGGTGGCCGGGGAGGTTGGGAGTCATTGCTAGGGGCGGTGTTGGGGGACAACAGTGCAGTAAAAAATATAGACTGCTGTTGTATGAGCTGTTGTAGCAACAACAAAGTTTGGTCCTGCCGCTGTATTGCTTCTTCCTGGCGCTGTACAGATTGCTCAATTACATTTGCCAGCCGACCAAGTTCCTGGTTCTGTAGTTGGTTTTGGCGTAACTGGTCCACCTGGCGCTGCAGGGCCTCATTTTGTTGCTGACACATCAGCACCTGATTTTCCAACGCCGCAATGCGCTCATTAGTTCCATCACGCGGCTGTTGGCGACTGTAGTCCTCCAGCATCCGGACCCCTAGCTCGTAGAAATCGGCACTGGTTGGTGCCACACCTCCTCTTGCTGTGGTTTGAGGCTAAACAAATAGTAAACCACATTTTAGTCAAACAGAACCAATGCAGTTATGCCCCTCAAAATAATTCCCATAAACAGTCACTATACAACTTACCCTTGTCTGAGCCTCGGAAGCTTGGCCACATGGGACTTGGGAAGAGGTCCCAGCTTGGGGTTCTGGTTCCGCCTCCTGCCAAAACAACAATGAAAGGAAATGTGACATGTTGCTTCTTCCACTACCCACGAAGATGCCAATGTGGTTCTAGGTCGTCTACATCAGCCATGTTACCTGCGTGTCCTCCGGCACAGGTAGGCTCGAGGTTTCGCTGCCAGAGAGTGGCAATTCAACATCCGAGATGTCCGGCAAGTTGCCATATGCTAAACAGGAAAATCAGGTTAGTAGGTCTGTGGCCCAAACTCAAATGTAACCTGGTTAGGCTATCGAGGCCATACCTCTAAAAAGTTCCAAAATACACACTAGACCAAAGGTCTCTGTTAAACTCAGATTGTTAACATGTATGTTACAGGACTAAGACGCACTAATTTCTGCTAATCACATCAGAAACATTGCTTAAATTACACATACCCGCAATCTCCCAGATGTCTGGAGTGGGGTCCTCACTCGAGCTTGGACCTTGAAAATACATGTGGACACACAAGTTGCCAGAAGCAAGTGCATCAAAAGTAGAGCCAAAATACAGACTAGAGCAAGGCCAAACCACTTACCCTCATCTCTGGCAGCCGGAACTTGAGGGGCCCTTTCTGGACAGCCACTTCCGATATTCGGGTCAACTAAAAAAAAAAAGGAATGTCTCTAAATAATCAGCAAACTACTACAGGGAATGTTTGGCTAAACAGATGACCGCAAAAATACATTGCTATCACTCAAATAACTAATAGACTGACCCTGGGGAGGCAACCAGCACTCCCAAGAGGCATCTTCAAGTTTACCAAGCAAACATGTAGCTTAGTAGACTAACCAAATTGAACCAGTGTAACATAAACAGCATAAAGGATACATTATGTATTGCTCTACACACCAACAGGGTCCTGTTGACCGGCAACATCGGAAGTGGGGTCCAAAGATGAACCAGTCACTTGGCCTACCAAGAAAAAAGAGGAATGAGACACATGCACTTGAGTAAAAGTGGATCAAGCAAGGTGAACACATGCACTTACCGACATCCAAAGAGTAGGTGGGATCCGGAGGAGATGCTGGGGTCAAGGGCATGGGAGCTAGGCCAAAATAAACCCAACATTGAGCCATAGTTAATGTGCGTGGCAAAATACAACATGCATTAAGGTGTGTGAGCAGCTCTTTCACTAATATTCACTAATCAAGCCCAGTGTGGCTCCCACATTGATATGCCGATATATGGCTACACATCTCTGGCGTCCTACATATCTACACATGTTAGGGCCTTGTTAGTTAGTTGCTGTGAGTGTTACAGTGGGCGTGCAATTAGGGCGCACGCACATATTATTAATACTCAACAGGGCAAACCTTGATTGTTTGAGCTGCTCCCACACCCATTTGTTAACAAAACAACCAGCAACCAAATTATGGGTAAATACCTTCAATGGCAGACTGGGGTAGCCTTGAGGTTGCTGGAAGGGCAGGAGCTTGGGTGTCCTGAGGCACATCCCGGACAGCAGCATGTGCACCTATGCATAAAGCAACAGACAGAAAAGTTACAAATGTTTGAGCTGTAATGTAATACTTCACAGGTCCTACTGTTAGTTGTTCAGAATGTAAAAATGCAAATCACATACATTTACATTAGGTTATTATAAAAGCCAGAAAATATGTACCTTCAGTCCAACCGGTGGTGTCATCCCCAGGATCCACACCCTGCAGCCGAGCCAGTGGGATTTTGGCCTTCAGCATCTCCTCATACGGCCTGTAGGTACTCTTTGGAGCCTGGATGAACCCACTGTCCACATCAAGATCGTGATTCATCTTTTTCATAAGGGCCCCTCGCAAAGTGTAGAAGCGTTTCCTGCAGGATGGGCCACTACGTGGGTGTTGAGCTGTGCTACTAAGCTCCACACCAATGGCATCCCACAGTTTGCTTCTTTCTTGTTTGCCTATGGACTTGCTTTGGGAGCCAAAGAGTAGCTCCCATTTAGCAAGTGTAAGGCGCACAAGATGATTATTCTCCGCCAAATTAAATTCAGGCTCCCTCTTGGCACCTGGGCGCTTAGCCTGGGGTGCTGCCCCACCTTCAGGCTGTGCCCTTTTCCGTAAGGGAGGTCTGCGCACAGCACCCACCAAACTCCTACTCGGGCCTGCTGTGGCCGGCAGATGTCCTGAATTTGGCTCCATCCTGTAGCTGCACACACACACAAATACACACCCAACAAGCACGCATGCAGACTACAGAATGGCATCGCAATCTGTTAGGCTTGGTCAGGTTTTATGTGCTCTAACAGCCAATCCAAAAGCAGCCCACTTAATTGATTCACACATACAGCCCAGTTCCTTCTAGGCACACCTCCACTGCACTGACAGAAGCATGTGTGTTAGCCAATTAACTCATTACAGACCTCATTAAACAAACAACACACACCCAAATCCAACAATGGACTGATGTATCTCAAACCCTTGTGACATGTGGTTAGCCTAACGGCTATTTAAAAAAACATCAGCTTCCCTTTCATTGGTCCACCCCTGATTTTTGGGCCATGTCCGTTAATGCACGCAAGTTACGGCTCAAGTACGCTAGTAGCGCTACTAGCGTGCGCGTGCGCACTCTGTTTTACGCACACCTGGGTCGGCTAATTGGCGCCCGGAAATAGCAGAGCGACGCAAAAGGCGGCAAAGCGGACCTGTCACTTTAGAAAATGAAGTATAAAAGGAAGGAATGTTCTAGCTTCTGCTATTCTTACACTGTGGCAAAGGCTGTGGTGTGGTGCTGTGCTCGCTTCCCTTAGCTCATTTGAGCCTCTGTCTGGTTTCTGTCCTCACTCTCTGTGGCTTGTTGGGTGATTTCTGACATCAGTGCTGTTTCTTTAGGAGCTTGGTTTTGGTGGCATCTGCAAATATTGTGTAGCATACAGCAAGTGAGGCTTGATTTTGGGGCCTTTTGTGGGCTGTGCAGCAACTCCCCTCTTGGTTGTGCCTAACTTAGAAAGCTGGTTTTCAGCAGGCTGGTGGTTTGGACCACTATAGTTCTGGTTTTGTGGTGAGCTGCATTGTAGCGGGTGTGTGTGGAGTGTGATTGTTTGTGTGTGTGTTGTGTGTTAGTGGTTTTTTTTGTTTATTTTTGTTTTTGTATATATCTTTAGTGTGTGTGATGGATAAGAGGGTGATGTATGGTGTCTGGGTGGATGGATGTATGTGTATGCTGAAAGAGCAGGAGGAAAGGGAGCGGGGTGTTGTGAGGCTTAGGGCACCCCGCTCCTTTGCAATCCGCCTTTCAGTATGGGACTTAAGTGACGAGCAGATCAGGAGCCGCTTCCGTCTGAATCGTGCTGCACTACAGTCCCTATATGATCAGATTAAGACCAAAATCGAGCCATCCACCAAACGCACTCATTCCATTCCAGGCATAGTACGCCTGTGTGCCACTCTGAATATTTTGGCACGAGGGACCTTCCAGGCAACCTCAGCCCTCCTCAGCGGGATAAGCCAGGCTACTATGAGCCGCATACTAATCCAGGTAGTTCTGGCAATTTGTGATTTAATCCCAATTTACATCAGGTTTCCTGAGGATGAGGAAGAGGTTGCCAAAATAAAACATGCTTTCTATCTGATGGGAGGGATCCCGAATGTGCTAGGGTGCGTTGATGGTACACATATCCCTTTCCGCCCTCCCCGTGCACAGGAGCTGTCCTACAGAAACCGGAAACAATTCCATTCAATTAATGTGATGGTGGTCTGTGACCCAGACATGAGGCTGCGGGCGGTGAGATCGGGGTTCCCCGGCTCATGCCACGATTCTTACGTCTTGCAGCGGACAGTCCTGTGCCGGAAGTTTGATAACAACGAAATGCCAGCTGGCTGGCTACTGGGTAATAAATTAACCATGTCAATGTATTTTGCTAATATGTGGCCTAGTAAGCCAATTTTAACCAAACTACCACCAAAAAACATGTACTAGTACTAATTGCTGTCTCTCTCCTTGTGTTTTTTCTACAGCGGACAAGGGATATGGGCAGAGAACGTGGGTCATGACTCCGGTCAGGAACCCACGGACCTCTGCCCATGAACGCTACAATGCAGCGCATCGCAAGACCAGAAGCATTGTGGAAAGAACCATCGGCCTGCTGAAAGCACGCTTTCTCTGTTTGGCACGGCCAGGAGGAGAGATGCTCTACAGCCCACAGAAGGTTTCCAAGATCATCCTTGCCTGCTGTGTGCTACACAACATTTGCATTTGTCACCGAATCCAAGCCCCCGAGGAGACAGCACTGGTGCCAGAAATCCCCAACCTGCCCGCAGAAAGAAGTGAGGACACCCAGACTGGCGATGAGCTAAGGGAAAGGATGATCACTTCTTTTTTTGCGGTAAGCTAACTACCCTTCACTCTAATGCAAGTACTGCACTACTGGTTAAATGTATTTGACCTCCCATCAAAATGAGCAAAAAAACACACTAAGGGGGGTGTAAGATGACCAAAACCACTCTAAGGGGGGTGAAAGATGACCAAAACCACTCTAAGGGGGGTGTAAGATGACCAAAACCATTGTAAGGGGGGGTGTAAGATGACCCAAACCACTCTAAGGGGGGTGTAAGATGACCCAAACCATTGTAAGGGGGGTGTAAGATGACCCAAACCACTCTAAGGGGGGTGTAAGATGACCCAAACCACTCTAAGGGGGGTGTAAGATGACCCAAACCACTCTAAGGGGGGTGTAAGATGACCAAAACCACTCTAAAGGGGGTGTAAGATGACCCAAACCATTCTAAGGGGGGTGTAAGATGACCAAAACCACTCTAAGGGGGGTGTAAGATGACCCCAACCACTCTAAGGGGGGTGTAAGATGACCCAAACCATTCTAAGGGGGGTGTAAGATGACCCAAACCACTCAAAGGGGGGGTGTAAGACGCCAATGTTGGTTATCAAGTAATGCATTTTTGTATTTGCTACAACTATACTACTTTAAAGATCTATACTAACTGCACTTTTCTTATTTTTTCAGGCACAAACACGGGCACCGTGATCTATATTTCGGACTTTCCCAACTTTATTTTACTTTACTTTGCTTTTTCCTTTCTGTTTTAATTTTACTTTACCATTTCTCTTGTGTTCATTTTTAATTTTAGGTAGATTTGAATAAAAAATCTACTATATATAGATACATGTGGCTATGTGTTTAATTCTGGTGAACGTTTCCTTGGCATTCTACTTCCTATTGTAATTATATTTTTCTGGCTGATTTATGTTTTTATTTCCCTTTTCCATTTTCATATTATTTCTCATTTCTGTTTTTCTTTTCTTTTTCTATTTTCCTTTCTCATTTCTTTTTTTCTTTTTAATATTTTGCTTTCTCATTTCTGTTTTTCTTTTTTCTATTTTCCTTTCTCATTTCTGTTTTTCTTTTCTTTTTAGATTTTCCTTTCTCATTTCTGTTTTTCTTTTCTTTTTCTATTTTCCTTTCTCATTTCTGTTTTTCTTTTTAATATTTTGCTTTCTCATTTCTGTTTTTCTTTTTTCTATTTTCCTTTCTCATTTCTGTTTTTCTTTTCTTTTTCTATTTTCCTTTCTCATTTCTGTTTTTATTTTCTTTTTCTATTTTCCTTTCTCATTTCTGTTTTTCTTTTCTTTTTAGATTTTCCTTTCTCATTTCTGTTTTTCTTTTTAATATTTTGCTTTCTCATTTCTGTTTTTCTTTTTTCTATTTTCCTTTCTCATTTCTGTTTTTCTTTTCTTTTTAGATTTTCCTTTCTCATTTCTGTTTTTCTTTTCTTTTTCTATTTTCCTTTCTCATTTCTGTTTTTCTTTTCTTTTTAGATTTTCCATTTTTCTCTGTTCTGTTTTTCTTTTCATTTTCTTTCTCATTGGTGGTTTAATTGTATTTCCTTTTTATTTAACAAATAAAAAAAAAAAAAAATTGTGGCTATGTGTTTAATTATGTTTTATTTTGCATTTATATTCGAATATCTGGTTGAATTTAATTTCCTTTTCAACACAAAATAAAAATTCTTTAAATTTTTAACAAATGTGGCAATGTGTTTTATTCAGAAGGTACTGGATGGCCAGGACACAGCAAAGCTAACAGGCGCTGTGTAGAATAGCGTGGTCACACTGACTGACAGCGCCTACAAAGCTGAGGGCCAACATCATATTCAGCAATGTAGGCGTTGTTCGCAACAACGCCAGGTAGCGACTGAGGAGGCCTGCTATAGCGAATCGCTACCGCCCGCGGCTGACGCTAGCGGCGCTCTTAGCGCCATACTTCAGTCGCTCATCTGTCGCTACCTGGCGCTATTGATGAATCGGCCTCCCCGTCTATTGTATATGCCAAGTCTCTATTTCTTCCTTTAAACCTTTAGCCTTTTGTTTCAGGGGAAAAAATGATCTTGCAGGTTACAGGTTAGGATAACGGAATAGTAAGTAGGAGGCAATTTCTCAATTGCAGTTAGTGTAAGAGACATTTCAAGGTACTGAAACATATTAAACAAAATATAGAATGCATATGCTGCTTTATACAGGGAACCATTCATGCATTTAGCCATTCATACAGTACAATGCTCTTCTTACAAATTTGACAGTGCTTTATTTAAACCAACATTATGACCATGGGTAACATTCCTTTAAAATACACTATGACTTAACTAAATATATTAACTGCAAGAACATTAGCTGGAAGGAAATGATTGGACGTATTATGCGTAACAGTTTTCGCATTATTACATTGACCCATATTTACTGAAGCTGCAATTGTGCTTGGCAGCTAATCTTCAGTGATGCTGCACTTTTCTAAATATACATTTGATTTAAATTCTAAATTAGAAAAAAATGTTTATTGGGGCCCTATCAAAGCATTTTGCTGGCCTTAGTAATTTTAACTGAATTATTGGCCCTGCCATTGTCTAGGCCATAGCTTTTAGCCTATTTTTGAAGGTAGTAGAGGTAGAAATACGGTATGCCCTAGATAGGTCAGCCCTGGCTGTACATACAATTAGCTAACTGTTTATCTTTAAATGACACAATATGGTGGTTTCCTTCCCCCAGACATAATGGCACCCTTGGTATATGTGACATTTAGATGAAACTGTATTTGGCAGACTAAGAATATTCAGCCAAAAGGCTATTTAGCTTATCCTTAAATGCATTTACTTGGCTTTTAAATGTTTTCAAAGCATTATTTCAGTAGGGATCTAGGTAGTACTTTGATTTTAGACAAATGTTATTAGCACGGACTATGATAATTGGTAATTTATAATGTCATATCATGTTCTGTGGCATTGTACAAGCTAGAGAATTAAAACAAATCATACCCTTATAATACACAGTCAGGGGGGGTTCACAAGCAGGGTGCCCCGCTGTGTAAAACCCCCCAGGACGACGCAGCCAACTCACCTCCAGTCCCATGGTGCGTCTAAGAGCAGAGGCTCTGACAACCGCATCCTCCGCCTTCCTCTAGCTGTGCGCGTGCCCGCGACAGACACTTGTGAATGGCCAGCGCAGGCACTCTCCCTGTTAGAGGGAGGTGGAGGATGCGGCCGTCAGAGCCGCTGCTCTTAGACGCACCATTGGATCGGGAAGAGATGAGTTGGATGGGCGTCCTGGGAGGTTTTACACAGTGGCGCATCCCCGATCAGGGTTCCGCGGGGAAAGGACAAAAACCCAGGATAGTCGAACTAATTCACTATCCTGGGTTTTGGTCCACTTTAACACAACAGCTAAGTTTAATGTCTTTTCTTTTCTCTCAGATGCTTTTATTATCAGGAACTGTGTATTATCAGAATCCATTGCATACTGGAAAATCTAATTCTAATTCTCATATTCTCAAATATCAAGTCTGTGCTTTAAAGTGGAACAAAACCCTAGCTGACCGCTGGCCATTTCCGTATGTGAACCCCCAGGGGCGCCGCAACACTAGCCTCCTTACCTGGCTCCCTTGCCAATGTAAACATCTACGGCCTCTTCCCTTCCTCTTTGGACTGTAGGAGGAATTGTGAACATTGCAGAGGATGCGGCCACTCTCACTCCTTTTGCCGAAGCCTTGCATGTAAGCAGAGCCAATTGCCGAGCATTACAGAGCACCCCAATTTGGGATGTATCCAGGGCACGGAACAAAGCCTGGGATAGTCAAAATCCCAGGTTTTTTTCCACTTTAGATAAACCGTTCATAACAATTCTTTATAAATAAAATAACTTTTTACAACATGCATCTGCATTTTCTTTTCAGTCCAACGTTTAATAAAATAGTAACAATATATTGAACTCAGTTCTACTTTTTATCAGATTGATACGTCTCAATCTGAAGAACAGTTTGCAATTCTCACTTTGGCCCTTATTTATGAAGGAATAGCGACAGGTAGCGACTGGTGAGGGACCAGTAATGACGGGCACCGCCACGAGAACGCCGGCTCCCCACCACAATCACACATTTATCAAGCCAATCCTACTTAGCGACTGAGATAGCGCCATATAGACACTCATTCATCATTATTCCAGCCTCAGGCCACAGCGCCAGCGTCCGACCTTGAACAGCGACAGGTATGACCTTTCGCTACCTGGCGCTCTCCAATGCATTTCAATGGAACAATCTTTAAATATTCATAATTAATTGTTATTAATGTTTTTTTTTTTTTTAAATGTGAAAAATTCTGTGACCACTTCTGCCATGTTAGTTAATTTTTTTAAGGTAAAAAAAAAAAAAAAAATTTGTGCAGAATTGATATTACAGGTCTGATATTATTGTATTCATATTACTAAATTCTTTAAAAATGTTTTTTTTTTTTGGTTTCCAAAAATATGGTGGTTTGGGGGTTAAAAAACTACTTTTAACACACCGCCGCCAGCGCTCTGGGGTTTAAACATGCATTTCACAGCGCGAGAATTTTTTGAGGGTGATTTGTTGATGAATATGGTGGGAGCCGGTCTCTCTGACCAGTCGCTATCATGCGCACCCATACATCGCGGAACCTGTCAAATAGCGACTCATCACCCCGTATTCAACATTACTGCACATCGACTTAGTCGCTATCAACAACCGAACAATGGCCAAGCACAGCGACTACTAGCGGGCGCTGTGAAAATACTGCTACAGTCGCTCAACTGTCGCTACCTGCCGCTATTAATGAATCGGCCTCTATATCCACCGGAGGTCAAAATTACTCCATAAATTAATAAAGGCTCACAAAACTGCTCCAGATGGCATCCACCCCTGGGTTATTAGGAAATTCAGGTCGGGTTCCCGGCACCTTTTATTTACTTATCTTTTCTCTTTTAACAGATGAGGTTCCAGATAATTGGAGAATAGCCAGTGGTTTACCTATCCATAAGAAGGGAGTTTGCCATTAAATACAGGACAGTTAGCCTAGCATCTGTGGTGGTGAAACTAATGGAAACTCTATTGATGAGATTTTTTTCTATCTAAAAATTAAAAACCTGTTGGACCCGAAATGGCATGGCTTCACTGGGGGTAGATCTTATTGATTTCTTATTGATTTGTTTGGCTTCATTACTAAAGTCTTCGATGAAGAAGGTGCTGTAGATTTTGCCTCTCTAGACAAAAATCATGCACCTGGGTAGAACAAATTTCATCTGAGGATCGGATGGGCAGTACTGTGTTAGCAAGGACTTCAGAAGAGAGGGAGAGCTGCATAATGAGTGGATAATGTAGCCAGTAAGTGGGGAAACAAGCAGGATGCTTGGCTGCATAGCTCGAGGCATCACCAGAAAGAATACGGAGGCTGTGATGCTGCTCTTTAGAGCTTTAGTGAGGCACCAGCTGGAATGCTGTGTACAGTTCTGGAGACCTTACCGACAAAAAGGCAGTATTCAAAAGGTGGGCAACAAAAATGGTGGTGTTCTTTCAGAACAACCCCACAAAGGGTATCATTCTAATTTTAATAACTTTAAAATACCAAAGAAGGGCAACAAAGTTAATAAAAGGAGTGCGGGGGCTAGAGTACCCGGAAAGATTGTCCAAGTTAGGTTTATTTAGTCTAGAAAAAAGATGATTGAGGGCTGATCTAATAACTATGTATAAATATATTCGGGGTCAATACAAAGATCTGTCCCACTATCTATTTATACCCCGGAGTGTAACCATAACCCGGGGGCATCCACTAAGGTTAGAGGAAAGGTGCTTTCTCCACCGACATAGGAGGGGATTCTTCTCTGTAAGAGCAGTGAGACTATGGAACTCGCTGCCAGAGGAGGTAGTAATGATGGATACAGTAAAAACGTTCAAAAGTGGCCTTGATGCCTTCCTGGCATGTAATAACATTTCCAGCTATGGCTACTAGACCACTGGAAGAAGTTAAACAGGCTGAACTGGATGGACTAAAGTCTTTATTCAGCCTTACATACTATGTTACTATGTTACTATGTAATGCTTCTTTAATTCTTTAATACTGTGTGTTGCCCCAAAATTAGATAATTGTTTTTTTTAATGAGATAGGACCATCCAGAATGCTTTAGTGGACACCAGACTCTTCCACATCTTAGTGCCCAGGAGAAAAGCCATGCTGGCAGGAATCAAAGTAGTAAAACACACCAAATTATAAAACGCTCCCAAAAATCTAAATTAACTGTTTAATTTAATTTAATGTTGCATCTTCCTTCCTCTGTCTGCAGATGAGAGTCATCATCTCGTAAGTCCAGCAATGTGCAGTTCCCTCTAAGTCTAGCAGCCATCTCTTCATCGGCTGGCACTTGCGACTTACTGACCGCTTCCTGTTGCATTTGAAGAAAAGGGGGGGGGGGGCAAAGTGATTTGTAATTCAGGATCCTCCCCCCCATTTGATTACCTGCACCACCTCCAGGAGCGCTCATCAGGGACACCCCTGGAATGTGGCAGTCCCTTTACTTGGTCTGCTAGCCTGGAGGAAAAGGGGCTATACTTTTTTTATTAAAAGAAAGTTCAAAAATTATAATAATCTCCCACATGTGCAGCATGGTTTTTTTAATTAAAAGAAAAATATGCAAGGACATGCTGAGTACTTCTGTTCCAGGTAATTGTAAAATCACACGTTTTCTTTTTTGTCAAAAAACTAAGGCTAGATCTTCCCAGTGGAATCATAAATCATAGCATTTTAATTCAATTCAATTTATTGCTTTGCCAGCTACATCAGAGATTAACAAAACATATTTTTAGCATATACACAGTGCAACAATTTAAATGCAAAAGACATAGAAAGAAATTGAATACAAGATACACAGACTAGTACAAGTGATACAGACCAGCAAGAGTTCTTCTGGGATAGGTTTACAATGCCTGGCTTTATTTCAGGGTGTGGATAGCCAAAGGGCAGTAACCATTCTTTGATCTAGAAGTCCTGCATGCTGGTACAGCAAAACGTTGCCCAGATAGTTAAAGCGGATCTTCACTCTGAATAAGAGTCTATCTTATATGTTTCCCACACCCTGTACATACAGATTGTCCACATTAAAAATCATCCTACCTGCATCTACTGCATGTTATGAGCCTTTAAACATCCAAGATGGCGGCTTATGGAAGCCGCCATCTTATCAGGCAGCCTGCAAACAGGAAGTGCCTCCTGACTGTGCTGCTCTGCATTCTGGGACTGCTGACCTTTACCTGACCCCAGCTCTGCTCTGTCTGAGCAAAGCACAGCTATAACCAGCCCCCCTGTACCTAATCCCACTCTCCTCTCCTCAGTAAGTGTGATGCTTCACAAGTCAAGATGGCGGCACCCGTATCCTAAATTCCTGAACAGAGTTGAAGCCCAGTGGGGAAAGAATAATAAGTTAGTGACTAAAAATTTAAAATATATTAATTTTAGATGCTGGAGAACCGTTTTTAAGAGTTTGGGCTTTTCATTAAATCACGGTGAAGGTCGGTTTAATACTGGAATAAGGCATGTCCAGGGTGGGTGGGGTTTAAGAAGAAACTTTTCCGGCTGTTCGACTCCAGCTGTTCGAAGTTGGTGCAGGGACCTTAAAGGTACTCGTATAATTCTTTCTGCAATATTGATTATTCTTTGAAATCTACGTTAATCTCTCTTAGTACGGAACCTATAACTGGTTATAAAAGAAGAGCACTGATAACTGTTTAGACACTCCCACCTTCTTCAGTTGCCTTCAAAAGAAAGTCCCTGTTGTGTTTCCTCAGTACAGCCAAGGTGTTCTTTTCCCAGCCAAGGTTGTCGGAGATGACCATGCCCAAAATCTTTGTTTCTTTTGCTCTTTTAATTTCTACCCATTGATGAATAGGGGTGACATGGGCGCAGGAATCCTCCTGAAGTCCACTATCATCTCGAGAGTCTTTGATGGATTTATCACCAGATTATGTTTAGCGCCAGACTAGTTCCTCCATGGTAGTCTTCCTTGTTGCCATTCTTGACAAGACCTATAACGGTTGCATCATTGGCAAACTTAATGATTTTCACAGTTTGCCAAGGAGATGCAGTGATTGGTGTAGATAGAGAACAGGAGGGGTAACAGTACGCAGCCTTGAAGGGTACCGGTGTTAGTGTGCCTGACACTGGACCACACCAGTCCAAGTATAACTATTTGGGATCTATCTGTTAGGAAATTTCCTATCCAGGTGCAAACGTTTTGAGGAATGCTTATTGTAGACATCTTTTCCACCGGCAGTTTTTGACTTATAGGGATCGATTCAGAGCTTAGTGAGAAAACTCTTCTTTTTTAGGATAGAAAACTGCCATTCACTTTCACCGTCTACCTTTGGGCTGAGTAAAAATGTACACCCGGTAGACAATGAAAGTGAATAGAAGTTTTCCCTTCTAAAAAAGAAGTGAGATTTCCTACCAGGCTTTTAATCAACCTCATAGTGTTAAATGTCGAACTAAAATGTATCTTAGGTGTCTGGGTAATCAAGATGCTCATACATAAAATGATGGGCCATATTGACAGCATCATCAGATGATCTATTTGCCTTGTATGCAAATTGTATAGGGTTCATTGGCTGCCAGTGATTGTCTTCAAGTGCAACTGGCTGGAAGTCATTCATCTCAGTAGCTGATGGTTTTTCTGGCAGTAGGACAATGATGGACCTTTTAAGACAGCGGGGAATTAAACCTGTTTCCAGAGAGGCATTAAAGATTGGACTGGAGATAGCTGATATGTCTATGTCTTGAGGCAGATCCAGGAAACTTCAACTGGCCCCAGTGGCTTTCTGATGTTAAGGCACTTGAAAAGTAATTATATTTTCTTCCCTGTGACAGTTGCAACATGCTCACGCTATTTCAGGTTCAATATATTGAGTGGCCATGACCAGTCACTGTGACCAACACACAGGTCTGTGGTGAGGAGGACAGGCCTGCACACCAGAGAACATGATTTTGGGAATTGACACATTTGACTTTGCCAAACCAGGATGGATCAGCTGTGGGGTGCAGTGGGTGAGCAAGGTCATGTTTTTAGCTTGCCTGAACAAACCCTTAAATAGTGTCGCCTAGGAATACCCATCACACACCCCCATGCATTACAAGACATTCCAGGGTCCTGAAGGAGCCCTCGCCTTGCCACACAGCCTCATAACAACAAGTATTTCTATACACAAGTGATTGTTATCCAGGCATGGCAGTTTGATTTGCTACTAGCATTTGGGAGTGGAGTTGGATCCAAGTGAATCTATCTCAAGATGGCACATTAAGGCTTCTGGGCATGCGACAATGGGTAGGCCTGATTGGAATCAATTAGCTGGTCTGACTTTTTCCAGAAAAAGTTGGGGCACTTATGAATATAAAGGTGTAGCAATCCTTAACCCAGGAACACAGCTCAACTACCGTAATTTGATCTCAACACAGAAGCCATTGAAAAGCATTAAGATTTTAATGTACCACGATGCACCAATGCATTGAGCCATGCATTAGGATAGTTATGTATGTGCTGTTTTAGTCATTTCAGCCAATGAGCACACACTGCAGTTATTGAGAACCAAAGGTCTGCTTACACTTATTAATTCAACAATTGAGAAACAATCATGTATTTGAGCATACCTGCACTAGAGACTTTTCAGCAAACAATGGGTCTCTTATTACAATTAGGTTTAATATCACTAATTGGGCATTGCATGCATAAGAAGGGAATTGTTAACAAATTATTATCCTCTCTAGGCTTTCAATGTTACATTAATGTGAACAACATGGAAATATAGGTAAAAATGTAAGTAAGACTTCTCAGGAACTACAGAACCCAGCAGCATGCTATTCTGGGCAACAACTAAATGGTAGGGAATTATTTTATAGGTTTAGGGTGCTGGGGATTGGCTGGAATACTTTGGGCTCATTGGCCCCTGAACACCCAAAGGGCTTATAGCTCTGCTGCCAACTAGGGTGCCTCACCCACTAGAAACATTTGGGTTCATTGGCCCTTTTAGAGCAGTCGCCTGGGACATAATACAGCCATGCTCATGCGAAATGTAAGCATATTTTGAAAACATATTTTCTTAAATATATAAATTGATATAGATGGACAACATCCGATTAACCAAACTATGAACACAGCCATTACCACACTCATACCCAAGCCAGAGAAGGACCCAGTAATATTCACAAATTACAGGCCTATATCACTGTTAAAATGTATATCTCAAATTGTACACTACTGTCTTAGCAACACGTCTCCAGCTCATATTGCCATCAGTCATATGCCCATCACAGGCAGGCTTTATTCGTCAACGAGGTACCCAGTAAAATATAGCTACAACAGTTGCCGTAATCAACAATATAAACTAAAGGAAAACTAAAGCTGTAATCATAGCTATAGATGTGGAAAAGTCCTTTGATCGTGTCTCATGGCCTTTTCTAGGAACAGCATTAAGACATTTGGACTAGGTCCGTTACTAGTGAGAAGAATGGCCCGTATCAGAATCCATATCCCCCTGAAATAGAACCCAACAGGGATGCCCGCTATCCCTGATACTATTTAAAATGCACATGAAAATACTATTAAATAAGATAAACATAAATAAAAATATTAAAGATTGGCCAAATTCCCAGGTGCAATAAGCAAGGAACATGCGTCATAAATTCATATGCTGTGCTGATAAGCCTCATGCCCTGTCATAGTTGTTTTTGAAGTTGTATATTTTGACAAACATGTAATTTTTTAACTTTTAATTTGCTGTATTTTTTATCCTGGGCATGTCAAACATGTTTCTGACTTAACCTATTATTATCACAGTGTTCCCTTGATGTTGGTGTGATCTCAACGCATTTTGCTGTACAATGTGGCTTCCTCAATAAATGTTGCACAGCATGTCAACAAAAGCATTGTGAGAAAGATTGGGCAGAAAGATGACGAACTGGGTGGTGCATGCAACGGGCGCCATGGCTTTTGTTACGGTTGCCAAGTACTCCTTTTAGGCCATGGTAGTGTGAGTAAATTAGATGGATGTGGTGGGTATGCCATTAATATAGGTAACTGATATAGTAACGGTGTCATGGTGATATGAGCCGCTAGGGTGCTAAATGATGAGTGGCTGCATTGCTATGGAGCTGGAAAGTGTGGCTTTTTGGTAAGGATTTGATTTATCGCAGTTAAAGGTTACCTCTTGTGCTGTGTTTTACAGAAGGTCCCTTGCGGAAATGTAGGTCCACTTGAGGAAGTGGCAGTCAGGGTGGTTTGTATATAATACTATCTTTTATTTAGAAAGAGGAAGTAGTAAGATCATGGTCATGATCATATGTATGGTACCTGGAATAGTTAAGAGGGGTTGTCCAGTCTGTATTGTAGGGTTGGTGCTGACCGGTATGTGCCTGATGGTCAAGGTTACTGGTAGGTAGCGGGAGAAGCGGTCAGGTCCGCAGATCCTGTGCTGAGGCTGGTGTTTATTGTGTCTGTATGATAGATTGCGCCTGGCAGTTTTATGCTTCTGAGTAAAGAGGAATCAGGGCGTGACTATGAAAGTCTATGGTGTGCAGTAGGCTGGTTTGGGAGTGGCTAGGGAATCCCTCACTGTTCTCATTGGTGCATTTTATTTGACCTCTTTGAGTGAGGATTTGAAGATGTGCTTGTGTGAGCGAGGCAGGTGACACTTTTCATTGCTTATTGGTTTGGGGGGGAGCAAGCATGTCTGTTTGTCAGGTGCACATGCGCGGAATGTATTGGCCGGTGTGTGCTGGTGATGTTCTTGCACAGGTGCAGGGTCTCTGAGCTTGCTTTTGCTGTGCTGATAATATTAGTAGTAGAGCGTCTGAGCTAGGAGGTGTCAGAGGCCCGGGTTGGGCTTGCAGCAGCCCTAGAGCTTCTTTTAATCTGTAGCTGTCCTGATAGATGTGCTGTAATCTGACAGTGATTAGCAGCTAGTTCGTTTTCTTATGTAGTGAATGGCTGTTATAGTAGGTGGTGGACTGTCTGATGATTATAGTAAAGGGGAGGAAGGAATATGCACCTTTGCAGCCCTAAGGTTAGGGAACAGTTGGTAACTTCATTCCTCAGTCAGGGAACACATCATTATTTTGGTGCGCTGTATCTCAGTCTATATAGCCCCGTCCTCACTGCAGTTGGCATGCGTTTGTGGGCAAGTGATGACCATGGACAGGCAGACTGGAATGCCACTCATCGGGGCTGCAAATGGTCCCCCAACATAGTCAATGCTATGGAGTGGGACCAGAAAAGACAGGATTAGACTATGGCTATTAATTGGGGAGAAGGAGAACCTGGACCATGGAGCCTAGGTGGTTACATGCTGGGACTATATGTTATCCCGAGTTATTGTGGGGTAATAAACAAATTACAATAAATAAAATAATAAATTTGCCACCAGAGTGAAAGAGCAGCACTTTTTAAATCCTGGAAAGGATCTATAAGCTACGGCCCTCAAGTGGTGAGTAGCTTGAGTGCACGTTGTTGGTGATGGATATTAAGACACAGAAAATGGATTCTATCTTTAACAAGCTTCTCAAGATTTTACAAAGAACTTTTATTGTGCCACAAGGTTTTTCTAAAGGATTTTAGTTGCCCCATGCTTTTTTATACTATTGTCTGATCTGAACTTTTTACTACAGTTTATTTGCATGTTGTGAGTATCTGTTCTTTTTTGTTTACCTAGCGCATTTATATTAATTGCCTTAATGGCTAGCCCATAGGTAAGTAGGGCATCTAGTTCTTTTTTTGTCTTTTGTCTTTTTGTAGCAACTATCCCGGACATTTTTTAATGTAATCAACTTTTATTGATTTTTTCAAACAACAATTTGTATACAACACAAGGGGGGTGGGGGAAGGGGATACAGAAGGCAAGGGGTGAGGGGATGGGAGCATCATAACGTGTACCTCATACGAGGTCGACATTTTGACACATAGGGTGTACAGCATACATCATACATCAATCCAATACAAAGTGACTCAGCTCGGCGGGTGGATCATCTTAGCCGTACCTCTATTACTTAATGAAACCTACGGGGACACGTGCGGGCCTCATATAAATAACCCATGTGATCCCCCATTGGGAAATGGACGTTCTCCGTTGGTGAAGAGTTATAACAATATGGGGAGAGGGATGCAGGAGAGGAAGGGAGAGGGACCAGGATGAGGGGGGTGATCGCAGTGGCTGGCCACATGGATAGCATTAATTATTGGGAGGTGGGTAGGGTTGATTTCTCCCATGCCGCCTGTACGGGCCGGTGAGGAGTCGCATGAAAGCTCTATGATCCAGGGAGGGCTGATGGACACCAGGGACCCCCGTAGTATGGCTGTCCATCTACTCACGGCTGCTCATAACAACGCAGGCAAGCGGGTGTCCCGGAAATCCAACCAGCTCGCCCAGATCATCACGTATCTGCTGGTGGACTCTGAGTCGTCAGCAATCAGGCTCTCTAAATATCGTATAGACTCCAACTCCTGAACCCATTCCGCCAGTGTGGGGGGGTCTGCTGACTTCCAGTGTCTAGGGATGACTGCTCTCATGGCCGCCAGGAAGAAGCGGAGGACATCCTTCTTAGCGCTGGTTATAGAGCAGGGAAGCAGCGATAGGAGCGCCAGCTGGGGCGTATTCAGAGTGGTTCTACCCGACACCTGTCCGTAAATGCAGATGATTTCGTCCCACAGAGATTTAATGCTTGGGCAGCCCCACCAAATGTGGATCATATTCCCCTCCTCCTTCTGGCATCTCCAGCACACACTGGGGGTATTTTTGTCAAAGCTATGGATGTCTGCAGGACACCTATACCAACGGGAAAGGATTTTATAATTACGCTCATTAGTGGCTGTGGCTATAGAGGAGCTATGAGTACAGGCATAAATCTTTGTTAAGTCACTTTCAGAGAGCGGAAGACCCAATTCTCTTTCCCATTTTTCAATGAATCTGTGTGGCCCCGTATGAAGAGATTTGGATAGAAGTTTGTAGAGCCTAGAAATCATATGGTCAGGGGAGGTGTCTTGCAGGATCAGGGACTCTAGAGTTGTGGGGGGAATCCGGGCCCTTTCCACCATATTATTGGATGATAGGAAGGTATGGAGCTGTCTGTGCAGCAGCCAAGAGATACGCTTATTCCCTGCTCTAGCCCTCAGGTCATCCAGGGTGGGGATGGTCCCGTCTCGCATCACCTGGCCCACCGTTATACCCTCGGAAGCCTCCCAAATGAGGAAGCTCCCGGAGAGCATGCCTGGTTCAAATGCTGGGTTATCAAAGATCGGCGTAAGGGGGCCGGGTCTACGGACCAAGTTGTGTTTTTGTTGGAGTGGGTCCCAAACATCCAGGAAATGTTGCATAAGATAGGGTAGAGTCCCTTTCTGTGGCCGGGTTAGAGGGGCAGCCCACACTATTGTGGAAGGATTGAACCGGGAGAGCGTCTTCTCCAATTGAACCCAAAGTTTTTCCTTTCCCCTATGCGTCCAGTCCACTAGCCGCTGTAGGACTGTCGCCGCATGGTAGGTTTTCATGTCAGGGAGTCCCATGCCCCCTTCCCCCCTGCCTCTGGAGAGAGTCGAAAGTCTAATCCTAGGTCTAGATGACCCTCACACAAATTTTGAGAACATTGAACTCAGTTTTTTAAAAAAGCTGCTGGGTAGACCTATCGGGGCTGCCTGAAAAACATACAAAAGTTTTGGGAGTATGTCCATCTTTAGACTATTGACCCTGCCAAACCAGGAGATCGGTCTCTTTGTGTAAGCCTCTAATTCCTTACCTATTTTAGCTAGGAGAGGGGAATAATTAAGATCGTATATTTTGGAGAGGTCTGCCGGTATTTGAATGCCTAGGTATCCGATGGCCTGAGCCTTCCATTTGAATGGGAAGTTTGCCTCAAGGAGGCATACCTCTTGGCGCGGAAGAGAGAGGTTGAGCGCCTCAGTTTTGGAAAGATTGATTTTGAAGTTGCTCACCGTGCTGAAGCGCTCAAACTCCTTTAAGAGAGCCGGGAATGATATGTGTGGCGATGTGACATGTAGCATCAAGTCATCTGCAAACAGAGATGTCTTAAACTGGTTCACTCCAATCTGGATGCCCCTAATATCAGGGTTATTGCGTATGGCTATGGCTAGGTGCTCCATCGTCAACACGTATAGGAGGGGGGAAAGAGGGCACCCCTGTCTCGTGCCATTGCTTATATTGAATGTGGCAGACTGTAGGCCATTGATTCTGACTCTAGCTGTTGGGCCACCATATAGGGCCATGATTTTGGAGAGGAGGCCAGGGCCAATCCCGATCTGTCTCAATGTGGCAGACATAAAGGCCCAGTTCACCCTGTCAAACGCCTTCTCAGCGTCACACGCGAGGAGACAAGCTTGAGTTTTGGAGGAGGCGACATGTGAGATCAGGGTGAACAGTTTGTTTGTATTGTCCCTGGCCTCCCTCCCCGGCACGAACCCCACCTGGTCTAGGTGAATCCTATCAGGGAGCAAACCCTGCAGCCTTACGGCTATAATCTTAGCATAGATTTTAAGGTCAATATTGATAATTGAAATTGGTCTGTAGTTGCCACAGATCGAGGTGTCCTTCCCTGGTTTAGGGATGACCGAGACCGAGGCCTCGAGGGCCTGTTTGGGGAAAGGGCAGGCTTCGCCTATGGAGTTAAACACCCTTGTTAAGAAGGGGGTCAACCGAGCCCCAAATTGTTTATAGAATTTGGGGGTATATCCGTCTGGACCTGGGCATTTACCGGCGGGTGAGTCTTTAATTGCTTGGGTAACCTCCAGGGCAGAGAAAGGCCTCTCCAGGGACTCGGTTTCCTCCACGGAAAGTGAGGGTAACGGGGTACTTTTTATGTAGTCGTCAATCACTGAGGGTGGGGGCCCCCGAACCGGAGGAGAGCTGGAGGGGTTCTGGATATTATAGAGGGAATTATAGTATTCTCTAAAGGTGGCTGCTATATCCGAGGGGGCCTGCGCCAAGGAGCCGTCAGGCTTCCGGATAGCAGGAATATACGCGGCCGTTGGCCGGGGGTGGAGGGTTCTGGCCAGCGTTCGGCCACATTTGTTTGCCAGTCTGTAGAGTTGGGCCCTTCCCTTATCCCTGTAGCTTAGGTAGGATTGATTATACAATTTCTGTAGCTTCTCCCTAGCACCCTGCAGTTCCAGAAGCCCTAGGTCGGTGGGCTCCGCTTTGTGTGCAGCCTCTAGTGCGTGGATATCGTTTAGGGTTTTCTGAATTAGCGCCGACTTTTCCCGTTTGATTCTAGATCCCTGCTTAATGAGTTCACCTCTAAGAACACATTTCAGAGCTTCCCACTGGGCGGGCAAGGGGGTCGGGTCAGCCCTGTGATCTTCGAGGAAGTGCTCTATCGTCCTTTCGATCGCGGAAGAGCAAACGGCGTCACCGAGCAGGGTGTCGTTGAGCCTCCACGACCAGCAGGCAGGCGACTGACCGGGGAGGGTCAGTGAGATGAAGATCGGGGCGTGATCGGACCACAAGATAGGTCCTATCCACGCCTCGGGATCCCAGTCCAGGGCATGGTGGCTCGTGAGCAGATAGTCAATCCTGCTATAGGAACCTGCGGCATGCGAGTAAAAGGAGTAGTCCCTCCTCTGGCCGTGGAGGACCCTCCAAGTGTCAACCAGCTGGAGGCTCGTTAGTGCTTTCCTCAAGCTATTGAGTTTGCTCAGCGACACGGATGCCCTCCCGGATGAAGTGTCGAGTGAGGGGTTAAGTGGAACGTTTAGGTCTCCCCCGACAATTATCACCCCCTCCGCAAATTCTTCTAGTAGTTTGAGGATCTGGGTAGAGAACCGAGTCTGGTCCGTGTTGGGGGCATACAGATTTGCGAGAGTGTAGGTCTTGTTAAATATCCTGATTTTAAGGAAGAGAAACCTACCCCGGGGGTAGACTTTAACATCTAGTGTCTCGTGGGGGAGCGATTTGTGGAGAGCTATTGACACCCCCTTCGTTTTCCCTTCCGGGTTGGAGCAATGGTGCCATGTTGTGTAATATCTGTCACGAATATCAGGGGTGTGACCCGTTTTAAAGTGGGTTTCCTGAAGAAGGATTATCTTGGCTTTCTGTTTGTGGAGGTTATACAAGATTTTTGATCTTTTCTCAGGGATATTAAGGCCCTTCACATTGAAGGAGCTGATCACCACCTCCCCCATCCCAGATAAGCCCAAGACGCCCGAGGGCTGTCAGCAGCCTCTCTCGGGGATTGGGAGGTATCAGCAGGCAGGGAGGGCAGGGGTGGTGAGGAGCCTCGGGGCGGCTAGGTAGTAGGGGGTTAGGGATCGCGGGGAAGGGGTACGAGTAGGGAAGGTAGACAGGAAAACACAATAACAAACAATGCAAAAGCCAATCTGGCGGGGGGGAAACACTAAAGAGCTGTAGCTCTAGGGATCAGCACTCCTCCAACCGGAGGGGGGCTGATGCCAACCTAAATGGGGGACTGTGACTAGCTACAAGATCGGGGTAGCCTTCGTCCAGACCCACCGGGCATCCAACAACATATATAGATAAAGCGAGGATATTACCTGAGCAATTGGGACTAACATTCTAAGAAGTAGTAGTGCAATTAAAACTAAAGAGAGATAAACACAAAAAGAGGTTTAGATATCACCAGAGTCCATGTGCGTCCAAGAGGCAGGGGATCAGGGTTCGCTGTCGGTCGGGCCTGGGCGCCTCTCCTGTCTCACTCGGGGTCTGGATGATCTTGGTCTGCGCGGGGGTGCTCCCTGGGGTCTCCGCGGGATCGATTCCGTGCTTGGAAGAAGCCAATCTGGAGCTTGGATCGGGTCACAGCCCAAGAAAGAAAAAAGTCCCGCCAGGTCACGGTGTGTCTTGAGAAGAAACGTTTCACGATTTCTTAGCACTTTCTTAGCGCATCAGGTGGAAGGGGAAACCCCATCTGTAGGAAGCCCCCGCACCCCTGATGACCTCCAGCACCGGCCGCAACATTCTCCTCATCTGAAGCGTGCGTCTTGAAAGGTCCGGGAGGATTTGTATACTTGCGCCATCAAAGTCCACCGGCCCATGTCGCCAGGCCCTCCTGGCTATCTCCTCCTTGATTTTATAAAAGTGGACTCTACACACCACATCTCTCGGGCGCGACGGGTCCGGATTACGGGGGCCCAGGGCCCTGTGAGCTCTGTCAATCTCAATCGGGGTCTCAGCGGCTCTGTCTAGTAGCTTATTAAAAATTGTGGTGATAATCTGCTTCACGTCTTCTCCCGCCGAAGCCTCAGGTATGCCCTGGAGGCGCAAGTTGTTTCTCCTATGCCTATTTTCTAGGTCATCGTGCTGGAGTTGGAGCTGGAGAATCTGCACGTTCTGTGCTTCTACTCGTTTCGCCAGGTCTGCGATAGCAGTTTCATTAGCTGTTTGCTGGGAGGTTACCCTGGAGTCGAGCGCCCGGAGGTGCCCCTTCACCTCAGCGATATCCTTTTTGTAAGCTGTCTCATACTTAGAAATGAGCGCCTCAAAGTCCGCCCTGGTGGGGATAGATCTCAGAAATGAGAGGGTCTCCCTGTGAATATTACCGGCGTGAGGTGTTACTTCTTCTCTCTCTCCAGACGTTCGTGGAGGGGAATGGATAGAAGAGGTGGCAGGAGGGGGGAGCTCAACCTCTTCAGTTATGGAGAAGTCCTCTATAGGGTAGGGAGGTTCCTCTTGGGAGAAGTGGATCAAACTTGGGGAACCGGGAAGAGTCGTGGCCCCCCGGGTAGGCCATGCCCCCGAAGCATCAGAGTGGGCAGGGGGAGATAGCGGGCTGGATGTTCTCGCCGGCCTCCTAAAGGACTCCTGACTGCTGCAGGGGCTCCTCTCCCTCCTCGCCCCGGAGCGGCTTCTGGACCTTGGGGGTCTCTGTGGGAGAGCCTCCCTATGTTGCATCTGGGGAGGGCACGGCGACCTCCGATCAGAGTTGATGGGCGGATGTCTCCCTGGTTCCCTCTCATCAGGGAGGAAGGCAAATCTCCCCAATTTATGGAGGGCAGATTCTCTCCACCTAGCAGATTGCGGTGGTTGGGGTTCTGCAGTATGTGTCTCTGGGCCTCCATCCCTCCCCAGGCTGGGGGACATTTGCTGGTTCGCCTCCCCCCACTCAGGGACCGGAGCGCCCCCCCCCCGTCATACCTGTGCTGCTGCCAGGTGTTTGTCCTCCTGACGACCCGGCCGCCATCTTGATCAGACCTTTGCACCTCATAGCTGGGGAGCACATGGATCTCAGAGCAGCCACTTCCAGCTGCAGTGTGGTGGGGACCCGCGCCAGCAGTGTGTGTCCCGTCCTCCTCCTCTTCACACCTCTCGGCTGGCTGCTCGTTGGACGTAGCAGGGGGAGAGAGGAACGGCCTCCCCCCCTCATCTCCCGTCATCCCGGGTGCGGTCTCTTCTGAGCGGGACACGGCGGGGAACCGACGCCTCGACTCCCGCAGCTCGCCACACACCTTCTCGGGCGACGCCGCAGGTCTCCGCCTGCTGGGGATCTTCTTCCGACGGCCCGGGGGAGGAAGCTGACGACGGGGCCGGCGACACGTGGCCTGCAAGCAGCTCCCGGCTCCCCTCTCCGGATCCAGGTAAGGCGGCTGCCGGTCTCCGTTTCTCTCCCACTCCGGAGCGCGATCCACCTCCGTTCCCCTCTCTCCTCTTGCCTCTTCTCCCTGGCATAGTTCAGGGTGCACTGTGAGCCCGATTGCCACAAAAAGATGTTGAAGGAGCCCGGTTACGGTCAGGAGCTCAGCTTAGTGCGGCCACTCCATTCAAGCGCCAGGCCACGCCCCCCCCATCCCGGACATTTTTTGTACCAGCTTGAATTGTCAAGAATTATTTTGCACATCATTTCATATTATTGTTGGAACATAATGACAATATTCTCACCTTTGTCGGCTTGTTTAATGATGAGATTAGTATCTCTTAGTACGTTCAGGGCCATTCGTTGTTGGGTTGAGAGGTTGTCCACTGCTGGCTGGGTGTGGGGTATCGAGTAAATGTCAGTGAAGACTGTTATGAGGAAAGTCTGTATGACTGGGTTGGTATCTGTGGGTTGAAAAAAGGTAGATGTTGTTGGTTGCGATTGTGATGTGGGTTTGTGGGGCTCATAGAACATATAGGCAAGTTTCTCAGGGGGTGAGTGTAAAGAGTCAAACAGATCTTCCAGCTTTACTAGGGAGCTATGGTTATTGGGGTCATGATGGGTGTTATTTGGATTGTGGTACATCTGTTTTAGAGTTAGTTTTCATATAAAGAAAATATTTTTGATTGTTGTAAATTTGGCCAAGCTATTATTGGGGCCAAAGTTCATGCCCAATAACAAAGGGACTGTTGTTCTGCTGCCAAACTGTGGTCTGTGATATTAATGATAGAGTGTGTTGTCTGCATTATTGGGGTGGTGGTAGTGGTTGTTTCTTCATTGGAGGGAGAAGGCTCCTATAGATGGTTGCCTGGGTCTTCACTGGCTGGGTATCTGTCAGGTTCCACTTACCCGTTCCCCGGTCCAGCGGCGTTCCCACGGTGCGGCCGCCCGCTGCGTGGCCTCCCGCCCGGCGGCCACGGTGAGCGGCGGCTTGTGCTCCTGCTGGCGTGTGCACACCTCCTCTTCCTCCAGCCGGCGGCCCCGGCTTCCTCACACGTTAATTAAAGGGCCGGGTGGGGGGAGTGCTCTGCTGCACAGGGCCAATGAGCCCTTGACTTGGGGCTGAACGCCCCTGGGGTTGTATATGGGCCAATGAGCCCAGGGTAGGGAGGTTGTGCCCTTATCCCTCGTCCTGGCCAATCCCTAACCAGTTCCTATGTACACCAATCACACACCCATTCCCCCCATCCCCAATCTTGTCTGTGCCTATATCAGGTTCGCTCCGTCAGTCACCCGGTGCCTGTGATAGCTCCTTGTACCTTGCTTTGTCTTGTGATATAACCGTGATTGATCTCCGTTGCCGACCCCTGCCTGAACCGACTATTCTAGCTCTGATCTCCGTTGCCGACCCCTGCCTGAACCGGCTATTCTCGATCTGATCTCCGTTGCCGACCCCTGCCTGAACCGACTACTCTCGATCTGATCTCCGTTGCCGACCTCTGCCTTGTACCCTGACCTCGAGCTGCCTCATTCCTCTGTACCGCTGCGATCTCTGACTTCCCCGTGTCAACCTCTGGCCTGTCTCTGGACTTCCGCTACACTCGCTCTTAGCCATTGGTTCTTCAGACCTCTAATCAGTAAGCTCTCATCCTTTGAGCCATTGACGTCCTGGGGGCAACCGATCCCAGGCAGGCGTATTTTGCGTCCCGGCAAGCGGGGGCTCCTACAGGTGAAGCTGGCTGCGGAGATTGGGGGTTGAGGGCTTACCTAGAGGGCTGGAGTTACCAGAGCGTGACATTATCACAGGCCTACAAAATGGAAGACCTGGTGCAGCAGGTGCAGGCCATGGCCACTGCTATTAACCAGCTCGCCCAGAGAGTGGCCAATCAGGAAACCCGACAGATACCTGCATCCGCTGTATCACCTCACGTTCCTGAACCAAAGATCCCGTTACCGGAGAAATTCTTTGGAGACCGAGCCGGTTTTGCCAATTTCAAGAACTCTTGTGAACTCTATTTTAAGTTGCGGCCCTTATCCTCGGGCACTGAGAGCCATGCACTCCATTTCATCTTTTTTCTTGGCTATGGGGGTTCTTTATGCCGATCCAGACCGTCAGTCCACGGCCGAAAACAGGCTTCGGGCCCTAAAGCAGGGTTGGAATTCCGCCGAGGACTACAGTGCCGAGTTCCGGCGGTGGGCAATGGAATCTAGATGGAATGACCCAGCCCTGTGTAGCCAATTCCGTATGGGGCTTTCAGAAATTATCAAGGATGCTTTGGTTAATTTCCCTACACCAGCAGATCTAGACCAACTCATGCAGGTCTCCATCAAGATTGATCGGTGACTTAGGGAAAGAGCCAGAGAAAGGGTTAGAACCGCCACGCCCTTTAAGTCATCTCAGAACCCTAACCCGTCAACTTCCCTAGGGGTAAACTCTTCCTCTTCCTCACAAGAGGAGCCCATGCATGTCGGTAGAGCTCGTCTTTCCCAGGACGAGAAGCAACAAAGGCGTTCCATGGGTCTTTGCCTGTATTGTGGGTGTCCGGGACATTTCGCTAGGTCCTGTCCAAATAAGGGGTACCCGGCGGGAAACTTTCTCACCTAGATCAGGAGGAGTTTTTGTATAGGGTCCCCACACACCCAATAGTATTGCACTAAGACAGATGGACAAAGAAATAGGGCACTACCTCCTCATTCAATAATAAACAGGTTAATTTTATTATATTTTAGACATGATTGTAAAAAGACACTAAACGATACATCTTAAAAAACATATAAACCACAGTTCTAAAAAACACACACAAGGGGGCGCCAGGGTACCACATAAAATTTCATAGTCAAATAGTTCCAATAGAAAATATATACAAGCCAAATATAAACAATTATATACAAATATCCATACAATACTACCAAATTGATTCTATACGCTATGTGCAAAAAATATATACATGTGCAAATAATTCAAAAAATCAACAGCAAAAAGTGCCTGTGCAATGTGGTTTATGCAAAATCCACTATCCAATTAATAATAACGTTCATTAGGAACCACCCAAAATAGTTGAAAGAGACATGGAACATTCAGTATCAATAATCAAGTAAGTGGACCAACTGGACCTACCCCTACTGTCAATCTGCCAACGCGTGTCGCAGCAGCCACACGCTGCTTCCTCAGGGCGATTTGTATGACCAGGAGGAGAGTACTGATCTAGGTGAGTTGGTAAATGACTCTCATCAGAATAAGATGTTAATTCCCACTGAGCTTTTCTGGGGTCCTTCCAAGCAGGCTGTATCTGCTTTTATTGATAGTGGAGCTGCGGGCAATTTCCTGGATCGGAGCATGATCTCCATCCTGGGGATTCCGCTGGTACCCCTTGAGAAATCTCTCCAGGTTTTGGCCATAAATGGAAAGA
Source organism: Gastrophryne carolinensis (assembly GCA_027917425.1). NCBI lineage: Eukaryota > Metazoa > Chordata > Amphibia > Anura > Microhylidae > Gastrophryne > Gastrophryne carolinensis. The sequence goes on along the minus strand of CM051237.1, from coordinate 125,121,735 downwards.
CCATCCAGGGAGGACCGGTCTGTACTAAGACCCCTCCTCTCAAATTGGTTGTTGGTTCCTCCCACTCAGAATACATAGAATTCCTGGTTTTTGATTGTCCGGAAACACCAGTAGTTCTGGGATACCCATGGTTAAAACTCCACAACCCCATTTTAGATTGGCAGACTGGGGACTTAGTTAGGTAGAGTAGTTACTGTAAGAGACATTGTTTTTCCACTGCCCTTAGGAGTGTTCTGATGCTGCCCCAGGAATTGCCTCAGCCTTATGCAGATTGGGCTGATGTTTTCTCCGAGCGATCTGCCGATACCCTCTCACCACACAGGGCCTATGACTGTCCCATTGACCTGCTTCCTGGAACTATCCCTCCTAGAGGGAAAATTTATAATCTAACCCGGCCAGAGGAGCAGGCAATGAGGGAATACATTTCGGAGAATCTGAGCAAGGGATTTATCCGCCCTTCAACGTCACCTGCGGGCGCTGGATTCTTTTTTGTGGAGAAGAAGGATGGAGGTTTAAGGCCTTGCATAGATTATAGGGCCTTGAGCAAAATCACTGTAAAGAATCGTTATCCTCTTCCTTTGATTGGGGATTTATTTAATCACGTAGTGGGGGCTCGCGTTTTTTCTAAGTTAGACCTAAAAGGGGCCTACAATTTGATCCGTATTCGGCAAGGGGATGAATGGAAAACTGCTTTTAATGTTAAAGATGGCCATTACGAATATTTAGTTATGCCTTTTGGCCTTTGTAATGCTCCCGCTGTCTTCCAAGACTTTGTTAACAATGTATTTCGTGAGTATTTGGGCAGATTCATGGTGATCTATTTGGATGATATGCTCATTTTCTCCAATACCTTGTCCGAACATAGGCAACATGTAAAGATGGTCCTTCAGAAGTTGAGAGAAAATAACCTGTATGCCAAAATTTCCAAATGTATGTTTGAGGTCACCTCCGTTCCCATATTGGGTTATATTATTTCTAGCCAGGGGTTGGAGATGGATGCGGGAAAGGTTTCGGCAGTGCGGGATTGGGTACAACCTAAAACTTTAAAAGAATTACAGCGTTTTTTAGGTTTTGCTAATTTCTATCGGCGTTTTATCAGGGTTTTTCTAGTATCGTTGCTCCTCTCACCAACCTTACCCGCAAAGGCGCTTTCTCTGTAAACTGGTCACCATCGGCCAATGAAGCTTTCCTTACTCTAAAACAGGCTTTTACTTCGGCGCCAGTTTTAGTTCATCCTGATGTCAATAAACCCTTTATTATTGAAGTAGATGCGTCCGAGTTGGGTGTGGGAGCAGTTCTGTCGCAATACTCTGGTCTTCCTGAATGTTTGCATCCCTGCGCCTACTTTTCCCGGAAATTTAGTACCACGGAACAAAATTATGATGTTGGAAACAGGGAGTTATTGGCGGTCAAGCTGGCCTTTGACGAATGGCGTCATTGGTTAGAAGGTTCTTTGCATCCCATCACGGTCTATACAGATCACAAAAATCTGGAGTACATCAGTTCTGCTAAAAGACTAAACTCTCGGCAGGCATGTTGGGTGTTGTTCTTCTCGCGGTTTAACTTTATAATCACATTTAAGCCAGGAGCCAAAAATACTAAGGCAGATGCCCTATCTCGTATGTTCGGGGACTGTAAGGATAGGGGTGATATGGGAGAATCAATATTACCTTTGTGCTGTGTGGTGGGGGCATTGCTTCCTGATCTCTCTAATACTTTGGCGCCATTTCAGAATGAATCTCCGGTTGATGTACCTTTGGGGTGTCAGTTTTTTTTCCGCCGCACCTGCGTCCCGAAGTTATCCGAGAATTCCACGATGCTAAAACAGCTGGTCATCTGGGTAATCGTAAAACGTTTATTTTAGCCCGACGCCATGTATGGTGGCCTACTGTGCGTCGCGATATTACAGCCTTTATCGACGCATGTACCGTTTGTGCGCGAAGTAAAGGGGTACACAAGGCCCCCAGTGGGTTTTTGGTTCCATTAGAGACTCCTAAAGAACCATGGTCTCATATCTCTATGGATTTCATAGTTGATTTGCCTCCTTCACGTGGGAACACTGTGATTTGGGTGGTCGTTGACCGATTTAGTAAGATGGCACATTTCATTCCGTTACCTAAACTACCGTCGGCTCCTGAGCTTTCGCAATTATTTATTTCACATATTTTCCGTATCCATGGCATACCGTCTAATATTATTTCCGATCGGGGTGTACAATTTACTTCGCGGTTTTGGAAGAACTTCTGTTTACGGTTGGGGATTCAGATATCTTTGTCGTCGGCGTATCATCCCCAGACCAATGGACAGACTGAAAGAACCAATCAAAGTCTGGAACAGTACCTAAGGTGTTACATTTCTGACACTCAAGAACAATGGTCAGAGTTCATTGATTCTGCTGAATTTGCGTACAACAATGCGCCGAGTGAAAGTACCAAGATGGCCCCATTCTTCTGTAACTTGGGAAAAAATCCCAGAGCTTCTTCCCTCTCAGGGTCACCTTCCGATTTACCGGCTTTGGAAGAGTGGCTCCAAGAACAGAAAAACATCTGGGCACGCGTCCAGGAGACTTTGAAAACTAATAGGTTAAGATATAAAAAGTTCGCCGACCGCCGCAGATCTCAGGAACCTACCCTTCAGGTTGGGGATCTCGTTTGGGTTTCCACTATGAACATTGCTCTCCGGCAACCTTCTAGTAAGTTGGGTCCCAAGTTTATTGGACCTTTTCCCATTATTCGGAAGTTGAACATTGTATCCTTTTTAAATTTGCTCTACTACTATGTGGCTGGCTTCTCCATGGCTTTTGGACATTACCAATTTTCGAGGTGAGCACTCCAGCCCTGCCTGAGTGGAGAGTTACATTCCTTGGTGACAAGCTGGCATCCCTGTTGTCTAAATATTGTATCCTTTAAGGTCCAACTTCCTCCGACTATGAAAATCCCTAATTCTTTTCATGTATCGTTGCTAAAACCAGCTAAGAATACTCCTCCTGCTGGTCCTTCACCAATCTTGGTCGATAATGAGCCGGAATACGAAGTAACCAAAATCCTAGATTCGCGTAGGGTTCGTAATTCCTTACAGTATTTGGTTGACTGGGTTGGCTACGGTCCAGAGGAGAGATGTTGGGTTGCAGCAAGAGATGTTCACGCCAGGGCTCTTGTACAGAAGTTCCATCGTGACAATCCGGGGAAACCTGGTGAGGGTCCGGAGGCCCCTCATGAGAGGGGGGGTAATGTCAGGTTCCACTTACCCGTTCCCCGGTCCAGCGGCGTTCCCACGGTGCGGCCGCGGCGAGCGGCGGCTTCTGCTCCTGCTGCACGTTCCGTTTATGCCCTCCGGCGGTGCTGCTCCCAGCGCGGCCGCCGGAGGAGACTTAATTAAAGGGCCAGGTGGGGTGGAGGGAGTGCTCTGCGGCACAGGGCCAATGAGCCCTTGACTTGGGGCTGAACGCCCCTGGGGTTGTATATGGGCCAATGAGCCCAGGGTAGGAAGGTTGTGCCCTTATCCCTCGTCCTGGCCAATCCCTAACCAGTTCCTATGTACACCAATCACACACTCATTCCCTCCATCCCCAATCTTGTCTGTGCCTATATCAGGTTCGCTCCGTCAGTCACCCGGTGCCTGTGATAGCGCCTTGTACCTTGCTTTGTCTTGTGATATAACCGTGATTGATCTCCGTTGCCGACCCCTGCCTGAACCGACTATTCTAGATCTGATCTCCATTGCCGATCCCTGCCTGAACCGACTATTCTCGATCTGATCTCCGTTGCCGACCCCTGCCTGAACCGACTACTCTCGATCTGATCTCCGTTGCCGACCTCTGCCTTGTACCCTGACCTCGAGCTGCCTTATTCCTCTGTACCGCTGCGATCTCTGACTTCCCCGTGTCAACCTCTGGCCTGTCTCTGGACTTCCGCTACACTCGCTCTTAGCCATTGGTTCTTCAGACCTCTAACCAGTAAGCTCTCATCCTTTGAGCCATTGAAGTCCTGGGGGCAACCGATCCCAGGCAGGCGTATTTTGCGTCCCGGCAAGTGGGGGCTCCTACAGGTGAAGCTGGCTGCGGAGATTTGGGGTTGAGGGCTTACCTAGAGGGCTGGAGTTACCAGAGCGTGTCAGTATCCATGTAACTGTCTAAAAAAGAGGAACATGATGAAGAGGATGTGGAGTCATCTGATCTTTCCGGGTGACTTGTAGGCTTTTTCATTTCTGTGATTGTGTTGGTCTTACAGGGTCTGTGGGTTGAGTATCTCTGGCTAAAGTAGAATTGACTCCCTAATATTTTTGTTGGTAATTGGCCAGTGGTATACTGATTTGTCCCTATAGGCTTTTTGGTCTCTCTTACATTTTTGTTTCTGTTATGGCTATTAAGTCTTTGTTAAGTGATTCCAAGTCTGTCTTGATTTTTTTTTTTATGGTAATGTATTTTGGATCGTTGGAATAAGGTTCAAGTCTCTTTGCTAAATTATCTACCTGGGTTTTGATTTCTTTTAGTTCTGATTTGTAAAAATTCCCTAAAATGACAGGCATGCTTAGGGAGCAGTCATTCTCCTTGTCTTTGAGGCTCTTGGAATTCCTTTGTTATGAGAAATTAGTTTATACTTAAAGAGACAAGAGGGAAGTTAATGTTGTATAAGGTGCTAGGGCAATGGTCCCACCTAGTTGACTTGAATAGTTGATAGTTGAGAATGGGGGAGGGGAGTTGGCCTGGACCATTGACACACAAAGTGGCAAGGTATTTACACAATATTGTATTGATCCACGGGTATTGTTTATTCATACTCAAGTGGAGTACATGGTAACCGTAACAAATGCTATGGTGCCCGTTGCATGCACCACCCAGTTCCACATCTTTAATGCAGAATCTTTCTCACAATGCTTTTGCTAACAACATACTATGCTACATCTCCTGAGGAAGCTGCCTTGTACAACGAAACACGCCGAGATCCCACGCACACCAAGGAAACACTACCCCAACAACCAAGGCAGAATGTCATCAATCTGAGCTTTATAATTTGTACACTACCCCAACAACCAAGACAGAATATCATCAATCTAAGCTTCATAATTTGTATCTGCAAGTTAAATCATTGTAACTAGACTATACAGATTTTTACCACTTGAATAAAAACTACCTGTGGACCAATACATTATTCTGTAAATAGCTTAGCACTTTGTCTCTCTTGTCTCTCTTCAAGCCATTGGTCCAAGCCAATTCCCGTCTCCCCTTCTCAACTATTCAAATCTTTGGTAGGAGACAGACATTGTGCAATCACACACCAGAACCAAAGTGCTAGACTTTAGGAAGACAAACTTCAAGGAAATGGCGGAGTATGTAGAAAGAAAATTAGGTGAGTGGAACAGAGTAGCAGAAGTGAGTGCCCAGTGGTCACTATTAAAAATGGCCATCTTAAAGGCAACTAAGCAATATGTGAAACAAACTAGCAAGAATAAAAGGAAGAAGAAACCATTATGGTTTACTAGGGAAGTCAGCACTATCATAAAAGATAAGAAGTCTGCCTATAAGAAGTATAAAGTAAGTAGAAGTGTAGCTGACAGAGAGGCGTATAAAATTAAACAGAGGGAAGCAAAACTAATTATAAGGACTGCTAAAGGGCAAAAAGAGGAAGAAATGGCCAAATCTATGAAGAGGGGAGATAAAACCTTTTTCCGATATATTGGTGACAGAAAGAAGAAAAACAATGCAGTCTCAAAAATTAGAAATAGGGAAAATAAATATATTGACGGAGATAAGGCTGTGGCTGACCATCTGAATAGCTACTTTTGTTCGGTATTTTCAGATAGTAGCAGGCATGGTCATAGCACAACATCCAGCTGGGAGAGTACAGCTCCGGAGTTTCTGGAGGCTGATGTCTTAGCCGAGCTGGCACATCTAAAGGTAAGTAAGGCAATGGGTCCAGATGGAATCCACCCCAGAGTTCTAAGGGAACTTAGGTTTGTGATTGCAGCCCCTCTAACTGATTTACTTAACCATTCCCTTTCAACTGGTGAGGTTCCAGGTGATTGGAGAATGGCCAATGTCGTACCAATCCATAAAAAGGGGAGTAGAGAAGAAGCCAGTAATTACAGGCCAGTTAGTTTAACATCTATAGTGGTCAAATTAACGGAAACACTCTTAAAAAAACAGATAATTTCCCATCTAAAAATTAATGACCTATTGGACCCAAAACAGCATGGCTTTACTGAGGGCAGATCATGTCAGACCAATCTTATTGATTTCTTTGACAATGTCACTAAAGTGTTAGATGAAGGTGGTGCTGTGGATATCGCCTATCTGGATTTTAGCAAAGCCTTTGACACTGTACCACATAAGGAGCTCATAGATAAGTTATTGAAGGTAGGACTCAATCCCTGGATAGTTCAGTGGATTTCCAGTTGGCTGAGGGATCGGTTTCAGAGCGTTGTTGTAAATGGTGTGCAATCTGAACAAAGGCGAGTTACAAGTGGTGTGCCGCAGGGCTCTGTCCTGGGCCCCATTCTTTTTAATATATTTGTAAGTGACATAGGAGAAGGCTTGGTAGGAAAAGTTTGTCTGTTTGCTGATGATACAAAGGTTAGTAATAGAGTGGATATTCCTGGAGGTGTCTGCAACATGGAAAATGATTTAGCTTTACTGGATAGATGGTCAAAACTGTGGAAACTAGAGTTTAATGTCTCTAAATGTAAAATCATGCACTTGGGTAGAAGGAATCCCTGCTCTGAGTACCGTATGGGCAGTACTGTGTTAGCCAGGACCTCGGAGGAGATTTAGGGGTACTGATTACTGATAGCTGCAAGATGAGTGGACAGTGTAGCCAGGCAGTGGGAAAAGCAGGATGCTCGGCTGCATAGCTCGAGGCATCACCAGTAGGAAGAGGGAGGTTGTGATGCCGCTGTATAGAGCCCTAGTAAGGCCACAGCTAGAATACTGTGTGCAGTTCTGGAGACCTTACCTGCAAAAAGACATTATTCAAATAGAACGTGTCCAAAGGCGGGCAACGAAAATGGTGGAAGGACTTAAACTTAAAACTTATCAGGAGAGACTTAAAGAACTTAATTTGTACAGTCTGGAGGAAAGAAGGGAGAGGGGGGACATGATTGAGACCTTTAAATATGTGAAAGGATTGAATAAGGTTCAGGAGGGAAGTGTTTTTAAGAAGAAACTTAACGATAGAACAAGGGGGCACAACCTGAAGCTAGTCGGGGGGAAGATCAGGAGCAATGTTAGAAAATATTATTTTACAGAAAGAGTAGTAGGTGCTTGGAACAAACTTCCAGCAGAGGTAGTTGAAACATCAACAGTCACTGAATTTAAACATGCCTGGGATAAGCACACATCTATCCTAAGATAAAGAGTACATACAGTATACACATAAGGGCAGACTAGATGGACCGTATGGTCTCCTTCTGCCGTCAACCTTCTATGTTTCTATGTTTCTATGTTAGGAGTGTCCAGATGTTCACAAACTCTGGCAGGAAGTTATATGGTTCTATAATCCCTTTAGTGAAATGGTAATACAAGTAAATGCAAATCTAATTCTGCTAAATTTAGAAAATCCCCTACCAAATGAAGACATGCAAAACTATTATCAATATTACTATGGATCACTAAGAAAACTATAAATAAAAAATATATTATAATAACCTTTTTTAACGATGTAAACTATTTTATAATAGATCGATGTCTAGGAGTCATTCTGGCTTTTTATCCAAACCTCTCATTCACTCCCTAGCCACCTCCTGTCATCCTAAATAGAGGAGTGAATAACTGATAAATTTGATTTGGCTGATTCGCTGAAATTCGCCCCAAAAATTGTTTCGATCCGAATTTATTCATGGTGAATCGCTATTAAAATCGTAATTTCTGGCCTACCGAAGGACTCATTAGGGTTGTAGAACATTTTGTCTTGCTTTTCTTGCCTGAATGACACACCCTGGCAATGGCAACAGCCAGAAGAGACCACATAGTGCCTAAATGATGCACCCTAGAGTTCAGCACGAGGAAACCATATATTGCCTGAATGACACACTCTGGAGTTGGCTGCTTAAGGAGACTATATATTGCCTGAAAGACACCCCCGGAGTTGGCAGGTGTAAGAGGAGACCACATAGTGCCTGAAAGACACACCCTGTAGTTGGCAGCAGCATGAGGAGACCGTATAGTGGCTAAATGACACAGCCTGGAGGTAGCAGCAGCATAGAGTGGCTGAATGACACAGCATGGAGGTAGTAGCAGCATGGGGAGACCATATAGAACCTGAATGACACACCCTGGCATTGGCAAGAGCCAGAGGAGACCACATAGTGCCTGAATGACGCACCCTGGAGTTGGCAGCAGCATAAGGAGACCATATAGTGCCTAAAAGGCACACACTGGAATTGGTAGCTGCAAAGGAGAACACATATTGCCTGAAAGATGCACCCTGGGGTTGACAGCAGAAATAGGAGACCATATATTGCCTGAAATACACACCCTTGAGATGTCAGCAGGAAGAAGAGACCACATAGTACTTGAAAGACACACCATGGAGTTGACAGCAGCATAAGGAAACCATATATTGCCTGAAAGACACACCCTGGAGTTGGCAGCAGAATGAGGAGACCATATAGTGCCTGAAAGACACACCTTGGAGTTGGCAGCAGCAAGACCACATGGAGGCTGATTCATTACTAGCGCCAGGTACCAGCAGATGAGCGTCTGTAGTGAGGTGCTCAGAGCAACCGTTAGTAGTAGCTGTGATCGGCTATGGTTCGCTGTTACCGAGTGCCTCAGTCGTTGTCCGGCATTGATGAATTTGATGTGTGAATCGTTATAACACCAGAACAGCGCTATATGGGAGTTAACGGTAGCGACTGGTCAGTGTGAGCAACTCAAACCATATTCATAAAAAAAAACAGCCTCACACATCACCGGCACTCAAAATTGGGTCGCTGTAGCCCAAAGCACCAGAAGCTGTGTGATTAAAGTCCATTTTTGAACACATATCCACTAGTAACAAAGTGAAAACATATGGGATTACATTGTTATTACATTGTGGCATTAATACTTTAATACCAGACCTGTAATGACAATTCTGCATAAAAATATAAAGTTTTAAAAAATGACTTTTAATAGGCCAAGAGTGGTCACACAATGATTTAATAAAAAAAAAAAAAAAAGAAAAGCAACGTCCATTAAAATTTATGGAGAGCGACAGGTAATACCAGGTGCTCTGGAAGCCAGAGCGCCGGCAGTATACGCTGAGCCATCTGTGATGATGAATCGGACGCTACATGGGGCTGTTAGAGTCGCTCACCAGAATCACTTTGATAAATGTGGTATTGTACCTGTCGCTGCCAGTCGCTAACTGGCTCTATGGCTTGACGAATAAGCCCCATAGTGCCTGAATGACACACCCTGGAGTTCGCAGCAACATGAGGAGACCATATAGTGGTTAAACGACACAGCATGGAGGTAGCAGCAGCATAGAGTGGCTGAATGACACAGCGTGGAGGTAGCAGCAGCATGGGAAGACCACAGAGTGCCTGAATGCCCTGGAGTTGGCAGCAGCATAAGGAGACCATACAGTGCCTGAAAGACACACCCTGGAGTTGTTAGCAGCAACATAAGGAGAACACATATTGCCTGAAAGACACACCCTGGAGTTGACAGCAGAAATAGGAGACCATATATTGCCTGAAAGACACACTCTTAAGATGTCAGCAGGAAGAAGAGACCACATAGTACCTGAAAGACACACCCTGGAGTTGACAGCAGCATAAGGAAACCATATATTGCCTGAAAGACACACCCTGGAGTTGGCAGCAGAATGAGAAGGCAATATAGTGCCTGAAAGACATACCTTGGAGTTGGCAACAGCAAGCGGAGACCACATGGAGGCTGATTCATTACTAGCGCCAGGTACTGGCAGATGAGCGTCTGTAGTGAGGTGCTCAGAGCAACCGTTAATAGTAACTGTGATCGGCTATGGTTCGCTGTTACCGCTGTTGCCAAGAGACGTCACACAATGATTTGATAAAAAAAAAAAAAAAAAAAGAAAAGTAACGTCCATTGAAATTCATGGGAGAGCGACAGGTATTACCAGGCACTCTGGAAGCCAGAGCGCCGGCGGTATACGCTGAGCCATCTGTGATGATGGATCGGACGCTACATGGGGCTGTTAGAGCCGCTCACCAGAATCACTTTGATAAATGTGGTATTGTCGCTACCTGGCTCTATGGCTTGACGAATAACCCCCATAGTGCCTGAATGACACACCCTGGAGTTGGCAGCAACATGAGGAAACCACATTGTGCATGAAAGACACGCCCTAGAGTTGGTCGAAGCATGTGGAGACCATATTTTGTCTGAAAGACACACTCTGTAGTTGGCAGCAGCAATAGGACGCCATATATTGCCTGAAAGGCACACCCTGGAGTTGGCAGCAGCATGAGGAAACCATATATTGCCTGAAAGACACACCCTGGAGTCCACCACCTGAAACAGGAGGGACTGCAGCACCAGCAACTTGGACAGGAGCACATTTAGATTCTGCACCATTGGATGAGTGGGTGCATACTGTTGTCTCTTAGGTATGGCTTTGCCGATGGGTTGCTGGCGGAATGACTGACTCGGAGTATGGGGAGCAGGAGCATCTGGAGTGACAGAGGGTGGGTATGACACACAGCTCCCTTCGGCTGAGGTGGTGGAGCCTTGGCTGGCTTAAACAGAAAGTGGCGTGCCACTAGGTTATGCAGCAGGCTGGACCACCACTTCGGAGCCATGGTTCTCCCAGGCCGCTTTATGGTGACGTTGTATATGTTGATGCAGGGCCTTAGTGGAAACATTGGGACCCTGGTCCTGCTTCATCTTCTGCATACACATCTTGCATGTGGCCATGTTAACCTCCTGCGGATTCTTGATGAAAAACTGCCACACTTCTGAGTAGCTGATTTTCCCACCAACAGTCCACACTAATTCACTGCTACTGCCACAGACTTCAGGAACCCCTGTTCCACTACCTTTCGGTAAGGTAGCCTGCCACGAAGCAGGTGGTCAACCCTGGCTCTGGGCAAGTTTGCCTCCAGACTTTCCAATTCTGCCACCATGCTGACTGCCAACCATGCTACCACCTTGCTGCCTCAGCTGCTGACTCACGAGCAACCTGCAACCTTCTTCTCCTGATTATGATGAAGCCCCTTCTGCACCCGGATCCCAAGGACAATCGGCTTCATCATCATCGAGTTGTGTCTGCATTTTACTGATGTCCTCCTCAGGTTCCTCAACAGTGTCTGCTTCAGGAGCCTGAACGCTTGCAACACCACCTCCCATGCCACTCTCCTCATCACTGTTTGCCCGCCTAGCAGAAGAAGCGGTGGATGTCTCCTCCACTTCTTGGCTGGGCAGTAGCTGCTGACTGTCCTCTATCAGATTCTGAATAGTGGAGCTGAACCCAAAGCATAAGACACTTCGCTGGAGGAGGGAACAGCATAGGACAGAGGCAATGGGAAGACAGGGACTGCTCCCAGGCCATGCCAACTGAGGGTTGTATCTGAGGAAGCCACCGACAGTTGACTGGGGGTGTCAGAAGTGAGAAGTGAATGGCCGCGTTAACCAGTTGATGACAGCAGATGGGTTGCTGCTCGAAACATGACCGCAAGCTGATACCGGGAGATCAGGCCTCTCGTTGCAACTCCTGATGCTACTCACCCCTAGTCTGCTGTGACTTCTTCCTGATGAATTTAGGCCTCTGCCAATCCTCTGTCCCTGTCACTTCTCTACCTTCCCTCATATACTAGTGCGTATATGAGGGGAGGACAATACACTACATTATGCTTAAAACAGAATGTCGACAACAACAGCATATGTATATAATGTCTGGCCTTTCATATTAACTAGGCCCTAAAGACTTTAACAGGAAAAGAATGGTGCAACTCTCAAATTTACTATATGGTATGCACTTGTGAGGGCAGTTCAGTGTGCTCCAGGAAGCTTAAAACAGTATTTTTAAACTACAGCAGCAGGTGTGTAATTTTATCTGGCCTTTCACAGTAACTAGGCTCTGAAGACTTTAACAGGAATAAAATGGTACAACTCTTAGATGTACGTATGTGGTATGCACTGATGAGGGAAGTTCAATGCGCCCCAGTAGACTTAAAACAGTATTTTTGGACAACAGCAGCAAGTATGTAACTATGTCTAGCCTTTCACAATAACTAGACCCTGAAGACTTTAACAGGAAAAGAATGGTGCAACTCTCAAATGTACTATGTGGTGTGCACTGATGAGGGCAGCTCAATGCACTCCAGCAGGCTTTAAAACATTTTTGGACAACAGAAGCAGGTATGTACTTTTGGATAGGTGTTTAATTTTGCCTGGCCTTTTACACTAACCAGGCCCTCAACACTTTAACATAAATCAAATGCTTAAATGCTTAAACTCTCAGATGTACTTGATGAGGGCAGTTAAATGTGTTCCAGCAGGCTTTGAAACAGTATTTTTGGACAACAGCAGCAGGTATGTAATTTTGGGCAGGTGTAATTTTGTCTGGCCTTTTACACTAACTAGGCCCTCAACAATTTAACATAAACCAAATGTTTAAACTCTCAGATGTACTTATGTTGTATGCCCTGATGGGGGCAGTTAAAAGCGCCCCAGCAGGCTTTAAAAAAGGATTTTTGGACAACAGCAACAGGTATGTACTTTTGCGCAGGTGTGTAATATTATCTGGTCTTTCAAACTAACTAGACCCTTAACACTTTAAAATAAACCAAATGCTAAAACTCTCAGATGTACTTATCTGGCATACCCTGATGATGGCAGATAAATGCACTCCAGCAGGCTTTGAAACAGGATTTTTGGACAACAGCAGCAGGTATGTACTTTTGAGCAGGTGTGTCACTTTGTCTGGCCTTTCACACTAGACCATCAACACTTTAACATAAACCAAATGCTTACATTCTCAGATTTACTTATGTGGTATGCCCTGATCAGTTAAATGAAAAGGAACAAATTGGTCCACCATTTAGATGTACGCACAGGTTACATAGAGGACAATACGCTTTTAGTGTTCTACTCGACCAAACTGCTGGCTACTATTAGCTTTTGTGAAAAAAAGCCTTTTCAGTTGTACACACCGGTTCTGCAGCACACTGTGTCCCAAGCCCTCTCCCTTACCTGTCACTGCTTCTACGCTAGAATTTAGCTGACATGTGAATTGCTGCTGCTGCACACACTGTCCCTGTGGTGAATCCCTTTTGCTAAACACTGCCTTTCTTGTCTTAAATGTCCTCTCTTCCCTATCACTGCTTCTATGCTTGAAATTGGTAAATTCAGATTTATCAGATTTGATTCGCTCATCCCTAGATACAGTTAATATCTAATATCATTTTTATTCTTTCATTCATTAAAGCAGGGAAAGTGACAGTGGGGATCCCATTTTTTTAAATATCTTAAATGTTCTTACATTATGTTTTAAATCATGGGGTCCCCTGGATCCCTTTACCAGTTCACCCAAAGTGTAAAAAAAATAAGACACCACACCAAAAGATTTTTATTGTTCTTAATTTAATATTATACTCACCCATCTTTCTTCTTCTGTCCCCTGGGTCTGGCATGTCTTGTTTGTCCAGTGGTGTCTCCTCTTCCTTCTTGGCCGCAAGAAGCTGACATTGTGGCCACTTGTTCCTGACATAATTGCTGACATCACAGAACAAGCCCCCTATGCTTGGTTTGCCGCATTGGTAATGCTTACAGGCAGTTTTTTTTTTATTTAAACATCTTGGGTGAGTGGTTAAATTTGAAATAATTCCTGCCAAAAAGGTAAAAAAAAAATGTGTGCCCCCCCTCCCAAGCATTACCATCCTGGCAAACCAAGCATAGGAGCTTGTAATTCCAGGGCCCAAGGGCCACACAGCTGGCCCCTGGCCCTGAACATTACAAGCCCATATGCCCTATATCACAGGCAGCTGGGCTCATCCGCACCCCCCTAGCCATTGGTAATGGAGTATGAACTGGCATAGGGTTTCATGAGATAAAAATTGAATCCAATGAAAAATGCCAAAAAATAACTTTAAAAAGTTACCCGCAGCGAGAATGAACTAAACACGGAAAAAACATGTATTTATGGATTTTCTTTTTACATACTCTTTCTCTAAAATGTATATATAGCTTCCACTTTAGCACAGATTCAGAGAATACCATCAGTTTCACTGTGAACTAAATAAATTATTGTTATGAAAAGCACACAACAGTCTCTTGCTTATCTGTTGTTGAATAGTTCTTGTACTGTGCACAACTGTGCTGGTAGGGGGATAGGATCTGTCCATGTTGCCTGACTGTGAGGATCTGAAGGTTTTCATTTATTGATTCCTTTGCATGTTGCTCCAGCAATGCAGTAATCAAATGTGTATTGGGACTGGAAAACAGTGGCATACATATCTGCTGTGCACACAATGCCTCCAGAAAAAGAGCATATAATATTTTAATGACACTTCCTCATTTATTGCTATAATCTATTTGCAGTTGTAAGTTCTGCAAACTTCTTGTACTAAAGCCCATAAAAGACAGCCATTCTGCGTTTATATCAAAATGGTCCTTAACCAGCCCGCAACATGCTATTGAGTCCGAATCAATGAGTGCACTCCACAGCCCTCTCCAAGGGATTGCACAGACAATTGATGGGTAGAGCTGGATATGGCCAGCAATGCTGCCGACACTTTAGTATTTTAGGGACAGATAATGTGGTAGGAGTAGGCATGGCCACCCACAGCAATGATACTGAGGGCTATAGAATTTTAGAGACAGAACATAGGTTAAGTGTTTTGATGGGAGGCTCAGAAGGCAGGAGGGGAGTGCAATGTTAGAAACAGCAGTGCCCTAACAGGATAGAGTGATATCCAGCACAGACTCCAGGTCAGTTGTTTGGCTACGTACTATGGACTTAAACCTGAATGGCTGGACCTAAAGCAATGTGTCTCACTGGGTATTTCCTGTTGCCCTCTGTGGCCAGGGAACGTGACAAAAACATTTTTTTGCTAGATAATAATTGTGTCCACTGGAAAATGCCCAAAAATAGAAAAAAAATAAACCTGCAGGCAGTTTCAATGTTGAATTGCATGCATGTAAAGCGGTATTCAGTAAAACTGAATAAATACAAATTGTATCTAACAAGAAATTTCAAATAATGACTCAAAAATTAAAAAAAAATAAACCCACAGCAAGTTTTAATGTTAAATTGAATGCCGTTAAAAGCTGCATTTAGTAAAACACTGAAAATTGAAAAAATACAATTAAAAAAAAGTCAGGCTATTTTTCATTAGATAAAAATTGAATCCAATGCATAATGCCAAAAGCAATGTGTCTCATTGTACATTTCCTGTTACCCTCTGTGGCCAATCCACCTCTGCTTACAGAAATTTGTCTAGATGTCCTGCTCCCTAATAACCTTTTTTAATTAGGCTCAGAATTTAATTTTGTGCATACCGTATTTTTCGCCCTATAGGACGCACTTATTTTTTCCCAAAAGTGGGCGAAAAATGTCCGTGCGCCTTATCGGGCGAATGCAAAAAAAAACTCACCCGTTCTGTCCCGGCCCCGCCGCTGCGATCGCTGTCTTTTACCGGCAGCGATGACAGCAGCAGGGCCAGAGACAGCGCCCCCACCGCTCCTCCATCTGCTGCCTCTTCCGCCTGGGGCACATGCGAGCACCCAGGTCAGGGCAGCGGGTGGGCGCGGCCTGCACCCAGTCGGTGCAGGCCACTCCCACCTTCTGCCCTGACCTGGGTGTGGCCTGCGACGACACTGACGCGGCGCAGGCCACGCCCACCCCATTCACGGAGCAGGCCGCTGAACGGAGCGGTGTCAACGGACAGGTGAGTTTTACTTTTTTTTCTTTTTACTTATGCCGACTGGGGGGAGAGGGGGAAGCCACACAGCCAATCCTAAGGGGATGAGGGGGATGCCACACAGCCAATTCTAAGGGGATGAGGGGGATGCCACACAGCCAATACTAATGGGGGGAGGGGGATGCCACACAGCCTATACTAATGGGGGGAGGGGGATGCCACACAGCCTATACTAATGGGGGAGGGGGATGCCACACAGCCAATACTAATGGGGCGAGGGGGATGCTACACAGCCAATACTATTGGGGGGAGGGAGATGCCACACAGCCTATACTAAGAGGGGGGTTCACTGCCTATATGGGGAATAGGAGGGGGGGAATGCCACACTGCTTATGATAATGGGGTGCACACTGCCTATATGGGAATGGGAGGGGGGATGCCACACTGGGTATATGGGGAATGGGAGGGGGTGAATGCCACACTGCCTATATGGGGAATGGGAGGGGGGAGAATGCCACATTGCCTATATGGGGAATGGGATGGGGGCATGCTACACTGTCTATGGAATGGGCGCATTCCACACTGCCTATGGTAATGGGATAGGGAAATGCCACACTGTCTGTAATGGTGCGTTTTTGGTTTAAAATATTTTTTTTCTTATTTTCCTCCCCCAAATCCTAGGTGCGTCTTATGGGCAAATATACGGTATGTCATCTTCCTTATGAGAATTATTTTTAAATAATTTGATTTTGTATTATAACATGATTTTTGCATGCAAATGTTAAATGCAGATGCTAGTTTTAGTGTGACAATCTTATTATTCCCACCCCCCGGTGTGTACTAGTTCTTCATTCTATTAACATGTGTACTCATCAATCAATTAACACATTATTTAACATTTTCCCATGGTATGAAATCAGTGCCAGCATGACTAAAATACAACCACACTGCTGTGTATCAACATGTGTTACTGCACATGATTATCTTGTCTCATGTAGACGACTAAGGAGAGAGCACAAGGTGAGTTTATAATAGGGTTTATATAAGCCGTGCACTGCGATCACTGCCTGCCCGTGAAAGCTACGTTACATCGCCGCTGACCAGGAGACGCATCATTGATCTGTAGAACACAGACTTATGAACTGCTATGGGTCTTCTGCCCCATCCCAATATCTCAATATAGCTGCAATTCAAGGGCTGAAAAGTTCAAATGCACCAGTTAGGAGAGGTTTAAAGAGACTGTCATTTTTTATATATATTTTTGCACTTTCTTGGGCTTGCTGAGTGAGCAGGGTTCTCTGAACTTTTCCATTTGCAGACAATATTGAGATATTGAGCTAACTCACCATCTCCTGTTGTCAAGAGCTGTTGCGCTAATTCTCCATCTCCTTTGCTGTAATTCGATAATGGCCATTCACAGACAACACCGGAGCTGTCGATCTAACTCGCCATCTCCTATGTTGTTTTGGAATGTCTGTTCATTAATCTTTCTAGTTCTCCCATTGGTGTGTGTCTTCTCCTTGTTCAGTGTATTTTTAGTACTGCAGTGTATTTTTAGTACTGCAGTGTTGTGTTTCCCCCAGTTTGTAGTCAGATCCTCCCTCTCTTTATTTGTGTAACAGTGTGTGCTTGTAAATGACTTGTGTGGCAACTTTATTTGAGGAGTTATTTTTTTTCTTTGTTATAAAGAGTAAAATGTACAAACTTGGCAAAATGTAATAAAAACTTATTTTAAACAACTTTTAAAATCTTTTAGCAAAAAAGGTCCCTGGCTAAGGTCCAAATTAAATTTTGCCTTGGCTACATGTCCCGCAGGAACTGTTGGAGTTTCCAAATCAGCCTGTAGGTAGATTCCTGCAACCGTCCAGCGGCTTGTGGGTTAATTGGCCCTGCAAAAAGGCAAGAAACAGCTATTATTTCTTCCTGATGATTGCCTTCTTTTTCTGTTTCCGTTTTCTCTCCTGTGTGTGTTGTGTGTTCCCTTTGTTTTTTCTCATTTGTTGCCCTTAAAGTGGAACTTCAGTGACTAAGTAACCTGCCTGCCCTGCCACCCTACCCTGGGGCACGACAGGGGGTTACAAAGAAAAATCCCTCACCTTATACTTGGGCCAGTACTGCTCACACACAGACACAACTGCAAATGCACAGACGCACCTATCCCGCCAATATAAGATGCAAATCTAATTACCTGTTTCTGCCCTGGACCAAAGCACATTTGCAAAAGCTAAGCATGCACAGCTTTCCAACTACCATCATGATGCCCAAAAAAACGCAGAAGAGTGGCGGCCGTGCAAAGAATCCAAGACAGATCCCTGAGCGCCGTCCCAGGTGCATCCATACCTATTACTGCAGTCCTAGTCCCAGGCAGCGATACAGGAACTCCCCCGCCAGATCCCCCCATGGCAACCCATCAACTAGCAGCCATTATAGCTCCCACTATTCTAGATGGACCCCCAGCCAGTTTCCCCCACGTACCCACAGCGCAAGGGCAAGCCCTGTTGTGAGTCCTATTCACTACACTACAAATAGTAGTGTGGTGAGTGGGCACCACAGAAAGAGCAGTCACCCAGCCACTAACTATTCAGCATGCAGGCCCTCCGATGCCTGTCACCATAGCAGCCATCGCACAACTTACCCGCAGCCTACTCAGTCCACCCCAGTAACCATGCTGGAACATCTTAGTGGCCACATTGAGGGAAGGACCAATGGCCACAGCCCCAAACCCATCTTCAAGCTAGACCCTCAATTCGCTGTGAAGACTGTGGGGAGGAAGGGCTGCACCACCCAAGAGCTTTTCAATAAGAGCAGTACCCTGCAGTGGCTGAGGGTGCTTTGCGATGCTTAGGGGCTGTGGATCTCGAAATACCATCAACTGGGGGACAAAATTGTGCATAATGTCAAGACCTCAAGAAGGAGGTGAGCAACAAACGTGCCATATGGGAATACATTTAAATGTGTGTTGCAATTGTGATGAAAACATGTGCTCAAAAAATGGACATCCACCAAAATGGGGGTAAATGACCCTGGGCTCAAAAATAGGACCAATTTACAAAGCAAACGTAAGGGGCCAAATTTTTAGTTAAATCCCAGAGTTTAGGGAGCCTGCAGGTCAGGGGGCAAACATGGGCAAAACAAGAACTGGTCCTTGGCTGCTATGGTGACGGGCATCGGAGGGCCAGCATGCTGAATAGTTAGTGGCTGGGTGATTGGTCCTTGGACTTGCCAAACTTGCACAAGGCCCAAAATGTGGTCTGAAGCTAAACAATCCAGGTGTAGTAAGCAAGGGAGGGCTTAGCTAGGGTCCCACCTTCACACAAACATTTAGAACCATGAGTGGGAAAATAAGGCTTTGTGTACCCCAGGGGTTAGTTACAGGGGTTGTCCAGGGTTGTGTGCCTTAATGTATTAAAAATAAATGTTTTTGCAGCAGACAAACAGGGGGTGAGCTTCCCCCCAGAATGAATTTTTCGGCTGCGGAGGCCATCATTGACAGCCTGCAGACCCCGGTACACACTGGTGGGCATCGTTGGGACTAGTATAGAACTTGTGTTTTCCATTTTGGGGGGGTGAGATATTCTGATTCCAGTTAACCTTAACATTTTGTTGCGCATTGTTGTGTCCCAGATGTTCTCTTAAATCCTTCCTCCTGTTTGTTTTGCTTATTAATGATTTATAATTTAACCATAATTTGTTTTTTGTTTTTTTTTTTTTTTTGCTAAACATTTTTGTTGTTTTGACCATTTTTGTGATTTTTAAAACAAAAAATAAAAAAGGGTTTTATTCCTAAACAGAACTTGTGGCTGACACTTTTATTTTTCAAAAACATGCCAGACACTGCCGGCATGTGTTTTCGGAATAAAATAAGCCTGTTACTCATTGGAATCGGCAGTTTCCTCTACGTATTTGGAATTTCTGGAGGAAATTAACTCTTCAAATTTGCTCATGCTTTTCTGCCCTCTAAACATACCGGAATCAGGTGCCGGAAACAGTTTGGTGCTCCAAAATGGCGCCAGTGGAAAATTTCTGGCGCATATTGGCGCATTGGCAAACGCTAATGCGCAAACTGGCTCAAAAATAGATGTGCATCCCATTTTGAAGACCATGAATCAGACGTAAGCCTAAGTGCGACTTAGTGCTCCAAAAATGTGCGCAAATTTGTTCATGCATGACCATGAATTGACCCTCATGACACTGTGCTGAGTGATCCTTTGCTCCTCTATTTGCTTGCTTCCCTCCCTCAAGTATTATGTACAGTCTTCCCAGTAACCACCTTCCCACTTGATGTCCCCCTACATCACCAACATTCTCTCCTCCCAGTATGTAATGCTGGGACCTACTACTCATTCCCATGATTAGGATTATTCCATATTGCACCCTGAAATGGATGTCTGGGTAAGTAGTTCCTATGACAGGGAAATACATTCCATCTCTAATTCTCCCCCAAGCTCTACTCAAACACTTTAGACTTAGTTACTTGTAGACTGGGATGGGGGAATGCCACAATGCCTATGGGAATGAGATGGGAGGAATGTCACACTGCCTATGGGAAATGGGAGGGGGTAATGCCACACTGCCTACAGGGAATGAAAGGGGGGATGAGACACTGTCTATGGGTATTGGAAGGGGGATGCCACTATGCTTGAAAATGATTTTTCTTACCGTATTTTCCTGCTCCAAATCCTAGATGCATCCTATGCACAGGTGCGCATTATATGGTGAAAAGTATATGATATAATATAATACAATATAATTATATATATATATATATATATATATATATATATATATATATATATATATTGCCAGAGTTATTATTTCAACTACTCTACTCAAGATACATTTGGCTTGTCTCCGAATATCAGAACACAACACCCTCCTCACCATAAGGAAATTAATGTTATTCAGATTTGGGTAATGCACAAGGAGATTATTCTCAAAAAGTCATCCACACTGTGTCAAAACAGAGGCATATTTTAACAACACAACTTATGATCTTTTTTACAATTATTCTTTTGTACAGAACAGAGGGAGCTGGACATAATTATTTAACTTTAATAAAGAAATCCTACTTTTTAATATCTCACCAGTGGTGTATTGATCAGTATTTGGCACAGAGAGGCAACGATGGATGCCTGTTGATTTCATACAGAGCGCAGCATGATAGTCTTCATAAATAAAGGGCATATAGGAACTTTCACAATATGAATAGGCAAATATGACATTTTAAGCCTTTTATTTATGTTAAAATGGTGCGATAATTGCTATTAAGCTTTTGGTTGTTTAGTACACTTTCAAAGTGCTTCAGAAAGCAGTCATGCCTATTAGGAACAAAAATAGTTTGAAAATGTTTTAATGATGCAGGAACGTGGTATGTAAACAATGGTTTTATAAAAAAGTGATACTGTTAAATATGTAAAATATAACGTATGGTGGGTAACAGAACTATATTGGTATTGCTCAGTTGTTATATAAATACCAGAGTTTCAGCAGGCCTGGACTAATTTGGCCAGAAAGTGTGGTTGGATTAGCTAATAGCAGCAGTTTCAATCAAACAAGCATAGCAAGTGTGGTGGAAGCTTCTGCAAAATTCCTGGAATGATGAATAGTATTTTTAGGCAAGACGAGTTTTCAGAGTTTCAGTCTAGCTGAACTGGGAGGACAGGTCTTGACTTCAAAGAATTTTAGAGTATAACTGTCCAGTGACAGGCCAGAGTGAAAGGAGAAAACATTAGAAGGAAGGAGATCCCAAGAAGAAAGGAGAGCCCTGGAAACAGGCAGGGAGAGGAGGCTGAAACTTGGAGATCCACTTAATTTGCTCGTCAGGGATGTTTGGATGTTCTTCAGTTTGCATTAACCACTGTATATACATATGCCTGGCATATAACTCTCAATTCTGGTGTGTTGTACCTTCTTGTTTTTGTAAGATTTGATTGTATCTTATATTAATGTATCTTATATTAATTTGTCTCGGTGACTCTTTGAAATGCCAGATGTCTAAAAGGCATTTCAATACAAGAGTTCATACAAGAGAGCCTTCTATGTTCTATTTTGTTTTTGTTCCTAAATGTGAACATTACAAATATCTTTCATTAAGTATACGTGTGTTCGCATGATTCAGAGCCTCCATCAGGTGCACATCATACCGCTTTCGCAACTGCGCAAGCCGCCATGAACGATGTGAGTACAGCTCTCAAGGCCTATTCCACGGACTATGCAATCATATACGTAGAAGCGAAACACTTGTCTCCTAGTGTTTTTATAGTGTTTTTTACACATACCTTGCAACAAAATGTTTGAGTGTCCAGCGAGGTCCTAATAGTTCTCATCCCAAAAGAAACGTTTTTACCCTAAATTTAGCCCCTAAATTCTATTTTCTTTTCATTTTTTTGAAATGTATACACATAGGCTGGCTTTTTTGGTGGCTTGTATGCATATGGGAACGTCTTTTTTTTAACTGTTTCCCATACACTGTCCCTGCTATCCCATTACTTACTTATTGCTGTGCCAAGTCTCTCTGTTCCACTCTGTTCCAAAGTACTTGACATGCCATGCTTGCCATGCATTTTTCTTTTTTTCATCCTAATGCTTACCTTAACCCCTTTTCTTCTTTGTAGTTGAATATTTGGGATGCCCACATGAATATAATTAGAGATGAGCGAACTTCTTGAAAGTTCGCTTCGGGCGATTCTCAGAATTTCCCCAAGAAATTCGGGTTCGCCCGAATCGAACTTTCACGAATCGCTCATCTGAAAAAAAAAATGCCGGCATGGTGGGAGCGGGCAGGCCGGCTACGCCTGTCAGCGAGCCGCCGCCGGCCCGCTGACAGCGTAGCCGGCCTGCCTGCTCCCACCATGCCGGCATTTTTTATTTAAGCAAAAATGCCGGCATGGTGGGAGCGGGCAGGCCGGCTACGCTGTCAGTGGGCGGCGGAAGCCTGCCCACTGACAGCGCAGCCGGCCTGCCCACTCCCACCATGCCGGCATTTGTTTAAACAGCAAACACTTACCTGCATGGTCGGAGCGTGGAGGCCGGCGCCGCTCTCAGGCGCCCTCTGATGACGCGCCCTCTGATGACGCATCCTCTGATGACAGCTGAGAGCGGCGCCGGCCTCCACGCTCCGGCGCCGCTCTCAGCTGTCATCAGAGGACGCGTCATCAGAGGGCGCGTCATCAGAGGGCGCCTGAGAGCGGCGCCGGCCTCCACGCTCCGACCATGCAGGTAAGTGTTTGCTTTTTAAACAAATGCCGGCATGGTGGGAGCGGGCAGGCCGGCTGTGCTGTCAGCGGGCCGGCTTCCGCCGCCCGCTGACAGTGTAGCCGGCCTGCCCGCTCCCACCATGCCGGCATTTTTTTTTTTTATTTCAGGGAAAATTCGATCGGCACGAACCAAAAAAAATTCGGGTTCGTGCCGAATCGAATTTTCCCTGAAATTCGGAGCGAATTCCGGTTCGTCGTTTTTTTATTAAGAAAATATAAAAATAAAAAAATAAATTAAAAAACATATAAAAAAGGTAACTTTTTTTAAAAATTATTGACAATTTTTTTTGGGAGGTGTTTAAAAGAAGGTGGCAGGCTCGCAGTGCCTTAAGCACTACATTCTGTTTTCCCACACACCACGAAAGCACAAACTCACCAGGAAATAGAGTCGTTAAGTATAGCCTGAAATATGCAGTTTTATTGGCTTCTCTTGCAGCCATAATCAGGGCCCTGAAAAATTCTAATTGTATTACTATTCATAGCTTATACACATCAACGTGAAAACAATACGAAGCAATTACACATTAGATAGGCTAACAAAAAGGCTTAAACGCAACCATGAAAACGCTAATACAAAGAAAAAAACATACAAGAATCTTGAAAATGGACAAAAAATTACATAAAAATTACACATACACATGCTTTTTCATGTGTAAATGCACTTAAATAGGCTGTGAACATTTTGCGTGTATCCATTGTGTTACTATTGGCCAATTATTAATAATAAATGACGGGCACCGCCACGAGAACGCCGGCTCCCCACCACAATCACACATTTATCAAGGCAATCCTGCTTAGCGACTGAGATAGCGCCAGATAGCCACTCATTCATCATTATTCCAGCATCAGCCCACAGCGCCAGTGTCCGACCTTGAACAGTGACAGGTAGGACCTCTCGCTACCTGACGCTCTCCAATGCATTTCAATGGAACAATCTTTAAATATTCATAATTAATTGTTATTAATGTTTTTTTTTTTTTTTTTTTTTTTTTAATGTGAAAAATTCTGTGACCACTTCTGCCATTGTAAATAATTTTTTTAAGGTAAAAAAAATGTACAGAATTGATATTACAGGTCTGATATTAATGTATTCATATTACAAAATTATTTTAAAAACTTGTTTTTTTTGGTCTCCAAAAATATGGTTGTTTGGGAGTTAAAAAACTACTTTTAACCCATCGCTGCCAGCGCTCTGGGGTTTAAACATGCATTTTACAGCGCGAGAATCTTTGGAGCGTGATTTGTTAATGAATATGGTGGAAGCCGGTCACTCTGACCAGTCGCTATCATGCGCTCCTATACAGCGCGGAACCTGTCAAATAGCGACTCCTCACCCAATATTCAACATTTCGGCAAACCAACTGAGTCGCTATCAAATACCGAACAACGGCCAAGCACAGCGACTACTAGCGGGCTCTCTGAAAATGCCGCTACAGTCGCCCAACTGTCGCTACCTGCCGCTGTTAATGAATCGGCCTCCCCGTGTCAGAAACTGGACTGCATCAGCCCACAGGACACCACTGGATGGAGCCTGTTGGAGATCAGGGAGATTAGCTTTTTTGGCTGAACAAACATTTTAATATAAAATAAATTTAAACTGCTGTAAAGAGTGTTTTCACATGCCCATGAAAGAAGACTATGGGGCCAAATCAAAACCAGGTGAGAAAAGTCAAAACTTTTTAGAATAGAAAACTGCTGTTTACTTCATTGTCTACCTGATTCAGCAAGTAAATGCACATTTTTACTTGGTGCTCAATCAGCCCCCAAGATAGCCAATGAAAGTGAATGGCAGTTTTCTCTCCTAAAAATTGTGACATTTCTCATATGGTGCTGAATCGACTCTTATGCCAATATTTGGTAAGTTAGGCACTGGCATTTAGCAAAAAAGAATGGAGCAAATAGAAAATCCAACGTCTATGAAAGTCCTTCACAATAAAATAGTTTCAAAATATCATCTTGAATTAGCTTAATGGACTTATTTAGCTTGTAATAATGTCACTAAACATCAGGCTCTCTACCCACTCACTCTCAGGTGTCCTCTTAGGTACTTGCTGCTTCAAAATTGCTCTTTAGTTAATATACTCTTTTACAAAGCAGTATTCATGTATTTGCCAGATACATTTGTGCAACATGGGGAATAAAGGTAATATGCACAAAGCTTAATACCGTTGGATAATAAAAAAGCATTTATTTTAAATGCACTTACAAATCAACTTCTTGGATATCAAGCACATATCATTCCAAAGAAACCTTGGTGGGTTTCATCTTCAAAAAAGAGTATTCAGTCATTAGAGAAGAGAGCTGAGGTTGTAATAAAGCCAGCAGATGGTGGGGTGTAGGGGTTAGTATTTTTGGACAACCATGACTACCATCTGGAGATGAATAGGTTACTGGGGGATACAGCTACTTATCAAAAGTTAACAGGAAACAAGAATTGAAATCTTTAATTTAAAAATGTAGAGATATGGGCATCCTGAACAAGAAGTAGTGCGAGTATTTGATACCTACAGTCCCCAGGGTACCTACTTTCTACTACCTCCTAAAGATCCATAAAGACCTTTTGAAAGCCTTGGGTCACCCAGTTGTCACCGGAATCAGTTCAATTAAATCTAGGTTGTGGGAGTATGTCGATCACAACCGCTGGTTTTAAAACTCCCCTCCTACCTAAAAGATTCTACTGAGTTAATAAGGGCCTTTCAGGATGTACAAGTACAAGAAGCCACACTGTTAATCACATCAGATATGACTTCTTTGCACACTGTGAACCCACTTGATCTTGACATGAAGGTGGTGCAACATTTTTTGGAACAAGACAAATCATCCCTTCAACAGAAATTCTATTTATTTTAGAATGCTCAGATTTTTCTTTAATGCACAATTATTTTTGTTTTTCTGGAGAATTTTATTTGTAGTGTAAAGGTGTAGCTATGGGGGAAAAATTTGCACCCAGTGTCAGGAACCGCTTACCTGACCCCCGTTCCAGCGATGTCTCCAGGCGGCCAGCTGCAGCTGTCACTGTGCGGCGGCCGCACCAGGCGGCGTCGGCTCGAGCAGCGTCGGCTCGAGCGGCGCCTAGCTCAGCCACGCCCCCCGCTTCCTCCTCCAGTAGACGTGTCTGTTATGCCCTCCGGCGGCGCTGTGCTGCGCGCACCCTCCAGAGGATCAATTAAAGGGTTAATGAGTCCTAGGGGATTGAGGGCTTCGCCCTCTTCTGATCTGCAGGCCAATCAGCCCCATTGATATCTTGGCCTTACCTCCTCCCTTGTTGCCAGCCAATTACCCTTGGAATCCTATGTGCTCCAATCAGTACATTGCTTCCCTCAGACCTGTCCCTATAAAGGCAATTCCCTCTCAGTTGTGAATTGCCTGTGATAGCGCTCAGAACCCTGTGTTACCTACTCCTGTGAAGTCTAGCCTGTTGCCGATTTGATTGTACGACCACTCTCGATCCTGAATCCTTGTTGCCGACCTCTGCCTGTATTGACGCCTCTCGATCCTGAATCCTTGTTGCCGACCTTTGCCTGAACTGACGCTTCTAGATCCTGATCCCCAGTTGCTGACCTCTGCCTGAACCCCGACTACGTCTTGCCTGACCCCTGGTGCCGCTACGATCTCTGCCTTCCCGTTATCGACCTATTGCCTGTCTCTGGACTTCCGTAACTCACGCTCTTGTTATTGGTTCTCCAGTCCTCCCACATATAAGCTTACATCCTTTGAGCCATTAAGTCCTGGGGGCAACCGATCCCGGGTAGGCGTATCTTGTGTCCCGGCAAGCGGGGGCTCCTACAGGTGAAGCTGGCTGTGGAGATTGGGGGTTGTGAGCTTATTAAGAGGGCTGGAGTTACCCCGAGACCCAGCATGGCCAATTTGTTTGTTGGGTGGTGGGAAGAATTATTTATACACACTAGTGGGCGGTCTGCTTTAATGTTTTGGTGTTACTATATAAATGACATCATTATGCTTTAGGAGGGATCTCGGGAGACACTTGATTAATTCTTAATGGCCATTAATGATAATACATTTAATTTGGAGTTTTCATCTGAGATCAGTGAAGAAAAGGTTCATTGTAAACAAGATGAGTCACTTGTTACTACTACATATTTCAAAGCTACGGACCAGAATGGATTTGTACCACCTGGGAGTTGTCATCACCCCAGCTGGTTGCAGTTCATTCTGGTGTCACAGTTTACTAGATTAAGACGTAATAATATCATCATATATGAGACAAGTGAATATTTTGGAATCACGATTGGTAGAGAAGGGTTTTGATCACAAACAGGTGATCTTTTGGCAGTAAACAATAGTAATAGACATGGCCTTAATAATAAAAAAGATGGATTATGCTGTACTAACAAATTATTGTATGCAACACATATGGATAAAAAAATACAATCCGTCAACATTGGCTTATTTAAAAAAAATGATAAAATATTAGGTCAACATATACTGGATAACCTGCAAGTTATTTTCAGACAAGCTTCCAAATTAAAAGAGAGGTTTACTAGAAGCTTTATTGACAGACACAGATACCACAGGTTGAACTCTTTCATTATTAAGTCTTAATAAAATTATTATTATCTATTTTAGGGGTCATGTTATTTTAGTTTTAGATCTAATCTCATTCTCTGGTACACAATATGTATTGATTTGTATTTTATTGTGGTATACATGTGTATGTTTTTGCAATATTTTATTGTTGATGTTATTGTTAATTATAAACTAGTAATTATAAACTAGTAACATTGTAGCCGTCTGTTGTAGGCAGATGGTAAAAGGAGGTGGGAGATTTGAAATATTTTCACTTGGGTATATTAAACATCATATTCCAGTTTCCAGATGGATCATGTATTTGAGCCTGGAGGCTTATGGGAAAAACAGAGTTCTTATTGGTCCATTTGATTATGAATGGAGCAAGATAGTGCCGGCATGTACAATGTAGCTAGTGCCCCAGGGTGTCACTGGTAGTGCACCTTCTGGGTAAGTTTTTAGCCTATTAACATGGGGGTAATGGCTCTATACCGCAGTCTTGTTAAAGTTGCAATTGCAACAAAACATGTCAAGGCTGCATGCTGCTGGGCTGCTGTTTCTCCTTGCATGTTGAATTGCGCACAGAGAGATCTCCTGCTACCTGATGGCCGCAGGTGGATTGGGGGTGGAAGCCACACTTTTCTGACTGATATGTGATTGATATCCAAGAAGTGCATAAAATAATTTATTTTTATTAACCAACAGAATTATGATATATACATATTACCTTTATTCCTTATGTTGCACAAATTAATTTGGCAAGTACATGAATACTGCTTTGTAAAAGAGCCAAAAAGCGTTTTAAAGTAGAAAGTACCTAAGAGAACACCTTAGAGGAGTTGTATGCGCCATGGTGTCTGGTGGTCTGATTATTAGAAGCTAAATAAGCCCATTAAGCTGATTCAAGTTATTCTGAAACAATTTTTTGAGAAGGATTTCTATATTAAGACTTAGGATTTGTATTTGCTCCATGCTTTTTGCTAAATGTATGTTTTAAACCTATTATGGTTATCTGTGCATGTAATGAGCATTTATTTTAAGTGATTTTTATTTCACCTAGCTCGATAATATAAGGTGTTTTTTAGCCACTGGCATTGCTAGAAAGCCATGCACTAATAAATTAGTAATCAGAATAAATGCAGATAAGTATTAAAGAGGAAATAAAGTCAACAAGGACTTTACTTACTTTTTATGGTACTTCACACTTGCGACAGACAAAGAGCATCTCAAATTGCAACCCCCGTCCACTACAGCCCTGTAATTATAGGCACTGGCTCTCAGCATGGAGAAACTCACCTCTCCTTGGTTCAACATTTTATGTGACTGCCACCTCAATCAGAATCATTGGGCTGGCAGGTGCATAATGATGGCAAATCCTCACAGTGTTTCAGAATGGATGGTAGCGGCCATTTTCTTGATCGATGGATTAAGAAAATGGGGAGTATGCCTGTGTTGGAATTGAGTTTGCCAGGCAGCAAAGCACAGTGGGGCATACTGATATGGAATGCCCTATGCTGCCAATGCAAGGCACCATTAGGAGGAAGTAAAGTATATGCTCTAAGAACTAAGAACTTGCTTCCTTTTTAAATAAGAAATATGGGGCAGCAGTGGCACCACCTAGAGAGCAGAGTGCACCCTTAATTTTTATAAACATAAATAAAAACTCCATCATAGAGAAAGTCCACTTTCATAATGGTAAGATCTAAAGATAGAGGGATGTGCCTGGTTGGTTACTTACCCAGCCCCCCATGTTAATAAGCTCCCTTATTCATAAAACAAGGTAGGTAAGTAACCTAGTACATGTTTTGCAAGTTCTGGCCCCTGCTTCCTCTTTAAACACAGTAGTCCATGGGGTCTTTACACTGCTATTGGTATCCAAGCCAAAAATAATACACTACAATTATTCCCTGGCATCCTTCCCCCTGACCCTATACATAACTGGGTTAGGAAAAAAGGTACTCGCAGCCAGTGGAGCACCCGGAGGGTGGAGGGTGTAGCCCAGTAGGAACCTCTGCATGCTTCCCAAGGTGCCATGAACATGTGGTGAATATGAGGATGCAGCAGCGGGCCATCATGGTTTAAGAGGTGTGGGGCGGTGTTAGCAGTCATGCAAAAGTTGCTGTAACCTTGAAGGGGATTTTGCATGACTCCTAACACATCTCCACACCTCTTAAACCTTGACAGTCCGCTCCTGCACTCCACAAAAAACAGCGGTGGCAGTGCTGTGCTCCACCGGGTCTGGAGGGGGGTTAAGACCCCAGACCACCCCCTTGGGTGCTCCTCTGCTTGCAGACGATCCCTGGATAGCATCTCATGCATTGCCATGGGTTAGTGTATTAGGGTCCACTGGAGGATTTACTGGTCCTCTCGTCTTGGTGGTGCAGTTCAAAACTGCCTGAGTGACATTCAGTGCAGCACCTAGGAATTTTATCTATGAGGATAGCATAAGGGGTGGAGGCACAGATGAAGCTCAGCTGGCAAAGTGGTGTGCACTTAAGGAGGTGACTGTTGTAGGAACATTGATGGGTATTTTTTATCTATTCACCACACCTCCTGAACCATAACAACCTGCTACTCCTCCTCCTTCTGAGCTCCACGAGCTTGCTGCTTCAGTGCCCCCTCTCTCGCTGCTTTTCTTTGGGTGCTGCTCTTACTTGTTACTTGTTACTTGGCTACACACTACAGCTAAGAATCCCCTAATTCAAACAGCGGCCATGCTACAAAATGCAGGTACTCCACCAGAAAAGGGCCGGGGTTCATATACTTGAACCACCCCATTGAGTGCTTCCCTGGTGACATCTGTAAGAAAGGCAATTATTCAGGTTGGATTTTTTTCAGATGATCACGAGGCTGCTCATTATGAATTGTATAAGTGTTGTGTTGCTTCATTTAGCTATTATGTTTATTACCACTGATCTCTATTCCATGTCTGTCCCCAGCGTAAAAGAAACAAGATAGATAGACCCTACAATCATAAGATTACAAAATATAATTACAGGCATGATAAAAGGCTAAAAAACAGAAATGCAATATTAATCAAAAGAAAATAATGCATATGGGAGCTAAGTTATTATTAGCATATTAGAATTGTAATTTTTTCCATATAGCAGGGTTTTGTTAGACTGTTCTAATCACTGTACAATAGTGCACAATATGTTATTAATGAAACATTGCAGTAGTTATGCTAGGAACCAGAATAAAACAGTACCACAGAACTACTGAATTGGTAAGTACATAAGCACATAGAGTTAAATTATCCCCATTGAAACAACATAAATGAGCAGACCATTCTAATTGCTTACATTATATTAAAACAGAAAATGTTGTAATTACCTGGTTGGTAAGCAACGAATATAAAAGAGTTGTTTAAAGAAAAACTATTATGTGTTAATTAGCATATGCTGATGAATACTATTGTATTTTTTTCATTGCGCTGAATGAACACCATATTCTTTAAAACGTTTTATCATTAGGTAATAAAAAAAACAAAACAACATATTACTTTTTTGAGCTGGCATGCCCCCTCCATTCACTGGACATCCCTTCAAAAATCGCAGTTGGAGTGCAAAATAGTGCAAAAGGGCTGGCAACAAAGGGTGACATAGGCCCTTATTTAACAAGGGATAGCGCCAGGTAGCGACTGGTGAGCGATCGGTAATGACGGTCACCGCCACGAGAACGCCGGCTCCCCACCACAATCACACATTTATCAAGCCGATCCTGCTTAGCGACTGAGATAGCGCCAGATAGCCACTCATTCATCATTATTCCAGCCTCAGCCCACAGCGCCAGCGTCCGACCTTGAACAGCGACAGGTATGACCTCTCGCTACCTGGCGCTCTCCAATGCATTTCAATGGAACAATCTTTAAATATTAATAATTAATTGTTATTAATGTTTTTTTTTTTTTTTTTATGTGAAAAATTCTTTGACCACTTCTGCAATGTTAGATATTTTTTTTAAGGTAAAAAATAAAAAAAAAATGTGCAGAATTGATATTAAAGGTCTGATATTAATGTATTCATATTACAAAATGTTTTTATAAACTTGTTTTTTTTTGGTTTCCAAAAATATGGTTGTTTGGGGGTTAAAAAACTATTTTTAACCCATCGCCACCAGCGCTCTGGGGTTTAAACATGCATTTCACAGTGCGAGAATTTTTTGAGCGTGATTTGTTAATGAATATGGTGGGAGCCGGTCGCTATGGCCAGTCACTATCATGCGCTCCCATACAGCGCGGAACCTGTCAAATAGCGACTCCTCACCCAATATTCAACATTACTGCACACCGACTGAGTCGCTGTCAACAACCGAACAATGGCCAAGCACAGTGACTACTAGCGGGCGCTGTGAAAATACTGCTACAGGCGCTCATCTGTCGCTACCTGGCGCTATTACTGAATCGGCCTCCCCATCTCCAGGTAAGCTGGCAGCGAAATGGTTAATAGCGCTCCTTACAAGATAATGGAACAGCTCAGTAATGCTCTAGTCCTAGCAAAAGTCCACTGACTTTCTAATGATGTAGCACTCCAAGGCCAAAGTGTAAAAGAGAACAAGGACACACGCATTAGGTTCTAATTGCGGCGGCGTGAGACAATGATGGTTAACGCGGTGGGAGACAAAGGACGCTGAGTACCACGATCTGCCTATGCTTTATGATCTTTAAGGTCTCCACTCATAAGACATCTTTTTGTCTAACAACGCAATTATGACTTAGGGCCTGATTTATCAAGCACAAATGCCAGACTATGCCACATTAGAGTGCTACAATATATAATTTAACATTTTTTTAAAACTGTCACATGTTGCTGCACTGCAAAAAACACATTTGCTAAAACATTAGTGGTGCATCAACATGCTGAAAAAATGATAAACTATGAGGCCGATTCATTAATAGCGCCAGGTAGCGACAGATGAGCGCCAGTAGCGTGATTTTCCCAGCGCCAGCTAGTATTCGCTGTGCTTGGCCAGGGTTTGCTTGTTGTCAGCGACTCAGTCGGTGTGCGGTAATGTTGAATACGGGGTTAGGGGTCGCTGTTTCACAGGTTCCGCGTTATATGGGTGCGCCTGACAGCGAATGGCCAGAACGAACGGCTTGCTGCAGATTCATTAAAAAATCACGCTCAAAAATTTCTCGCGCTGTGAATTCCTTGTTTAAACCCCAGAGCGCTGGCGGCGATGTGTGTAAAGTAGTTTTTAACCCCCAAACAACCTTTTTTTTTATATGTAAAAATTATACAAGATTTTCTAAACATTTTGTAATATGAATACATGAATATCAGACCTGTAATATCAATTCTGCAAAATTTTTTTTTTTTTTTTTTTTACTTTAAAAAAATTCCTAACATTGCAGAAGTGGTCACAGAATTTTTGACATTAAAAAAAAAAAAAAAAAAAAAAAACAGTAATAGCAATTAATTATGATTATTTAAAGATTGCTCCATTGAAATGCATTGGACCACGCTAGGGAGCGCCAGGTCATACCTGTCGCTGTGATGGAATTAGCAGCGGCGCTGTTCGCGCTAGCTGACGCTCTCGCCGGCGCTAGCCTCATTTAGCGTGATAAATGCGTCATTGTGACCGCCGCCGGGCGTACTTGATTCGGTAGCCGCCGATAGCTGGCGGTACCTGCCGCTCGTCAGACACTACCTGGCGCTAGCCCTTGATAAATAAGGCCGTTAGTTTTGCACTACTCTAATGTGCACTAATGTGGTGAATACTGGAAGAATTGTTTTATAAATCAGGCACTAAGTGTAACAAGCTGAGCTGCCTTCAGATGCTGTAACAGGGCTCAGGTTCACTGCTAATTCTTACCTGACTGACAGTCACAGTGCATGGACAGGCTCTCCACCATTTAGCATGGCTATATCTTCCTCCATGTTTCCTAGCTACATTTGCATAAGGCAGACTAGGAAACATAAACGAAGATAGAGCAACAATGATAGGAAGAGAGCCCGTGCATGCACCGCGGGGCCACCTGTCGGGTAAAAGTAACCAGCAAATACAGATTTTTCACACGGCAGGGCATTCCAAATCGAGCTGCTCCGTGGAAGACGAATAGCTGGCCATGACACCGCCAAGCTCTGCCTTCATTTACCCCCTATACTCACAGCTTCCCCCCCCACCATCCCTGTTCTTTCAAGCTAAGGCACTCATCCATCTCTTATCCTTCCTGCTCTTTCCCCATAAATCCCTCTTATTCACAGCTCTCACACCATCCATACATCTTCTCCTAGCCCTGCCCCATCCATCTCCCTTCTCCCAGCTCTGCCCCATCCATCCCTCTTCTATCAGCTCTGCCCCCATCCATCCATCTCCTCCCAACTCTGCCACATCCATTTGTCTAATTCTTACCCGTGCCCTATCCATTTGTCTAATTCTTACCTGTGCCCCATCAATTTGTCTAATTCTTACCTGTGCCCCATCCATTTGTCTAATTCTTACCTGTGCCCCATCCATTTGTCTAATTCTTACCTGTGCCCCATCCATTTGTCTAATTCTTACCTGTGCCCCATCCATTTGTCTAATTCTTACCCGTGCCCCATCCATTTGTCTAATTCTTACCTGTGTCCCATCCATTTGTCTAATTCTTACCTGTGTCCCATCCATTTGTCTAATTCTTACCTGTGTCCCATCCATTTGTCTAATTCTTACCTGTGTCCCATCCATTTGTCTAATTCTTACCTGTGTCCCATCCATTTGTCTAATTCTTACCTGTGTCCCATCCATTTGTCTAATTCTCACCTCTGCCCCACCCATTTGTCTAATTCTTACCTGTGCCCCATCCATTTGTCTAATTCTTACCTGTGTCCCATCCATTTGTCTAATTCTTACCTGTGTCCCATCTATTTTGTTAATTCCCAGCTCTGCCCCATCCATCCTGTTTATTTTCAGCTCTTCCACCATCCATCCTTCTTATTTCCAGCTCTGTCCCCATCCATCCCGCTTATTCCCAGCTCTGTCCCAGCCGTTCCTCTTCTTCCAGCGCTGCCACGTTCATCCCTGTTACCAATGTAGCTTCTCAAGGCCACACTAAAAAAAGCTACTGTTTACTCCCTCAATGCTGGCAAAGATAATACTGGAGGGAGGAAAGCAGCCATTATTTACCTCTGTTCAACCTGCAGCAGACTGCAAGGAACGGACTTCTACTGATGGTTTTAAAATGTTGCACCTTTTTATTGCACTATTATTTTATGCATAGTAATGAAGGATCAAAGGATACAATACTCCTCCCCACTCTTGCTGCAACAGATCTCAGTTACTTTTAGTAATGATTTCTGTGGCGCTACCTAAATCTTCCTTTTTTCTTGTCCAGGGACAGTTTAATACTGAAGCACAATTTTAGTTTTTCTAGGGATTTTTAGTTAGGTGGACGTCCCAATTCAGAATGTTCCACAGAGTGGGGGTTAAAATGGTCTTCGGTCATTTATGATTGGTGGTCCACTTTAAGAAGTTTTATGGGTGTATTTTAACTGGCTATCGTGAAAAAGGTTTAAAAGTTATTTCATGAATAAAAGAATAAAGAAGTTCCCCATTTACTCAACTGAAATTCAGTATTTTGTTAAAAGTAACCATTTTACTTATATGCAGTGTTTTACTTAAATGTTTCTTTCACTCGATTACTACATGCAGACCTTTAGTATTATATACACGTTTTAATCTTCATAGTCTTCATGAGTCAAAAACATTGTAACACAATTGAAAGAAGGTATGTCCCGCACAGCTTACTTTAACCTGCTAGTGTGAAGAGATACTGGTGCTGGCTGATAAGGGAACACCAGGGGTGTATATAAGACAAGCCAAAAATAATTGGGCTGCCAGCACAGCCACATACCTAAAAAACCACCCTTAACAATAATTTATATAATTAAACTTGCTGGCGCTATAGAAAAAATGTGCACTGTTAAAGTGCCAATAGTGCTATCCCAACAATGGAGCAAATAAAGTGACTAGCGCGGCATATAAAGTGCCATACAAATGTGCAAAGAGACAAAAATGAATTGAAAAGAGTATCACCAGATTAATAAAGAAATGGAGCCAGGTCCCCTCACCATTCACCCCTCATTCCATTAATGTTTGCAATGTTGGTATTCTAATAAAGGCATGTTATACATTTTTTTATAAATTGCTGGGTGCGGCTTATTGTTAAGGGTCTTTTTGGGTCTGTACTGGCAGCCCAATTATTTTTGGCTTGTCAATTTTATGCAGCACAAAAGTCGCACCAGATGGCCCACTAGCCTACCCCTGGGGCATTCAAAATCAGGTGGGCTCAGTGTGTGAAACCCCCTGGGACACTGGAAATCTTATCTCTCATGGTGACTCTCATGATGATGTAGCTTCCAGCAGCCACATCCCCGGTTTCCTCATAGCTGAGGCAAACTCCCACCCCCACCCTGAAAAGTCTACAGGAAAACTTGGTCAGTCAGCAATCTTGAGTTTAGCTAATGTGGTGTGGCTTTTTTTTTTTAACTGGAACACTGCCGAGCACAGGGAGCACAGGGAGAGTTTTGTGCTGCTTTAAGGGGAAATGAAATACTGTATACAGAAGAACAGCCCCACATCTGCTATCAGACTCAATGTCGGGTTTGGGTAAGTAAATTAATTTTGTGTATTAATTATGTGTTGGAAGGAAAACAGCAGTGTGATCAGAGATTGGGTTATCTTAGAGAGTTTAGTGTCTCATTAGTGTCTTATCTGTGAATCTGCATATACTCACAGATTAATTATTGGAGGAAACCTTTTTAAAATAGCTGAATTTCACTCAGATTTCACCGAAATTCAGGTTCTAATTCAACTAGATGAGCAACATTTCAGTGAAACTGCGCATACTGTAAAGGAAGCTGGCAACTTCCAGTGTGATTTTCTTTTTCAAGGTTCAGGTGGAGGCTGATTTAAGACTAGCGCCACGTATTGCCATTTGTGCGTCTATGTAGCTGCTCTCAGAGCACCCAGAAGTGGACGCTGCACTGGCACTGTGACCCGGCTTTGCCACTGGACAACTGATGCTGTGGTATCCTGTCCAGCATCGATAAATGTGATGTCTGGAGGGTGCTGTAGAAGCGCTTTCCCTGATTGACTGCAGCACCTGAGCATACCAATGCTGCTATTGCTTCATGTAGCGCCCTGAAGGAAAGCCGGTCAAGACGACACCACATATAACAACCGGACAACACTGCAGCGAATGATAGGTAGCACCAGTCCAGAGCGGCTGGAGCTGAAGCCCATATTTGAGACCACAAAACCAAACACCAGCGTTGGCGCTCTAAAACTGTACACAAAAACAACTGAGTGTAGAAACTGTACCCTCTGGCGCTGAAAAAAGTATGTTTCTTACAATAAAAACCCCAGCCACAGAACAAAAACACATGGAATAAAGTTTTTAACACACCGGAGAACTGGCACTGCAGTGGCAGAACACAAAATACAATTCTGCATCCAAAACCTAAAATACTCGGAACAACACTAAAGTCTTTTGTTGCTACCCAGGAGCCAAGACTCTTATGTTCAAAAACACAGAAAAATTTAATCCAAACGTAATTTCTGCACAAACAACATATACACCATTGAAGTGTATGGGAGAGCACAACTTAGCGACAAGTGATACGTGGTGCTGCAGAACATACAGCGCTGGCTTGTATGGGAATACCTTGCTGGCACATCATACCCATTTTGTTATTTTGGTTGGGGTGGTGCAGAAGCAGCATTTTTTGTTATATATTATTATCAGAGACTAATTAGGGATGCTGCCTTGTCAAGGCCAAGTAGGCCCAGGTATTCCTCAATTGTTCTCATTTAAGTCTCTTCAATTGTCATAAGAATTGTTTTTCGAAAATGTTAGCAGTGAAACTAAAAAGCAGTGAAAGCTTTTCAGTGTTTGCTGATATGAGAGCAGAATGTTTTCTCATTTGAATTTCAGCAGAATGGCTACTCTCTGGTCCACAGGTTTTTACTTTGTTTTAAAAGTAATACTAAAACCTTTATTAGCTCTTTTTTCCAGTTTGTAGAAAAAAAATGTAGACCAAAATTGGGAAAGCCTAAGCCACAAGGCTAGAACATACTTTTAGCAAAATGACTTAAAAGCTCCACCAGCTAATGAGGGTTAATCTGAATCAGCAGGAGGGATCTTGTGAAGCATAAGTAATTTGTGTAACCTCAGACTTCCACTGCTACCCGACATGACAAGACTTGTCAAGAAGACACTTTTCTTGTCACTATGCAGATGTATTGTCACTATATACAATTATTTCTCATCATTTAGACCTACAGGCTGTAGAGAGTTTTTTTGAGAAATGAA
The DNA here is from genome assembly GCA_027917425.1 of Gastrophryne carolinensis. NCBI lineage: Eukaryota > Metazoa > Chordata > Amphibia > Anura > Microhylidae > Gastrophryne > Gastrophryne carolinensis. Next base: position 125,083,836 of record CM051237.1, on the reverse strand, counting down.
GGAATTATGTTAGATTCACAAATTAATTTTTTATATGAATGTTTTAAAATTGCATTAGAACACAATTATTTTTGGTTCGATCAACAGTTTTTCAGACAGTGTAAAGGAGCTTTGCGAATTTGTTTATGGGATTATGGGTACAGCTGTTTATTTACAGTATTTCACATCGGGGGTTAACTTTTTGGAAAAGATACATAGATGATGTTGTGCTCTTTTGGTAAGGTGATTAACTGTCACTCACTGTATTTTTGGATTACATTGCCAATTATCAATGGGTATAATTTTCACAGCGGAATATGATCTCCATAAAGTTAATTTCTTAGATTTAGAACTTGAAAAGAGAGAAGGTAGTATTATTACCCTTACCTACTTTAAAGAAACTGATCGTAATTCATATGTGTCTACGAAAAGTTGCCACCATCCCCCTACATATAATATGCAATATATATTCCTAAGGGACAATTCCTTAGAATAAGAAGAAATTGTAGCCAGAGGAAGATTATCAAAAACAGGCTAGTATTTTGGGACAGAGATTTGATAAGGGATATGACCCAATCAAAATCTCTGAAACAATAGATGGGGTAGGAAAGATGGATCGTAACATATTGATCCATAGGGGCATAAAATCCAAATGGAAAAAACAAGGGGTAGTGAGATTGCTATAGTCACTAGGTACATTGATATATATAAAACAATTAAAACATTTATGAAAAAGCATTGGTACATTTTAGGATCAGTTTTACCACAAAAAAATAAATGTTTGATCTACAGAAGGGCTCCAAATCGAATGGCTCGATTAGTTATATAGATCTATAGACCAATCTATATATATTATATAGATCTATAGACCAAAACCCACTGAACTTGTGAAATACATTTGATCAAAGGTTTTGCTCCGCTTTAAACAACAGAAAGAATTTATTAAAAATGGAAGGTTTTATTACTGTGGACGATGTAAGGCATGTAGGGATTGTAAGAGGAGGAAAAATATTAAACATGTAAAACAAAATCCTATCAGTTTATCTTATACAATGCCCGTGTGGTCTCCAATACTTAGGTAAGCCCATTAGACCATTAGACCACTTAAGAGAACATCTATACACTGTGAAGAGAGGATTGGAGACCAACAATGCATTATAAAAAAAAAAAAAATCATGATTTAGACACAATCAGCCTTTTATTTATGGGTATAGACCAATTAAAAGTCAGCTGGAGAGGTACAAATATTATTTAAAGTTTGTCCCAATTGAAATCCAAATGGATTTTCGATTGTGGACAGCCTAGTTCCACCTGAGTTCAATGTTGAGTTTGACTTGTTTTGAAATTGTTTTATCAGCTCCCACTAATAATCTTTTTAGATTTTATATATATCAGGATTTGTGGGTATTCTGCTATTTACATAAAATACCCAGCAAGGCTTTGTGGGTATTTTGCTATTTTCATGATGTATTATGGTCATTTTAAATGCTAATCGCTTTTTTATTTCAATTTTTCATGTTTTTTATTAAAATAAATAAAGTTATAAGTTTAAGTATATTTTCTTGTACCGCTGCTTTTAACATTGACAGCACGCTCATTTTCTGTTGGGAGGTATAATATATCACTTTCCAGCTCTTAATTCTCCATTAATTACATCACTGAGGGTTAAGTCACACACATAAAAGAAGCCACATGTCCAGACCCAGTTTAAGTCAACCGTGATGAAACATGTTGGTTGGAGCCTCTGGACGTGTGACAATTCTAGGTGGGAGGAGCCTCATGTAATCGGCCGGTGTATGTATCAGCTTCACCCAGCTGTAGGAGTGCGAGGAGACAGAACCCTAGTTCAAAAGAAAGACTATGCTGCAGCGCAGCAACTAAAGCGAAAGTGAGTAGTCCATGTTAAAACATTCATAAAAATATTCTTACGTCATTGGAAAAATTATGCACCTTACCTGTACAAAATGCAGCATCATATGTGCAAGGGATTTTTTTAGGATATTATCGCTAAACAGCTCACAGAAGTGCAGGTTGCCGTCGACACTGCAAGTCACACTGCAATTCACGCTGGCTTCACCAAATAATTAGAATGACCCCCCAATATCACTCATGGCTTGAAGTGGCTCATAAGAGAAGCTAGGACTGTAATGTGGAGCTCCAGGCACAGGATCAAGCTTAGCGCTGGGTCTAGCTGAATGATTTTCTTTTATTCAGCCTATGTGGCTGAGCACTGGGGGAAGGGGTGAGGTGTGAGCATGGCGGCAGTTATCTCAGAGACTAATGTCTCTCACTCACTCGCTTTCTCTGTCACTCAACCTTCATGTTTTAATGTTTTGTAAGCATGTTTTGTTCGCGTAGGGCCAACATCAGGATAAGAGGTATACTGGAAGCAGTCACTGATCTACACTCAACCGTCACTGCCCTCTTCCAAGAGCTCTGCCCGGCCATCCCTATTGAAAGGCTGGAATTTGACAGAATCCATCGAGCATTGCAGTAAAAGAGGGTGGACGGCCTCCCACGGAACGTGTTAGTGAAACTTCACTTCTACCGCACGCAGGAACAACTTATGCTGGCCGCTAGGGACCAAGGAACTCTCAAATTCCATAACTTTGAGTACCAACTCTTTGCTGACCTGTCCCCTCAAACTATCACCAGAAGACGTGCCATGAAACCCTCGCTTGAAATTCTGCAAGCAAAAGGGATCAAGTCCAAATGGGGATTTCCCTTTAAAATTTCCTTCAGCTACCTGGATCAGTGCTTCGATGTGTCCACTCCACAAGACCCGGAGGCCGCCCTGGCTTCGGCCAGATTGAAGGCTCCCTCTGCCTCCACAGCTGCCCCCCCCCCCCCGCAAAAGAAGAGAGCCCTCTCATTTTCACCATTACCTAAGGACAGATGTGGTCCGCGAAGGAGCATCCCGCCAACGAGCACAGTCGCGGGGGCGCTTGTTCACAGGTTTGGTAAGCCAGCTGGGGGGGAGGGATGATGGGTAGGATTCCCTGTGCATTACCCAGGGGATCTTGCCCCTCACTCTCTCATCGCAATGATCGCGTAGGATGCACCTTTGAAGCTACCTCTCTGTACGGTTGGGACTGCCTTGCCCTTTGTTTGGTTTCCTGTTTTATGTTACTGGTACTTCCTATGCACAAACCCTTTCAGTATACAATTTTTATGGTTCTCATGCTGATTGAGCCCCATTTGGTTCATTCCTTGTTGTTTGATATGCATCTCAAGTACTAAGTTTTAGATTGTTACTTGAATGTTCCGCCTATTGTTACTCATTCGCTTTGCTTACTGGTAAAGTGGGCCAGGTGCTCGGGTCCCTGAGCCCTGCACACTCCCCGCTCCCTCTCTCGCCGGGAAACCATCGAGTTAGGAAGCTTTATTTCTGACCCCCATTGTGGGTCAGTCTCTACACTGGTTGGTCTAAGGAGCTTCCCTCGGAAAGCCCCCCAACCAGATAGCTTTCCCCACTGGGGTGGAGGACCTCTCTACCCCCTTGGGAAATTTCTCTAAGGAAGGTTTTATACCTAGTTGTTACCTTGATTTAAAATTTTTTCTGTTTTTTTTCCCCTCTTCTCCTTCTCCCTCCCCCCTCCCCCTCCTCGGGTGTCCAGCCCCCCGATGCTAACAGTTACTGTATGGTTTAGAGATGGCGGTTAAACTTGTCTCGCTGAACGTTCAGGGCCTGAATGCCCCCCAGAAAAGAGTGAAGGCGTTCCGTCAGATGAGGGCCCTACATGCCGACAATTGGCCTGATGCAGAGCCTACCCCGATCTGAGCTTATTTTGTTCGTTTTTTTTTTTTTTGTTCCGATCCACATAATTTCTGCCTTTTTTAGAAGTCACTTAACAATGGTATCCCCCACGTTTCTTTCCCTGACAGGTTTCTTTTTGTGTCCCTGAGGAATAAATATTGGTATAAAAATTGTGCAAAAGAAACCCTGCACCTGATAAATAATGATGTCATCCTACAGGTGAGGTGCAAAATGTCTCTAACACAGGTGAGATTTTTTTAAATTGTAAATAATGTACATCTTCAAATACTCTAGCCAGGGCTGTTTTATAGCACATCTAGAGCCCTATCTGAATTCAAGCCTGTGTTACAATAGGATGTAAAGGATCATGGCAAGAGAACACAATATGATTGAGAGGAAATAAGAGTACATCAACAAGTGTCTTTCAAAGTTTTTATTCCTGACGGGTATAGAATAAAAAGCAAACAGCGGGCCTTATTATGTACTGTATTCTAAAACATATTTCACCAAACAGCAATTTTATTAACATTTGGATTGTTATTAAACCATATACTAATTTAGCTGTAAAACTATGCTTTTTCTTTATACAATAGTTTTTATTGAAGATAATAAAATACAACATATACAGTATATATCATTCATACACACAGTTGCCCTGATGCAGAGCCTACCCCGATCTGAGCTAATTTTGTTCCATTTTTCCAATGGTCCGTTTTGCTTACATTTGTTAAAATGTGATGCAAAGCCGCCGTCGGGGGAACTCCGTTAATGCTCCGTTTCTGTGTCTTCAATCGTAAAGGGTTTTTTCCCCCTCTTGGGGGCATGCTATTTAGTCGTGGCTTCCGTTCCTATTCACACAGACGATCCGTTTTTGCCTCCTTTTTAATGGGTTTCCAAACGTTACCTTCTCGCCATCCGTTTCCGTTTTCACCCCTATTTTGATGTTTTGGACAAGTATACTTACATTTTTCTTCTTCTTCCTTGTCTTTAATGCTTGCCTGAATCTCTTTTTCTTCTTCTTCCTTGTCTTTAATGCTTACCTGAATCTCTTTTTCTTCTTCTTCCTTGTCTTTAATGCTTACCTGAATCTCTTTTTCTTCTTCTTCCTTGTCTTTAATGCTTACCTGAATCTCTTTTTCTTCTTCTTCCTTGTCTTTAATGCTTACCTGAATCTCTTTTTCTTCTTTTTCTTCTTCTCCTTCTTCTTCCTATTCCTTGTCCCATATACTTACCTTTTGGGACATGTAACTGTATGTTTATGTTGTGAGAACGTACAGTGCCAGGAAAGAGAACACACCACAAAATTTTTTAAATTTTTTTTAATGTAATTTTTTTTCTAAAAATTCTAAGAACTTTTTAAAAAAAATAAAATTTTTGGCAACATCACAGGCGGCTCTTGTTTGCTTTATTGTTGCCCTTTTCTTTGATCTGTGAATGAAAAACAATTCAAAAACATCAATTTTGGCTTGTAATTATGTTGTGCTTATCTAGGCATAAACTTACAAGGCTTGTGGCCAACATGGCGTCTGGGGCGCAGTCTCCTCCCTTCTTCCCCCATCTGTTGCTGCTGTGAAGCTGTTGGGATCAAAAACACAAGTATATTATTGACTGTTTGTGGCTCATGAATGTCAGATTAGGTTAGGCTTCTATGCATCAAATCACTCACCTTCCACTGGCAACTCTTCTGCTTGTCCAGCTTCCTGGACCCCTTGGGATGTGCCTGCGATGTCAAAATCTAAAAAGAACAATAGTGCACATGAGTATATGTCTTTCTTGCATGTATCAGGACATATGTAATTTTGAGAGTCTTACCGGAGTCAGTTCGCTGCTCGGTGATGCTCGACTCCCTGCCGTGCGATCCCCCCCCCCCCTGCATACTGAGGTCAAGAGGTTCCTCATACTCACTGGCAGAGGGGGGGTGGGCGTTGGCACTGGCGGTGGACCACCTATCCCTGCCGGGCTCTTCTCCGAGTGGGGCGGAACCGCATATTTAATTCATGCACTGAAATATAAACACAATCATAAAAACACGCCCAGGCAAGGGCAGTGTGATTATTGCATGTCAAGTATCCCGACTTACCTGGAAAGTGTTTGGCGAAGTACCGCCTCACCTGGGGCCTATGCCTCCTCTTTAAATCAGACCAGTGTTGGGCGATCTGTGTGAAGGTATAGGTGGTTCCCGAAATGCGGGCTATCGCGTCCACCACCACCAGCGCCAACGTCCTCTTCTCATAATCGCACAGCAGGAAATCGTAAGGATTCCTCAGCATCATCTGTTTGGAAAAAACACAATGGTACACCATTAGTCACACAAATACATGTCAAAGTCTCATGCCCTACCTAAAGTCACTTTCTGCCCCTCATTCCTACTTACATGGGCCTAGTTCTACAATCTGCATGTAGGCTAGTTTGATGTTACGCACATGTTTAAAAGTAAGGTGGTCTAGTAGTTTACTTTAACAAGTCAGTTGATCCTCATTAATCTTGCCCTGCAATAGCTATTTTTTTTAAGTGGCTTGTGCGCGCACATAAACGCATGCTCGCCTACCCACATCCATGATTAGGTTGTCCTGCTCCTCACTATATAGTGCTGGTAACATCTTGTTTGAGCTTCCGGGTAACCCAACACGACCCATGTGGCCGTCAGCAACGCCGTGGCTCACTTACAGCCCGTTTTTGTGATGCCCAAAGCATGGCTGTAGCCACTGGTGTCTGTGAGCACTATGATGCCCTATTTGGCCGTTATTCAAAATCCACCCCAAAGCAGGCAAAGCAGGAGATCTGGGCTAATATTTGCAGGCAAGTTAATAGTGTTGGCTCTGTCAGGAGAGATCTTGAGCAAATTAAGCGCAAATTTGGTGATCTCAAATATAATGGGAAAAAAAAAATGGACATGCGCCGCCAGCAAAGGTAAAGTCCATTTAGAGTGTAAATGCATGTCTAGCCTGCTTTGTAACAGGATGTAACACTTAATAGGTGTGATTTAATCTACCCCAGCCAGCAGACAGGGGGTGGTCTCCCGACTAAAATCACACTAACCCCAGCAGAAGAACATGTCTACACATATATTCACCCTGCAACCCTTCAGGGCCTGCCAGAGGGCCTAGACACAGACAGGAATGTCAGATCGAAAGGTGAGTTTGTTTTTACAGAGAGACTTTTCAATGGGGACACAAAAACTTTGCTAACCCTTAATACACAATGTGGTTGTTGTTAAAAATAACATTACATTCTCTCTTCCAAGAACAAACTCAACACACGTCGCAAGGCCAAGCAACCCCTGGCTTGTCCCAGAGGCCCATGCAACACCAGGGTTCTTCCCACACAAACCAAATTGAGTGTTTGGATGAGGCAAGTCAATGGTCCACTGTGTAGACTTTGGAAATTGCACTTGCATCCATTTTTGGGAAAAAAGTGAACTCAATAAATGCTACATTTCTTTACAGAACATACAAAGTCCCCCAATTATTGAAGACGTTCGAGATTTGGAGGAGGACACAAATCAGATGCCGCAAATGCCTACAGAACCAGTGTGCAAACATCAGAACCAACAGGCACAGCAACTTAATCACCTGGTGTCCACTAACACAACCTCTGTGCCAACAACCACTTCTGCCGTCCACACCACACACTCTGTGGCAACCCAACCACCAGCACCAACTCAATATGGTGCAGAACCACCCACCCGTGCCAGTGCAAGAACACAGCCAAGGCGACATATAAGCCAGAGGAGACAGCTTCAGATTATGGAGGAAGCCTGGCACCAGGAGAATATAGCATTTTCACAAACCACACAACAATTTAATGACACGGTGTGCACCCAAATAACATCGATGAATAACCAATTAGAGGTTTTAAACACAAATGTGTCTGGCCTACTGGCAGAAACAAGAAACATTGTCCACTAGTTGAGCACGTATTGCCTGTGCTGTACCACTTGGTGATCCGGAGTATGGAGGGGTGTGATCTTCAGAAATCTCTAAAGTGTCCTCAGGCAGGTCAGTGTATCTGGATATCCGGCCTCAAATGGCAAGGTTGTGCAGGACACCACAAGCAAGAATGATTTTGATGACCTTGGCAGGCTGATACTGTAGTGCACCCCCAGTCTGATCCAGACATCGGAAGTGCATTTTGAGCAAGCCAAAGGCACGTTCCACCACTGAGCGAGTCCTCCTATGGGCAGTGTTATACCGCTCCTGGGCCTGGGAAGATGGGTGCAGGATGGGTGTGAGTAGCCATGGTAGCAAAGGATAGCCAGAACCACCTGCAAAAAAACAAACAAAAAATAAGCACTAACAATAACACAAACACACATGACAAATGTGCCTATTGGAAACATATGTAGTGTCTGGCACCATAACTAGTCAACACATAACTATAAGGCCAACAGAAAATAAAAATTAACTCTAATTATAATAACTAAACAATATCCACAAGTACCTTACATGCATTAAACAAAAATGGCATGTTAGGTAACTTGAAAAGCCTAACAACATGGAACAACAGACAGAGCTCTAAGGGGAATAACATCAATAATGTTTAGGTGTGCATTAAAGCATTATTGAACAGGGACAAATAAGTGAGCTGTGCAGTGTAAGAGAAAAGCACAGTTCTGATGAGCAAACATGCGCATCCAAACAGTACACTCCTATACAATGACTGTGGTATGCTACATAGCTAAGAGGGCCAGGACAGGACGCAATAGTGGAGAATACATACAAGAATTAAGATGATCAAATAGTGGTAAGTAAGTGATTGTCAACTTGTACTGTTTCATTGCTATCTATCACAGATTAGTGGGGTACAGGCACCAAAATAATAAAGAAAATTTGGACAGCAACAAGTTTGAGACACATACCCAGTAGCCATCCGCCAGACAGATCTCCAGAATGAAAACGTTCAAAGAGGCAGGAGTTCCTCAAAATGTGGAAATCATGTGTGGAACCAGGGAAGGCTGCAAATATACTAAAAAATTGCTGATCAGGGCCGGACACTGCCTGGACATTAATCGAATGGCCCATCTTCCTGTTCCTGCACAAACCAAACATAACTGTAATTAGTGTGACCATAAGTGTCAAGATGCACACAAATATTCTTAAACATCAACAACATTACTAAACAATGGATGCTAGTGATACACAGGGTGTAGGTCTGCTTGAACCCCCCCCCCCCAAAAAAAGCTGACCTAAACCACATACCTGAACAGATATTCCTGGTCAGCAGGCGGAATGATCGATACGTGGGTACAACCAATGGCACCCATGACGTTGGGCATGTCGGCTATGTTATAAAAGCCCAGCTTAACTGCATTCCAGGCTTCCCCTGTGTCTAGGAAAAATATAAATTTGGGGGCCAGGGTAGCCATGCCATCCAAAAACTTGGTTAGGCTGCGGCTCAGCGTAGACTGGGACATCCCCACAGAGAAGGCACCCAGTCTCTGGAACGAGCCGTTCGCCAAAAACTGCAGGCAGCCAACCAATTTGGTCATACCTGCAATTGCATGCCCCTTTCTTGTGGTGGGGGCTAACCATGGCCGCAGCTGGCTATACAAGTCCTGGAGAGAAACACAGTTAAGGTGGGTGAGCTTGAAGAGCTCAACGTCATGCATGCCATCGATGTCCAAACGTGTTCGGTGCAGCCTGGTTTCTGCCATGCTCAAAAGTACAAGACCGCGTAGCTGACGCCTTTGATGCTCGCGCACAGAGGAAAGCATAATACGGAGCTCAAATACGGGTGCTAATAGTGGCCGTAAGTGAAGCGTCGAAACCCTCGTTAAATGGGGCTGGTTTCAATCGGAAATCAAGGCTCTGAATCAATTAAAAAAACAGACCAATGAACGACATTTCCGTTTTCCCGGATTTCAGCTTCTTGCAAGCCGTCAATCGGAAAGGCGGCTGAGTGAACACCTGAGCGCATACACGCACACAAAAAGCAACGTAGCACCCTTTCCTGACCCGATCACAGGCCAAAAACCACGGGAAAACGCATGGGATAGCTGAACGAGGAGGCTCTGCATCAGGCCATATGTGTTCAGCACTTACAGCATTAACACACTGTAGTCAAAACGATGCAAGACTAAAACTAACACTCAGGCCACAGTTTCTCTTATAATTATTTATGCTAAACATATGCTCTGCTCCCAACCACTTTAAATAAAGATGCCCCACCCCCGCTAGTACTCCAGCACATCCGCCTATACAAAAGATTGGGCCTGCTCTCTTCACCAAAAGAATAAACATACACACAAAAAGAAAAATAAGAAGCAAAGTCTACGAGAGAAGAAGAATGATAATTGCCAAGTTGCATATCAGGGCGAGAAAAAAAAAAAAGAGAGAGAAAAGGGTAAGACAAGAAGAAGAAGAATGGGTTCCAAGCCTCGATATTATTACGAAATAAGTACACATACCCATACATACATACAAACATTAGATCAAAAGCTCATAATCAAAATTTCTCGATTGAAAATGAGAAATCCAGCTTTCCCAAATTGGTAAGAAGGGGACAAAGTCCCCTGGCATAGAAGCCGACATCTTTTCAAACAGCATCGTTTCATTTATATGTGGAACAAGGCTCTCCACGGGGATGTCTGACTTCTTCCAAGACTGTGCAATGGTTATTTTAGCTGCAGTTAAGATATGCTTGATAAGGACAAATTGAGTCTTGGTGCAACCCGGGGTTTCAGATTAAGTAAAGCATATTGCACATTAGGGGTCAGCCGCAAACCAGTGGACTTATTTATGATATAGTAGACTCTCATCCAAAATTGATTAACCACCCTGCAGTTCCACCACACATGCACATAAGACCCAAGGAGATGGAACCCCCTAAAACATTCCAAAGAGTAAGAAGGCAAAATGTATGTACCACCCAAGCAAGACCTCTAGTACTCTGGCATTTAATAAAACAGTAAGAAAATGCCTCCAGATAGCCCTCCAGTCACTGTCCATAAGGGTCATCTTAAGGTCTGCCTCCCATTTCTGAGAATACGCTGAGAGTCCAGCACTAGTTGATACTGTGAGCCGATTATGGACTAGTGAGATTCTCAAATGCTGAGAGACTAAATGGAGAGAAGCAAACTTTAAGTTTTGTCTTAACATAATGGCTGATTTGGAGAAAATAAAATAACTCCCTGCTGGGAATCTCTCTCTTGATTTCCACCCAGAGTGGCCTACCTGCCCCAGCAAATACAGCAGAGAGCTGAACAATCTAACAGGCAGTATAAAAATGAGACACCCAAAAACGATGGTTTTTCTAATAGAAGTCTATGTAGCCCTTGCATTACACTGTCACTCAATATATATTTTTTGTCCCCTGTGATGGGGTGGCAAAGCTGATGCATACAAGCATACTGTGTGCATTGCATTAGATTGAGGTGAGCTGTGAGTCACGGTTTGGAGAGCTCCATTTATCACTAACAGAGGGGATGTCAACCTGACACTAGTCTCAGGATTGTATTTGTGATCAGGTTCAGGGGAGAGGCAGAGGAAGAAGAAATTCCCATTCCTTTTTATGATCAGAGCAAAGAGACAGCATGGAACTAACTCTGCAAGTAAACTGTTTGCCAAATTACTTTAAAGTGTGTCTGGTCAATCCCTGTAAGCATTGTTGTTTGCTTAATCTGAATAAGCGGGTTTTAGGGGCATTTTTGATAGCTTGGGGGGCTGGGGAATGGCAAATTGAGCGGGAAGAGTATTCCAGAAAATTGAAGAGGTGCATGAGATGTCCTGGTGGCTCTGAGAGGAAGTTACCAGGGTGGAGGACGGGAGAATGTCAGAGGCAGAGGGGAGGCTTCATCTAAGGTTGATATTGGTGGATCAGAGAAGAAACATAGGGAGGACCCTGAATGGTAAGATCTTTGTAGGTTATAAGCCTCGATTCAAAGACACATTCGTCCGGACTTCCATAGCTGTCTGTGAAAGTTTGGGTGGGTGTTAGTCTTTTTTTTGCTTTTTTTCGTCCATTTTTCATTCGTACGAACGTTCGGGAAAATGTGTATATGCGCTTTCGATGAACGGAAGCAAATCGGATCATTTCCGTTAGTTCGGATCATTTTCCAAACAAAGCCTGATATTTTTCATTCGTTCAGATAACTTACGTTGTTGGGATGGGCTTACGTCTGATTCAGGGAGCTGATTTCCGACGGACCACCACCCTATAAATCCGTTTCATTTCCGATCCACTTACGGGACCTTTGAGGGCTCGTATTGCTATTGTTGTACATGTTTTGCGGCTATGTGAAGGAGTTTGCGCGCCTTTAGCACCAAGGCATTGCATGTATCAGCATGGCCGAGGCCATAAATTGTATAGCAATGCATACCTGAATCATGTATGCCTTATAGATGCATTTTAATGCTGACCTTAATTAGTCCTTAGCCTGTAAACATTTATTTTCCCACACATCCATATAATTGCTATTTTTTTTAGACTTATGTCCTTTGTGAATTATATTTGGATTGTTGAACTTGAATCTTAATTTGTTGTAGGAGTTTTGTTTTAGTCGGTTACCTTTGCTTTGTGTAATTATTTTATATTTGGTTGCAGGAACCGCAAGGTGTGCCACTCACACAGCATACAAGCAGTGTTTGGTCCAGCTATGTGATTCCTCAGTGTTCTTGCAGGGCATCCAGGGTTGTCCCATGATGCTTATATATTGCAAAGCTCCAGCTTATTTCGTCAGTTTGAGTCAGGAGAATTATCTGGTGGATGGCTCCAGGGTAAGTTTGCTCACATTCCATCAATCCATTTTCACTGTGTGGCAATGAATATAGTTGATGACTCATGTCTTAACCTATGGCTGTTTTTAGCCCTTGATGACATGTTAAACAATATTGTAGCTTAGAATGTGTATTTTTTGTTAGTATTTTTCAATTCTTTCAGGGGATTCTAGATATCGACTTCTGCCCTTGCTCCTGATGCTCGTTCTTTGCCTGCAGAATGCGGGCCAGGGGTTCTCTAATCGGGCACTATGCAAAACCCGGGCCGTGGTGGCGTGATGGCTTTTGAAGTCCAGATTTAGGTGTTTGGACCATACAGTGGGGGGGGGGGCACTGCAGTATTACCCCAACAAGGTTATACCAATATTTTAATTTACGTTTTTTAACAGGGACCACACGTGCCAGAGTGGCACAACTGAGTGTCAGGGTCCTTCAGTTGGTGGGCGAGATGCAGGAGCTGCGCAACTCGTTGGGGACCACACATGAAGAATAATGTTATGTGGCCTGCCATTGCTATGTATTTTGTTTTTTATAGTTGTAAAAATTTGAAATTCTCAAAATTTTAAAAATTTTTATATTTTATAATGGAATAAAAAAAGTTACAGTGTCATTTCATTTACAAAATACATTAACACAAAACTAATGGGCCCAGAAATATATAAAGATGAATATTCACATGACTGAGAAGTGATTTGGGTAAGTTTTAGGGGGCTAAAATGGAAGAAGAACCTAACCGCGAAGTGGTTTGGGTGAGCTTTAAGGGTCCAAAAGAGAAGATGGAGGATAGTGCTAAGTGGTTTGGGTGAGCTTTAAGGGTCCAAAAGGGAAGATGGAGGATAGAGCTAAGTGGTTTGGGTGAGCTTTAAGGGTCCAAATGGGAAGATGGAGGATAGTGCTAAGTGATTTAGCTAAACATTGTAGTAGAAGTGAGGGTGGAAAATATGTAGGCGAGCACTTTAATGAGTTAAGTTTGTAGTGCACAGGTGCAAGATCGTATTTCCGTCTGGACGAATATTTATTGAAAAAGGGAAACAGAATCTAACAGGAAACAGAAAGGATTCGTGGGAGGATACCATGGGAAAAGGGCTGGAAAATGACATACTCGTATTCGCAATCTGCCGTACGAATGGATGGAAACTTTACAGAAGGATTGCAATGCATGCATAGAATCGCTTGTACACTCATACGAGAGCGGAAACATTTAAAAAACAAAACAGATCGGCACTAAAACGGAAGTTTTTTTTTGTCTCTCTGAATCGAGCCTATAGTTTTAAACAGGAATCGCTGTCCAGTGGATAGTCTGATAGAGGGAAGCAGAGCAGAATTAGCAGAGCAGCAAAATAGGTTTGGAGGGGTGCCTGCAGTAGTCCACTTGGCATATGACCAGGCCATGCAGTAGCATTTTAGCGGTGTCATGAGGGCAGATGCAGGGTATGTTTTTTGATTTGAAGACAGGAGATTGCTAGGAAGGGAATATGAGGTTCAAACGAAAGTCCAGAGTAGCTCCTAGGCACCAACCATGGGGAGTTACAGTCATTGTATAACTGTTGACAAAGATTGTGGGGTAGTTGGAAGGTTGGTAAATGACCAGTTCTGTCTTGTCCGTGTTTAGCTTGAGGAAGCGAGATGTCATGAACAAAGAAATAGCAGTTAAACAGGGGAGGTGAAATAGGAAGAAGAGAAACCTTGTATTGAAAGAGAGAGGAGTATTTTGATAAGCAGGGAATGGTCAACCTTGTCAAAAGCTGGGGATAGCTCAATAAGGAATAATATATATATATATATATATATATATATATATATATATATATATATGTATATATTAGCTACATGGGCACACAACAGTGCTCATCATCTTAGTTAAAACAACATTTATCATGTTTTGCTCACATACTCAGCACACTGTTCGACAAACTATCAGCATACAGCAATGCAGCATCTGCGTTTGCTGATGCAGGGCTCTCCATTACCATAAGAAAAAAAAACAAGTTACACAGCATTAAAATGGAACAAAACCCTTTGTACACCAGGATATATCAAATGATTGAACATGTGGCCCACAATGCCAGAGCCTCCTATTAGATTAGACATGCAAAAACACCACACAACAATCTAACAATATACTTTAGGCTAAATATATAACTTTGTTTTCACAACTAATATTTAAAAACACATTAAAAGCAAGTGAAATAGACCAGGTGCAGCACTGGCATGCCAATAAATACGAATATGAACAAAAAATACCAGATACCAGAAATTTGCTGCAAAAAAACGGGTGCTGGTCCCGGTTCTTTTTTTGTGACGATACATGGACTAGCTTTTGGGGCAGTTCCCCTTCATAAGGTCAAATACAAGTGTGCATGGTGAACAATACACATAAATAGCCTTTTCGCTCGTGGAGTTCTGCCCATCCGGGTTGTAATTAACTCATTCAGCACAGACAGTGAAACAAAAGAAACAGAAGGTAACAGCAATCAATATAGTGTGCAACTACAGTGAACTCATGACTGTACAAGTCCAAAGTGCTGACTATATTACCGTAAGTTTCTAGTGAGAACAATAGTTTATTCAAAGGCTCATGAAGGCAGATGGATGCATAAACACGGTATTTTAAGCACTTACAGTGAAAGTTGGATCGAGTTGATAAATAATAATCCGATCCTCAAAAAAGAGGACAAAAGGGTTGGAATAGTGCTGCAGGATAATGATAAATCTGCAGCAGAAGCACACTGCCAATTTACTGGTATCAGCACATACAACCCCTTATCCAATTACCCCACACGGAGTCTAGAGACATTGAAATATGCAATACTTGAAGAGGCAGTATTGGATGGTATCTAGAGATGAGCGAACTTTTGAAAAATTCTATTCGGATGATTCGCCGAATTTTTCGTCAAAATTCGTTTCGGTCCGAATTTATTCTCGACGAATCGCTATTAAAAACGGCTATTTCTGAGCTTCCTAGAGCCTCAATTGGGTTGTAAACCATTCTGCCTTGCTGTAACACGCATAGGATGCGTGCTGGGTTTGTGAAATATTACTGTAAATAATTATGACATGCAGATCAGAGGCATCACTATTAGAATCGCAGAGCGGCACAATTGCAGAGAGTTGAGGTGGCATCACTATGAGGGGCCCCAATATTGCCTGAAAAACACACCCTGGAGCTTGCAGCAGCAGGAGCTCAAATATTGGCGGAAAGACATCATGGAGTTGGCAGCAGGAGCCCAAAAATTGGCCTGAAGACACACACTGGAGTTGGCAGCAGGAGCCCAAAAAATGGCCGAAAGAGACACTGGAGTTGCCAGCAGCAGCAGGAGCCCAAACATTGGCTGAAAGAGACACTGGAGCTGGCAGCAGGAGCCACAACAATTGGCCTAAAGACACACTGGAGTTGGCAGCAGCAGCAGTCCAAACATTGGCTGAAAGAGACACTGGAGTTGGCAGCAGCAGGAGCAGGAGCCCAAAAAATGACTGGGAGACACACCCTGGAGTTGCAAGCAGCAGCAGCAGCGGCAGGTGTCCAAACATTGCTTGAAAAAGACACTGGAGTTGGCAGCAGGAGCAGCAGGAGCCCAAACATTGCTTGACAGACACACTGGAGTTGGCAGCAGGAGCAGCAGAAGCCCAAACATTGCTTGAAAGACACACTGGAGTTGGAAGCAGGAGCAGCAGGAGCCCAAAAATTGCTTGAAAGACACACTGGAGTTGGCAGCAGGAGCAGCAGGAGCCCAAATATTGCTTGAAAGACACACTGGAGTTGGCAGCAGGAGCCCAAACATTGCTTGAAAGACACACTGGAGTTGGCAGCAGCAGGAGCCCAAACATTGGCTCAAAGAGACACTGGGGTTAGCAGCAGCAGCAGCAGGAGGCCAAAAATTGTCCGAATGACACCCTGGAGTTGCAAGCAGCAGCAGCAGGAGCCCAAACATTGCTTGAAAGAGACACTGGAGTTGGCAGCAGGAGGCCAAAATTGCTTGAAAGAGACACTGGAGTTGGCATCAGCAGGAGGCCAAAAATTGGCTGAATGACACCCTGGAGGTGCAAGCAGCAGCAGCAGCAGGTGCCCAAACATTGCTTGAAAGGCACACTGGAGTTGGCAGCAGGAGCCCAAACATTGCGTGAAAGACACACTGGAGTTGGCAGCAGGAGCCCAAACTTTGCTTGAAAGGGACACTGGAGTTGGCAGCAGGAACAGCAGGAGCCCAAACATTGCTTGAAAGACACCCTGGAGTTGGCAGCAGCAGGAGCCCAAACATTGCTTGAGACACTGGAGTTGGCAGCAGGAGCCAAAACATTGCTTGAAAGAGACACTGGAGTTGGCAGCAGGAGCAGCAGGAGCCCAAACATTGCTTGAAAGACAAACTGGAGTTGGCAGCAGGAGCCCAAACATTGCTTGAAAGACACACTGGAGTTGGCAGCAGCAGGAGCCCAAACATTGCTTGAGACACTGGAGTTGGCAGCAGGAGCAGCAGTAGCCCAAACATTGCTTGAAAAAGACACTGGAGTTGGCAGCAGGAGCAACAGGAGCCCAAACATTGCTTGAAAGACACACTGGAGTTGGCAGCAGGAGCAGCAGGAGCCCAAACATTGCTTGAAAGACACACTGGAGTTGGCAGCAGGAGCAGCAGGAGCCCAAACATTGCTTGAAAGACACACTGGAGTTGGCAGCAGGGGCAGCAGGAGCCCAAACATTGCTTTAAAAACACACTGGAGTTGGCAGCAGCAGCAGGAGGCCGAAAATTGCCTGAATGACACCCTGGAGTTGGCATCAGCAGCAGCAGGAGCCCAAACATTGCTTGAAAGAGACACTGGAGTTGGCAGCAAGAGCAGCAGGGGGCCAAAATTGCTTGAAAGACAATCTGGAGTTGGCAGCAGCAGCAGGAGCCCAAACATTGCTTGAAAGAGATACTGGAGCTTGCAGCAGCAGCAGCAGCAGCAGGAGGCCAAAAGTTGGCTGAATGACACCCTGGAGGTGCAAGCAGCAGCAGCAGGAGCCCAAACATTGCTTGAAAGAGACACTGGAGTTGGCAGCAGGAGCAGCAGGAGCCCAAACATTGCTTGAAAGACACACTGGAGTTTGCAGCAGCAGGAGCAGCAGGAGCCCAAATATTGCTTGAAAGACACACTGGAAATGGCAGCAGCAGGAGCCCAAACATTGCTTGAAAGACACACTGGAGTTGGCAGCAGGAGCAGCAGGAGCCCAAACATTGATTGAAAGGCACACTGGAGTTGGCAGCAGGAGCAGCAGGAGCCCAAACATTGCTTGAAAGACACACTGGAGTTGGCAGCAGGAGCAGCAGGAGCCCAAACATTGCTTGAAAGACACACTGGAGTTGGCAGCAGCAGCAGCAGGAGGAGCCCAAACATTGGCTCAAAGAGACACTGGTGTTGGCAGCAGCAGCAGGAGGCCGAAAATTGCCTGAATGACACCCTGGAGTTGCAAGCAGCAGCAGCAGGAGCCCAAACATTGCTTGAAAGAGACACTGGAGTTGGCAGCAAGAGCAGCAGGGGGCCAAAATAGCTTGAAAGACAATCTGGAGTTGGCAGCAGCAGCAGCAGGAGCCCAGACATTGCTTGAAAAAGATACTGGAGCTTGCAGCAGCAGCAGCAGCAGGAGGCCAAAAGTTGGCTGAATGACACCCTGGAGGTGCAAGCAGCAGCAGCAGGAGCCCAAACATTGCTTGAAAGAGACACTGGAGTTGGCAGCAGGAGCATCAGGAGCCCAAACATTGCTTGAAAGAGACATTGGAGTTGGCAGCAGGAGCAGCAGGAACCCAAACATTGCTTGAAAGACACACTGGAGTTGGCATCAGGAGCAGCAGGAGCCCAAACATTGCTTGAAAGACACACTGGAGTTGGCAGCAGCAGGAGCCCAAACATTGCTTGCAAGAGACACTGGAGTTGGCATCAGGAGCAGCAGGAGCCCAAACATTGCTTGAAAGACACACTGGAGTTGGCAGCAGGAGCAGCAGGAGCCCAAACATTGCTTGAAAGAGACACTGGAGTTGGGAGCAGCAGGAGCCCAAACATTGCTTGAAAGAGACACTGGAGTTGGCAGCAGGAGCCACAGGAGCCCAAACTTTGCTTGAAAGACACACTGGAGTTGGCAGCAGCAGCGGCAGGAGCCCAAACATTGCTTGAAAGACACACTGGAGTTGGCAGCAGGAGCCCAAACATTGCTTGAAAGACACACTGGAGTTGGCAGCAGGAGCAGCAGGAGCCCAAACATTGCTTGAAGAACACACTGGAGTTGGCAGCAGGAGCAGCAGGAGCCCAAACATTGCTTTAAAGACACACTGGAGTTTGGCAGCAGGAGCAGCAGGAGCCCAAACATTGCTAGAAAGACACACTGGAGTTGGCGGCAGCAGGAGCCCAAACATTGGCTCAAAGAGACACTGGAGTTGGCAGCAGCAGCAGGAGGCCAAAAATTGGCTGAATGACACCCTAGAGTTGCAAGCAGCAGCAGCAGGAGCCCAAACATTGCTTGAAAGTGACACTGGAGTTGGCAGCAGGAGCAGCAGGAGCCCAAACATTGCTTGAAAGACACACTGGAGTTGGCAGCAGCAGGAGCCCAAACATTGGCTCAAAGAGACACTGGAGTTGGCAGCAGCAGCAGCAGGAGGCCAAAAATTGGCTGAATGACACCCTAGAGTTGCAAGCAGCAGCAGCAGGAGCCCAAACATTGCTTGAAAGAGACACTGGAGTTGGCAGCAGCAGCAGGAGCCCAGACATTGCTTGAAAAAAACACTGGAGTTGGCAGCAGCAGCAGGAGGCCAAGAATTGGCTGAATGACACACTGGAGGTGCAAGCAGCAGCAGCAGCAGCAGGAGCCCAAGCATTGCTTGAAAGAGACACTGGAGTTGGCAGCAGGAGCCCAAACATTGCTTGAAAGACACACTGGAGTTGGCAGCAGGAGCTGCAGGAGCCCAAACATTGCTTGAAAGAGACACTGGAGTTGGCAGCAGCAGAAGCCCAAACATTGCTTGAAAGAGACACTGGAGTTGGCAGCAGGAGCATCAGGAGCCCAAACATTGCTTGAAAGAGACACTGGAGTTGGCAGCAGGAGCAGCAGGAACCCAAACATTGCTTGAAAGACACACTGGAGTTGGCATCAGGAGCAGCAGGAGCCCAAACATTGCTTGAAAGACACACTGGAGTTGGCAGCAGCAGGAGCCCAAACATTGCTTGAAAGAGACATTGGAGTTGGCAGCAGGAGCAGCAGGAGCCCAAACATTGCTTGAAAGACACACTGGAGTTGGCATCAGGAGCAGCAGGAGCCCAAACATTGCTTGAAAGACACACTGGAGTTGGCAGCAGCAGGAGCCCAAACATTGCTTGCAAGAGACACTGGAGTTGGCAGCAGGAGCAGCAGGAGCCCAAACATTGCTTGAAAGACACACTGGAGTTGACAGCAGGAGCAGCAGGAGCCCAAATGTTGCTTGAAAGACACACTGGAGTTGGCAGCAGGAGCCCAAACATTGCTTGAAAGAGACACTGGAGTTGGCAGCAGGAGCAGCAGGAGCCCAAACATTGCTTGAAAGAGACACTGGAGTTGGCAGCAGCAGCAGCAGCATGAGGCCAATAATTGGCTGAATGACACCCTGGAGGTGCAAGCAGCAGCATCAGGAGCCCAAACATTGCTTGGAAGAGACACTGGAGTTGGCAGCAGGAGCAGCAGGAGCCCAAACATTGCTTGAAAGAGACACTGGAGTTGGGAGCAGCAGGAGCCCAAACATTGCTTGAAAGAGACACTGGAGTTGGCAGCAGGAGCCACAGGAGCCCAAACTTTGCTTGAAAGACACACTGGAGTTGGCAGCAGCAGCGGCAGGAGCCCAAACATTGCTTGAAAGACACACTGGAGTTGGCAGCAGGAGCCCAAACATTGCTTGAAAGACACACTGGAGTTGGCAGCAGGAGCCCAAACATTGCTTGAAAGACACACTGGAGTTGGCAGCAGGAGCAGCAGGAGCCCAAACATTGCTTGAAAGACACACTGGAGTTGGCAGCAGGAGCAGCAGGAGCCCAAACATTGCTTTAAAGACACACTGGAGTTTGGCAGCAGGAGCAGCAGGAGCCCAAACATTGCTTGAAAGACACACTGGAGTTGGCGGCAGCAGGAGCCCAAACATTGGCTCAAAGAGACACTGGAGTTGGCAGCAGCAGCAGGAGGCCAAAAATTGGCTGAATGACACCCTAGAGTTGCAAGCAGCAGCAGCAGGAGCCCAAACATTGCTTGAAAGTGACACTGGAGTTGGCAGCAGGAGCAGCAGGAGGCCAAAATTGCTTGAAAGACACACTGGAGTTGGCAGCAGGAGCCCAAACATTGCTTGAAAGACACACTGGAGTTGGCAGCAGCAGGAGCCCAAACATTGGCTCAAAGAGACACTGGAGTTGGCAGCAGCAGCAGCAGGAGGCCAAAAATTGGCTGAATGACACCCTAGAGATGCAAGCAGCAGCAGCAGGAGCCCAAACATTGCTTGAAAGAGACACTGGAGTTGGCAGCAGCAGCAGGAGCCCAGACATTGCTTGAAAAAAACACTGGAGTTGGCAGCAGCAGCAGGAGGCCAAGAATTGGCTGAATGACACACTGGAGGTGCAAGCAGCAGCAGCAGCAGCAGGAGCCCAAGCATTGCTTGAAAGAGACACTGGAGTTGGCAGCAGGAGCCCAAACATTGCTTGAAAGACACACTGGAGTTGGCAGCAGGAGCTGCAGGAGCCCAAACATTGCTTGAAAGAGACACTGGAGTTGGCAGCAGCAGGAGCCCAAACATTGCTTGAAAGAGACACTGGAGTTGGCAGCAGGAGCAGCAGGAGCCCAAACATTGCTTGAAAGAGACACTGGAGTTGGCAGCAGGAGCAGCAGGAGCCCAAACATTGCTTGAAAGACACACTGGAGTTGGCAGCAGGAGCCCAAACATTGCTTGAAAGAAACACTGGAGTTGGCAGCAGCAGGACCAACAGGAGCCCAAACATTGCTTGAAAGACACACTGGAGTTGGCAGCAGCAGGAGCCCAAACATTGCTTGAAAGAGACCCTGGAGTTGACAGCAGGAGCAGCAGGAGCCCAAACATTGCTTGAAAGAGACACTGGAGTTGGCAGCAGGAGCAGCAGGAGCCCAAACATTGCTTGAAAGACAGACTGGAGTTGGCAGCAGCAGGAGCCCAAACATTGCTTGAAAGACACACTGGAGTTGGCAGCAGCAGGAGCAACAGGAGCTCAAACATTGCTTGAAAGACACACTGGAGTTGGCAGCAGGAGCAGCAGAGACCCAAACATTGCTTGAAAGACACACTGGAGTTGGCAGCAGGAGCAGCAGGAGCCCAAACATTGCTTGAAAGACACACTGGGGTTGGCAGCAGGAGCAGCAGGAGCCCAAACATTGCTTAAAAGACACACTGGAGTTGGCAGCAGGAGCCCAAACATTGCTTGAAAGACACACTGGAGTTGGCAGCAGCAGCAGCAGGAGCCCAAACATTGGCTCAAAGAGACACTGGAGTTGGCAGCAGCAGCAGCAGGAGGCCAAAAATTGGCTGAATGACACCCTGGAGTTGCAAGCAGCAGGAGCTTAAACATTGCTTGAAAAACACACTGGAGTTGGAAGCCGGAGCAACAGGAGGCCACAACTGCTTGAGAGACAAACTGGAGCTTGCAGTAGCAGCAACAGGAGCCCAAACATTGCTTGAAAGACACACTGGAGTTGGCAGCAGGAGCAGCAGGAGCCCAAACATTGCTTGAAAGACACACTGGAGTTGGCAGCAGGAGCCCAAACATTGTTTGAAAGAGACACTGGAGTTGGCAGCAGGAGCAGCAGGAGCCCAAACATTGCTTGAAAGACACACTGGAGTTGGCAGCAGGAGCAGCAGGAGCACAAACATTGCTTGAAAGACACACTGGAGTTGGCAGCAGGAGCAGCAGGAGCCCAAACATTGCTTGAAAGACACACTGGAGTTGGCAGCAGGAGCCCAAACATTGCTTGAAAGAGACACTGGAGTTGACAGCAGCAGCAGCAGGAGCCCAAAATTGCTTGAAAGACACACTGGAGTTGGCAGCAGCAGCAGGGGCCCAAACAGTGCTTGAAAGACACACTGGAGTTGGCAGCAGAAGCCCACAAATTGGCCTAAAGACACACTGGAGTTGCAATCAGCAGCAGCATGAGCTCAAAATTGCCAGAAAGACTCACCCTGGAGTTGGCAGCAGCATTAAGAGAACATATACAGAATTTCGGCACAGATATCTTATCCGAAGAATATTAATAAAAAGTAAGAGTAACGTAAAGCATTTTCTCAATAATTATTTGTGGTCTGATGCGGAGGAATGTCTAACTGGAGAGCAGCGCCTTAAATCTGTTTTGTGCGATCCATATTTCTTTAGTGTTGGTCTGGCCCCATGATCAATCTACTCTAATGCATCAGGCATTGGTGGGTGGAAATCTTGGCTGATCCATGCCCGATTCATTTCCACGCAGGCCAGTCTCTGGAAAAAAAACACTTTTGAAGTATACTGGAGCACATTGAATTGCTCTCATCAGAGCATCACTTACGCACATCAAGAGTTTCATCACTTTGTTTGTGTTAAAGTCTTCAGGGCCTAGTTACTACTTAGATAAAGACCATAGATAGTTACACACCTGCTGCTCTTATCGACAAATCCTGTTTTAAGTGTAGTGTAGCGTTTTGTCCTCCCCTCATATACGCACTAAGTATGTTAGGCAGAGAAGTGGCAGGATGGGCACAGAGAAGTTGCAGAGGCCTAAATTCATCAAGCAGAGGTTGCAGCAGACTAGGGGTGAGTGGCAGCGGGAGTCTCAGAGAGAGGACTAATCTCCCGGGATCAGCTAGCGGTCGTGTCTTAACAAGCAACCCATCTGCCATCATCCATTGGTTAACACGATCATCCACTGCATCACAAGTGACATCTGACACCCCCAGTAAACTGTCGGTTATGTCTTATGCTTAGGGTTCAGTTCCACTATTCAGTGAGGACAATCTGATAATCAGAAAAATCAGCAGCTACTGCCCAGCCAAGAAGTGCAGGAGACACTCGCCGCTTCTTCCACTAGGCGGGCAAGTAGTGATGAGGAGAGTGGCGTGGGAGGTGGTGTTGCAAGCGTTTTGGCTTATTAAGCAGACACTGTTGAGGAACCTGAGGAGGACATCAGTGAGTTTTGAGGGCACTTTTAAAGGCTTGGAGTGATGGAGAGTGACAGATTTAGCGGCCAGCATGGTGGCAGAAGGGGAAAGTATGGAGGCAAATGTGCTCGGGGTAGACCACTTGCGCGGCAGGCTATCTTCCCAGGAGGTAGTGGAAGAGGGTCCCTGGAGATGGCGGCAGCAGCAGTGAATTAGTGTGGACTGTTGGTAGGAAAAATCAGCTACAAGGCCATGGGCAGTTTTTCATCAAGCATCCGCAGGAGGTTAACATGGCTATATGAAAGATGTGTAGGCAGAAGGTGAAGTGCGGCCAGGGTCCCAATGTTGGACCCACAGCCCTGCGTCAACATTTGCAGCGTCACCATCAAGCGGCCTGGGAGAGTTGGCTCCAAAGTGGTGGTCCAGCCTGCTGCATTACCCAGTGGCACGTTGCTCTATGTTCCAACCAGCCAAGGCTCCACCACCTCCTGTGTGTCATACCCATCCTCTGTCGCTCCAGATGCTCCTCCTCCTCTTAATCTGAGTCAGTCATTCCGCCAGCAATCCATTGGCCAAGCCATGTCCAAGAGACAACAGTATGTGCCCACTCATCCAACGTGCAGAAGCTAAATGTGCTCCTGTATAAGTTGCTGGTGCTGCAGTCCTTCCCTTTTGAGTTGGTGGACCTTTCAGAGAACTGATGGCTTGTGCCGAGCCGAGGTGGAGAGTCTCATGCTGTCATTTCTTTGCGAAGAAGGCAGTGCCAGCCATGTACAATTTTCTTGAACAGAAGGTGGGCCAGTCCTTTAGCCTGTCAGTGTGTACCAAAGTGCACAGCAGTGCCCACGTCTGGAGCTGTAACTACGGTCAGGGACAATACATATCCTTTAAGGCCCACTGGGTGATTGTGGTTCCTGCACAACCACAACAGCAACTTGGACAGGTCCCTCCGCTGTGGCGTCCACGCTCCTAGGCCTTTGTGCCTGTGACAGTGCACTTGCACTTAGCAATGGTGTCACAGAAAAAAGTGGCTAATTGTCAATTACATATTAATAGTTAACATAGTTAAATAGTTATCTTATTTGAATATATTTATAATAATAACATATAACATAGCAACAATAACATCTAACATAATAACAGTAACATAAAATGTATCAAATTTTTTTTTTTGGGGATATTTTTTTTTCATATTTTGTATTTTTTAAAAACATATATATTTTTTTTTGAAATTTTTTTTATTTTTTTTTCCATTGTCTTTTTTTTAATATTTTGTAAATTTTTGTACCATTTTTTTTGAAATTTGTTATTTTTTTTTTTGTGTTTTGTTTTTTCTAAATATTTTTTTTTCGCAGTGTTTCCAGCCTACCATGTGTGCAGGACACGGCGGTTTCATGCTGTTCTTCACATGGTTTGCCTTGAGCCACACATGGGAGGAACTGCTAAAAATGAGAACTCAATAAATTAAATCATGGCTTACTCCACAAAAACAGCAAATGGGACCCATGGTGACTGACACTGGGAAGAACATCTTGTCTGCGCTGCGACAAGGAAGCCTGAGCCATGCGTCCTGCCATGGCACACGTGCTCAATCTAGTTGTCAAGTGTTTTCTGAAGTCTTCCCCCCTTCTGCAAGACATCCTAACAACGGGAAGGAAACTTTGCATGCACTTCAGCCACTCCTACACCGCCAAGCACACCCTTCTTGAGCTTCAGCGTCAGAACAGTATCCCCAAACATAGTCTGATTTGCGATGTTTCCACCCGTTGGAATTCCACCCTCCATATGCAGGATCGACTATAGGCTTGCGTAGTGTCCGCAGAATTGTCTCCATTTGTCAGCGGGATGACTTCTGACTCTCCACCTTATTGGACCCTCGCTTCCAGCACAAAATGGGGGCATTTTTTACACCCACTGAGAGGGAGGAAAAACTGACCTACTACAGAGACATCCTACGTAGTCAGTTGGGCAATGCCTATCTGCGCCATGGTCCATACTGTGATGCCCAGTGGGACACCAGCCTTCTGTAAGCAGGCAACCCCCAATCTCCACCGCCGCTTCTGACTATAGTCAAGCCCCCTTTTGCCGGGAAGCTAGGTACGCCTCACCTTAATAGGCGCAAAGGATGGCTGCTTACGGTGAAGGCTGATGAACCACAAAGGTATCTCGAAGCCGAGCTCGTTCACAGGTAGTCAATCCGGAGGGTGCGTCAGAGTACAGGGATGAGACAGGTGCGTAGTCAGGAGTAGCCAAAGGGTCAAGCCAGGAGGTCAGAGATCGTGGGGTATCCAGAGGGGCAGGCAGCTTCGTGGTCAGACCAAGCAGAGGTCAGTACAGGCAGCAGACAGGAATGGTCGATCAAGCAGTGTCGGAACTGAACCGGCACAAAATGGGGGCATTTTTTAAACCCGCCAAGAGGGAGGACAAACTGACCTACTACAAAGACATTTTACGTAGTCAGTTGGCCGATGCCTATCTGCGCCATGGTCCATGACTCGGGGGGACCTCTGCGATCACCTTCCACTGCCATGGCTGCTGGGGGGGTGGAAGGAGAAGCAGCAGCAGCTCCATCAGCAGCAGCCTCAGTCTTCAGTCGCTAATGAGTAGCTTTCTACACCCGCATAGTGAGTCTACTCATGAGCAGCATGAAGACCTGGAGCAGGACCTGAACCAACAGGTCGTGTCATACCTTGACATGACCATGCCAACACACCTTGAGGATCCGCTGGACTTCTGGGCAGCCAAACTTGACTTGTGGCCGCAACTAGCAGAGTATGCCCTGGAAAAGCTGTCCTGCCTGGCCAGTAATGTGATATCTGAGCGGGTGTTCAGTGCGGCGGGGGCCATAGTCATGCCAAGGAGGACTTGTCTGTCCACGAATAATGTGGAGAGACTCACCTTTGTGAAGAGGAATCAGGCATGGTTCAACCAGGATTTCCAGCCAACAATGGCTGATCCATGGTAGTAGCTGATGCATGGTAGCTCCTTATGCTGCTGCCAACTCCAGGGTGTGTCTTTCAGGCAATATATGGGCTCCCTATGCTGCTGCCAACTCCTGGGTGTGTCTTTCAGGCAATATATGGGCTCCCTATGCTGCTACTGCCAGCTCATATGTGTGTCTTTCAGGCAATATATGGGCTCCTAATGCTGCTGCTGCCAAATCCAATGTGAGCACTCTTAAAAGACGCATGCTAGCATATTTGGGATGCCCCCCCCCTTCCCCCCGGTTAAAGGCAATGGCTGCTGGCAATTTGACAAAGTGACTTTCTTTACAAAATGCAACCAGTTAATAGACACGTACTCTTGAAATATTACTGCTAGTGTTTGGGATGCCCCCTCCTCACATACAGAGGAGGCCTCCCTTGATTGTGGAAAAGTGATGTAAATTATAAAATGCAAGCAGTTATTAGACAGGTACTCTTGAAAAATTGCTGCTAGTGTTTGGGATGCCCATGTGGGCTGGGGTATTTACAGCAGGCACAGAAAAAAATTCAAACTGCGATATATTTATGAGAAATAGCCTTTAAAAGCTGCTTTAGTGTAACAGATAGGGTCAAATGTGCTGGTTTGGGATACCCTGAGACCTGTTTTTTTACAGCACACACAAAAACAATTCAAACTGCAATATATTTATGAGAAATAGCCTTTAAAAGCTGCTTTAGTGTAACAGATAGGGTCAAATGTGCAGGTTTGGGATACCCTGCGGTCTGGTGTTTTTACAGCACACACAAAAACAATTCAAACTGCAATATATTTATGAGAAATAGCCTTTAAAAGCTGCTTTAGTGTAACAGATAGGGTCAAATGTGCAGGTTTGGGATACCCTGTGGCCTGCTTTTTTTACAGCACACACACAACACAATTCAAACTGCAATATATTTATGAGAAATAGCCTTTAAAAGCTGCTTTAGTGTAACAGATAGGGTCAAATGTGCAGGTTTGGGATACCATGCGGCCTGGTGTTTTTACAGCACACACAAAAACAATTCAAACTGCAATATATTTATGAGAAATAGCCTTTACAATCTGCTTTTGTGTAACAGATAGGGTCAAATGTGCAGGTTTGGGATACCCTGAGGCCTGGTGTTTTTACAGCACACACAAAAACAATTCAAACTGCAATATATTTCTGAGAAATAGCCTTTAAAAGCTGCTTTAGTGTAACAGGTAGGGTCAAATGTGCAGGTTTGGGATACCCTGCGGCCTGGTGTTTTTTACAGCACACACAAAAACAATTCAAACTGCAATATATTTATGAGAAATAGCCTTTAAAAGCTGCTTTAGTGTAACAGAGAGGGTCAAATGTGCAGGTTTGGGATACCGTGCGGCCTGGTGTTTTTACAGCACACACAAAAACATTTCAGACTGCAACATATTTATGAGAAATAGCCTTTACAAGCTGCTTTAGTGTAACAGATAGGGTCAAATGTGCAGGTTTGGGATACCCTGCGGTCTGGTGTTTTTACAGCACACACAAAAACAATTCAAACTGCAATATATTTATGAGAAATAGCCTTTACAAGCTGCTTTAGTGTAACAGATAGGGTCAAATGTGCAGATTTGGGATACCCTGCAGCCTGGTGTTTTTACAGCACACACAAAAACAATTCAAACTGCAATATATTTATGAGAAATAGCCTTTAAAAGCTGCTTTATTGTAACAGATAGGGTCAAATGTGCAGGTTTTGGAAACCAATGTGGGCTGGTGTTTTTACAGCACACACAAAAACAATTCAAACTGCAATATATTTATGAGAAATAGCCTTTAAAAACTGCTTTAGTGTAACAGATAGGGTCAAATGTGCAAGTTTGGGATACCGTGCGGCCTGGTGTTTTTACAGCACACACAAAACCAATTCAAACTGCAATATGTTTATGAGAAATAGCCTTTAAAAGCTGCTTTAGTGTAACAGATAGGGTCAAATGTGCAAGTTTGGGATGCCCATGTGGGCTGGGATTTTTACAGCAGACACAAAAAAAATTAAAACTAATCGAGTTATAAGAAATGCTTGTGTGTAACAGATAGGGTTAAATATGCCACTGCCAAGATGGGATGCACCGTGGCCAAGAATTTTTACAGCACAAACAAAAGCAATTTAAAACTGATCTGGCAAATGAAGTGAAATGAAAATAAAAAAAAAGTTTACCTGTCACTTTCTCTGCTGTCCTTGCCTGGATCCTTCCCGATTTTTCCCCATCTTTCCCTGGCTCTCCCTGGCACTCTGTGGGACTCTGTGGGTCTCCCTGCCTCTCCCTGTCTCTCTGTTAGTCTCTCCCTGTCTGTAGCAAGCTCCGTTCTGGCCGCAATACAATGCTGAAATGCGCACAAGCAAGATGGCCGCTGTTTATATAGCACTGTGACGTCACCGGGCTTCCTGGCTGCTGATAGGCCGCATGTGACCTTCCCATGATAACTTGCCCCAGGGGATATGTCCGGACATGTCCATCCACCATTTTACAATGGCTGTTATTTAAATAAATGGAGTTTAAAGTAAAACTTCATTCGATCGAATCGCGGGAAAATTGGGATTCATTCATAATCAAATTTTTCCTGAAATTCGGAACGAATTCGGGTTCGTCCGGATCGATTCGCTCATCCCTAATGGTATCATTAATGAAAAGGCAAAACTGTCCTTGATAACAAAGACACATACCCTGATACTGTATCTGCTTCCTAAAATCCATAAGAATTTAGACAATCCACCTGGTTGCTTTATATTGTGACCAATTCCTTCAGCATATAGTAAAAAAATTCCCACAGTGTGTGAATGAGACAAGTGGTTTTCTAAACAGGCTTAAAACATTAAATGCTGAGAATGTTAAGTTCACTGGTTCCTTTGACGTGGTTAGTCTATATACTGCAATACCTCGTACGAATGGTTTGTGCGGCACAAGAGAGGCATAAAATAGAGACCACACATTGACCAACCATGAGTTATCTTTCATTATGAACCTATTGGAAATCATATTGACTGAAACCTGTTTTTGCTTTGATGATACTTTCTATCTACAGTTACACAAGGTGTGCTATGGGCTCATCAGCAGTCCCATCCTTTGCTAATATATTTATGGCGGCTCTAGAGGAACATATACAGGTGGTGCTATGTGGATGATGTGTTCTTCACATGTAAAGGTGAATTTAAACATGCTATATTTAAACACCATCTATCGCACAGTTACATTTACAGTTGAATATAACCAAACCACACAACGCTTTTCTTGATGGACAGGTCACCAAAATGCATGACCACTTTCTTTCTGACATTTACCAAAAAGATGTTAATAATGTACTACATAGCAGCACTCATCCACCACATGTGTTCAAGGGTATCCTTGGTGGACAATTTGCACAAATAAAAAGAATTTCTGATAGTGACAAAGAAATGATAACACATTAGGGTCGATTCAAAGAAACATGTAACAGCTTGGATTTGGGTGCCGATCATCCTATTTTTCCCGTCCGCTCGTGCGTTCGTATGAACTTGCGAGTGATTCTATAAGCAAATACGTTTCTATCCTAAAATTTACGTCCGTTCGTATGGCAGTTCGGGAATCAGACCTATGTCAGTTTCCATCCTGAATTTTCCGTTTCATTTCTCAGGTTGCAACATTGGTTTTGCCCTTTTTCCTTTTTTGTCTGGACGTAAATCCTTCTGATCTTGCGCCTGCGCACTACAAACTTACCTCATTAAAGTGCATTCTAAATATTTGGTCTTATTTTAATTTATTTCATTCATTTAGTAGTAACCAACCATTAATGAATGCATTTGCATAAGTAAATCTTACTTTGTTTAATTTTTAGTTAACTTGCATTTTTTACTTGTGGATTTAATTTTAATATTTTGGCTTCAAATGGTACAACTTAAAATTTTGTGTGTGGTTACCCACACCCTCTACATACAGATTGCTCTCAAATATAAAAAAACACCCAGCAACTTCTGCATGTTATGAGTCTAGAAACAGCCAAGATGGCGGCTCAGGTATTATCGGGCAGCCTGCAAACAGAAAGGGCCTTGTGACTGTGTTGCTCTGCATTCTTTGATTTCTGACCTTTCCGTGCCCCCAGCTCTGCTGTGTCTGTGCAAAATACAGCAGTAACCCACATCCTGCACTTTATCCCGCTCTCCTCTCCTCAGTAAGTGTGATGCATCTGACCAAAGATGTGCTTAAATAATTAAACAAAGCA
Source organism: Gastrophryne carolinensis (assembly GCA_027917425.1). NCBI lineage: Eukaryota > Metazoa > Chordata > Amphibia > Anura > Microhylidae > Gastrophryne > Gastrophryne carolinensis. The sequence goes on along the minus strand of CM051237.1, from coordinate 125,053,068 downwards.
AAGGTAAACAACTACACCAATAAATGCAATCTAAAAATATTATTCTAGTACATCAATTTAAAAATAAATACCAAAGGACATAAGTTTCTTTAAATAACGCAAATATATGGATGTATTGCAAAATAAAGGTTTACATGAAAAGGACTAATTAAGGTCCACATTAAAATGCTTTTATAAGGCATACATGAATCAGGTATGCATTGCCATACAATTTATGGCCTCGGCCATGCTGATACATGCAGTTCATTGGAGCTCAAGACGCGCAGACTCCTCCACATAGCCAAAAAACCTGTTCAAGAACAGCAATCCGACTGCTAAAAGGTGTCGGCAGTGGCTTTCTTTTAAAACGTATTTAGAGGTTTGAAAACTGTTCTCTGAATCACACCTAAACACATTCGATTATCCTAAATTTTACGTTTTCATCCTAAGTTTTAGGATTTGATCCTAAGTTTTACGTTTTCATCCTAAAATTTAGGAACGAACTTGCGATAATCGTAAGAGCATATACGCATTCGAACGTAGGCTCGTGCGAGTCGTAAATGGCCAAAAAAACAGGAAAAAATGACTAACACCCACCCAAACTTACGATTCTCGATCCGAAATCAATTAACTTTTGCTCTTTGAATCGAGGGGATTGTCCCAGGACTATTTAGCGAAAGGTTATAACCCTGAAGAATTGGAGGCAGCACAAAATGCGTGAAAAGATGTCCCCAGGGCACAACTGTTAACAAAAAAGTAAACAAAAAGCTTAGACATACACCAGAACACTTAATAATATTCTGAAAAAGAATTGAAATATTATTAGTATTATTATAAGTGACCCAGAACTTAAACAAATCCTGTCTAATGTCACCTACTTAACTAAATGCCCATGTGGGCTTGCATATTTTGGAAAAACAGGACGCCCTATTAAAGTATAATTAAATGAACACAAAATTATTATCCGCTGTTTTTTACAGGGTATATTCAAAAATTATGCGCAGTTTCAAAAAGAAACACTAATCGCCAAGCATTTTCTTGAAAAATGACATACTGTGTCTGATCTCAGATGGCAGATCATAAAATCCTACAACCACATCAATAACAAGCAAGAGCTTACTAAAAAAACAAGTCTTCTGGATTTACAAACTAGACACCTTAAAACCAGCAGGTCTCGACGAGGAATGTATTTTTAAAATGAAATATCCCTGTTACTAAATATATTTTTGCTTCTTTTTAGAGGTTTTCACCAACAGTAAACCACAATTTTGATACAGCATCTGTCGTGATTACTAGGGATGAGCGAATCGATCCGCACGAACCCGGATTCGATCCGAATTTCATGAAAAATTCGATTCGGATCGAATCCGAATTTCCCCGCGATTCGATCGCTCGAAGTTTTCCTTTAACATCCATTCATTTACATTACAGGCATTCTAAGATGGCGGACGGGACATGTCCAGACATCAACCCCGCGCCAGTGCAAGCTGGGGCAGTCACATGCAGCCTATCAGCAGCCAGCAAGCCCGGTGACGTCACAGCGCTATTTAAGTCGGCGGACATCTTGCTTTTCCTCATTTCTCTATTGCATTCGTGAGAGACAGAACGCTGCTGTAGTGAGGGAGAGGCAGTTAGACAGACAGGGACAGACAGGGACAGGCAGGAGACAGGCAGGAGACAGACAGAAAGTCAGCGAACAGCAGGGAAAGTTAGGAAAAATCGGAGGCAGTCACAGGGAGATTTTTTTTTTTTTTCATCCAGCCTGAGTGTTACTGGCTGGCTGACTGGCTTTGCTAGCGTTTTCAGGCTGCTTATACACTTACTGTGCATATATACTGAACTGATCTCAAGTCTGCTGTGAGGCATCCCATTCTGTGACTACACCAGCCTCTATTTACTGCTGTAACCCTTTGCACTTATTCTAATAGAAATTTGGCCTGATAAACACACTTGCTGTGCATAGTAGTACTGCTGCCAGGTGCTCTCTGGTTGTTGGGGCATCCCATTTTGTGACTACACCAGCCTCTATTTAATACCATAACCATTTGCACTTATTCTAATAGAAATTTGGCCTGATAAACACACTTGCTGTGCATAGTAGTACTGCTGCTAGGTGCTCTCTGGTTGTTGGGGCATCCCATTCTGTGACTACACCAGCCTCTATTTAATACCATAACCATTTGCACTTATTCTAATAGAAATTTGGCCTGATAAACACACTTGCTGTGCATAGTAGTACTGCTGCCAGGTGCTCTCTGGTTGTTGGGGCATCCCATTCTGTGACTACACCAGCCTCTATTTAATACCATAACCATTTGCACTTATTCTAATAGAAATTTGGCCTGAAAAAACACACTTGCTGTGCATAGTAGTACTGCTGCCAGGTGCTCTTATTCTAACCATTTGCACTTATTCTAATAGAAATTTGGCCTGATAAACACACTTGCTGTGCATAGTAGTACTGCTGCCAGGTGCTCTCTGGTTGTTGGGGCATCCCATTCTGTGACTACACCAGCCTCTATTTAATACAATAACCATTTGCACTTATTCTAATAGAAATTTGGCCTGATAAACACACTTGCTGTGCATAGTAGTACTGCTGCCAGGTGCTCTCTGGTTGTTGGGGCATCCCATTCTGTGACTACACCAGCCTCTATTTAATACCATAACCATTTGCACTTATTCTAATAGAAATTTGGCCTGATAAACACACTTGCTGTGCATAGTAGTACTGCTGCTAGGTGCTCTCTGGTTGTTGGGGCATCCCATTCTGTGACTACACAAGCCTCTATTTACTGCTGTAACCCTTTGCACTTATTCTAATAGAAATTTGGCCTGATAAACACACTTGCTGTGCATAGTAGTACTGCTGCCAGGTGCTCTCTGGTTGTTGGGGCATCCCATTCTGTGACTACAACAGCCTCTATTTAATACCATAACCATTTGCACTTATTCTAATAGAAATTTGGCCTGATAAACACACTTGCTGTGCATAGTAGTACTGCTGCCAGGTGCTCTCTGGTTGTTGGGGCATCCCATTCTGTGACTACACCAGCCTCTATTTAATACCATAACCATTTGCACTTATTCTAATAGAAATTTGGCCTGATAAACACACTTGCTGTGCATATTAGTACTGCTGCTAGGTGCTCTCTGGTTGTTGGGGCATCCCATTCTGTGACTACACCAGCCTCTATTTACTGCTGTAACCCTTTGCACTTATTCTAATAGAAATTTGGCCTGATAAACACACTTGCTGTGCATAGTAGTACTGCTGCCAGGTGCTCTCTGGTTGTTGGGGCATCCCATTCTGTGACTACACCAGCCTCTATTTAATACCATAACCATTTGCACTTATTCTAATAGAAATTTGGCCTGATAAACACACTTGCTGTGCATAGTCGTACTGCTGCCAGGTGCTCTCTGGTTGTTGGGGCATCCCATTCTGTGACTACACCAGCCTCTATTTACTGCTGTAACCCTTTGCACTTATTCTAATAGAAATTTGGCCTGATAAACACACTTGCTGTGCATAGTAGTACTGCTGCCAGGTGCTCTCTGGTTGTTGGGGCATCCCATTCTGTGACTACAACAGCCTCTATTTAATACCATAATCATTTGCACTAATTCTAATAGAAATTTGGCCTGATAAACACACCTGCTGTGCATAGTAGTACTGCTGCCAGGTGCTCTTATTCTAACCATTTGCACTTATTCTAATAGAAATTTGGCCTGATAAACACACTTGCTGTGCATAGTAGTACTGCTGCCCGGTGCTCTCTGGTTGTTGGGGCATCCCATTCTGTGACTACACCAGCCTCTATTTAATACCATAACCATTTGCACTTATTCTAATAGAAATTTGGCCTGATAAACACACTTGCTGTGCATAGTAGTACTGCTGCCAGGTGCTCTCTGGTTGTTGGGGCATCCCATTCTGTGACTACACCAGCCTCTATTTAATACCATAACCATTTGCACTTATTCTAATAGAAATTTGGCCTGATAAACACACTTGCTGTGCATAGTAGTACTGCTGCCAGGTGCTCTCTGGTTGTTGGGGCATCCCATTCTGTGACTACACCAGCCTCTATTTACTGCTGTAACCCTTTGCACTTATTCTAATAGAAATTTGGCCTGATAAACACACTTGCTGTGCATAGTAGTACTGCTGCCAGGTGCTCTCTGGTTGTTGGGGCATCCCATTCTGTGACTACACCAGCCTCTATTTAATACTATAACCCTTTGCACTTATTCTAATAGAAATTTGGCCTGATAAACACACTTGCTGTGCATAGTAGTACTGCTGCCAGGTGCTCTCTGGTTGTTGGGGCATCCCATTCTGTGACTACACCAGCCTCTATTTAATACCATAACCATTTGCACTTATTCTAATAGAAATTTGGCCTGATAAACACACTTGCTGTGCATAGTAGTACTGCTCACAGGTGCACTCCTGTTGGGGCATCCCTTTCTGTGACTACACCAGCCTCTATTTACTGCTGTAACCCTTTGCACTTATTCTAATAGAAATTTGGCCTGATAAACACACTTGCTGTGCATAGTAGTACTGCTGCCAGGTGCTCTCTGGTTGTTGGGGCATCCCATTCTGTGACTACACCAGCCTCTATTTAATACCATAACCATTTGCACTTATTCTAATAGAAATTTGGCCTGATAAACACACTTGCTGTGCATAGTAGTACTGCTGCTAGGTACTCTCTGGTTGTTGGGGCATCCCATTCTGTGACTACACCAGCCTCTATTTACTGCTGTAACCCTTTGCACGTATTCTAATAGAAATTTGGCCTGATAAACACACTTGCTGTGCATAGTAGTACTGCTGCCAGGTGCTCTCTGGTTGTTGGGGCATCCCATTCTGTGACTACACCAGCCTCTATTTAATACCATAACCATTTGCACTTATTCTAATAGAAATTTGGCCTGATAAACACACTTGCTGTGCATAGTAGTACTGCTGCCAGGTGCTCTCTGGTTGTTGGGGCATCCCATTCTGTGACTACACCAGCCTCTATTTAATACCATAACCATTTGCACTTATTCTAATAGAAATTTGGCCTGATAAACACACTTGCAGTGCATAGTAGTACTGCTGCCAGGTGCTCTCTGGTTGTTGGGGCATCCCATTCTGTGACTACACCAGCCTCTATTTAATACCATAACCATTTGCACTTATTCTAATAGAAATTTGGCCTGATAAACACACTTGCTGTGCATAGTAGTACTGCTGCCAGGTGCTCTCTGGTTGTTGGGGCATCCCATTCTGTGACTACACCAGCCTCTATTTAATACCATAACCATTTGCACTTATTCTAATAGAAATTTGGCCTGATAAACACACTTGCTGTGAATAGTAGTACTGCTGCCAGGTGCTCTCTGGTTGTTGGGGCATCCGATTCTGTGACTACACCAGCCTCTATTTAATACCATAACCATTTGCACTTATTCTAATAGAAATTTGGCCTGATAAACACACTTGCTGTGCATAGTAGTACTGCTGCCAGGTGCTCTCTGGTTGTTGGGGCATCCCATTCTGTGACTACACCAGCCTCTATTTAATACCATAACCATTTGCACTTATTCTAATAGAAATTTGGCCTGATAAACACACTTGCTGTGCATAGTAGTACTGCTGCTAGGTACTCTCTGGTTGTTGGGGCATCCCATTCTGTGACTACACCAGCCTCTATTTACTGCTGTAACCCTTTGCACTTATTCTAATAGAAATTTGGCCTGATAAACACACTTGCTGTGCATAGTAGTACTGCTGCCAGGTGCTCTCTGGTTGTTGGGGCATCCCATTCTGTGACTACACCAGCCTCTATTTAATACCATAACCATTTGCACTTATTCTAATAGAAATTTTGCCTGATAAACACACTTGCTGTGCATAGTATTACTGCTCACAGGTGTACTCCTGTTGGGGCATCCCATTCTGTGACTACACCAGCCTCTATTTACTGCTGTAACCCTTTGCACTTATTCTAATAGAAATTTGGCCTGATAAACACACTTGCTGTGCATAGTAGTACATTTAGTACTTTAGTAGTAGATTTCTATTAGAATAAGTGCAAAGGGTTACAGCAGTAAATAGAGGCTGGTGTAGTCCAGCTACACCAGCCTCTATTTAATACCATAACCATTTGCACTTATTCTAATAGAAATTTGGCCTGATAAACACACTTGCTGTGCATAGTAGTACTGCTGCCAGGTGCTCTCTGGTTGTTGGGGCATCCCATTCTGTGACTACACCAGCCTCTTTTTAATACCATAACCATTTGCACTTATTCTAATAGAAATTTGGCCTGATAAACACACTTGCTGTGAATAGAAGTACTGCTGCCAGGTGCTCTCTGGTTGTTGGGGCATCCCATTCTGTGACTACACCAGCCTCTATTTAATACCATAACCATTTGCAGTTATTCTAATAGAAATTTGGCCTGATAAACACACTTGCTGTGCATACTAGTACTGCTGCCAGGTGCTCTCTGGTTGTTGGGGCATCCCATTCTGTGACTACACCAGCCTCTATTTAATACCATAACCATTTGCACTTATTCTAATAGAAATTTGGCCTGATAAACACACTTGCTGTGCATAGTATTACTGCTCACAGGTGCACTCCTGTTGGGGCATCCCATTCTGTGACTACACCAGCCTCTATTTACTGCTGTAACCCTTTGCACTTATTCTAATAGAAATTTGGCCTGATAAACACACTTGCTGTGCATAGTAGTACTGCTGCTAGGTGCTCTCTGGTTGTTGGGGCATCCCATTCTGTGACTACACCAGCCTCTATTTAATACCATAACCATTTGCACTTATTCTAATAGAAATTTGGCCTGATAAACACACTTGCTGTGAATAGTAGTACTGCTGCCAGGTGCTCTCTGGTTGTTGGGGCATCCCATTCTGTGACTACACCAGCCTCTATTTAATACCATAACCATTTGCACTTATTCTAATAGAAATTTGGCCTGATAAACACACTTGCTGTGCATAGTAGTACTGCTGCCAGGTGCTCTCTGGTTGTTGGGGCATCCCATTCTGTGACTACACCAGCCTCTATTTAATACCATAACCATTTGCACTTATTCTAATAGAAATTTGGCCTGATAAACACACTTGCTGTGCATAGTAGTACTGCTGCCGGGTGCTCTCTGGTTGTTGGGGCATCCCATTCTGTGACTACACCAGCCTCTATTTAATACCATAACCATTTGCACTTATTCTAATAGAAATTTGGCCTGATAAACACACTTGCTGTGCATAGTAGTACTGCTGCCAGGTGCTCTCTGGTTGTTGGGGCATCCCATTCTGTGACTACACCAGCCTCTATTTAATACCATAACCATTTGCACTTATTCTAATAGAAATTTGGCCTGATAAACACACTTGCTGTGCAAAGTAGTACTGCTGCCAGGTGCTCTCTGGTTGTTGGGGCATCCCATTCTGTGACTACACCAGCCTCTATTTAATACCATAACCATTTGCACTTATTCTAATAGAAATTTGGCCTGATAAACACACTTGCTGTGAATAGTAGTACTGCTGCCAGGTGCTCTCTGGTTGTTGGGGCATCCCATTCTGTGACTACACCAGCCTCTATTTAATACCATAACCATTTGCACTTATTCTAATAGAAATTTGGCCTGATAAACACACTTGCTGTGCATAGTATTACTGCTCACATGTGCACTCCTGTTGGGGCATCCCATTCTGTGACTACACCAGCCTCTATTTAATACCATAATCATTTGCACTTATTGTAATAGAAATTTGGCCTGATAAACACACTTGCTGTGCATAGTATTACTGCTCACAGGTGCACTCCTGCTGGGGCATCCCATTCTGTGACTACACCAGCCTCTATTTACTGCTGTAACCCTTTGCACTTATTCTAATAGAAATTTGGCCTGATAAACACACTTGCTGTGCATAGTAGTACTGCTGCCAGGTGCTCTCTGGTTGTTGGGGCATCCCATTCTGTGACTACACCAGCCTCTATTTAATACCATAACCATTTGCACTTATTCTAATAGAAATTTGGCATAATAAACACACTTGCTGTGCATAGTAGTACTGCTGCCAGGTGCTCTCTGGTTGTTGGGGCATCCCATTCTGTGACTACACCAGCCTCTATTTATTACCATAACCATTTGCACTTATTCTAATAGAAATTTGGCCTGATAAACACACTTGCTGTGCATAGTAGTACTGCTGCCAGGTGCTCTCTGGTTGTTGGGGCATCCCATTCTGTGACTACACCAGCCTCTATTTAATACCATAACCATTTGCACTTATTCTAATAGAAATTTGGCCTGATAAACACACTTGCTGTGCATAGTCGTACTGCTGCCAGGTGCTCTCTGGTTGTTGGGGCATCCCATTCTGTGACTACACCAGCCTCTATTTACTGCTGTAACCATTTGCACTTATTCTAATAGAAATTTGGCCTGATAAACACACTTGCTGTGCATAGTAGTACTGCTGCCAGGTGCTCTCTGGTTGTTGGGGCATCCCATTCTGTGACTACACCAGCCTATATTTAATACTATAAACCTTTGCACTTATTCTAATAGAAATTTGGCCTGATAAACACACTTGCTGTGCATAGTAGTACTGCTGCCAGGTGCTTTCTGGTTGTTGGGGCATCCCATTCTGTGACTACACCAGCCTCTATTTAATACCATAACCATTTGCACTTATTCTAATAGAAATTTGGCCTGATCAAAACACTTGCTGTGCATAGTAGTACTGCTGCCAGGTGCTCTCTGGTTGTTGGGGCATCCCATTCTGTGACTACACCAGCCTCTATTTAATACCATAACCATTTGCACTTATTCTAATAGAAATTTGGCCTGATAAACACACTTGCTGTGCATAGTCGTACTGCTGCCAGGTGCTCTCTGGTTGTTGGGGCATCCCATTCTGTGACTACACCAGCCTCTATTTACTGCTGTAACCCTTTGCACTTATTCTAATAGAAATTTGGCCTGATAAACACACTTGCTGTGCATAGTAGTACTGCTGCCAGGTGCTCTCTGGTTGTTGGGGCATCCCATTCTGTGACTACACCAGCCTATATTTAATACCATAACCATTTGCACTTATTCTAATAGAAATTTGGCCTGATAAACACACTTGCTGTGCATAGTAGTACTGCTGCCAGGTGCTCTCTGGTTGTTGGGGCATCCCATTCTGTGACTACACCAGCCTTTATTTAATACCATAACCATTTGCACTTATTCTAATAGAAATTTGGCCTGATAAACACACTTGCTGTGCATAGTAGTAATGCTGCCAGGTGCTCTCTGGTTGTTGGGGCATCCCATTCTGTAACTACACCAGCCTCTATTTACTGCTGTAACCCTTTGCACTTATTATAATAGAAATTTGTCCTGATAAACACACTTGCTGTGCATAGTAGTACTGCTGCCAGGTGCTCTCTGGTTGTTGGGGCATCCCATTCTGTGACTACACCAGCCTATATTTAATACTATAACCCTTTGCACTTATTCTAATAGAAATTTGGCCTGATAAACACACTTGCTGTGCATAGTATTACTGCTCACATGTGCACTCCTGTTGGGGCATCCCATTCTGTGACTACACCAGCCTCTATTTAATACCATAATCATTTGCACTTATTGTAATAGAAATTTGGCCTGATAAACACACTTGCTGTGCATAGTATTACTGCTCACAGGTGCACTCCTGCTGGGGCATCCCATTCTGTGACTACACCAGCCTCTATTTACTGCTGTAACCCTTTGCACTTATTCTAATAGAAATTTGGCCTGATAAACACACTTGCTGTGCATAGTAGTACTGCTGCCAGGTGCTCTCTGGTTGTTGGGGCATCCCATTCTGTGACTACACCAGCCTCTATTTAATACCATAACCATTTGCACTTATTCTAATAGAAATTTGGCATAATAAACACACTTGCTGTGCATAGTAGTACTGCTGCCAGGTGCTCTCTGGTTGTTGGGGCATCCCATTCTGTGACTACACCAGCCTCTATTTAATACCATAACCATTTGCACTTATTCTAATAGAAATTTGGCCTGATAAACACACTTGCTGTGCATAGTAGTACTGCTGCCAGGTGCTCTCTGGTTGTTGGGGCATCCCATTCTGTAACTACACCAGCCTCTATTTACTGCTGTAACCCTTTGCACTTATTATAATAGAAATTTGGCCTGATAAACACACTTGCTGTGCATAGTAGTACTGCTGCCAGGTGCTCTCTGGTTGTTGGGGCATCCCATTCTGTGACTACACCAGCCTATAGTTAATACTATAACCCTTTGCACTTATTCTAATAGAAATTTGGCCTGATAAACACACTTGCTGTGCATAGTATTACTGCTCACATGTGCACTCCTGTTGGGGCATCCCATTCTGTGACTACACCAGCCTCTATTTAATACCATAATCATTTGCACTTATTGTAATAGAAATTTGGCCTGATAAACACACTTGCTGTGCATAGTAGTACTGCTGCCAGGTGCTCTCTGGTTGTTGGGGCATCCCATTCTGTGACTACACCAGCCTCTATTTAATACCATAACCATTTGCACTTATTCTAATAGAAATTTGGCCTGATAAACACACTTGCTGTGAATAGTAGTACTGCTGCCAGGTGCTCTCTGGTTGTTGGGGCATCCCATTCTGTGACTACACCAGCCTCTATTTAATACCATAACCATTTGCACTTATTCTAATAGAAATTTGGCCTGATAAACACACTTGCTGTGCATAGTATTACTGCTCACATGTGCACTCCTGTTGGGGCATCCCATTCTGTGACTACACCAGCCTCTATTTAATACCATAATCATTTGCACTTATTGTAATAGAAATTTGGCCTGATAAACACACTTGCTGTGCATAGTATTACTGCTCACAGGTGCACTCCTGCTGGGGCATCCCATTCTGTGACTACACCAGCCTCTATTTACTGCTGTAACCCTTTGCACTTATTCTAATAGAAATTTGGCCTGATAAACACACTTGCTGTGCATAGTAGTACTGCTGCCAGGTGCTCTCTGGTTGTTGGGGCATCCCATTCTGTGACTACACCAGCCTCTATTTAATACCATAACCATTTGCACTTATTCTAATAGAAATTTGGCATAATAAACACACTTGCTGTGCATAGTAGTACTGCTGCCAGGTGCTCTCTGGTTGTTGGGGCATCCCATTCTGTGACTACACCAGCCTCTATTTATTACCATAACCATTTGCACTTATTCTAATAGAAATTTGGCCTGATAAACACACTTGCTGTGCATAGTAGTACTGCTGCCAGGTGCTCTCTGGTTGTTGGGGCATCCCATTCTGTGACTACACCAGCCTCTATTTAATACCATAACCATTTGCACTTATTCTAATAGAAATTTGGCCTGATAAACACACTTGCTGTGCATAGTCGTACTGCTGCCAGGTGCTCTCTGGTTGTTGGGGCATCCCATTCTGTGACTACACCAGCCTCTATTTACTGCTGTAACCATTTGCACTTATTCTAATAGAAATTTGGCCTGATAAACACACTTGCTGTGCATAGTAGTACTGCTGCCAGGTGCTCTCTGGTTGTTGGGGCATCCCATTCTGTGACTACACCAGCCTATATTTAATACTATAAACCTTTGCACTTATTCTAATAGAAATTTGGCCTGATAAACACACTTGCTGTGCATAGTAGTACTGCTGCCAGGTGCTTTCTGGTTGTTGGGGCATCCCATTCTGTGACTACACCAGCCTCTATTTAATACCATAACCATTTGCACTTATTCTAATAGAAATTTGGCCTGATCAAAACACTTGCTGTGCATAGTAGTACTGCTGCCAGGTGCTCTCTGGTTGTTGGGGCATCCCATTCTGTGACTACACCAGCCTCTATTTAATACCATAACCATTTGCACTTATTCTAATAGAAATTTGGCCTGATAAACACACTTGCTGTGCATAGTCGTACTGCTGCCAGGTGCTCTCTGGTTGTTGGGGCATCCCATTCTGTGACTACACCAGCCTCTATTTACTGCTGTAACCCTTTGCACTTATTCTAATAGAAATTTGGCCTGATAAACACACTTGCTGTGCATAGTAGTACTGCTGCCAGGTGCTCTCTGGTTGTTGGGGCATCCCATTCTGTGACTACACCAGCCTATATTTAATACCATAACCATTTGCACTTATTCTAATAGAAATTTGGCCTGATAAACACACTTGCTGTGCATAGTAGTACTGCTGCCAGGTGCTCTCTGGTTGTTGGGGCATCCCATTCTGTGACTACACCAGCCTTTATTTAATACCATAACCATTTGCACTTATTCTAATAGAAATTTGGCCTGATAAACACACTTGCTGTGCATAGTAGTAATGCTGCCAGGTGCTCTCTGGTTGTTGGGGCATCCCATTCTGTAACTACACCAGCCTCTATTTACTGCTGTAACCCTTTGCACTTATTATAATAGAAATTTGTCCTGATAAACACACTTGCTGTGCATAGTAGTACTGCTGCCAGGTGCTCTCTGGTTGTTGGGGCATCCCATTCTGTGACTACACCAGCCTATATTTAATACTATAACCCTTTGCACTTATTCTAATAGAAATTTGGCCTGATAAACACACTTGCTGTGCATAGTATTACTGCTCACATGTGCACTCCTGTTGGGGCATCCCATTCTGTGACTACACCAGCCTCTATTTAATACCATAATCATTTGCACTTATTGTAATAGAAATTTGGCCTGATAAACACACTTGCTGTGCATAGTATTACTGCTCACAGGTGCACTCCTGCTGGGGCATCCCATTCTGTGACTACACCAGCCTCTATTTACTGCTGTAACCCTTTGCACTTATTCTAATAGAAATTTGGCCTGATAAACACACTTGCTGTGCATAGTAGTACTGCTGCCAGGTGCTCTCTGGTTGTTGGGGCATCCCATTCTGTGACTACACCAGCCTCTATTTAATACCATAACCATTTGCACTTATTCTAATAGAAATTTGGCATAATAAACACACTTGCTGTGCATAGTAGTACTGCTGCCAGGTGCTCTCTGGTTGTTGGGGCATCCCATTCTGTGACTACACCAGCCTCTATTTAATACCATAACCATTTGCACTTATTCTAATAGAAATTTGGCCTGATAAACACACTTGCTGTGCATAGTAGTACTGCTGCCAGGTGCTCTCTGGTTGTTGGGGCATCCCATTCTGTAACTACACCAGCCTCTATTTACTGCTGTAACCCTTTGCACTTATTATAATAGAAATTTGGCCTGATAAACACACTTGCTGTGCATAGTAGTACTGCTGCCAGGTGCTCTCTGGTTGTTGGGGCATCCCATTCTGTGACTACACCAGCCTATAGTTAATACTATAACCCTTTGCACTTATTCTAATAGAAATTTGGCCTGATAAACACACTTGCTGTGCATAGTATTACTGCTCACATGTGCACTCCTGTTGGGGCATCCCATTCTGTGACTACACCAGCCTCTATTTAATACCATAATCATTTGCACTTATTGTAATAGAAATTTGGCCTGATAAACACACTTGCTGTGCATAGTATTACTGCTCACAGGTGCACTCCTGCTGGGGCATCCCATTCTGTGACTACACCAGCCTCTATTTACTGCTGTAACCCTTTGCACTTATTCTAATAGAAATTTGGCCTGATAAACACACTTGCTGTGCATAGTAGTACTGCTGCCAGGTGCTCTCTGGTTGTTGGGGCATCCCATTCTGTGACTACACCAGCCTCTATTTAATACCATAACCATTTGCACTTATTCTAATAGAAATTTGGCATAATAAACACACTTGCTGTGCATAATAGTACTGCTGCCAGGTGCTCTCTGGTTGTTGGGGCATCCCATTTTGTGACTACACCAGCCTCTATTTAATACCATAACCATTTGCACTTATTCTAATAGAAATTTGGCCTGATAAACACACTTGCTGTGCATAGTAGTACTGCTGCCAGGTGCTCTCTGGTTGTTGGGGCATCCCATTCTGTAACTACACCAGCCTCTATTTACTGCTGTAACCCTTTGCACTTATTATAATAGAAATTTGGCCTGATAAACACACTTGCTGTGCATAGTAGTACTGCTGCCAGGTGCTCTCTGGTTGTTGGGGCATCCCATTCTGTGACTACACCAGCCTATAGTTAATACTATAACCCTTTGCACTTATTCTAATAGAAATTTGGCCTGATAAACACACTTGCTGTGCATAGTATTACTGCTCACATGTGCACTCCTGTTGGGGCATCCCATTCTGTGACTACACCAGCCTCTATTTAATACCATAACCATTTGCACTTATTCTAATAGAAATTTGGCCTGATAAACACACTTGCTGTGCATAGTATTACTGCTCACAGGTGCACTCCTGTTGGGGCATCCCATTCTGTGACTACACCAGCCTCTATTTACTGCTGTAACCCTTTGCACTTATTCTAATAGAAATTTGGCCTGATAAACACACTTGCTGTGTATAGTTGTACTGCTGCCAGGTGCTCTCTGGTTGTTGGGGCATCCCATTCTGTGACTACACCAGCCTCTATTTAATACCATAACCATTTGCACTTATTCTAATAGAAATTTGGCATGATAAACACACTTGCTGTGCATAGTAGTACTGCTGCCAGGTGCTCTCTGGTTGTTGGGGCATCCCATTCTGTGACTACACCAGCCTCTATTTAATACCATAACCATTTGCACTTATTCTAATAGAAATTTGGCCTGATAAACACACTTGCTGTGCATAGTATTACTGCTCACAGGTGCACTCCTGTTGGGGCATCCCATTCTGTGACTACACCAGCCTCTATTTACTGCTGTAACCCTTTGCACTTATTCTAATAGAATTTTGGCCTGATAAACACACTTGCTGTGCATAGTAGTACTGCTGCCAGGTGCTCTCTGGTTGTTGGGGCATCCCATTCTGTGACTACACCAGCCTCTATTTAATACCATAACCATTTGCACTTATTCTAATAGAAATTTGGCCTGATAAACACACTTGCTGTGCATAGTAGTACTGCTGCCAGGTGCTCTCTGGTTGTTGGGGCATCCCATTCTGTGACTACACCAGCCTCTATTTACTGCTGTAACCCTTTGCACTTATTCTAATAGAAATTTGGCCTGATAAACACACTTGCTGTGCATAGTAGTACTGCTGCCAGGTGCTCTCTGGTTGTTGTGGCATCCCATTCTGTGACTACACCAGCCTCTATTTAATACCATAACCATTTGCACTTATTCTAATAGAAATTTGGCCTGATAAACACACTTGCTGTGCATAGTAGTACTGCTGCTAGGTGCTCTCTGGTTGTTGGGGCATCCCATTCTGTGACTACACCAGCCTCTATTTAATACTATAACCCTTTGCACTTATTCTAATAGAAATTTTGCCTGATAAACACACTTGCTGTGCATAGTATTACTGCTCACAGGTGCACTCCTGTTGGGGCATCCCATTCTGTGACTACACCAGCCTCTATTTAATACCATAACCATTTGCACTTATTCTAAAAGTAATTTGGTCTGATAAAGACACTTTTGCTTTGCATAGTACTACTGCTCCCAGGTGCACTGCTGTTGTGGCATCCCATTCTGTGACTACACCAGCCTCTATTTACTATAACCCTTTGCACTTATTCTAAAAGTCATTTGGCCTGATAAAGACACTTTTGCTGTGCATAGTAGTACTGCTCACAGGTGCACTGCTGGCTGTTGGGGCATCCCATTCTGTAACATACCATTAGCCTCTGCATTTACTGTAAGCTGCACAGTTATTTAAAGTAATTTGGGCTGTATGAGCCTGCTTACACACTGTTGCTGTGTGCATATATACTGATCTCAAGTCAGCTTTGGGGTATCCCATTCTGTAACATACCATTAGCCTCTGCATTCACAGTAAGCTGCACAGTTATTTAAAATAATTTGGGCTGTTTCAGCCTGCTTACACACTGTTGCTGTGTGCATATATACTGATCTCAAGTCTGCTGTGGGCATCCCATTCTGTAACATAACATAACCTACCTCTCTTATTTACACCAAGCAGCTCTCTTATTTAAACTAAGCAGGCCTCTTATTTTCACTAAGCAGCTCTCTTATTTAAGCTAAGCAGCTCTCTTATTTAAACTAAGCAGGCCTCTTGGATGCTGATTGTCCACTTTTGGGTGTGCATTATATTCGGTTTCATATACAGTGGGGTATCCCAATTTGTAAGATAACCTACCCCAACCATGTAAACTAAAGAGGCCTGTTGCAGCCTGAGTTTCTCTGCTTGAGTATGGCCTGCTTTACAATCTGTCTCTTTCAATGACACTGCTGCCTGGGGTATCCCAATTTGTAAGATAACCTACCCCAACCATGTAAACTAAAGGTTACGTCCTTCCAGAAGGAAAACTTATGCCGAACACTATTTTTGTTGAGGGCCTTTGGATTGATCGGCATGAAATTAAGGATTTTTTTCAAAGTATGGCGCTGTAAAGAAGGTCAAAATTATTTCTCATACTTTGATTATTGTTACTTTTTGTTCAGCTTAAAATATACCAGGCCACACGGGCATCCCAAGGCACATGCTGATTAACCCTATATGTTAAGCACAAGCATTTCTCATACTTGGATTATTGTTACTTTTTGTTCAGCTTAAAATATACCAGGCCACACGGGCATCCCAAGGCACATGCTGTTTAACCCTATTTGTTAAGCACAAGCATTTCTCGTACTTGGATTATTGTTACTTTTTGTTCAGCTTAAAATATACCAGGCCACACGGGCATCCCAAGGCACATGCTATTTTAACCCTATCTGTTATACAACATAAGCGTTGATCAGCATCAGCTGCTTAATTAAGCTACTTCAGTTTGCACTTGTTTTTGACTGCTTTTAATAAACCAGGCCGCAGGGCACCACAAAGCTGCACCTTGCACCCTATCTGGTATACAACATAAGCGTTGATCAGCATCAGCTTCATTAAGCTACTTCAGTTTGCACTTCCTTTTTGACTGCTTTCATTTAACCAGGCCGCAGGGCACCCCAAAGCTGCACGTTGCACCCTATCTGTTTATACTAAATAAGCATCTACAGCCTCAGCTTTATTAAGTTATTGCATTTGGAATTGGTTTTGGTCTGCTTTAAATACACCAGGCCGCAGGGCATCCCAAACCTGCATGTTGCACCCCATCTGTTATACTAAATAAGCGTTGATCAGCATCAGCTTTATTAAGCTATTGCATTTTGCATTGGTTTTTGTACTGCTGCCAAAACACTAGCCCATATGGGCATCCCAAACCAGCACATGTCACCCTATCTGTTATACTAAATAAGCTTCTACAGGCCCTTTTTTTATTTATTTATTTATTTTTATTTATATAGAGCTGTAATAGCTTATATAGTGAGGTAAATTTGCCATTTTGATGCATTATATAGAGCACCCCCTCTGTAAATCTGAGGGGCAATAGTTTATATTATAATGTAAATTCATGGTTTTGCACCATTATATGGAGCAGCCCCTGTGTAAATCTGAGGGGCATTAGCTTATATAGTGAGGTAAATTTGCCATTTTGCTTCATTATATAGAGCAGGCCCTGTGTAAATCTGAGGGGCAATAGCTTATATTGTGAGGTAAATTTGCCATTTTGCAGCATAACATAGAGCAGCCCCTGTGTAAATCTGAGGGGCATTAGCTTATATAGTGAGGTACATTTGCCATTTTGCTTCATTATTAGGGATGAGGGAATCGATCCGGACGAACCCGGATTCGATCCGAATTTCAGGAAAAATTCGATTCGGATCGAATCCGAATTTCCCCGCGATTCGATCACTCGAAGTTTTCCTTTAACATCCATTCATTTACATTACAGGCATTCTAAGATGGCGGGCGGGACATGTCTGGACATGTATCCCGCGCCAGTGCAAGCTGGGGCAGTCACATGCAGCCTATCAGCAGCCAGCAAGCCCGGTGACGTCACACAGCGGTATTTAACGGCGGCCATCTTGCTTTTCCTCATTTCTCTATTGCATTCGTGACAGACAGACAGAACGCTGTGTAGCTGAGGCAGTTAGACAGGCTGGAGACAGGCTGGAGACAGGGACAGACAGGGACAGGCTGGAGACAGGCAGGAGACAGGCAGGAGACCGACAGGAGACAGACAGAAAGCCAGGGAAAGGTAGGAAAAACGGAGCTGGCTGACAGGGAGAATTTTTTTTTTTCATCCAGCCTTTGTTAGCGTTTTCAGGCTGCTTATAGTAACTAACTGTGCATATATACTGAACTGATCTTAAGTCTGCTGTGAGGCATCCCATTCTGTGACTAAAGCAGCCTCTATTTAATAGCATAATAAACATTTGCACTTATTCTCATAGAAATCAGGCCTGATAAAGACACTTTTGCTGTGCATGCTCTCTGGTTTTTGTGGCACTGGCATCCCATTCTGTGACTAAAGCAGCCTCTATTTAATAGCATAATAAACATTTGCACTTATTCTCATAGAAATCAGGCCTGATAAAGACACTTTTGCTGTGCATGCTCTCTGGTTTTTGTGGCACTGGCATCCCATTCTGTGACTAAAGCAGCCTCTATTTAATAGCATAATAAACATTTGCACTTATTCTCATAGAAATCAGGCCTGATAAAGACACTTTTGCTGTGCATGCTCTCTGGTTTTTGTGGCACTGGCATCCCATTCTGTGACTAAAGCAGCCTCTATTTAATAGCATAATAAACATTTGCACTTATTCTCATAGAAATCAGGCCTGATAAAGACACTTTTGCTGTGCATGCTCTCTGGTTTTTGTGGCACTGGCATCCCATTCTGTGACTAAAGCAGCCTCTATTTAATAGCATAATAAACATTTGCACTTATTCTCATAGAAATCAGGCCTGATAAAGACACTTTTGCTGTGCATGCTCTCTGGTTTTTGTGGCACTGGCATCCCATTCTGTGACTAAAGCAGCCTCTATTTAATAGCATAATAAACATTTGCACTTATTCTCATAGAAATCAGGCCTGATAAAGACACTTTTGCTGTGCATGCTCTCTGGTTTTTGTGGCACTGGCATCCCATTCTGTGACTAAAGCAGCCTCTATTTAATAGCATAATAAACATTTGCACTTATTCTCATAGAAATCAGGCCTGATAAAGACACTTTTGCTGTGCATGCTCTCTGGTTTTTGTGGCACTGGCATCCCATTCTGTGACTAAAGCAGCCTCTATTTAATAGCATAATAAACATTTGCACTTATTTTCATAGAAATCAGGCCTGATAAAGACACTTTTGCTGTGCATGCTCTCTGGTTTTTGTGGCACTGGCATCCCATTCTGTGACTAAAGCAGCCTCTATTTAATAGCATAATAAACATTTGCACTTATTCTCATAGAAATCAGGCCTGATAAAGACACTTTTGCTGTGCATGCTCTCTGGTTTTTGTGGCACTGGCATCCCATTCTGTGACTAAAGCAGCCTCTATTTAATAGCATAATAAACATTTGCACTTATTCTCATAGAAATCAGGCCTGATAAAGACACTTTTGCTGTGCATGCTCTCTGGTTTTTGTGGCACTGGCATCCCATTCTGTGACTAAAGCAGCCTCTATTTAATAGCATAATAAACATTTGCACTTATTCTCATAGAAATCAGGCCTGATAAAGACACTTTTGCTGTGCATGCTCTCTGGTTTTTGTGGCACTGGCATCCCATTCTGTGACTAAAGCAGCCTCTATTTAATAGCATAATAAACATTTGCACTTATTCTCATAGAAATCAGGCCTGATAAAGACACTTTTGCTGTGCATGCTCTCTGGTTTTTGTGGCACTGGCATCCCATTCTGTGACTAAAGCAGCCTCTATTTAATAGCATAATAAACATTTGCACTTATTCTCATAGAAATCAGGCCTGATAAAGACACTTTTGCTGTGCATGCTCTCTGGTTTTTGTGGCACTGGCATCCCATTCTGTGACTAAAGCAGCCTCTATTTAATAGCATAATAAACATTTGCACTTATTCTCATAGAAATCAGGCCTGATAAAGACACTTTTGCTGTGCATGCTCTCTGGTTTTTGTGGCACTGGCATCCCATTCTGTGACTAAAGCAGCCTCTATTTAATAGCATAATAAACATTTGCACTTATTCTCATAGAAATCAGGCCTGATAAAGACACTTTTGCTGTGCATGCTCTCTGGTTTTTGTGGCACTGGCATCCCATTCTGTGACTAAAGCAGCCTCTATTTAATAGCATAATAAACATTTGCACTTATTCTCATAGAAATCAGGCCTGATAAAGACACTTTTGCTGTGCATGCTCTCTGGTTTTTGTGGCACTGGCATCCCATTCTGTGACTAAAGCAGCCTCTATTTAATAGCATAATAAACATTTGCACTTATTCTCATAGAAATCAGGCCTGATAAAGACACTTTTGCTGTGCATGCTCTCTGGTTTTTGTGGCACTGGCATCCCATTCTGTGACTAAAGCAGCCTCTATTTAATAGCATAATAAACATTTGCACTTATTCTCATAGAAATCAGGCCTGATAAAGACACTTTTGCTGTGCATGCTCTCTGGTTTTTGTGGCACTGGCATCCCATTCTGTGACTAAAGCAGCCTCTATTTAATAGCATAATAAACATTTGCACTTATTCTCATAGAAATCAGGCCTGATAAAGACACTTTTGCTGTGCATGCTCTCTGGTTTTTGTGGCACTGGCATCCCATTCCGTGACTAAAGCAGCCTCTATTTAATAGCATAATAAACATTTGCACTTATTCTCATAGAAATCAGGCCTGATAAAGACACTTTTGCTGTGCATGCTCTCTGGTTTTTGTGGCACTGGCATCCCATTCTGTGACTAAAGCAGCCTCTATTTAATAGCATAATAAACATTTGCACTTATTCTCATAGAAATCAGGCCTGATAAAGACACTTTTGCTGTGCATGCTCTCTGGTTTTTGTGGCACTGGCATCCCATTCTGTGACTAAAGCAGCCTCTATTTAATAGCATAATAAACATTTGCACTTATTCTCATAGAAATCAGGCCTGATAAAGACACTTTTGCTGTGCATGCTCTCTGGTTTTTGTGGCACTGGCATCCCATTCTGTGACTAAAGCAGCCTCTATTTAATAGCATAATAAACATTTGCACTTATTCTCATAGAAATCAGGCCTGATAAAGACACTTTTGCTGTGCATGCTCTCTGGTTTTTGTGGCACTGGCATCCCATTCTGTGACTAAAGCAGCCTCTATTTAATAGCATAATAAACATTTGCACTTATTCTCATAGAAATCAGGCCTGATAAAGACACTTTTGCTGTGCATGCTCTCTGGTTTTTGTGGCACTGGCATCCCATTCTGTGACTAAAGCAGCCTCTATTTAATAGCATAATAAACATTTGCACTTATTCTCATAGAAATCAGGCCTGATAAAGACACTTTTGCTGTGCATGCTCTCTGGTTTTTGTGGCACTGGCATCCCATTCTGTGACTAAAGCAGCCTCTATTTAATAGCATAATAAACATTTGCACTTATTCTCATAGAAATCAGGCCTGATAAAGACACTTTTGCTGTGCATGCTCTCTGGTTTTTGTGGCACTGGCATCCCATTCTGTGACTAAAGCAGCCTCTATTTAATAGCATAATAAACATTTGCACTTATTCTCATAGAAATCAGGCCTGATAAAGACACTTTTGCTGTGCATGCTCTCTGGTTTTTGTGGCACTGGCATCCCATTCTGTGACTAAAGCAGCCTCTATTTAATAGCATAATAAACATTTGCACTTATTCTCATAGAAATCAGGCCTGATAAAGACACTTTTTGCTGTGCATGCTCTCTGGTTTTTGTGGCACTGGCATCCCATTCCTGTGACTAAAGCAGCCTCTATTTAATAGCATAATAAACATTTGCACTTATTCTCATAGAAATCAGGCCTGATAAAGACACTTTTGCTGTGCATGCTCTCTGGTTTTTGTGGCACTGGCATCCCATTCTGTGACTAAAGCAGCCTCTATTAATAGCATAATAAACATTTGCACTTATTCTCATAGAAATCAGGCCTGATAAAGACACTTTTGCTGTGCATGCTCTTCTGGGTTTTTGT